>CM046668.1:70171455-70771455 GCA_025594165.1 Tamias sibiricus
GGCAGAAGGATGGGGCAGAGGAAAGCAGCTCAGAACATGTAACCAGGAAGCACAGAGAGAGAGAGAGAGAAAGCACTTTAGTTCACAAGGAACAAAATATAAACCCCAAAGGCATGCCCCTAGTTGACCCACCTTGTCTACAGATATCACCGGGTTGATCCATATCAGTGGATTCATCTACTGATTAGGCTACAACTCTCACAATCCAACTCTTCCACCTTTGAACATCCTGCATTGTCTCCCACATGAGCTTTTGGAGGACACATCATATTCCAGCCATGATGCACAGGATATAGGATCAGAGGCTAGTTGGTTTTTCCTTTCAACACTTCAAAATTTCACTCAAGTGTCTCTCTAGTATATTTTAGGAGAAGTCCACTAAAAGTCTTCTCTTTGCTCCTCTATGAGTAAGATTATTCATTTCTTTAAACACCATCTCTTCGTCTTTGGTTTCCAGCAATTTGAAAAATGCTAGGTGTAGATTCTTAGTATTTATCCTGTTTGATGTTCTCCAAACTCCCTGTATCTATTAATTTTAAAAAGTTTTCAGTCATTATTACTTGAAGTCTTTCCTCAACTCTGATCTATTTTGCTTCTCCTCCTGCTATTCCTATTGCACATAAGTTTATCTTTTGCCATTGCTCCATAGTTCTTAAATTTTGTTTTCTGTTTTGCTTAATTTTTTTTCTCTTTGCAATTTTGCCTGAGAAGTTTCTTTTTTTTTTTTTTTTTTTTTTTTGGTACTGGGGATTGAACTCAGGGGCACTCGACCACTGGGCCACATCCCCAGCCCTTTTTTGTATTTTATTTAGAGACAGGGTCTCACTGAGTTGCTAAGTGCCTCGCCATTGCTGAGGCTGGCTTTGAACTCGCGATCCTCCTGTCTCAGCCTCCCAAAGTGCTGGGATTACAGGCGTGCGCCACCGCGCCCGGCTGAGAAGTTTCTTTTGACCTATCTGCAAGTACACTAATATTCTCCTCAGTCATGTCCAGGGTACTGAGGAGCTCATTAAAGGCATTAATAATCTATCTTATGGATATCATTATCCTAAATGCATGATTGTATACAAAGTATATTCGTACCATTCAGGTCTTCAAACAGTTGTATGTAAAAAGATGCTACATATGTGCATTATGAATTATAATACATACTACATTATAAATTTTAAAAAAGGAATATAAAACATATACAATAAAGACATTGGACTAAAGAAAACAAGATAATAACCCTTCTTATCTGTCCATTTCATTTTAGTAATTCTAATGAGGTTATAGTAGTATTGCATTGAGATTTTAATTTGTATTTTCCTGATGACCAATAACGGTGATTTTTTTTCTTGTGCTTTCTGTCCATTTGGATATACTTACCTGTGAAGTGTCTTTTCTTGTCTTGCCCCTCAAAAATTGTAAACTTTATTATTTGTATCATCATTATTGTACTTTTAAATGATCCATATAACTACTTTCCCAGTTGATTGTAAACTCTTTGATAATCATGATATGTGCGAGATTCACTGAGGAATTCTCAGCGCTTGGTTTAAACCTCTCACTGAACATGTGTTGAATAAATCAATGGCTGAGACTCTAGATCATGGCAAATGTCACCATCTGGTGTCTGGTATGAATGGGAGGGGGAGGATGCCTAGCCAGATGGCAGCATGATTCCATGGGCTTTTCATGTGAGCTTTCTCTTACACGTGATTTTTTAAAAGTTATTTTGCATACTCCTGTATACTTGATTTTTTCTTTTTAAAGTTTCCATATTTACTTCCAATTGTTTCAATCCATTTGAAGTTTAGATTTGTGGAACTGTAACTTACTTAGTGATGGGTTACATTTTTTAAAGTGGAGCTCTATACTCACAGGCAATACAGTCAGATAGTGCTTGCTGTGTTCTATCCCTGGTACTGAATATACCCTGAGGTATACTCAAGACACTCAGTCATAGACTAGCAAGGAAGAAACATTTCAAAAGTCATGGTGGAGTGTTGTAATAAATGCCTTAAATAAGCAAAAAAAAAAAAAAATCATCTATCTTAGTGTTTTATTTCTAGTCTCTCCTTTTGTTTCTTGTTTATAGTTTCCATCTCTCAGCTTACATTATCTATCTTTTCTTTAATAATTATTCTTTTTCAGATAGAATCCTTAGAATATAAATCAGAGTTGTTTCAAGTTCTGTATCTGATAATTCCAACATCCACATCATATGTGGGTCTCGTTCTAGAGCTTGCTTTGTCTTTAGAGTTTGTTTTTTCTCGCCTTTTAGTATGACTTACAATTTTTTTGTTCTTGAAAGCCAGACATAGTGTATTGAATAATAGGAACTGAGGTGAATAGGCCATCAGTGTGAGATTTTGTGCTAATCTGACTGGAAGTTTGGTTATGTTTAGTGTTTTCTATAGCCAAAGGGGCCAGAAACTTCAGATTCCTATAATGTCTTTATTTTCATTTCTTGCCCAGAAAGAATTTGTGTCTTCAACTCTGTCAGCTGTAATTCTCTATAATTATGCTGGAGGCTTTTTGGTGTAGTGGCAAAGTATAGAGGAAAGAAGTATTCTATGGTTATGATTAATTCATAGTATTGAAGTGAGCCTGCTTTGCTGGGATGAGTTTCACTGGTGTTTTTTAGCTTTTCCACCACCAGCAGCACATGAGACAAGAGACTGGAGTAGGAGAAATGCCTTCCCTCTCTTGGGATGAGGCTCTGGTGAAGTCCTTTTCTTTGGAGAGTAGGTTTTTTGTTCTGGAGAATGGTTGATCTTTTCACAATGGTTATCTTTCTCCAACCCCTGCCAGAGTCATGAGGGTATCTTCATTGGCTCTTCACCAAGAGAAACTGGTAAGGTTCCTGGAGGTGAGCCTGAGGGGCGGGGGCTTTCTAAGACTGTGTCCTCCAGGAGTTTCTCACTCTCACACTAATTTATCCAGCTTACCATTAGGTGTTCCTTCCAGTTTATGGCTCCAGTGGCTTCTGCTTCAGGTAAATGGAGCTGTCCTATGACCCTTGGTTTACCTCTCTCTCCTGATTTCATGGTGGCAGTGTGCCCTGATACCTCAGTTATCTGGTGGGAATGTAAAAGTTGCTGATTTTCCATTTGTTGCTATTATAAGGCTGGAAGTCACAACTTCCAAGCTCTTCACATGTTGGACCTGAAAGCAGAAGTCTCTTTCAGCACTTTAAAGATACCTCTCACTGTCTTCTGACCTCTGTTGCTTCTGGCAGAAATCAAACAATTATTATTTATATGTAATATATAATTTTTCTCTAGCTGCTTTCAAAAAATTTTTTATTTATCTTTTAGCCATTTGATTTGTATGCACACAGGTATATTTTGTTAGTATATTTACTGAGTTTGGGGAGGTACATATTTCTAGAATGTGTAAAGTTATGTATTTTGTCAAATTTTGGAAAATTCTCATCAATGTTCCATCAAATGTTCTTTTTCCTCCTGTTTCATTGCCTCTGTCTTCTCCTTCTGAGGTTACAATTCCATGTATCTTGGGCTTTTTTGATATCATCCTACAGCTCACAAAGGCTCTGTTCATTTTGTCCAAACATTTTTTCTCTATGTTGTTCATATCAAATGATTTCTATTCTCTTCCTTCAAGTTCACAGACCCTTTTCTCATTTTTCATTATTTTGAAACTCCTCTAGCTTTGTGTGTTTATTATAATATTCAATCTGTGTCATGTTTATGAGATTAGTATGGAAGGTGAGCTGTGTCTTTGATCCAATCATCTGTGATTTCCCTGAGAGTGAAAGAAATGCATGCCTGACTGTCTAAAGGGGCTGGGCAGAGAGGCTGGAGTGTCAGGAGTGGCTCCCTCTGGGTTGGCCAGAAGGGACAGGTTTAATCAAAGAACATCTGCCAACACAGATAATGCAGACCTGTAGTTCAAATGGGAGTCAGTGTGACAAACAACCAGCTGGTCACCAATGGTGGTAGCTTGAATACACGTCTACCTGCTCTCCACAGCAGCTTGAATACATGTCCTAGTGTGTTTATGCCAGAGGAGTACTTTGGATGAGAGTCAATCCTATAAGGAATCTAAAGAGAATAGAAGAAATAAAGTTGACCATATGTTAGCTAGGAGCTAAAAGGTTTTTTTTCCTTCTAGTTATTATTATTTAGAACGTTCTCTCAGTGGACTCTTTCCGTATGCAGTAAGTCACAGAGGAGAAACCTGGTTGACAGCACTTTAACTGAACAATCAAACAGCATCATCCTAACTGAATGACCAAACTTTAACATCACCTATACTGGACCAAAGTCATTAGGTTCCTCTGCCCTTCTCCATGAAGCAATGGGAAGTAAGCACTAGCATCTGTCCTATTCCTGTAGAAAATATTTTGCCTAAAACAGATCATGTGGAGCCAATCAGAAATATTCAAAGTCTGCAAAACAACTGTCCAGGACTCTTCAGCAATGCCAGTGCTGTATAAAAATCAAAAGTCAGAGAACTATTAAAGAGGAAAAGGTTTTAAAGAAACATGAAAACAAAATGTATCATATGGTTCTTTTTGATCATATGCTATATGTTTTGAAAATCCAGCTATAATGGACTTAGGAAAATTTGAATATGGACTATATACCTGATAATAGTTTCATATTAATATCAAATTTCCTCAAAGTGATATTAGTTATTATGGTTATAGAGAGTTTCCTATTTGAAGCAAAATATTAAAATTGATGAATTTAACTGAATAACATATGGGTATCAAGTATGATACCCAAAATCTTAATTTTGGCTTGACATATCACATACATATAGAAAAGTATACAAATAATGATGCACATTTTTTTGAAACTTTCCTATAGGATTGAACATTTTAAAATAACATTTTTGTGAAAAATATAAAAAAGCAATGTTCAGAGTGATACATAGTCTGAGTTAGTTTCCCATACCTAAGCACACAGACTCTAAAACTAATGTTGCTTCTACCCAGTGGCTCTTCTACTTGGGGCAGCTATCTGAGGACAAGTTCAAATTCTTTGCATCTTACTAGCCCTTGCTTTAAGCCTCAAAATCTCCGGGAAGTGACACAGTGAAACATCAGAGCTCCCCTATGTCTCATGAAAGCTCTCTAGCACAGAAGAATTCTCCATAGAAAAGGAGATTTGTTATGCCTACAATTATTTACAGACTTGGAGTTTTTCCTTACCAGGTGTGTGTCCCTCCTTCACCCCACTGCCCTACCTCTGGGACACGGTGGCAAATTTGCAGAGGCCAGGGAGCTCAAAAGCAATCCTGATTCCTTCCTTCTGAAAATTCACATATTGGAAGTTCTCTGGTGGGCTGAGATGATCAAGTCTGGGGTCAGCTCGCAGGAAAGTACTCCAAGTAGATCCTTCTGCCTCCCCACAAGCTCCTATCCAGAAGCCGGGAGAAGCAGCATATGCAGTCAGAAAACAAAAAACCTTAGCCCTTCCCAAGTGTGGACTACCCACACTGGTTGATGTGGAAGACTGAGGGGAAGCACAGGGTTGCCTTGGGCAGGACCCTTTTCTTCCTCTCCCTCTTTTGCCTGTACCAAGCTCCTTCAGGCTGGGAGAGCTGGGGAGAATTCTTGGAAAAACACAGTGGGAAGTCCTGAAAGAAACAAGACTCCTGTGAACTTGCCTTGTGCGGGTGGCCTTACTAATTAGTTAGAACATTACAAACAGATGCAGTTATATTTGACTTCCATGCTGGTAAAGCAAGTCTTAGTGTAGCAGGGGTCAAAAATAGTCATTTTCAAAGTCAAAGAAATGTTATCAGTCTGTTCCTCATCTGCCAATCATACACCCACACACACTCAACCCAAGGACATATGTTCATATGCTCACTTGCCCTTCTACCTCCTCTTCCATCTCTCCATACTTTGCCTTCCTCCCAGGTGGACGGGCAGTAGAAGTACTGACTGTGACCAGTGAAAGACAGGAAGGCGAGTCTCAGAGAACCCGGCGCTTGCTCTAGTAACTTGGCTTCTGTTAGAAAAATTGCTGAACATAGTTAACTTAGCCGGGAACACCGTGTTAGTGAAATAAAAGGGTTTATTGGGGTGCCACGTGGGCAAGGGGGGGGGGGGTTAGGGAAGGGATGGATGGGAGCAGGGGCAAGCAGGAACAGAGAGCGGCAGGAACAGAGAGCGAGCTCAGTCCGGGGCTGGCTTTAAATAGAGTAGGGGTAATAAAACCCCCTTGGAGTGAGTCCTTGCCCTATAGGCTATCAGAGGTCAGGGGGTGGTAGTGGACAGGGCATTTGCTGGTCAGGTTTTCTGGTCACGCTGAGGATCTTGGGAGGTGTAGTTTTTAACAAAGCACCTGGGGAGGTGCGGCCTCCTGCCTGGAATCCAACAGCTTCTCCTTCAAAGAACCTTCTAAACTCCCCCCACTCCTTTCCTCCTGCTCAATGAAGAATAGTAGAGTTCAAATTCTGCAGAGAGATTCTTACTCTATTTAAAAAAAAAAAAAAAAAAAATCTGGCCTCTCTTTTTCATAAAGCAATCCAAGAGAAGGACTATGCATTTGCTTGAGTTGGTTGGGTTTTGTATCAGGTCTCTGGGCCAGGACAAACATTTTAAGTGAAATCACACATATTCAAATTTTGTTTGTATAGGCCAGTTTCATCTGGAAAGCTATGTACTGCTGTGCAAGAAATTTTTTTTTTCAACTCCAAAGTGGTGAAGCATTGGAGCTCAGAATCCAGAAGTGTGAATTCTGCCCTCAGTTTCATTTGAGCATCTTTACTACAATGTAAATATATGTATCTGTTTTGACATAGAAGATAATCCATCCAAGTGTCCATCCCACACAACAGCAAAATTGTATAATTTTACTCTTGACAACATCTCTATGGCACTGACTAGAAAGGGTTTATGTTTACCCTTGGAAGTGTATCAATTAAAAGTAAAATGTTCTCAAAAACTTTATACACTTATGTTGGAGCCAAATAGCACAAGGGGTACCACAGTTCTTCCTGCTGCTAACATCATGGTTTCTTTTTAAGACCAGGCGCAGTTTCTAGAAATACATTTCAATACCCTGCTTGATGTTTTGCTGTGGCAAGGCTTAGTGGCATAATTGCAGGAAGACAGCCAAAGGCAGGTCCCTCCTCTACCAACACTGCCTGCATTCCAGCTATGGGGCTGCCCTGAGCAGCAGAGTGATAGAAGGGCCTCTTGTCCCTGCCAAACTTTTCACCATGCCAGGCTCCTCAGAGAAGGACCCTGAGGCAGCATACGTGGCCTGGATGTATTGAAGGACCTTTCAAATGCCCTGGTGCCCACCCACATTGCTCCTTCCACTGCCCACCCTGGACCTTCCACTGTCCCAGTTGTAACATCTGTGTGGAGGTGAGTACTCCTCCTCCCTGTCCACTCACCAACCCATCCCCAGGCACCTGGCCATGACCAGGAACCTCACAGCATAAGTGGGCCAGGGGTGGGTATGAGACCATGCTCCCAGACTGCTTAAAGTGGCTCCCAGCCACTCTTGGTCACTTACATCTGTTATCGCCTCAGTGTCTGCACCTGTCCTGAGAGGCCTGTGCTTTCTGCACAGGTACTGACATGCAAAGGGCATCTCATCTGTGCTGAGCCTGGTGGAGTCAGGTGTAGGTAAGGCAGCACCTGTCCTGTCCCCTGGCTTGCTGATACTAGATACCCACACCTTAAGGCTGGCTGCTGCCCTGTTCTGGGGATCTTTACCTGTTCACCTCTGGGTGTCTAATTTTGAGGATTTCCTGGGTTCTGAGTGTTGTTCTCTCATGTACACACCCTGAAAGGGTTTCCAAATACAGACGGCTGGCTGGGCAAGGGAGTTCTTTACGTCCTTATCCAGTATCTGAGAAAACAGAGGCCCAGAGTTGTATATCCTGCTCCAAGTGACACCAAGCAGGTCTTGTCTCTCAAGACTTTGCTCATGATTGGTCACCTGATGAGCCATGGAGTCCTAACTGTGCTCTAACAATAGAAATGCCAGTTTCTCCCTGAGATGGGAGAAACATAAGCTTTCATTTCTGTTGGGTAAATTCTTAGGGGTGTCATTGCTGAGTCATAAGGTGACTGTAGGTGGAACTTTGTAGGAAATTGCCATGTTTGTCATTCAAAACCACTGTACCATACCAGTTGACTATGTGTCAACTATAGGTCTGTGTTGGGGGAGGCCTAAGCATTTGGGGGTGAAGGATGCCAGGTCAGATAGACCCTTGAGGTCTGCCTCCTCTCCCTAGGAATTTGACCACCACTGTAGGTGAGTGAACAACTGCGTGGGACACTGGAACATCCTGCAGTTCCTGCTGATGCTTGTGTCCCTTTGTCTGTACCTGGGTGCCCTGCTGGTGATGTGTGTCATCTTTCTTGTGCACACCAGAGTGATGCCATTCTTCTTGGACAAAGCCATGGCATATCCACACAGTTCTAAGGGCCCACAGTGGGAACAGCAGCCCTTCAGATTATTTATACATTCGCCAATTGAAGGATTGCTCATTGTATCTAGTTATTCCACAGTGTTTTTGTTTTGTTTGTACCAGGGATTGAACCCAGGGGTGTTTAACTTCTGAGCTGCATCCCCAATTTTTCCATGCCCTTTAATTTTTCATAATTCTTTTTTTCTTCTCAGTCAGGGTCTCACACTCTTAGGGCCTTGCTAATTTGCTGAGCCTGGTTTTGAACTTGCAATCCTCCATCCTTAGCCTCCCAAGTGGCTAGGATTCAGGCCTGGGTCACTATGCCCAGCTAGTTTTTCACAGTTTTAAGTAAAGCTGCTACAAACATTGCTGTACAGGCATGTGAACATAAGTTTTCATTTCTGTTGAGTAAATTCTTAGGGGTGTCATTGCTGAGTCATAAGGTAACTATAAGTGGAGCTTTGTAGGAAATTGCCATATTTGTCATTCAAAACCACTGTGCCATTCCTAATGTCTGCCAACAATGTATGAGAATTCCAGTTGCTCCTCATCCTCACCAACATTTCACACTGATATGTTCTTATTTTGTCTTTTTATTGTAGCCTGTCTAATAAATGAGTCATGGCATCTCATTGAGGCTCCAGGTTGTGTTTTCCTCATGAGCAATGATATGGAGCATATTTTCATGTCTTCTTGCCCATCGGTAGGTCTTTGGTAAAGTGTTTCCTACAACCTTCTGCTCATTTAAAAAATGAGTTGTTTCCTTACTGAGTTTTAAGAGTTCTCTACACTTCTGGGCGTGGTGGCGCACGCCTGTAATCCCAGCACTTGGGAGGCTGAGGCAGGAGAATTGTAAGTTCAAAGCCAGCCTCAGTAATGGTGAGGCACTCACTCAGGGAGACCCTGTCTCTAATAAAATACAAAAAAAAAGGGCTGAGGATGTGACCCATTGGTCAAGTGCCCCTGAGTTCAATCCCCGGTACAAAAAAAAAAAAAAAAAAAAAAAAAATTCTCTACATTGGATTCAGATCTATGTATTACAAATCTTTTCTTGCAATCTGTGGCTTGTCATTCAATTTTCTTCACAGCATCTTCCAAAGAAGCAGAAGTTCTTAGTGTTGTTTTCTTCCCATTCTGGGGACTAATGAGGGGTGTTCTACTGCTGAGTGTTGTTTATTCTACTTGGAAAATCATATCCTTTGTAAAGAACAGTTTCATTACCTACTTTCCAATCTGTGTCTCTTTATTTCTTTTTCTTTTTAGTGTTGTATAAGAAAGATAGAAGTGGGCATCTTTGCCATGGGATTACTTTAGTATGACAATCATTTGACTAAAGGCTCCCTCAGGAAGACTGGTGGCAACAACAATGGGGGAGGGGGAAGCTTCCGACTGAGACAGCTGGAAAGAGAGAGGAGCCACTTTGCTCATCACCTCCCGTCCTTTTAGTCACCACCCCATCCCTGCCATCTTTGGTTCCCCTCCCACCCATGACTCCTCTGCTTAGACCTTCTTCTTCAGCCCTGTGGTCTGCCTGTCTTCTTCTCTCTTGCCTGGCAGCATTTTCCCTTCCTCCATCCTGTGGTTCTTCTAGCCCCAGGTCAGGTCGTAGGCCATTGTCCTTCCTTATCTACTCAGAATGAGGCCCTCCAAGTCCAGGATCCCCAAGTCTCAAGGGACCTGAATGTGGCCAGCCCTTTGGGATTCACCAGACAGGGCTCCTTTCCATCACTTGCAGCACCCATTTCAGGCACTGATCCCATGCTCCAAATTCCACTCCCTTCCTACTCCATTCCCTGACCGCAACTCCTCCTAGGGTCACTTGCTTGGTGATCGGTGGCAAGGACTCTGGAGCCAGACACATAAGTCCAAATCACAGATCTCTCGAACTGACCAGTAGGGAGACCTATGGTATGCTACTTAACCCCCAGTCACTCCATTTCCCCATCTGTAGGACAGGGAATTGTGGGTTAATTCATGTAAACCACATAGAACAGTGGCTGGTACCAGAAAGTGCCCTGTCTGCTACCATTCCTTCCCATGGTCATTTACACATTTGTGCCTCATCATAAATCGCCACCCTTAATGTCTGAGGTATCCACTCCACCTGTTGTACCCTTGTGCCTTATTCCCTGAAAGAGTTCACCTTGCTCACTAGCTCCACCCTTCACTTCCTGGCCCACATCAGCCCAGACCTCGCCCTTGTTGTCATGAGGATGCTCTCATCAATGGCCAAAGCCAGCAGACATTCTTCACACTACTCTTTCTGGACTGGACACACCCTCTGAAACCAGAAATAGCTGGAATAGCCCCCTTGCATGTCTTAGCACTTAACTCTCTGGGCTTTTCCTCTGCATGTAGCTGGGTGCTGTGGGATGGGTTGACTACACTTTTCCCATGATAACCTCTCTCTGATCTACCCTGGTCACTCCCCACAGTGCTCAGGGCCTTATGTTGCAGCTGCCCTCACCACCCTGAAATCAGGCTAGCCATGCTCTTTGCAGTGTGTTTTCAACTCCCAGTGCAGTGATTGGACTTTATTTATTTATTTATTTATTTATTGCTACTGGGAATTGAACCCAGGGGCATTTTAACTGAGCTACATTCCTAGTCCCTTCTATTTTATATTTTGAAACAGGGACTCACTAAGTTGCTAAGCATGGTTTTAAACTTGTCTTCCTCCTTCCTCAGTCTCCCAAGTCCCTTGGATCTCTGGCATGTACCTCCATGACCGGCTTATCTGAGGCATTTTTGATGCTCTGAAGTATTTCTGGCTGAGGGTATATCAGAGTGGTAGAGCGTGTGCTTATCATGTGCAAGGCCCTGAGTTCTTCAATCTCCAGCACACAAAGAAAAGGAATCTGAATAAATGAGCAAAACAACAAACAAAAGAATCATCATTTGAGGATAGAGGTATGTGCAACTGCACCCAGCTGTTTTATGATTTTGGTCACAGAGACAAAATTCTAGGACATAAGATGCTAAGCCAGTACAGTGTGTGTCCATTCTAATGTGTTGTCCAAATAACATTTAAATATTAGCTGTTCACTTAAAAGTGACAGTCCAGGTATCCAAATGACACTGCTTCCTAAAACTGTTCTAAAGAGCTAGGCAGGGGAGATGGCTAGCTGAGCCTTTAATATCTAGCTGTTATTTCAATAAATGAGAGGCGTTTCTGGCTCATTTTTTCTAGGCAACAGTTTGTGGATGAGAAGGGTAGAAGTTGGCAACAGCTTCCTCTTATTTGGATCACAAATGGGTGAGGTGCTGTCTTGTTTATTTAAAGACAGCATTATCGAGTCATTTGGGGTTGACGTGAGGATCCCACATAATCAATCTTCCCAGATGTCATTAATACAGGGAAGGCAGCCTTTACTAGTATTGAGAGAATTCCTTAGGCCAGTTAGGGTGAATTTGAGCAAAGGCAAAGCAGGGCATAGAAACACACACCTATAATCCCAGTTATTTGGGAGACAAGAGAATGACAAGTTCAAGACCCTGTCCTAAAATAACGTAGCTCAGGGCTGGGGACATCGCTGAAAGAGTGTTTTCCTAGCATGTGTAAGGCTCTGGGTTCAATCTTCAGTACTGCGAAAAAATGATTCATAAATAAGGCAACTCCCAGAACCAGCAGCTATTCTGGGGAATGCTAACAATAAGATCTGACTAGCATTTATAGAAAAATGGAATGATAAATTAAGTTCTTATATAGAAAAATAGAACTCCATTGCTACAGCTTGATCAGTCTGTTTACAACTTAACTAATTGGTTTCAGGACCTCCTGCAACCAATCAAAGCTCAATTATTACAATTAAACTCTATATTGGTTTTTTGGACCCAGTGCAAGTGTCCATCCCAAATCCAGGACCTCCCATAAGATTTAATAATTTCCCTCTTGTTTTGGGACTCTTGAGTCACCATTATCTTGGGTCTGGGGTCCCTATACCTCAACTGCATTTCTTTGAGTTATTCTAACTGAAGAGAGAACATTTTAGCACTTGGCAGATGATAGCTACACATAAACATTTAAAACCTGGAGACTACTATGATGACTATTGGAAGACAAAACTAAGACTTTGGAGCACACTGCTCCACTAGAGTCCACGTGAACCAAACCAGCCAAAATCTAACAATCAAAAAATGAGTGAGTTGAGCCTGTCCATTAACAAAATAGCCTGGTAGATAATTTTGTAATAGAGTCTCTGTAACACTCAAGGTATATATCTATAATCTACAGAAGTATTAGCAACTGCAGACTCCTCCCTGTTCAGCTAGTAAATAATCTAGTACTCTATAATCAGGTTAAATAAACAGGGAGTAAGAAAACATGCTAGAAGGGCCTAGAACTCTGGTTACAGCATAATCCCATCAAGTGAAAGAGAAACATGAAAATTAAGAGGAGTAAGAATCTCATGATGAGTCTCTTTTTGATCTTGGGGTCAACCATCCACATTTAAAGACATTATTTACTTTTGGGGAAACTTCAGTGCTTGGCTTGTCCTTGGTCTCCAACAGGTGCACAGTTCCAGGAGTCTGGAGGGGCCCCCATAAATTGTAACAGACTTGGGTTAAGACTGGGGCTTGACTGCAGTATGACCAGTAAGAAGAACCTGAAGTCCCATTGAAGCGGTGATTGACTCACTTCTAGACAAGTTGATCTTCAGGTTTTAGACTGCGAAAGGTCTTGTTAACAGTTAAATAGAGCTTTCTAGGCTTTAGCTCAATGCATTAAAGCCCTGCAGCATTTAGTCATGTCAGAATTTTGGAGAAGAGGACAGACTTTGCAGTAACTTTTGTCCATTAAAACTATAGTACCATTGTCCAAAGCAACCCAATTTCAATGTCAAAATGCTATCAATTTTCTCTGGAATACTAAGCATGATAGGAGTAATGACAGGGCTCCTGTTTTATAACACCATATTTTAACTGTTTAGTAATTTACCTGGTAAAATTTTGTTGTCAGGCTGGGGTTGTGGCTCAGCAGTAGAGCCCTCGCCTAGCACGTGTGCGGCCCGGGTTCGATCCTCAGCACTACGTAAAAATGCATTGTGTACAACTAAAAGCAAATAAATAAATATTTAAAAATTTTTTTGTTGTTGTCACTGGAGATTGCCCCACAAGAAAGACATTTTTGTCAGTAGTCAAACTACTGTTGTAACATTGGCATTTGGAAAGCTTTACAGCCAGGGAACATAGACTATTGCAAGAATGTACAGGAAGTCCTTCAAGTAGCAGAAATATACCATTTGAAGTTTTAGTAGTCTTCCCAGGATTATGGGCTGACAAACAAAATATTGGCTGTTAGTCATTTAAGCAATTTTAGATCAAAAGACCTGATAAAATTCTAGGTCCCATTAGGAACAGATGAGTCTGGGAGTGCTACCCAGAGGCCCTGGGTCATATTCCCATCCCCACCAAGAAAAGTAAAGGCAGACCAATTCTCTGAGAAACCTTGTTGTAACGTAGAGAACCAAATTTAATTTTACATGCTAACACAACTTCATTTGCCAAAAGCATCTCTTGGCCTCCTCACATAAGGAATTCTAGTTTTTATTACCACATTCCTAGTAACCCTAATTTCTTGTGGCACCCAGCAAGTAAGCAGTTTTGAACTTTTGTATCAGCATTTTGAAGAGCACCATTTCATGATTTTTAGGAACATTTCTTCATAAGACAACATTTTCCATGTCTGCTATCAGACTTGTCATCTTTTTCCCCCTGTACCACTTAAAAAACAATAAGATGTTCCCACTAGCAGAATTTATTCACGAACTAATGTGAAACTGTGAAGACCAGTACTTGCATAAGTAAAGGGAAGCAGCTGACCCAGGAGTCCAGTCAACCCATTCACCTAGGTGCAGATCCCAACAGTAGCAGCGGACAATCTTTGGTTTGTTCATAGCACTTAGCACATGGCTAACTTTCTATATTTTCTTACTTGTGCTGTATGTGTGTGCATCTCTTTCTGCTAGGACACTCCACAAAGGAGGGAATTACATCTACCTTGCTTGCCATTACATCCCTGGCCCTAGCAGAATGTGTCACACATATGATCAAATACCTGTTAATGCATTACAAGGCTTCTCCAGTTAACCAAGACACCACATCTTCATAATGGAAGTGGAAACAGCTATTTTCTCAGGACAGTTTCTAGTAGCCTTCCTCAGTTAAATCTCTACTAGTCAGAAGCATTTATATGCTATCTTCAGATGACTCCCCCAATGCAATATAAGATCAGAATGGTTAAGGAACAACTTTCAGCATTTTAACCTCAAAAGTGATACAGACATTTCATAAGTATCCATTACTTAGTCCTCCAAGACCTGAAGTTAAAAATCGAGACTATGACAAGTTCGTTTACAAATTTTCTTTTGTTTAATTTACTCATTCTTAATTATGCTTGAATTTCTCATTAAACAAAGACACTGAATGAGTTCAAGAAAAGCCACCCTAAAATATACTGCTGTTGTGTATTGATTAATTTCAAGGTACCTGAAGAACAGCAAAATGCAAGGCTTTCTGGCCACCCCACTACCACCACTTTCCTTAACGATGAGTCTTCTAAAAGGATTCAACTGTTACCCATCCTCTGGAGACCAAATTCCAACAGGCCTGTAGAGCTCACCCCATCCAGACAGACCTTGTGACAAGCCATCCTCTCTTTCAAAAATTTTACTCTGAGGATACCTTCTTCACTCCTGCCACTTTCTTTCATCTAGAGCAGTACTTACACAGGTCTATCAGATTTCGGGCCTGAGTACCACTGCTGCCCAGACAGAAGTAGAAGTTGAAGGTCCAGCTGAGACAAAAGAGTCAAAGGTGAGACTTGTCACCCTGACCCAAGTCTTTGCTTCTAAACTGTAAAAGCTTCCAGTAGTTGGTCTCCCCTTACACGTGCAAGGGAAGCACCCTTACAAACGGAGCTTCCTTCCCCAGGTGGAAGTTTCCTTAAATTAACACAGGGCTTAATAATTGAAGAGCTGTAGCTTTCCAAGCCATCAGGTTTAACTAAATCACTGAATTCAGGACAGGGCCCATTAGAGCAGACAAAGCCTCCTTTATGCTCCCAACATACTATTGGCAGTTATTCTAAGATTTTAACCAAGGCATAAAGGTAGATTGAGAAGCAGACCTCATTGACCTAACCACTCCTTTTAAAAACATCTTGAAGTCTTTTAGAAGCTTCTGTGTGCTGGTTAAAAAATATATCCCACTTTTCTGTGAGGTCTTCAGCCATTCCTTTTCTTTCTTTCTTTCTTTCTTTCTTTCTTTCTTTCTTTCTTTCTTTTTTTCTTAAAGTCTACACACGTTCAGCATAGACACATTTTTTTAACACAATACCTTCATTTTATTCATTTATCTTTATGTGGTGCTGAGAATTGAACCCAGTGTTGGATAAGATTCAGGCTGGCAGGCCATACCCCCAGGTGCCTTCCCAGAAGTGCCCATCTCTCGCGAGAATTCACCTTTGGCGGGCTCCGAGTCCCCACCCTTCCTGATCCTGGGAATACTCGCCTCTCACAGGAATTCAACCCAGGGCGGGCTCTCCCTTTCTGAGCCAATCTGGACCATACAAGTCACTCTCCCACCCCTCTGTACTTAAGCCCCAGTTTGTCTAGAACTCTCTCTTTTTCTCTTTTCACTGTCATCTTCTCACCAGCTCTCCCCTTTCTCTTTTCCCTTTCCCTTTCTCCATTTCCACCTTCCCCCTTTCTCCCCTTCCCTTAATAAACCACCCCCCTTTTCTACAAGGCGGTCCCGGTGTGGTTTTTGCCCTTCACCCAGGACCTCGAACGTGCTAGGCGAGCACTCTACTGCTGAGCCACAACCCCAGCCCCTCTTGCCATTCCTTTTCTAAGGTACCCTACAAATAAAAGTTTTATCCAAACCAAAACTCACCCATGGTGGTCACTATAATTCAAAGTTAGTTAAGGTTCACCCATTCTAGAAATAAGAGCTCAGGCTCTGGGAGTTCTTGTACGCGAATTGGCTGGAGTTACAAATGAAGGAGTTTCTGAACCAGGACCTAGTTTAGTTTCTGCCTGTCCCAAGAAGCCACTATTCCAGGAGTCCTAGGCCAGAAGCCTAACATTGGGGATTGAAATCAGGTCAGGTCACTTGCTCCAAAAACCAAACAGAAGAGGAAATGGTGAAAAACACAAAAAGGAACTTTAATTGGTGAAGCTACACCAGGAAGACAAAGGGACCAGTGTCCTTAGCCCTGACTTCAAGGAGCTGACAAGGTTTATAAAAAGGGGAATGATCTAGGCATGGTGGCTCACACCTGTAATCTCAGCAACTTAAGAGCCTGGGGCATGAGTATCTCAAGTTCAAGGCCACACTGTTTCAGAAAATAAGAAGTGTCCCTGAGTTCAATCTCCAGTCCTGAAATCAAAACAAAGTGGAAGGGCAAGGGGCAGGGAATAAGTGCTAGAGTCGGGTGTTTGCATCGCTGGAGGCTTTTCACAGTTGCCAAAGCAGGTGATCTTGGTCAGAGTTGGTCTGTTCATCATTATCTCAGGACGGGTCAAGTGAGCCTTGACACAAAGTTGCTCTTGCCTGGGGACTAGCTTTGACTTATCAAAAGCTGTTTATCCATCAAACCTGTCTTTCCTGGAATCCAAGGAGACTCACATCAAAGGAGAGAGACTCGCAAAGTAGAGGCAGAAAGGCCAAGTCTTTAATCCTGCATTAGCGACCCATCAAACATTTGCAGACAAGAGTCTAGGTCCTTGTTACACCACCACAAACCCCCTGAAGTTCACATGTCCTTTCATAGCACAAACTGACCCTAGGTATGACCTCACAGTTACACACACTCTCACAGTGTACACTACTATCAGTTGGAGTTAGTAGGTAGAGGTCTAGACTCCCTGCATTAAGATGAGCTCGAGAGTCTTCATCTTCTTTCCAGTGACCTTACCTACCTACTGAACTCAGTTCTATTTTTTGTCTGACTCAGACACCTGAGGCCTCTACAGGAGCCAGTCCTGTTCCTACTGATCCCAGTCCAGACACTTAAGACTTCCCTGTGGAGCCGGGCGCAATGGCGCATGCCTGTAATCCCAGTACTTGGGAGCCTGAGGCAGGAGGATCGCGAGTTCAAAGCCAGCCTTAGCAATGGCGAGGCACTTGGCAACTCAGTGAGATGTTGTCTCTAATGAAATACAAAAAAGGGCTGGGGACGTGGCCCAGTGATCAAGTGCCCCTGAGTTCAATCCCCAGTACAAAAAAAAAAGACCTCAGGGTCCAGCCCTGCTTCTGTCATGACTTCCAAACCCAGTTCAGACCCCAAAATTTGTTTAAATTCAGCTTAAACACAAATCTGTATACAGGCTCAGAACCCAAAAGAACTTACCATGATCCCCAGAAGCAGCAAGAA
The DNA here is from genome assembly GCA_025594165.1 of Tamias sibiricus. Lineage (NCBI taxonomy): Eukaryota > Metazoa > Chordata > Mammalia > Rodentia > Sciuridae > Tamias > Tamias sibiricus. Next base: position 70,189,226 of record CM046668.1, read on the forward strand.
AATAGCAAAATGGGCCCAGTTGGGCACTCACATCTGGTGCCCCCTGCCCACTGGACCTCTCTGCTTCAGATGCTACCAGTTACACCAAAACAGTTAAAAGGGACAATTCCTTAGGCCAATTATGGCAAGTACAGTTTATCTGAGAAAAGAAACACAAGACAAAAACAACTCACAAATCAACCCTGAGAGCAGGTTCTGAGAACTCCAACCCATAATAGTATCTGATGGCTTTTATAGGAAAATGGAAGTAAGGCATAGAAAACAACTCAATTGGCTACAGCTTTATCAACTGAGAAGTTTACAGCTTAACTAGCTCACTGCTTACAGGCCTCCTGAACCTTTGATTACTGCAAAACTCTGCATTGGTTTATTCTGTTGGGCCCAGCACAAGTACCCAGGCCAAATCCAGGGCTTCCTATGAATCAGAAAAAGAAAACTCAGGACAAGAGCTGACATTAATGTTTCTGGGTTTCTGTTGTGGTTGAGTTAGGACATCTGCCCCCTTTCCTCACAAGCCCCTCTTTTGCATGTATGGCATAACCAGCCAGGCAGCCCCCTCTCACTCTGGTCCCAAACACACTAGTTCTCACAGAGATTCCTGAGTGAGGATGACTAATGACCTCTCTCCTGGTCTCAAATCCTGACACAGATTCTTTCATTTTGATACTTCCTTGTTCTCTTCAGGATGCATCTTGGAGGGAACGGAGTGAAGGGTGCGTGCCCAGATGCCCAGTGTGGTCCCACTGAGCAGGTGAGGGTCTGTCTGCCTGTGAAGGCCACCCCCGCTCATTCCACAGCATGTGCTGCTTCCCTTCCTTCCTGCCAGGATCTCACCTGTGCAGATGGCAGAGGACACTTGTCAATCCCCCACCACATCAGCTGTCCTCCCCTGACTGCCCACTCTTCCCGAACAACTCTGAGGAAAGACTGGGATATCAACTTGGGTTTTTCTTGCGTTCACTCTAGAAGTTTCCACTTCAAGAGTTTCTGCTCTAAAGTCCAGCTTGAGTTCCAGGTCCCCAGTGCTGTAACTGTGAGAAGGGACAAATTATCAAGGAAAAAGAAGGACAGAAGGCAAAGGAAGGGGCATGGCCTTTGGGGCTACTCTGGAGAGGCCCAAAGACATGAACAGAGGAATTTCCTAATAAAAATCTTGCAGGAATCTGGGGTATCTTCAAAGTCGCAATGACCAGAGACTGAGAAGACTTTGGAGCAATGTGCTGAGGTCTCAAGTGGCCCTCCCGCCTTCACCTGCATCCCAGTCATGGGAGCTTTGTTCCAACAGATGCTGGACTTGCTGAGCCTGGGTAGCTCTGAGGTGGGGCTTGAGAATTTGCATTTCTAAGAGGTTCCCAGCTGGGCTCGACTTTGAGAAGAGTGCACTGGTTAGTCACATTTTTATCTTTGTAATGAGATGGACTTGAGGTCTTCCTCCCTCTCAGGAGAGTCAGGTACTCTGGTCTTTCTTTCAGGAGTGTGGGCTCCTGCCTTTTCCAGAATGCTGGCACTGTGACTGGTACTGTGGCTCACCCCGGGCCCCTGCCTGAACTAATTAAAGGAGCTCAAAGAATCATCCAGCCCCTCCTGCTTACATCAGGTGCAGGTTTCTGTATCTTGTGCTCTCAGGTAGTCTACTTAGACTTGGGTGAGGCTTGGTCACCTGCATTTCTCCCTCTCTGGTACTAGAGATTGAACCCAGACCTTGCACATTGCTAGAAATGGACCTCTGAGCCAGTGTGGTAGCACATGCCTGTAATCCCAGCGTCTAGGGAGGCTGAGTCAGGAGTATCACAAGTTCAGAGCCAGCTTCAGCAATTTAGTGAGGTCCTGAGCAACCTGTCGCAAAAAAAAAAAAAAAAAAAAAAAAAAAAAAAAAAAGAAAGAAAGAAAAAAAAAGAAAAAAATATGAAGAGTGTGTGTGTGTGTGTGTGTGTGTGTGTGTGTGTGTGTGTGTCTGAGGATGTGGCTCAGTGGTTAAGCACCCCTGGACTTAATCCCTGGTACCAGAGAGAGAGAGAGAGAGAGAGAGAGAGAGAGAGAGAGAGAGAGAAATCTACCACTGAGCTACATCCCCAGCAGGGCATCAGCATTTCTTTACTTTTCTTTTTTTAATTGGTCAGAATCTGATTTATTATTAATAACAAAGTTTGATGTTTTAAACTTTTCAATTCCAGGATGCCCCTAGGTGTTCTGCACTTCTTAAGGTGCTACAGGCCTCTTCTCTAAGCAAAAGTCTCAATAGTCTGGGCTCAGGAAACAGGAGTACACATTGATTGAGACAAAACCCTGGGCTGTCGGGCTCTGGAAGTACTGTTCTTCTGCACGGAAGTGCTTTGGAGGCATTAGATACTTCAGACCTTTCTCAGTTGACAGAGCCTGACCTCTGGTCCTAGTGGGGAAAAGAGGAACAGTACCAAGTGTTAGATCCCAGGCAGGGAGGCCACACCTCCCAGGTGCCTCAGGCTGACCAACTCTGCTGGCCAGCCCTCAGGTGCCCTTCTGGACCAATTGTGGGCTCCCCTTTCAACCCCCAGCAGCCTATGGAATTGGGGTTCCCTCTGGGGGGTCCTTCTGACCACCAGTTGGCTGCGTAAGCCTGCTCCGGACTGAAACCTGCCCTTGTCCTGCCTTTCCCCTTGTTCTTCCTTTTCCCTTGTTCTTTCCCCTTCCCTTGCCCCCATGCTGCTCTTTCCCTACCTCCCCCCTTCCCGATCCACATGGTCCCTAATAAACCCTTTTATTTCACTAACACGGCGATCCCGGCGTAAGTTAATTTTGTCCTACACCAAGAAGGTTCCCAGAATAGCTGTAGGACTAACAGTGTGGAGAACCTCACCCCTGGCCCTTCCACTACTCAACTACTGAGGGCATTTTAGAGCATAGAAGCCCATAGATTTATACTGCTGGAGGAAGCTACTAAAAAATATGATCCTGATCCCCTTGTTTAGAAATACAGAGCATACACCTGGGTCTGCTCAGCCCCACAGCCAGTCTATGGCCAACACTGGCCTGGTGTCTCAGCCCAGCTCTCACACCCTCACTCATGTTAATAGGAGACAGCTGTGCAGGGAAAGCTCCAGAAAGTAGTGGCAGGGCCTGAACAAAGGCTTTCTGAGAAAAGGCCAGTGGAAACAGAATCTGTCAGAGGCTAAAGTGGTGACTATATACAGAATCTTTGGAAACTGAAATGGCAAGCCCCTTAGAGATCAGAGAATCCAAGTATCTCATTTCACAGATGATGAAATCTGTTAGCGAAATTTGAAATGGCAAGCCCCTTAGAGATCAGAGAATCCAAGTATCTCATTTCACAGATGATGAAATCGAGGCCCATTGAGAGATGATTTGCACAAGGTTGGATAAGAGCTAATTCCAGGCAGACAGGGGAACTAGAATCCACTCTCTTGATTCTAGGATTTGTGTGTGTGTGTGTGTGGTGCTAGGGATTGAACTCAGGGCCTTTTGCATGCAAGGCAAGCACTCTACCAACTAAGCTATATCCCCAGCCCTGGTATATTTTGTTCTTATCTTTTTTTTTTTTTTTTTTTAACTCTCCTGCAAGGGTAGACATATTTCTTTTTCTTTTTTTCCCCCTTTTTTATGTTTGCATATAGATTTACTGCTATACACAGGTTCTTTTCCCATTCAATCAAGAAGTATTTGTTGAACACAGGAAGAGAATGAAACATTCGTTGCCTCCGTCATTATGGGAGTCAGTTTCTAAATTAAACCTTCAAAAGGACTTCCCTAGCTGGACACAGTGGCACAAACCTGTGACCCCCAGTGACTCAGGAGAGTGAGGCAGGAGGATCACAAGTTTGAGGCCAACCTCAGCAACTTAGAAAGACCCTTTCTCGAAATAAAAAATAAAAGTTCTGGGGATGTAACTTAGGGATAAAATGCCCTGGATTCAATCCCCAGTACCAAAAAACAAAAATAAAATAAAAACCAAACACTCTTTTCTTCCTGTCAGTCACAACTCAAGAGACAGGATTCAACAGACCAGTAAACTGAAGTGGCAGATTGTATTATTGGGCCCAATTCTGTCTCCCTCTCTGAATTCAGATACTTTGCCACAGGACTCAGCAGTTCCTCCCATTCCAGATACGAGACTGTTTCACCCCACTTTGGCTATGTGACTTACTTTGACCTGTTGTGGGGACAGAGGAGGCAAGACACTGAAGACAGCAGGAAAAGATTTCTTTGGCTGCAGCCAGATTCAGAAGGCAAAGCTTTCACTGTAATCAATCAATCCCCCTGAACCCCGAATTCAGGCAGTTTCAGAACTTTATACCCAGTGTGTAAGGGGAGGGGCTCAGAAGTTCACAATCTGCAGAAGTTCACACAAAAGCAGCCTTTTCTTCCACTGTTCTGGGCAAGTTAACCCTTCAAAGACAGTGCCTGAGAAGGGAAGAGCTTCTTCTCCCCTTTCTTCCCTCCTTCTGCCAGCGGTTACCATGGAGCCAAATTAGTAATATCTTCTCTTCTTTTTGTAATGTAAACATCTCTGTGAAGCTCCAGCCCAAGGCCAAAGGCCTTGTTAAAGGATCTGTTTTTCTTATCACACTCTGCATTTGCAAACACACTTCCCACTGGAAAACTTTTACAAACTATTATATCTGTTGTTACTATACTAGGTAGTCCATAAATGTTTGTGAAAAACTAGTAAAGGGGTGTTCAGCACCTGAAGTGCTGATCTCTTTCAGGCCCATGGCCAAATTTAATTATTGTAAGGTAGAGCAACAGAAAATAGGAAGCTTAACTTCATTGAATTTTTTTGTAGAGATTCTTTTTTTTTTGATGGTCCTTTGATCAATCATGGTGTGGATTTCTGGAAAAGCTTAAGATTTTCTGTGGAGGAGGGGGTGCCACTACAGGCCAACAGCATGTGGGTGGAAGTCACAGGGTACCAGTTCTGAGCCCAAGCTCTTGTGTTTCTGCTCACCCCTCATTGACTTCCGACATGCCATGGGAAGAGCGTGCCCTGGTCGGCCCTGTCTCGAGGGAAGGAGAGGAAGGCAAAGCAGGGCCTGCTGCGACCTCTCAGGCGTGCTGCACAGGCAGATCTGCGGCTGCAAGCATGGCAATAAATGCGTATTACTGCATGCCACAGATTCAGGTGGCTTGTTATGCAGCAGCATCTACTTAAATGCATTTAGCCATTTGCTACAGCCTCCCCATATCCAGCCTGGTTGCCAGGAAGCCAAAAACCATTCACGAGTCAGTCAGCCTTCCTTCAGCCTTCGCTTCTGGCTGCTTCCAGTGATCTCTCAATGAAACAGCCATTTGGCTCTTGTGGGAATCCTGACTCTCAATGGTGAACCCAGTGTCAATCATTGAAAATGACAGTGGGTGACTCCACAAGCTGAGTTTGATTCCTTTGCCCTTCACAGGTGGATATGGTACTGTGGCATCAGTGCCAGGAAGGGATTCCTTTTTGAAGGAATCAAATATTTTTTTAAAAAGCATGGAAAAATCAGGACTCACTGGAATTCTTTATTTTATGATTCATGTTGTTTTATTAAGTGCTGATTTTATTTTGGATTACAGGATGTGGGGGTGACATATTTTTCTTTTTTTAAAGCTTAGGGTTTTAACATTTGTAATTTGGCCTTGTATGAATTAAATGAAAAAAAAATTTTTTTGGGGGGGGTGCTTTGCAATACCTTTGTTTTCTTCATAAACTTCCCAAATTCATACTTGGTCTTTGAGCCACAGGAAAGGGAGGCTACAATAGAAATACAAAGATAAACAAAATAATTACAGTATGTTTTAATATTTAAAGTTCAAGGTTTTGGTGAAAGTGCTGGTTTGAAGTCACTTGCCTAGCTTTCTCTCCTGCAACCCAGGAGGAGAATCTTTCTCTTCACCAGAGACAGGAACAAGGGACAGAGGGACCTAAAGGTCAGACCCTGCTGTGATTGAATCCCAAGGAGGGAGAATGGAATAAATGTGGGAATGACAGCAGAGGAGGCCCAGGCCTGGCTTTTCTAGGAGGGGCCCAGGAAAGCAGTCAAGGTCCAGAGACCCGCCCCCTAACAGACCCAGGTTGGGGCATGGCAGTGGGCACAAAGTTTGTGTGTGTGTCTGAGGCAGAGCCTCAGGAGGCCTGAGCTTCCTGTGACTCTAGACAGACATGACAGAGAAGTTGAATCTTCCCAAAGTCCCTGAAAGGGGCATGGGAATTAGCTGAGAAACACACCTAGAGGACCTGAGTCTCCCGACCCTCAAGCCAGGACATTTCAGTGGAAAGTAGACTAGACTGGACAACAAGATTCTGACAAGGACAGAGCGTGTTAACCAGCGTCAGTGCACAGGCTCCATGCCCCAGCTCCAGTGTCCTCACCCTGCACTGTCTCCCTGCATTTAGCAGCCCATAGGGCAGAGTGTGAGGAGGATCCTGGACTGTGATTGTGCTTATTAACAAGGCATGCTGTCCCTGTTTACCTGTAACCTAGTAACATGTTTTCTGCTGTCAGTTGAATAGATACTTGAAGTAGAGATGATGTTGAGTTAAAAAAAAAATAGAATTATATCTTTGTAATCTGAATAGGTGGCCTAAAATGTCATATTTGCCTCATAAAATTTGATCAGGAAAATCAGCATTAGTAGGTCCCTCTTGTTCATGGTTTTGCAGTCAGCTGTGGTCTAAAACTATTAAATGGAAAATTCCAGAAATAAACTCACAAGTTTTAATCGCATGCTGTTCTGAGATGTAAGATGAAATCTCACACTGTGCTCTGTGTCTTGCTTGAGATATGAATGAATCCTTTGTCCAGCATATCCACCCTGTATAGGCTACACTTCTGTTAGTCACTAAGTAGTTGTCTTGGTTATCCCCGTTGTGGTATATAACATAACATTTATTATTTACATATTTATTATTTATATATTTATTGTTAAAATTGTCCTATTTAATAATCGTAACTAATCTATAACTAGTCTGTATTATTAATTTCTATATATTAATTACAAATTCAGCCTTATTTATAAAATAAATTTTATCATAGTTTTATATGTGTATAATAACTTTGCTATACATGGAATATGATATCTGCACTTTCAGGCATCCACTGGAAGTTAATTGGGGCAGGGGGTGCCTTGTAGTTAGTCTTTGATTTCCTTCCCTCCCTTGTCCTCTCTTTTCTCTTCCCTCACCACACCATCTTGCTGTACATTCTGACTTCTACTCTTGGGCTATCGTGTCACCTCTTTCTTCTGTTGCCTTTCCTCCTTTTAAACTTCAGATCCATCCAGGAAGGGATGTCTCCCAACTTAATCAAGCCTGCAGCCCTTGTGGTTTGAGCTTTTTTGGGTGCTTTTGAGGGGGCGCGGGAGTCTCCCTGGCTTCCCTGGTCCTGTGCCAGTTCGTCTGCCCACCCAGAGCTGCTCACACGAGGTACCACACATGTGACCCTTAGTTAACTGTATGTTTTGTTCAGTGTGTGCTTTTTTAAAAAAAAAATTCTTTCTCATTTGGGTCAGGACATGAATTGCAGCCAGCACATGTGTCAAACCTCCTACCCAACCCCCCGGGCTAGCTGAACTGGCAGGGAAACAAGCTACCACCCAGGGCCCAGGCCAACCTGTCTCCTCCTCCGTGGAGAAGAGTCTTTGAAGTATTCGGGTTTTGTTCCAGGAATCACGAAGTTTGGGTCAGTTGTCTTCTTCAGGCTTTTTGTTTGGTTTTGTTTTTTGGTACCAGTGATTGTACCCAGAGGTGCTTAACCACTGAGCCACCCCCCTAGCCCCTTTTAATTTTTAGAGACAGGTTCTCCCTGAGTTGCTTAGGGCCTCACTAAGTTGTTGAGGCTGGCTTTGAACTCTCGATCCTCCTGCCTCAGCCTCCCAAGCCACTGGGATTACAGGTGTGCACCACTGTGCCTAGCCTTCTTCTGTAGCTGCCTGATGCTGCTGCTTGCAGCTAAGACGCCGCTGGAGAAAATTCGGAGGCAGGATGAGAATGAAAAAGGTCTTTTATTCTTCTCTCTTCTAACCTCTCTCTCCGGCTCCAGCAACCTCTCCAACTCCAACTGCTTTAACTCCAACCACCAACCCACTCTAATTAACATCACCCGGTTAAATACATTTTGCCTTAACAAGGACAAGTGCTTACAGCTCGAGCTTACAGGTGCATCACACAGTGTTCACAGGCATAAAAAGATTCTTAGATAAATGTATGAATATCAGGTGAAACTTGAACATCTTTTATGGCTCTCAGCTAACCGCAATCTTAGCTATCTCCTTAATTAGGGCTCCTACATTCTTCAGTTTTTTTTTTTTTTTTTTTGGTACCTGGGATTGAACTCAGGGGCACTCGACCACTTGGCCACACCCCCAGCCCTTTTTTGTATTTTATTAGGGACAGGGTCTCACTGAGTTCCTAAGTGCCTCACCATTGCTGAGGCTGGCTTTGAACATGTGATCCTCCTGCCTCAGCCTCCCACGTGCTGGGATTATAGGCGTGCACCACCACTGTGCCTAGCCATCTTCAGTTTTTAAAGTAGAAATATTCCTTAAACTGGACCTGGATTTTTTGGTTAATGTGTGTGTACCAGAGACTGCACATGTGAAAAGGATGAGAAAGACACAGGGAAGAGGGAGAGAGATTTTATAATTAGTAGTCTGCACACAGAGCGACTTCACTCTATTGCTGTAGAGATGCCTGCCCCCAAGGCCGGAACTCAGATGGCTCCCTAATCAGATGACAGAGTTTGGGGAATAAGAAAAGACAGCCATACTTTTCCCAGAAAGTGTGACTCAGAGCAAGCTAGACAAGGGGTCCTTGGGCTTGGGACTTGCTTACTAACCCTTGTTCAGGGTGTCACTACACTCAGTGTCTTGCTTTGTTAAAGGGGGGTACACCTGCCCTGCAGACCGTGCAGGGTGATTATGAGAATAAGATGAGGAGAGGGGGTTGCCTTTAGCCTCAGGGTCTGACCTTCTAAGTGGGTGGGACCAAGTTTAATTGGTGAAGCTTCTGGGATGATTTTGAAATCAAAGCAAGATGATAATTCTGAGAAATAGGCTGGATGTTTTAGTACCCTCCCTATTACACATGTATGATGTTTATTCTGATAAGGGGTGTGTAGCACTTACTAGAACACCAAAGGAATCCATTACACAAAAAGTTGAGAACCCCTACTCCAGAAGGTGGCCGAGGTTTGTGGTGCTGATGGTTGTTCCCTTATAGTTTGTATCTTCTTGTTGTTGTTGTTGTTGTTTTGGTACCAGGGATTGAACCCAGTGGCACTAAACCACTGAGCAACATCCCTACCCCTTTTTATTTATTTATTTTTTTATTTTGAGATAGGGTCTCACTAAATTGCTGAGGCTGGCTTGGAACCTGGGATCCTCCTGCCTCAGCCTCCTGAGCTGCTGGGATTATTGGCATTCACCACTGAGCCCAGCTGTGTCTTGTTTTTTGCAGCCAGAATTTGAGGCACCTTAAAATGAAGTTGTGCAGCAGGACATTTGTCAGAAGGATCAGAAAGTTACACAGAGAGGGGAGGCTGGGAGAGCACGTGGGTTGGGGTTTGGTGGAGAGGACAAAGAACACACGGTTCTTTCTCTGTAGTCCCCACCACATGAACAGTCTCTGGAACATCGAATACACGGAGTTCCCGGCTCCCTAACAATCCAGACAGCCACAGGCCAGGGCACGCAGGTTGCACTGTCACGGGGCACCAGTCACGGGGCAGAGGGACTTCCTGGCATTAAACTCCATAAGACATAAATCCAAAGTGAAGGCCTTCTCATGTGACATGTCATCCAACCTATCTGGGGAGTGGCTCTGTCAGCCAGCTGGCCAGGCAGTAACCTCTGTCCCTGCTCCCACCTGCCCCTCCCACAGCAGCAAGCTCAGCTCCCCCGGAAGCGCCTCAGGCCTGGCAGGACTGCTCCAAGCAGCTCAGCCTTCCCTCCTGTCCTCTTACTTTAGCTCCAGGTCCCCCAGAGGGTCTGGAGGTGTGGCTGGAGCCAGGCCCTGGCTAAGAAGCCTGAGGCCCCTGAGAAAGGGGCCAGGAAGCCACGTGGAGAGATTAGCTCAGCCCTGCCAGCCTGCTGAGCCTCCCCAGAGGGACTAGAACGGCTCCCTGCCAGGGTGACAGGCCACCCTGAGTGCTTACGACTGGCTGCAGGTGTCCAGGTGGTGAAGTACTCAGGGCACATCCGTGTCATCTGCCTCTGTAGTCCAGTGGCTGCCCCTCATAGGAGCCCAGCTTCCTCAGACCACGGCCAGCACCTCCCTCCTCACGAGTCTCTCCGGGCTGCTGACACCACTGCCCCAGGCCTCCTCTTTCCTGCTCCCTCAGCCATCACAAAGTGCCACTGCAGCTGTCTCAGTTTCAGTCTGCTCAGGCCGCGCTAACCACGTACCATGGACTGGTGACTTACAACAGAAATTCATTCCTTATAGTTTGGGAGGCTGGAAGTCCGCAGTCAGGCATCAATCAGCACATACGGTTTCTCCTGAGACCCCACTGCTGCAGACAGCTGCCCCCTCACTGTGTCCTCGCGGGGTCTTTCCTCCGCATCCCTGGCACCACCTCCTCCTCTAAGCACACCAGTGGTGTTGGATTGGGGCGCCATCTTATGGTCTCATTCAACCTCAATTCCTTCTTTAAAGGTTCTACCTCAAGATACCATCACATACAAAGTATATTCGAATATACTTTGTATACAAACAGTTGTATGTAAAAAGATGCTATATATGTGCACTATAAGTTGTAATTATTATAAATAAAAAATAAATTAAAAAAAAGATACCATCACATCTGGGGTTAAAGCTTCATGTATGAATTTGGGGGACAATTCAGTCCATAATAGCAGCAGAGTGTGCGAGGCTGTCCTCAGGAGCAGGTAGGAGCCACCCATGCTGGAAGTCTTCCAAGAAAGGGAAGAGCTAGCTACTCAGTTGAAAGTGCAGTGCACTCCCACGGAGAGAGGCCTGGCCTCCCCCTTTGTCGAATCTGAAATTTGTACAAGTTTCACCGTAATCACCTTGAACTTTGATCCCAATAAATCAAATTTTAAAAGTCCATTTCTTCTCCAGAAGAGTTGCTTTTGGGTACTTTGGTTTGATGAAGTACTAGGCAACCAAGCAGAATGAGAATTCCCTGTCCTTTTCAAAAGACTGACGGTATAAGTCCAATTGGGTAAAAATGACAAGTTTGTGTATAGAAAAAAGATTGAGAAGTCATCTGCAAAAAGGTTGTGGTAGTCAGATTTCCACTCCTCTAACAAATACCCAAGATAAGATAAGAGAGGTTTACTTGGGCTCATAGTTTTGGGGGTATCAGTGAGTGAGTGACTGGCCAGTTGCACTGGGCCTGTGTGAGGCAGCCCATCATGGCAGGGGTATGTGGTGGGGCAGAGTGCTCAGCTCCTGGCTAGAAGGAAAGAGACAATGGAAGAGCTGGGCCCTTTCAGGGTGCACCCCACAATGACTGGGAGTCCTCACAGTAGGCTCCAACTTTTAAAGTTGCCACCAACTCCCAATATTGCCAAGCTGGGGACCAAGACTTTAACACTATGAGATTGGGGGATATTAAAGATTGAAATTATTGCTGCTAAGGTCAAAAGTAGTTACCCCTGGGGGTGTGACTCTAAAATATTTTTATTTTATGATTTTCTCTGTTTTCTATTCTTTCCATCTAGAATTTTATTATTAGAAAAATTCAGTAAGTTGCCTGGTGTGGTGATGCATGCCTGTAATCTCAGCAGCTCAAGAGGCTGAGGCAGGAAGATCAGGTTCAAAGCCAGCCTCAGCCGGGTGTGGTGGTGCACGCCTGTAATCCCAGCACTTGGGAGGCTGAGGCAGGAGGATCGCAAGTTCAAAGCCAGCCTCAGCAATGGCGAGGCACTTAGCAACTCAGTGAGACCCTGTCTCCAATAAAATACAAAAAAGGGCTGGGGATGTGGCCCAGGGTCGAGTGCCTCGGAGTTCAATCCCCGGTACCAAAAAAGCAAAACAAAACAAAGCCAGCTTCAGCAACTTAACGATGCTGTAAGCAACCTAGTGAGGCCCTGTCTTAAAATAAAAACCAAAAAGGGCTGTGGATGTGTGGCTCACTGGTTAAGTGGCTTTGGGTTCAATCCTTGGCACAAAAAAAAAAAAAGCAAGTTGTTCAAATCAATCAATAATCTCAAGTATCTTTTTAATCTTTTCAGACACTAGAAAATTTTTTTTTTTTCTGAGACTAGCAGGTGGTCCTTCAGGGTCATATGGCACAGTGGTAGGTCCCTCTGCATTAGAAGGCTCCCTCCAATCTGTGTGTCTCCACAGTTCAGAAACATATAGGAAGGGCAGTGTCAGTCCTCCACTGGAGAGAGCTCTGCAGCCCACTGTTAACTTCATCTCCTTGTGTTGTTATGGCAGGGAGACTGGCCAAATAATTGCTAAAGAAAGAAAATTGCCAAAGGTACTTTTTTTTTTTTTTTTTTTTTACTGGGGATCAAACGAAGGGTGCTTTACAACTGAGCTATATCCCCAGTCCTTTTTATTTTGAGACAGTGTCTAAGTTGCTTAGGGCCTTGCTATGTTGCTGAGGCTGGCATTGAACTTGTGATCCTCTTGCCTCAGGCTCCTGAATTGCTGGGATTACAGGCACATGCCACTGCACAAGTTACATTTTGATAAAAATTCTTTAAAAATTATAAAACTACAGATCTAGGGTTGGGTTGTAAAATGAGTCATTTGGAATGGATGGTCTTTGCAATTAGCTCTCTTTATAACCTTAATAAATGAGGGCTGAGGATGTAGCTCAGTGGGAGAGCCCTTGTCTGGCATGTGTGAAGCCCTAAGTTAAGTACCATCCCTAGTAACACACACAGCACTCCCCCACTCTCTATCCCCTTGTACCCCCCCCCCCCCCCAAGAAAAAGTGAAACATAATGGTACTGAGTTAAGAATCTCAGAAGTCAGGACTCCAAACAGCTTGTGTCAACAGCTTCCAGCAGGGGGCAGCAGGGCACTGTGGGTATCTGGTCCCATCCACACATCTTTCCCGGTGTTGGGATGAAATGCCCAAAATTCCATATCAGGTGGAAACCAGGGATCGGGTATCTTTTAGGGTCTGTGGCTTCAGAATGTTGTGCACACACAGAGATGCCTATAGAAAATGGGACTTTGAGCAGGGCGCGGCGGCGCACACCTGTAATCCCAGCACTTGGGAGGCTGAGGCAGGAGGATCGCGAGTTCAAAGCCAGCCTCAGCAATGGCGAGGCACTTAGCAACTCAGTGAAACCCTGTCTCTAATAAAATACAAAAAAGGGCTGGGGATGATGTGGTCCAGGGGTCGAGTGCCCCTGAGTTCAATCCCCGGTACCAAAAAAGAAAGAAAAGAAAAGAAAGGAAGGAAGAAAGAAAATGGAACTTTGAACAAGTTAATGTTATGTCTCCAGGAAATCCACAACTGAGTGGGAGATGCCCCAAAGCTGCTTAAAAGATCATCTATCTTGGGCTGGGATTGTAGTTCAGTGGTAGAGCACTTGCCTAGCTTGTGTGAGGCACTGGGTTCTATCCTCAGCACCACATAAAAGTAAATTAAAAAAATAAAGGTATTATGTCCATCTACAACTAAAAAAAATTTTTTTAAAGATCATCTTTCTCAATGTAGAAAGCCTCAATAATTTTATTATGTTTAGCTTTATTCCAAACAGGACTTAAGGCAGCTTCCCCAAGGTCTCAAGAGCAAGGAAACTCAGAATCCATTCTTTTTGGAATCACTAAATGGGATGCCATCAAATTAAAAAGCTTCTACACAGCCAAAAAAATGATTAAGAGTGAAGAGAGAGCTGAAAGTCTACCAGCTACTCTTCTAACAGGGATTAATATCCAGAGTATATGTAGAACTCAAAAAACTCAACGCCAAAACCCCCCCACAAATAACCAATCAATAAATGGGCAAAAGAAGAGACATTTCTCAAAAAAAAGAAATATAAATGGCCAACAAATATATGAAAAAATATTCAACATCCTTATCAATCAGGGGAATGCATATCAAAACTACACTGATTTCATCTGATTTCAGTTAGAATGACAATCATCAAGAATGCAAATAACAATAATTGCTAGTGAGGATGTGGGAGAAAAAGTACACTCATAGATTGTTGGTGGGACTGCAAATTAGTAGAACCACTTTGGAAAACAGTGGTAGATTCCTCAAAATATGAGGCATGGAACTACCATATGACCCAGCGGGATGCTCCTTGGTTTTGATCCCAAAGATCTAAAATCAGCATACTATAGTGATATATGCATCTTAATGTTTACAGCAGCATAATTCGCAATAGTCAAGTTATGGAACCAGCTTAGGTGTCCCTCAGCAGATGAATAAAGAAAATGTAGCATACAGATATACAATAGAGTTTTACTCAGCCATAAATAAGAAATGATGTCATGTGGTGATAAGTGAATAGAACATCGTGCTGAGTGAAATAAGTCGAGTGTCAGGTGTTTTCTTTAACATGTGGGAGAAAGAAGAAGAAGAAGACAAATTAAAATAAAAGGGGGGGGGATCTCACGAAAACAGGAAGTAAAGTAATAGAGGAAGAGGCTGGAGGAGGGAGGAAGAGAGGGAGTGGGGAAGTCCTGGGGAATGAAATCTCCCTAACCATGCTATGTCCATGTACGAACATGCCACATGAATCTCACTTATATAATTGTAATGTACTAATTACAATAATAATAATAATGATAATAATTGGAGGGAGATCAGTAGAGTAGAGCAATCAGATAGGGGAGGGAGGTGGGAAGGGAAAGAAAAACTACTGGAGGATTGATCAAATTATTTAATGTGCATATGTGAATATGGCATAATGAATTCCACTAGTATGCATAATTATAATGTACAATAAAAAAAGGAATCTGTTCTTTTTGCTCCATGTAATCAGCCCTATGTACTGACAAGCATTTGTCTTAGCATTGGTAAAATGAAGTAAGGGGAATTTAGTCCATGACTGAGAACAGATGAATTTGGAATGAAGTGACACTTCAAGTGACACTAACAACAAAAATGATCAGTGAAGAGATTTTTATAGGGAAGAGCAGGTTGTCCGAGGCTGACACTCTGGTTGGTCTTAGTACCAGATTGTTACAGTTAGCCTGAAACTTGGGCAAGACACTTCCCTTCTCTGTGAATCAGCTTCTTCTTCTGTAAGTAAAGATAGACCTCTGGGGTCCTGTCCATCTCTGACATGGGAATCTGAAGGGCCTTTAGAACTGTACAGGAAACAAAAGTTGAAATGAGTTTTGTGCTTTGGGCCTGGGTGAACATAGGAGGTGGGGGAAATGTCACTGAGGATGATGTGTAAGAAGTGGTTTGGGGAGGAAGCCATAGCTTGACCCTTTGTCATCTGTACCTTCTATTTCCAGTTTTAGCACCTTAGAACAGGACAGAACAGGGGAGGTGGGTTTCATGCCAGAGGGGTGGTTTTCATGTCTACAACTTGGAGCAAAACAAGGGAGGGGCCAAAGGCACCTGCTCAGAGCTCCCTTGAGCTACCCTGACTATCTGACCTCAGGGAGCCTGGTCTGGAGTATCAGGCTGGCTAGGGTCCCTGTCACTGGGGCAACAGTCAAGACCACTTGTCAAGGAACACACGCGTCAGAGAGCATCAGGCTGACACCAGCACATTTTGTTTGAATCTTTACTTTCAATTGCAGACAATCTTTTTCCATTTCATTACAAAAGTACTAAACAAACACAGACAGGAGACAAAAACAGACATTTGCAAACTATGTACCTTCAACATGCACCTAACAGTCCATCACCAACACCCACTTGCAGGGCACAGACACCAGGCGGACAATTCTCAGCCATCAGAACTACGCCATAGATGCATGATCTTTTTATTTCATGTAAAAATGATCAATAGGAAAAGAAGTCAGGCCGCAGGTTGGCTTTGCACACTCTGGCCCTTCCCAGTAGCCTTCTGTCTGGCCAGGTGAGGGAGGCAGAAGCAGCCCAGCATCTCAGCAGTTCATCAAGACAAGACACTGGACACGGCGAGGAGAGCCAAGAGCGCCAGGTCCTCTTGTTTTTCCAGGCTGGGAGGGGAGGTGGCCTTGTGTGGCTCTGGTCCAGCAGCCAGGTGGCATGGCCAGGCGCCCTCCCATGCAGGGCTCCTTGCCCAGGCTCACGGGAAGGGCTTCTCTGTGCTTGCTTATCTAGGGAGCCGTGATCACGTGAGCAGCAGTCCAAGTCATTTCAGTCTTTTTTGTTAGTCCCTCTCCACTGCTCTGGGAGGGGGAGCTGTCAGTCCACTGTGCCATTGTAGGATTTGTTGAACTTGTTGAAGGTGAAATCCACAGTGTGAGTGGAGATGGGCTTTCTGTAGAGGGGGTTTGAAGCCTGCAGGGTGTGAAGGTAAGAGGACGTGTGTTAGATCCCTCATGTCAACCAACAGACCCAGGCAAGATGCCCTTCCCCACACAGTCAGCCACCAGGAAGGTGGCAGGCACAGCATGCAGCTGGGAGGCCACCATCTGTGTTCTAGGACTGGCTCTGCCTCTGACTTGCTTTGTGTCCCTGGGAGAGTCCCTTGCCTTCTCTGAACTTTTACTCTTTGTCTCTGAAATGAGGCATTGGGTCACAGAGTCTCTGAAAGCCCTTTCCAATTTTGAGAGACACTCACTCCTGGGATTCAGTGGGGGCTTCCTGTGTGCTCAGGCCTTCACAAACCTGCAGTCTACCTGGGGAGACGAGGCTCACTCAGAATTTCATAAGAGACCGTAGGAACTTGGCTTGAGCTACTTCCTGTGTGCCCACTGTCTCTGAGCTGTGTGGACTCTTTCTTCTGAGCTGTGCCAGGTGCCTCTACCCCACAGCACTCCCAGCCTGGGCCTGGGCAGGACTCTGTGCAGAGCGGGCCCTCTGTGATATAGTCACGCACTGTTACTGTCTAGACTGGACGCAGCCCTGTGGGTGTCAATTCTTTATTTTCAATGCTAAAGATGCCAGGGAACCTTTCTTTTTCTTTATTCTTTTTAGTTGTTGATGGAACTTTATTTCATTTATCTGTTTTTATATGTGGTGCTGAGAATCAAACCCAGTGCCTCACACATGCGAGGCAAGCACTGTACCACTGAGCCACAACCCAGCCCGCCAGGGGACCTTTCTTGCTAACATATGGTTGAGCTCAGCCATGCCACCAGGCTAGAAGGCTCTTCTGCGCCCCAGTCCCCTCTGGCTCACCATCTCGTAGCGCGCCCTGGAGCGTTCACTTTGGAACTTGGCAAATTCTCTGCGGTCATGGATGGTGACGAGCAGTTTCCAGATGGCCAGGAGTGCGATCCCAATCAGGAGGATGCTGCCGACCACGGCCAGAAGAATGGTCATGGCATTGGGGGCAGTCCCACACTCTGAAAGAGACCAGGAGCATGGGGGGGTGGGCCAAGCCACCAACATCCTGTGCCCCGCCTGCCCCAGCCACATCTGAGGTGAAAGGTGGGCCTCTCCCAGAGGCCTTCTACTCTGCCCTCTCCTAGATCCCCTGGTGCCTCTGTGTGACTGACGGTGGTGGTGGGGACAGGCTTCCCCAACGTGTAGCGAGTGAGAGATTCAAAGGGGGACAGTGACTGTTCCAGGGCCAGTCAACACCAAAGTCTCCACGAGAGCCCTGGTGCACAGCTGCACTTCCCCTAACGGGCCATGCCCTCGCCCAGCCTGCCCAGGCTCCGGTACAGGACACTAGACCATGGCTCAATGTTCATGTCCATGGTATCAGGGACAGACTAGACAGAAAGGAGGCCCACCGACAGAAATGGCATGAACCATTTCCACAAGGGCCAGGCTGGCCAACATTTCTAAACTCTTAGTGTGATGGAGGCCCTTGGAGCAAATGTGCTTATTTTCTTTTTCTTTTTTTTGGGGGGGTGGGGTATAAGTTCCAAGGATTGAATTCAGGGGCATTTGACCACTGAGCCACATCCCCAGCCCTTTTTTGTATTTTATTTAGAGACAGGGTCTCACTGAAGTGCTTAGTGCCTCACTTTTACTGAGGCTGGCTTTGAACTTGCGATCCTCCTGCCTCGGCCTCCTGAGCCGCTGGGACCATATGTGTTTATTTCAACAACCACAGAGACAGTGCTGAAAACAAAGTCTTGTTCTTACAGGCATGTGTCCTGGATTGGGACTGCACTTCCCTGGGTCTCTGGTCATGGAAGGCGGTGATATGATTTGGTTTGATTTGGAATAAGCATTTGCAATGCTGTGAATTGAATAGAGCGAACTTTTCTGCTCCCTTCCCTCCAGAGAATAAAGGGGGAAATCTAGAAATCCCAGTTACTTCAAGGCTGTTGGTCCCTGGGCTCAACATGCAAGGCAGAGTTGTTGGTGTTTAGATGAAAGTTTGGCCCCTGCAGTGGCTCAGGACACTGAGTGTGGCAGCCAGCAGCAACACTGTACCCAGTGCCCCATCTTTCCTCCTTGGAATCCACCCTGAGAAGCAGCAGCAGCTGGCCAGGGCTGTGTGTGCACCTGGATGCTCCCCAACTCAAGCGAGGCCCAGCCCTGATGGGCCGGACCTGGTACCCTCCCTGCAGAGGACGGGGCTCCTTCCTCCATTAGCCGCGCAGGCTAGGTGCGCTCTGCCTCTGCCAAGATGACATTCCCGAGGACAATGTCCTGCCCTCCTGTAGCTCCTGTTGCCCCTGTCCCACCTCCAGAGCTCCGTCCTCCTCACAGGCCCCAGCTGTGTGCCCATCTTTCTTCAAGGCCTAGGAGTGAGGCAACAGCGGCCTTAGACCCTGACCTTCACAGTGAACTGTATCCCTGCATTTTGGAAGGATGGTGAGGGGACTGTGGGGAGGGGACAGGCCATCGTCCCAGAGCAGGGAACGGCATCAGACACCTGGAGCCGGGGGCTGGGCCAGGGGCGTGGTCTCTTGGGCTCCCACCTACCTGGCTCCCTCAGCACCGTCAGGTTGGACTTCCCACTGGGCAGGTCTGTGTAGCTGAACATCATGACGCAGTCCTTGGCAGTTTTATAGAAGCAAAGCACAGCCTCCTGGTCATCTTTGACTAGAAGAAAAGCAAACAGAACATCCTGAGCCTGTCTCTGGGCAGCCCAGAGCTGCCCATGGTTAGAGCGGGGAGCGTAGCACCTCGGAGAAGGAAGAGGGTACAGAGCAACTCAGAGGGGTGGCGGGCTTTCCAGTGAGTTCAGGTGTCTCACGTCCAGATCGCAGGCCGCAGGTTGAGTTTATTGCTTTGGTGACACATGGATCACATCAGAGTCTTCAACCCTTTGAAGTATTTGCTGGGGATGAGGTGAAAAAAAAAAGCAGCCTTTAATGGGTGGGGGTGGGGATGGGTGAATGGAGTCGACGGAAATTAGAAGGATAAAGAAAAGAAAAAGCGACCCTGACTGCTTTCTCCCTGACCCCCAGTCTACTCGGGGTTGAAAGCAGGCTGCAGAGGCCAAGAGGCAGCTCTTCCCTGAGATGAGGGAGGTCGGGCCATTCCCTGGCCCTGGCCTAGATACCAGCTGGCCTTACTCCTCAGTGTTAAGCCCCTTCCTCCCTGGCCCATGCTGCCCTTGACCCTAGGGAAGGAGTCGAAGTCCCCTGTCTAGCCATGGTGTTCCGTGGCTTCCCTGAGGATACAAGACCTGTTTTATTTTCCCCCCAGTACTGGGGATCGAACCCAAGGCCTCCTGAATGCTAGGCGAGAGCTCTGCCACTGAGCCACATCCCCAGGCCTTTATACTTTTTTTATTTTGAAACAGGGTCTTGCTAAATTGTCCAGGTTGGCCTCTCACTTGTGATCCTCCTGCCTCAGCCTCCTGAGTCCCTGGGATTACAGGCGTGTGCCATGGTGCCCAGCTGCGAGACTGACCTTTAGGAGGGAAAGGAACTGGACAAAAAAGGGTGAGCAGGAAAGGAAAGGAAATTGGGCAGCAATGACAGGTTGGTCCTGAGCAGCAACCAAAGGTTCACATCATGAACATGAAATGCTTCTCCACTCTTGCTTTTTGAACCTGGCTGATCAGAGGAGTTTTAATGTGGGAGCTGATACATTAGTGTGGTTATCAAACACAAAGGTCTGGACTTTTCTCTCAGCCCCTTCTCCAGTGCCTGGGCTTGACGAGGGTGAACGTTTATTTTAAAAGCCAAGGAGAAGGAAGGAAAAGGGTAAATGATGAGTTGGAACATGAACTTTATCTGCTGATTCACCTCAGAGAGCTGGATCGTTAAGCAACTGTGCACGGACCAAGAGAATCATTTCAAGGGACACCGGAAGGCAGCTTTTCTTCTATGACCACTTGTGCCTGGCTCTGGGGCACTGGCCCTGGGTCTGCAGGCAACTTGATATATACCAGGCCCCAGGTGGCAAGTCAGAGGAACAGCAGGAAGATGGCATCTCAGGGGCCATGGTGAGCTCCCTGCTGTCTCCTCAGACATAGCACAGCACCTCCCACAAAGTAGGTGCTCAATGAATATGTGTGAAATGAATACAAGACCTGACATTCTCTGAAGCCATGATTTAACCAAGGAGACAGTCAAACTCAGGGAGGTGGGTGGGCTGGGGTTGTGGCTCAGAGGGATAGTCCTTGCCTAGCACATATGAGGCACTGGTTCAATCCTAGCACCACATAAAAATAAATTAATCAATTAAATAAAGGTGTTGTGTCCATCTACAACTAAAAATTAAAAAAAAAAAAAAATCAGGGAGGCGGGAACAAGGAAGTCTACAAGAGATAAGCCAGGACCAAGATAGACAAAGCCAGTGAGTTTGCAGAAGCTGGAGTCAAGGCGGAGACAGGTCGACAACAAGAGGTCTTTAGGGGCACATTCACTTCCCAGGTATGTAGTCTTTTTTTCCTCCTTCCATTTTAACCATTTAAAAATTTATAGTCAGTTTTAGTAAATTCACCATGTTACATAACCATTCCCACTAATGCCAGAACATTTCCATCATCCCCCAAAGAAATCTATACGTATTTGCAGTAGTGCCAATTTCTCCGTCTCCACAGTCCCTGGCCACCCCTGATCTCCACCCTGTCTCCACAGGCTCTGCCTCTTTGGGACATTTCAAGTAGAATTATGCAACGTTTTCTCCTGTTGGCATTCTTTCGCTTAGTTAATGTCTTCGAGGCTCACCCACCTTGTCACATGTGTCACGTCAGCTCCCTTTTTTTTTTTTTTTTTTTTTTTGTGTGTGGTACCAGGGATTGAACTCAGGGGCACTCGACCTCTGGGCCACATCCCCAGCCCTTTTTTGTATTTTTTTTTAGAGACAGGGTCTCACTGAGTTGCTAAGTGCCTCGCCATTGCTGAGGCTGGCTTTGAACTCGCAATCCTCCTGCCTCAGCCTCCCAAAGTGCTGGGATTATAGGCGTGCGCCACGCCCGGCTACGTCAGCTCCCTTTTATGTCCAATGTGATTCCACAGCATGGGCAGGGCACATTTTGTTTGCCATTCATCAGTGGATGGACATTGGGGTGGTTTCCAAGTTTTGACTGTTGTGACTAATGCTACTATGGACATTTGTGTGTAAGCATGTGTGTAGACCCAGTTCTCTTGGGTATAGACCTGGGAGTGGAATTCAGGATTGTGTGGGGATTCAACGCTGAACTTTCAGGGAAGTCGCCAAACTATTTCCCAATGCATTTGTACCATTTTACAGGCCTGGGGGCTCAGCCCAGGGTCTCTGTAGGAAACCAGAAGTCATGCCAAGGAAGCCTAGGCTGGACTTCCTAACTCAAGGTTAAGCCCACCCTCATCTCCACAGAGGAGGAAATCCCCAGGGGCCCCTATCACCTCGACACTCACCGATGGCGTCCACCCAGGTGATCACCTCATCCTTGCACAGGTGCTGGCAGGTCTGGTTGTCAGGCTTCCCTGAGTGAAGCAGCAAGCACTCAACACAATCTCTTTGGAAAAGAGGAAATAAATGTGGCTGTTAGATACTGTGTGATGGTCCCACGTGCGTAACCCAGCTCCCGACAACACAGGGCCTGAAGGCTTAGCTGGTCCCAATTACAGAGGTCTGGTCTCAGGGACTCTCTGCTCTGCCTTCTTGCTGCTGTCAGTGTGAAGCCCCAGGGTCTGTGGAGGGACACAGGTCAGCTTACAGTTGGATCTGGTCTGGGGGTCATCTTGACAATTATAGACCTTTGGAATTTTGATGACAGGAGCCAAATCATTGTACTCTGCCATGCTGAACACCTGGCTGAGGAGATGGCTTTAAGCAAGAGGTTTTGGAGGGATAAAACTAATCCTGGCCTTCTGGAGGGGTCTCACACTCACATGGCCAGTGCTTGATGCCCTTGCTTTGCCCTGTCATTTCCTGGGCAGGGCTCCGTCCCCTCCCACACACTGGACTCACCCAACCACACCACAAAAGCCACCCAGACCACCTGAGGCTGGGGCTTCCTGGCGATTCTGGCCCCCATCAAGGGCCAAGAACCATCTCAGGGTCCTTCAGACTCCAGTCCTTCCCCCTCCCAGGTGGAGCCCACCTGCCGGCTCCCCAGGCCCTGGTACTTGGTCTACATTCGAGTCTATCCAGGCTACGGAGGCCCCACATAGTATGACAGAGGCTTCTCTAGAAAATGGATGAGAAGCCAAAGAGAGGCCCTCTGAGTTCCTCTCCTCCCATCCCAGATGCCAGCTAAACCAGACAGTGTGTGAAAACGATTAATTACAATGCCCCCAGGTGAGTGGTTGTCATCACACTTTACATAGTCAAAACCTCCTTTCAGACATTCTCCCTCCATCTGAGGTCACCTCAAGGAGATCAGACCTCTGAAGGTGCAGGCTAGGAGCCAGGCTTTGGCTGAAGAGTGCAATGCCTGGGGCGGGGGCGGGGGGGTCCTGCCTCTGAGGGTGGGCTGGGGCCCATACAGAGCACACAAAGGCCCGGGAGAAACAAACTCCAGAGGAGAGTGTCAGGCCAAACAACCCAGCTGAGGGTCACTTGGGACCCTGTGATGCACTGGTGCTGGGTGGTCCTCAAGCAGGGTGGGAGCCCCCAGGAGAGTGCCTTTGGAAGCTGGGTTAGGGCTCAAATCTCTGTGTCCCTGTGGCTGCTCCTGGCCCCAGATTGAGTGGTGACCTCACAGCACCTCAGCTACACAGGGACAGCTGTCCTGCTCACTCCCAGACCTGTGGGGACCCCAGGAGCTGCAGGTGGAGAGACTGCAGGTGCAGAGACTGCACGTGGCCTTTGTTACCTGCTCTTTAATTCCAGGGGATGGAGAAGCTTCCAGTGTGGGAGCTGCAAAGTGGGACATGAGAGCAGGACGGGAGCTTGCGGGTCACTTCAGCAGGTCCCCTTGCTTTGCAGGGGAGGCACATGAAGCCCAGATGGAGTTGATGGCAGAGCGGATCCCCAGCCCAGGTGTCCTGCCTCAGACACACCCCTCCCCCACTTCCTGGACACGAATAAGGAATGGGCGAGGAGTGATCAGGGAGAGAAAGTGGCCAAGTCTTTCCAAGGAGAGTAATGATAGGCCTGAGCATTCAATCATCCTGGAATCGTTCACAAAAACCCCACTCTCCTAGGCCTGACTGTGCAGCAGCATTCTGGAGCTGGGAACCCGAGAGCATAAAGCCTGCATTTCCCCTGACAGTCGGAGCCCTGGACAGCAGGCAGCGGGTGCTTGGCTGGAGGCTAGGCAGGGTGGCTCCAGGTCCGTTCATTCAAGCTGGCCTGCCTCTTGGATTAACCCACAGCAAACGGCATGGCTGCTTCCGGTCAGGCTGGGATCTCCAGGGCCTCTCTGCCCTGCTGTTTTAAACTGCAGCCCCAGGTGCCCTCCAGCAAAGACCCCTTAATTATCCCAATGGACGTTATCAGTTTAGCTCATGCCGCCCACGCTGGCTGAAACTTGTGTTATGTATTAAAGTAAGTCCAGCCTTTTAAAAAAACAAGTTGCTGAGAGAGAAACTTTGCTCAGAGCCTGTTAATTGAAATCAGCTGGCGCCCAGGGTGAGCTCACCCCAAGTGAAGGGTATGTTTGGTTAATTTTAGAAGGTGGAGACTGGTTGCCGTGAAATCCCACGAAAAAAAAGGATGTAGGACATTCAAAAGCTGGTGGCCCTCAGCAAAGCAGCAAGTAGAAAACTGGCCTGATATAAGTCACTGTCAAAAGAACTTTGTTTAAAAAATTTTTTTTAAGTTGCAAGTAGGTTGTGAAAGAAAACAAGGGTCAGTGAGGTCTAAAGACAAAGACAAAGGAACAGTGATGGTGCTTATGGCATCTTTGCTCTCCTTTCTCCTTTGGTGCTAATAAATCATCAAGTCTACGTCTTCTGGGTAATAAATATTTTCAACATTTAAATTGAGGGCTGTTTTCCCCTGAGGACTTTTAATAGATCCAAGCCAATCCTCCACTGCCCTGCAACTCCATTAGGAAGGGAAGATTGAAGTTTTGGCTCCTTTTTATTAATGTTGTGTGTGATGTCCTAGCTTGGCCCCTACTCTGCATGGCCCTCACACGCCCCAAGGACTGAGAGCAGCACTCCCAAGGGCTCTGCTGGTGGGAGCTGGGGGGTGCATACTTTGGGTACAACATGTGGTAATAGCTGTAACTCCAACCTCACATGGGGATAGCTCTTTGGGCTCTGGCCCAGGACACCAATCTCCAGACTGTTTCTATCTGGATCTCTGAGTCTCAGCAGGTCTCGAGAGGATCTGGCTTCCCTCTCCCCAATGCACCCCGACCCCTCCAATTAAACAGAATAAGACCCTGCCCCGTCCATCTTGCCTGTCCATCGGCAGCCAGCTTTCAATTACCTGCACTTGGGTTTATCTGGGCCCTGCCACCCGGATCATTTCTAAACACAGACTGACCAGCAGCCACGCGGGCCCAGGGAGCATGAACTCTTCATCACCAGCCTGGGGAGGCGTGTGGAAGAGAGTTCTGCTGGCAGAAAACCGCACAGTTGCATTCCCCAGCCGAGGAGAAACACTGTCCGTGTTCTTGCTTCTGTCATCTGTCGGGGTCCCTGCTTCCCTCCCCCTGGCTTTTTAGCTGTTTCACTGGCAAGTTTCAACAGTGAACGTCACCCTTGCTTTCCAGGGAGCACCAGGGCTTGAGCGCCGTGACTCCCCTCCTTGCACTCTGGTAGGGTGAAGGCAGGGCCATGGGAAGGCCAGCGTGCCTGCGAGTCCCCAGGCCGGGCCACTGAAGGCCCAGTCGAGTCTAGACAATCTCTACATTCAGCAGCAGCACAGAGCCCAAGGCCAGCGCTCCATTATCAGTATAAATGGAGCAGAAAATTCAAAAGCCATTGCACTTGTTTCTGGCACGCCTTATCTAGGTCGGGTGTCTCTCTATCTCATTTACCTTCTGATTATGTTTTGTTTCAAGCAGCGGTTCCCATACGGGTGTTCTATGAAACAGCGTTTGGGAGATGTTAACGGGGAGGATCAAATTCATTTGGAAAAAGACGCATACTGCATTTCCTTTTGAGAACACACAATAGTGCACTCAAGGCTCTGAGAAGGCACTGTATTTGGTACCAACACCAGTTTAATTTCATTTAACTTGGTAATCTAGTAATTTTTAAACTTGCTTAGGAACAGAATAGCAATCTTGTTTTTGTGGTTTTTTTTTTTTTTTTTTTTTTTTCCTTCTTCTTCTTTTTCTTACAATATACCCATGGAACCAGCATTTCAAAGCTACTATTTCAGTGACTATTAGAAAGAGTTTTGCAGGCTGTGGGGAGTGCAGCTGGCCGGCCCTGAGGGCTGCCTGGCTGGAAGACTGGCACGGGCTGAGTGCAGTGGCTGGGGCTGTTACCTCTTGGTGCTGCAAGCGTCTGGGCAGGTTGGACACTTCTCACATGTTTCCCCAAAGGCTCCGGGCTCTGTGCACTGGCACTGCCCACAGATGCAGTTCCCACGGTCGCTACAGATCTGCCCGTCCTTGGCCCGGCACGTGCTGATGTCTGTTGAGCAGTTACAATTGTCCCCAATGTAACCCGCATGGCACTTGCATTCTCCGCAGTGACACTCACCATGGCCTGAAAGAGCACAGGTGGCACATCAGGGCTGCCCTTCCTTATGCAGGAACATAGAACCTCCCAGCACTGGCCTCGTGCCAGCCTGGGGATACCACAGAGAACAGACTGCCCTTGGAGCCTGTCTGGAGAGAGAGCCAGAGAGGGCGTGGTGCCCACATGGAGTAACGTGCTTGGCCTGGCGGGGTCTCGGCTGGGGCACCAAGTTGGTCCAGAACTTGGCCAAGTCAGGCCACAGGACCAAGGACCCAGGAAAGCTTTCTGACTCAGTTGTTGTATGAGTCATGATCCCCAAATATGTCCACATCTTAATCTCCAGAACCTGTGAATGTTACAAGGTGAAGTTTTGCAGATGAGATTAAATCAAGGATTTTGAGATGAGGCGTCCTCTGCTTTGTCTAGGCGGGCCTAAATGCAGTCGCAGTGTTCTTAGGAGAGGGAGCAAAGGAGGTCCGACTACAAAAGGCGGTGGCTGTGAGACACCAGGAGCAAGATGCGCCATGGCTGGCTTTGATGACCACGGAACAAAAGGCCATGAGCCAAGGAATGCAAAGAACGCCACCACTCGAAAGCCAGAAAACAAGGAGTGCATCCTCCCCTGAGCCTTGGGAGGGAGCAGGCTCTGGAGACACCTTGATGTCAGCCCAGTGAAAAGGACTGCAGACTTCTGACCTCCAGAACCCTAAGCAAATCAATCCACGTCGCTTCAGGTCACTAAATGTTAATTTGTTACAGCCACAACCCAAACTTCCTAGTTGTCCTCTCTCAGTCCTAGCAAGATGCTGACTCCTTGCTTTGGCCTTTGTGACCTGTAGCCAGCCCCAAAAGGAGGGAGGAGCGGAAGCTGAGAGCAAATAGGGCAGCATCAACTAGTGCCCTAAGTCTTCAGGTTAGGCACCATTTGCCAGGCTTTAAACTCCACTGGTTCTTACAATAACCCTGTGAGGTAGGTTCTGTTCTTCTTATTCTCATTTGATGAGTGATGAAACAGATGCAGAAAGACAAAGCGGCTTGCTGAAGGTCTTATAGCAGTGGCACCTGAGCCCGGGGAGTCTGGCTCCAGAGGCCACGGCCTCAACTCCAGGCTCTGCCACCTCAGAGTGGCAGAGCAGGCCCTGGCCAATACAAAAGCATGCTGAGGCCAGTGGGCTCTCCCTCTCTGGGTGTTGGGGGTGGTCCTGTCCTCAGCCCACAGGGCGGTGGGCACTGCCTTGGGGTTCTGCAGGAGTCTAGGGCAGGGGCATCATGGCTCAGAAGACTGTGTGTGATGTGAGAGTAGGTGCCTGTGGCAGTGTGTGTGCTGGACAGAGAAACACGCAGACACTGTCATCCTCCCAGGAGCCTCCCTGGGATCACTGAAGAGTGTGAACTGCAGCATAGGTCATGACCTGACTCCAGAGCCTCTTCACTGGCTACTTAACTTCCTGGCCCTGCTTCCCTGGCTCTGTGTGTGCTGTAGCATCTACGACCTGCAGGGGATAGGGAGACCATGTGGAGAGGCCAGGCCTCCCAACCCTCCCATGCAGGACAGCCTCTCCACTCACCCAGGCAATTCTGAGCCCCAGCACATTTCACAGGCAGAGCTGAGTGAGGCTTATGGCAAGGGCCCTGGGAGGGGAGGATGCAGCGGGCTGGGCCAGGAGGAGGCGGAGGCATGCAGCTGGAGCTGTGTAGCAGCTGGCACGGGGTGTGGATGCCACAGGAGGGCACAGCACCCTGCTGCTCCAGGGTTACAAATAGGGAGAGACATCAGGTGGCACAAGTCCATGGACTTGGGAATGGGATTAAGGACTGCCCCGCCCTTGCGACACCAGAGTGTGGCCAGCACAGTCTGGGGCCAGGGCAGCATAAAGCCCCACAGGAAGTCTTCACAGATGGAATGGATGCAGTCTGCACAGCTCCCCCACACTCTGGCCCCGGGACCACACTGGTCAGGAGCCTGCTTTAAATTAAAATGGTTCACTGTCTGGGGCAATGCCCCCCACCAACATTTCACTATGGAAATTTCCAAACCTTCAGCAAAGTTGAAAAGATCATGCAATGAACTTCCATATACCCAGATTCTCCCTCAGGCTCGCACATGTAGCTTATCACATATCGACCCATCCATCCATCTGTGTTTGAAAAAAAAAAAATGCATTTTCAAAGTGAGTTTTGGTCAGGAGTCACTCCAGGGTAAGTTTTTCTGTGGCTTTGGCACTCTCCAATGGCTTGCACAGTGCCTCATCCCAGGAAGCAAAACTTGAAGAAGTCAGAGGCATGCGCAGGGCCATATTTACAAGCAGCAAAGACAGTGAGATGGTGGGACTCTCTCTCTCTCTATTTATTTTTTTCCCAACCTTGATTTGGGCAGCAATATAAAATTATGCAAATAGAATCTGACATAATACTCTCAAGTGTGGAGATCTGGGAGGGAGGGATCACTGTAGAAGGGTTTGGATTTGGGGTGCAGTAGTGAGGGAAGACCTGCTTCCCTGGGACAGGCTGTCTGGATGAGTAGGTCCATTCACTGCAGAGCAACACACCCTTGTGGCTCTGTACCTCCCCTGACCCCATCATGGTGAAGTAGCAAAGAAGTCCCAAACTTGCTAGGGGAAAGTTTGATACCTTGTAGGACTCAGAGTCCAACCAAGGTCAATGTCACTAAGTGGGCCCCAGTTCTAGGGTTCGAGACGAGAGGAGTTAGGAGTCAAGGGCAGGGTTGAGGGGGAGCTGGGGATTCCTGGGAGGTCACCCCAGAGATGAAAGCTTCCTACAACCTGAGCTCAGTGAGGATGGGGCAGGAGAGCAGGACGTGCAGAGAAGCTGTGGGTGCACACAACACGAACAGCCCGGCCCCTTTGGTGGGGGTCAACATATGGGAGCAGCTGAGGGGTGCACAAAAATCCTCATCCAGGTGGCTTTCTGGCTTCCCATTCTTGATGACTCTGATGGAAAGTACCAAACCAGAAGAAGGTCCGAGGTCCATACATGGTGAACACACTAAAGCCACAGAATTCTTGTCCATTGTACTACTCTTTGAACAACTCTAGTTTGGTAGCTCATTGCCTTTCAAAGACACTTAGGGGCTGGGGATGTGGCTCAGTGGCAGGGGGCTTGCCTAGTATGCTTGAAGCCCTAGGTTCCATCCCTGGCACTGAAAGAAGAAAAAGAAAAAAAAAAAAAAAGCTTAAAACAGCCATGGCAAAGAAAGATGTGGCACATACCACTGTGTCCTCCTTCACACTTATGTCTGACATTGTCATCTAGTAATGGGGTTCTTTTCCAGGGAGTCTGGGCTTAGCCTCAGGATACTCCTTAACACAGTAACTCCAAGTAGTCAAGGAGCAGGCACATAAGACAACTACTCACCATTGTGGCTTAAATCTTCTAAGCCTCATTTAGAAAGTCTAACTCACACAGAGTGTCAAAAACTAGATCCTTTTATTCTGACCCATACGACTTGGTTCCTGCAGTTGGATTTCCACCTGCCTTTCCCTCCCTCTGCAAGCTCAGAGATTCACCAGATCTTCTGGTCAGCCCTGGTAGAAACACCGCTACTAAAATGACAAGGTCATTTGGCGCTGTTCCAAGGATCAATAACCTATCAGTCACCAGCCATGGGGATTGACAATGCTCAGAGGACCTAAGTAAAAAGACTCTTATTCAAAACAAAGCCAATTTCTAATGCTATCTGGGCAGTGAGATGAATTTAACAATGCTCACTTAATATCATGCAGACATAAAATCATTTTCACCACATAGATGGGGATATTGAAGGACATGCCAGAGCTCTGTGTAGGCTGTGAATCGCTACACGTGCAAGTTATTATTAACACTACCTTTGTTAGAATGATGGATAGCTAAATGGACAGGAAGTTGTAAATGTGCCTATTTATACGGAATTTCAGCTCTGCAGAGTTCAGCAGCTTTCTATCAGCAAAACAGTGCTTGTGTGGGCAGTGGGCCAAGCCTCTTCGCCTCTTTTATAAAATAGAATGCCGGCTATTCAGAAGAGGCCTGGGCCAGAGGAGGGGGAACCAGTGGCCTGGAAGCCAAAGGAGCCTGGAGAGGAAGCCCGGCATTAATGCTTTGCAGAGGTCAAAGAGGGCAAATCCTGCAGCAGTTGCAGGTCTTGCCACACACTGGTGAGGGGGTGCCAGCAGAGCCTGAGGGCAGCTACCAGCCTGCAGGGAGGTGAGCAGGTGGCTGCTTCCACAGGCAGGCTGGCTGTGTTAGGTGGGAAGGCATGCGGAAGGAGGTGCAGGATTTTGCAGACAGGATAGATTGGAGCATTCTTCTGACAGAAGAGAAAGATTCAGGAGGAAATCCTGGGGGAAACGGAGGGGCTGAAGAGAGCAGCAAGAGAGGAACGGGAAAGAGGCAAGGGAGAGAGAGGTGCTGGGCCCTGATGGAGGCTCTTAGGCTAACCAGTGATCAGCTCATGACAAGCTGAGGAGCCTGGGCTGGAACCAAGTTAAATCTTCCCCCATCATTCACTGTCCCCCTGGGCTAGTCCCTGAACCTCTCCAATGATCCATTCCCTCTCCTTGTCAATGAGGATGATGCTTTCTTTGTGGCAATATCATCAGCACTGTTCCAAGTAAAGCCCCTGGCACCATCTCTGGCACATGGGCACCCAGGAAATGGGAGCTGGAATCCCTGTGGACATCTCAGAGCTGGACATGGAACTCAGAGACCCCCGACCACAAGGAAAGGCATGGTGCCCATGTGGCAGGATTCAGGGCAGAGGGGAGGAGGTGCACGAGGCAGGTGGAGGTTGGTAACAGGAATAGTGGATTCTACAGTGAGATGGCACTGCCTCAAAGGCAGTAGAGGGAGTCAAGAGGGAGGGGAAACAAAGGGCTGAAGGCATTGCTGAGGAGCCTTTCTCCCATGCTTTCAGGGACCACCAGTTTGGGGACAATCAGTGGTGTGCATTCATTTTTTTTTTTTTTGGTTCCAGGGAGTGAACCCAGAGGTGCTTAGCCACTGAGCCACATCCCAAGCCCTCACTGAGTTGCTTAGTGCTTCGCCTGCCTCAGCTTCCTGAGCTGCTGGGATTATAGGTATAAGCCACGGTTCCTGGTACAGCTGTGCATTTCTGTGTAAGCACCCCCTTCAGTACACCAGGGTCTGAGGAAGCTGCTGGGCCAGTCCTCAGAGCCTGGGTGGAGAGGGCAAAGACCCCCAGACCCCACTGGAGGAGCTCCCTGCTGTCCTTCCTCCACATACTGCAGGACGTCCCCAGTGGAATACAACTTGGGATCAGTTGGAAAGGGAAGCAAGCTTGGCCCTCGGCCTGGCCCCTGAGGCAGGGTGCAAGTCACCCTCACTCCCCACCCAGGAACAAAACCGCTGCTCTGCCTCAACCTCACGCTCGACTCTATGTCTGCTGAGGCCAAAAGTGGCCGTGGTGACCTGTGAGGACCAGCTGGAGGGCAGAGGGCCTGGAGGAGGAGGGAGCCATCTTGGACAGTGCAGAACTGAGCTGCTGGCATCATCTCCCATCCTTAGCTCAGGAGCAAGGGTCACAACCAGGCAGGCGACAGACCCTCGGGGTACAAATCACCTCTAAACAGCTGCTTCAAAACACAGTTCCCATCTAGCTGTGAAATACACTGTAGTTTCCCAGCTTCTCTCAGGGCAGCTTCTATCCCTGGGGAGTCCTTTCTGACTGGAAGGCTGAGGAGGAGAGGAGAGCTCAGTTCCCAAGACAGGAAGGGCATGTCCTTTCTCTCCCCTCCTGGTCCTGTTCCCCTCTCCTACGCCCACCGCAGATGTCTCTCTCACTCCCACTTCCTCTTCCCTCTCATTTCCCCGCAGTTTCTGCCTCTCCCCTGGAGTCCCTGTGGGTGTCTCTCCCCTCTCCATGTCCCCTCTTCCCATAGCACTCTGCCTGCCCCCAACCCCATTTTCCCTTTTCTTGTGTAAACAGGAAGTGGTTAAAGAAATTGAAGGGGCGTGTGCTGGAGGCCTTGGCCCATCTGGGGTGATTTCTCTGTCAGCCCATGTCAGGTCTCACTTGTGTTCTAGACATTGCTGGGTGAGACCTTGGGCGAGGCTTCTGGAACTCTCCAGCAACTGTCATCAGAGGGGCAGGAAACCAGATCAGCAGCTCTGCGTGCTTCAATCAGTGTCTGTCACTCGGGCCCTGCAATGCCCTGAGCCAGAACTCACAGCCCTGTCACTGTGCCCGAGGAAGGGAAAGCATGAGAGGCCTCAGCCCTGGTGTCACGTGAGGCTGCCGGCCACCCTGCAGGAGCACCAGAGGGAGGGGCGGGCTGGGCTTTCTGTGGCCAGACAGCCCCAGGCTTCCAGGGGAGACAGCCTCCATCTGTTGCTTTGAACAGGAAGGGGAAATCCCTCCTGAGCTGCACTATTCCTGGTTCTCCGTTGACAAGCAGGCTATAGTTACATAACAGCCCCTCCCATGTCCTCACATGTCCTTGCCTGGTCTGTGTCACCCAGTCTCGTCCCTCTGGGAATGTGGCCATCCCACTATTCTACCTTTCCCTCCGTGCATGGGCCTTACTTGCAGAAAGATAAAAGAACAGGGATTTCTGAAATGCTCAGGGCATGGGACAAGCTCCCAGTCCTTCACAGGCCTGGGGCCAGCTGGCTCCAGGTTCCTCAGCAGCCACCAAATTAACCTTGGGGGAAGACAGGTGGCCCTGGTAGTTTTGCTCTTCTCACCATGGGTTTCCTGAGCCTGTAAGCACAGTATCATCTGACCAAAAAGGAGTCACGAGTAGAACTAGCCAGGTAAGTGTTCCTCCTACCAGGAGAACCCGGCACTCAGTGGCTTAAAGCAACCCCCAGACTCGCCAACAAGAGCCTCCCTTGCTCAACTCAGTCCCTTCCCATCACTGTCCTGAGGCTCTGGGACTGCAGACCAGAGTGTTCGGGTTTTTTCCTGGGTACCGGGCATTGAACTCAGGGGTACTCAACCACTGAACCACATCCCCAGCCCTTTCTTGTATTTTATTTAGAGACAGGGTCTCACTGAGTTGCTTAGCACCTCACTTTTGCTGAGGCTGGCTTTGAACTTGTGATCCTCCTGCCTCAGCCTCCTGAGCCGCTGGGATTAAATGCATGCACCAACGCGTCAAGTAAAAGTGTTTTTAATGGTGGTGCTGTGCACTCTCACCCACCTGCTTGCTGCTCTGGGCAGTGGCCCAGTGTCCTCACTGGTCAGTAGGGGTAGCACCTATCTTATAGGACTGTGGAAATGCTTTGCAAATGTGCAATAGAGAAATGTACAGTTTACTTTGCTGAGGGAACTTCCAATTCCATTAAACCATTAATCTTCCTAATCGTAAAACTTTATGGACTATAACAATATTTGGATCCTGAATGTCGCCAAGAGGCCCAGGTGCTGAAGGCTCGGCCCCTAGGTGGCTCTACTGGGAGGTGGTGGAGCCTTTGGAAGGTGGGGCCTAGCATTTGGAAGTTAGGTCATGGGGGGGTGTGTCAGTGAAGGGGATATTCGGACCCCAGCCCCTCCTCTCCCTCTTTGCTTCCTGGCCCCCCATGCGGTGAGGAGCTCTGATCTGCCGTGTGCTCCCCTGTATGATATGCTATCTCACCGCAGGCCCCCAAACAACAGAGCCAACTGAGCACACACTGAAGTCCCTGAAATTATGCCAAAATAAACCTTTCCTCCTCTTAACTTAATTCTCAGGTATACTGTCATAGTGATGGAAAGCTCAACATAGTCAGGTGTTCCTCTAAACACTTGATACCAATGATCTCATTCTTCCTAATAACCTATGCAGCTGTTACAGTACCTAATTTTTGCCTATGTGGAAAATGAGGCACAGGGAGGCCCAGTAAGTTATCCAAAGTCACACAGCAGGCAGGTGGTAGGGCTGGGATTTGAATGATATTATTTGACCCACTAGATTGTACCTCTTCTCCAGTGCAGCTCAGTCAGGATTAAGTGATAAAAATGTAAAACAACACAGAGGACAGATGCTTAAGGTGATGCAGGGTGTAGAATAGTAAAAAATGTGCAGCAGCCCTGTCCATAAAAGTCAGGCTCTTTTCATCAGGATCCTATGTCACTCTTGGTCCCTCTTTTCTTCTTTTAGGAAAAGGCGGTGGCCTAGATGAGCTCTCCAGCTCCTCCACTGCCCACATATGGCCGCTACATATTACCTCTGGGAGTGGGGAGAGAAAGCTGGGGAGCTGGGACAGTCCTGGGTCAAGTGCAGGTTTTGAGATGGGAGAAGCAGGAGGGCATCTGGCATAGGAAGATTAGCAGGAGTTCTGAGGTGAATCTGTGAGAAGGCCTGGAGACAGCGGGCAGCCAGGGGAGGGTATTTGGACAGAAGCAAGAGAGAAACCAGAAAGTGCAAGGGGGACCCCCTGGGCTTGCTCTGTGGGTGGCAGGTGGCTGGGTGGACGGAGGAGATGAGCCTTAGGGAAAGGGGTTCCAAGGGCCGCTCGAGGAGCTCGGGTTCATCCGTCAGTCCCAATCCACCTGACAGTCGGCTCCTGGCGCTGTGCACTCCCATGGCCTGTTTCCCATTCTGTTCTCTAACGCCAGGTCCATTTCTCTGTGGCCTCCTCCACTGTGTTTTCTAAAACATGAGCTAACACTTTTGCTTAAAGTCCTTCAGTGGCTCCTTATCACCTTAAATACAACTTTATCTATCTATCTATCTATCTATCTATCTATCTATCTATCTATCATCTATCCACCTATCTATCTATCTCCCTATTTATATTTTGGTACGAGGGATTGAACCCAAATCTCCTAAAAGTAGAAGCCAAATCTCCACTCCTACTTTTTATAAAATTTTATTTAGAGACAGGGTCTCGAAGAGTTGCTTAGGGCCTTGCTGCTGGTTCATGGCTGGCTTTGAACTCGTGATCCTCCTGCCTCAGCTTCCCGAGCTGTTGGGATTACAGGTGAGTGCCACCATGCCCAGCTACAGCTTCTGTATTTACACTCTGGGCACAATATACACGGCATTATGCTTGTACCCAGCCTACCTCTGAGTCTTTCCAATTCCCCTGTTTCTCCAGGCATCCCAGGTTCTGGACATTTCAAAGTCTTCACAGTTTCTAAAAGATGCCAAGCAGATTTTTGTTTTGAAGCAATCACTTTGACTGGTGGCAGTGTGGACAGGATACAGATTAGGATGGTGGGAGCAGAGATGGAAAAAGAAAAGATCAGTGGATAAGCCCTGGTGGCACGTGCGAGCAGGAGCTGAGGGGAAGGCAAGTGGGCATAATCCCTGGGTTTCTAGCTTGCGTGACTGGATGAAAGAGAGAGAGAGAAACCAGGAGAGAACCTTGGCTAGGAAGAATAACATGAGCTCTGTCCGAGAGGTACTGAGACAGGGGGGCTTGCAGGTGCACAGAGGGAGCTCAGGTGAAAGTGTGGGCAGCAGCTGGAGGGGACTCCCCAGAGACTGTGGTGAGAAGGTGTCGCGGACCAGCCCTGACCCAGGGAGGCTGGCTGGAGGAGAGGATCCTGCAAAGGAGACTATGAAGCTGTAGCTAAAAGCAGGAAGAGAACATTTCCAGAAAGAGGGTGTGGTGGGCAGAGTCGATGGTAGCTCAAAAGTCAAAGATGATGAGGGCTGAAAGTCACCTTTACCAAGACAAGGTCATTGGAACCTGGGAAGACCCGTTTTGGTGAGTCCCAGGGCTCAATCCAAGTGGGACTGAGTTAAGGGCCAAGTGGAAGTGGCAAATGTCCAGAAGTATAGACAACTGTTTTGAAAAACCTGTTTGTGAATAGAGAGGAAAGAGAATCTGCCCGTGAGTGAGGTGAGCTCAATAGAAGTGTTTTTCTTTTCTGTACTTTTTTCTTCTTTCTCAGTATTAAACAGACAGGAGCATGCTCAAAAGCTGACCAGAGGTTAGTGAAGAGGGACTGTGTAGACGCGACCATTTATCCCACTGATGACAGGCTGATTTGCTAACCTCATCTCATGAGCCTACAAGCCCATTCAAAATTAAAGAAGATTTTATTTGTGTGTGCCCAACCCCAACCATGGTGTCAGGCACATGGAAGATACTCAGGATACACTGCTGGTGGTTGGAGGTTGAGAACATTATCAGGACAAATCTCAAACCTGGGGGAGGGAAGATCCATGCTGGAAATTAGGGGAGGAACAGAATTATCATTGATTGCTAAGGAGCTGTTGATTCTTGAGATATTTCAAATTCTTAACAAATGTCCAAGAAACCCAAAGACTTCATGGCAACCCAAGGAAAAGAGGACTCGGGATTCTCTTCTCATTGGCAGGACATGGTCACGGTCGGGCAGAAACCAAAGGCTCTGCACCCTCTGCTGTTCCAGAACACTGTCCCGATTTCCCCAGCACAAGGCTCTTCAGAGATGAAAACAATGAGGCACCCTTGGTTCCAGGGCCAGCTGCGCCTCTGTCGCTGGCTTACTGTCAACCAAGCAGCCAAACAGTCAACTGAGGGCGCTGCTCCCAGGCGCCCTTCCCATGCCTTTCAGCAGCTGGACCACTGTAACCTTCTGTACCTGAGCAGCAAAATGTGAAAATGTGAGCCCCCACACAACAGTAAGTGCTGCTGTTTTAAGCCAAGCATTTCCAAACCTCAACATTTCCTCTCAGAGATGACAGCACTGCCTAGAAAGCTGAGACTCTGCTGTCAGAGGTGGAAGAGCCCCCCTCAAGGGCCACTGTGCCTCATGGCCCCCAGTTCCTCCACGCTGATGGCCACGTCCCTCTGACAGCTGCTGCACTCTGCCTAGGGAGGCAGGGAACAGGCCCAGCCGATCCGTCACAGGCAGATTAAGGCAATGGAGGGCAGGTGGAAAAATCCCACATCCTTTAATGAACTTGCCTTTCCAGTTTCAGAGGAGCCTGAGCACTGGGAGCGCACTGAATCGTAGCCCTCCTCTCAGACCCTGAGAATGCCGACTCAGGAGGAGAAATGAAAGGCTGTTGCCAAAAGAAACAGGTACCCCAGGTCCTCGCCTTGGGTTTGGCTTAACCTGCCCAACACGTCCGGCAGGCACCTCTGGGGAAAGCCAACCACATCTGGAGAGTGTGAACTCGCCACGCTCTGGGCTGCTGCCACAGGATGAGAGGTTGCTATTTTCAAACTGGAAAACCGTGGTGTTGTTGTTGTGGTCGGTGCACGGTTGCCAGATCCCACCCCGGGCTGGCCACCGAGCCTGGTGCAGCATTCCACACAGGCAGAGTTGGTTCAGAGTGTCACATGCGTAGGCCACATGGAAGCCTGGCTGCCAGGAGCCCAGCCCAGCCGTGAGATGGCAGCACCCCAACCCCCACCCCCACCCCGGGTCAGGGAGGGGAGACTTTTCTCGGGTGTTGGTGGGGAATGCGGTGTACCTGTCAGCTTGTTCCGCCACAGCCTCCCCATGTGGCAGGATCGGTAACATCAGTGTCCTGTGGGGCAATGTCTACTCCATGAGCTCATTCGCCACCAGAGCATTTTACAAATTAGACCAGGCTAACGAAGGCTCACTTAAGGAAAGTGGGCTCTGCACAGTTAATAACAAGAGCCAGACACCCACTGAGCACCAAGAGGAACATTCTGTGTCCTCATCAGACCATAGTCATAAAATGACAGGGACCTCAGCCAGTGTCCTGGCCCACGCGGGTCCTTCAGCACTGGTCTGCTGCGTCTGACATATCCTTACACAACTCAAAGAAACTCGCTGAGGAAGAGAGATTAAATGGTTCCTCAAATGTTGACCAAGATAAAAACCAATGAGGTAAGATTTGGAAAATGTGGGCAAATACTCAGAGTGAGAGCCGAGCTGGGAATTCAGAGCTATGGAAGGGTCTAGGCCAATCAAAATAAGTAAAACTAGGTGGAAATGGGCTAGGTATTTGCAAAGGCAATGCAAGGTTCTCCTGGTCTGAATCTATAATAAAGAATCACCTGTAGTCCCAGCGACTTGGGAGAGTGAGGCAGGAGGATCCCTTCAGCCTGTGAGTTTAAGCCACCATGGGAAACTTAGCAAGAGCCTGTCAGAAAGGAGAGGAGGGAGAGGGGAGGGGAAGAGGAAATAAAAGTCAAGGGAAAAAAAAAAATCATAAAGGATCTTTAGTACAGATTCTGGGCCTCAGTTTCCAAATGAAGCAGTTGAAGCAAGCAGTACATAGTTGACCCACTGTGTGTGATTGGCACTGTTAGGAAAGGCAGGTGATGTAAAAAA
Organism: Tamias sibiricus; assembly: GCA_025594165.1. NCBI lineage: Eukaryota > Metazoa > Chordata > Mammalia > Rodentia > Sciuridae > Tamias > Tamias sibiricus. The sequence goes on from CM046668.1 coordinate 70,227,358, forward strand.
TATCCTCTGTCTAGTGCTTGTTTGTGATGAGGAAAGTTAGCCCATTTATTCCCAAGGAAACAATCTCAATATGGTAGCAAGTACATTAAAATCAATTCTTGTTGCACTATTACACACTAGCTTATCGTCGAAGGCCAACTTTGTAATGTCAAATAACATATCTTCCTGGAGAGCATATTTATTTAGCATAGGGACAGGGGGACTCACCAGAAGGACTTGAGGGGTTGGTGGGATGGGGTCAGAACTAAAGAAGGTGCTCTGGAAAGAGGAAAAGAGGAAGGAAAGCTTCCAGCAGGTCAGGCTCAGAGCAGTTCAGACTCAAGGGAGCATCTGGATCAGGACAGAGCTCTAAGATCAGTATTCTGAGAGGCAGGGACACAGGCCCCAAAGGACAGCTGGGTTCCCTCCCATTCTGCCCTGCCCTGCCAGAGGTGTCAGAGAATCCAAAATCAAGACCAAACTGAGAATGCCCGATGAACTCCTGAGATACAGAACCAAAAGAGTCTTAAGAATAACTATTTCAGCCACCAGAGGTCTCTCATAATTTTAAATGGAAGAGTGGAAAATTTTCTAACAAGTTATCCTATAATATCAAAAAGCTAAAGCCATCCAAACCTACATGACTAAGAGCTTATCTTTGGCATTCTCGCGGCCTTCATAGGAGTTTCCTTTGCTTTTAGATTTCATTATGTCCTTCATAAGCCCAACTGCGGGGCCATAAGGATCGGGCCTAAAGCTTAAAGGCACACACAGAATCCTCATCAGTCTTCTATTTGCACACTTCTCTCTCTAGGTAGAGAAAAGAGGACAGGGAAGGGAGACCCAATGTTTAGATCATTCCCTTTTCAGAATCACTGAGCCATTGCTTAAGAAGTTTCTGGATGTTGGGCACGGTGGCACATGCCTATAATTCCAGCAATTTGAGAGGCTGAGGCAGTAAGATTGCAAGTTTGTGACCAGACTCAGAAACTTAGCAAGACCATGCCTCAAAATAAAATTAATAAAAATAAAAAACAAAAAAGGGCTAGAGATGTAGCTCAGTTGTAGAGCATGCACAAGGCCCTAGGTGCAATCCCTATTACTACACACACACACACACACACACACACACACACACACACACACACACACACGAGCACACACATGGTTTTGGGAAAAGGAGCTCAGCCCTGAGAAAACACTGTTCCTAGAGATAAGCTCAGAGCATGGGGCAAGGCTGGTTCTCAAAATGCTCACAACTTATCTTTCAAAATCTCAAGAGTCTGGATAATGACAGTAGATATTTAGGATGATTTGTATGCCTGTTTCTCAGCCCAAGAAAGTTTCTGAGAGGTAGAAAATTCCAGGAGCAACAAAAATTTAGAAATTAATTCAGGACTGCAAACATCTGCAACTCTATCCTTGGCACACAATGTAACACTTGGCATGTGAGGAATGCTGAATGAATTCTTTTTTTTAATATTTATTTGTTTTAGTTGTACACAATGCATTTATTTTTACGTGGTGCTGAGGATCGAACCGGGCTGCGCATGCGCTAGGTGAGCGCTCTACCACTGAGCCACAACCCCAGCCCCTGCTGAATGAATTCTTGAGGAATGAGATGAATGTAGGACCTGCCTAAGACAAAATGACCCTGAGAGAGATCACTGCTGCTTCTGCATCGCTGTAGATCAGATCCTATCAAGCCTGATTTTCCCAAAGCACTTTCTCTGAGCACAAGCTGCAGGAGGTTGGCTGATTCCAGAGAGGGGCATCTGCTCCTCTGGTCCCTGTGACTAATTTAAAGGATACATTGTTTCCTTCTAGAATCAAGCCCCAACATTTTTGGGGTGGGGAGGGCACTCAACCACTGGGCCATATCCCCAGCCCTTTTCTTTATTTTATTTAGAGACAGGGTCTCACTGAGTTGCTAAGTGCCTCGTCATTGCTGAGGTTGCTTTGAACTCGTGATCCTCCTGCCTCAGCCTCCCAAGTGCTGGGATTACAGGCGTGCGCCACTGCGCCCAGCAAGCCCTAACATTTTGATACCTTTTTGTCTTTCAAGTGAACTTGAGCAATGGCTAAAAATAGATGGAAGTCTTAGGAAAATCCTGAACTGAGATGCCTGTTGAAAACTTTCTGAAGACAACCTGCTTTGATGTCACACTTTCTCTCTCTTCGTCTTCTTTTTTTTCCTTTTTGGTACTGGGGATTGAACCTAGGGTCACTCAACCACTGAGCCACATCCCCATCTCTATTTTGTATTTTATTTAGAGACAGGGTCTCAATTAAGTTGCTCAGTGCCTCACCGTTGCTGAGGCTGGCTTTGAACTCGTGATCCTCCTGCCTCAGCCTCCTTAGCTACTGGGATTACAGGCGTGCACCACCATGCCTGGCTGATGTCGCAGTTTCTGATGCTTACCACCATGGAAGACAATGTCCCTCCAGGGTAGAAAGGCCAGGGAATAAGATGTACCTGAAGCCCCAGGTGGCAAGGCATCCTGCAAAGAGCTTTGCAGACACTGTTCTATGTGAGTCTCATAGAAACCCTTTGGGGCAGGACTTTCCCTCATTTGATAGAAAAGAAAAATGGGTTTCAGAAAAGTTAAGTGAAGACCCCTGGTCACAGAGGCAAAAAGGGGCAGAGCCAAGTTAGAAAGCATGTTTGTCTCCCTCCAAAGCCATTTTCTTTCCATTATATGAGGATGCCACCAAAGGCTCTTGCAGTGTCCCTGTGGAGGGGACAAGGTGACATACCTCTGTGCAGGTTAACAACGGCTTCTGACAGTGTTGCCTGGGTTAACAGTATAATCCTGAAGAACACACACTGTCCTCTACCACCCCAGTAAATGGTGTCTGAGGAAGATCTTTACCAACTACAGGCTTATCATTCCTCTTAATAACAGTAAAGAATCCTGTAACAAATTCTATTCTCAGAGCCACCATACTGAGTACCCCCAAATGGAACAGGATTCTCTTGGCTCTCATTGATACTGCATAATTAGAATTTGTACAATATCAGGAGAAGGACATTGCTCTTCAGTTCCTGAAGACCTGCCAGAGGGATTCCTTTGGGGCAGAGGGGTCCTCCCTTCTCTGGAAGACATATTTGGCATTCTTATATCTGCCAATAGCACCTGGTTAACAAACCAAGCCAAGATTAATAGTGGAAAAAAAATGGCATTTTTCTAGGTGTTCCTGCCTGAAGCACACAGTGGTGACAGTTCTTTTAAGAGAATCCTTTCTAGAAATTAAGTATGTACAATCGTGGTTCATTCAAAAGGAATTTTTGGAGACCTCTACATGAAAGCCACAAAATATAATCTTGTAACAAGCCATTTATGAAATATGCAAATTATAATGCAATGACAGAAGGTATAGCAATGACCAGAGCCCCAGGAATGGTCACCAGGCTTATGATTTTGCGTGTGAAAATAACATTTCTGAAGAAATCTATAAATATGGTGCAAAGTCCTTTTTTGTTTTTGGTCAACCACTGTTTACTGTCTGCGGCCTGCTAGCTCTGGGTTTCCAAGGTGAGTCAAGCATGGCCTCTGACCTTCTTGGTAAAGCCCAGGAGACAGTAAGGTTAACAGATAATGACAAAACTCTGTAATAGTGATGTGAGAGCCACATACAAGGACCTGTGAGGTGGGGGGCGTTTCTCCAGATCAAGGTCACCCAGCACTTCCTGTTCTGGGCCTGACAAGTAGCTTGGGGTCAAACTTCACAAATGGAAGATGAGAATAAGAGGTCAGAAGCAAGAGCATAGATTACCTCACGCTCCAGGCTAAGAGTGTGGACTTGTAGGCAACAGGTCCTGGGAGGATCTTAAGCTGGTATGAGTGCATCAGATTTGCTTTGTAGAAAGGGGTGGGGGCTCTAGGGGTGTGGGGCTGGGGTGGAGGGACGGGGACCTGCCTCAGGTTATAGGTGTCTCAAGACACTCTTCACTTCACTTCTCCTAACAGCAGATTCGTGGACAGGTTGAGACCCATGCCCTGCTTCTGTGTCATGACTGACAAAGACTCAGGAAGATGAGACAGAGGAAGTGGCCCAGATGACCTCTGGATTTCTGCCTCAGGTTATAGGTGTCAGGCTAGACATAGAGAACTATCGATGACGAGAGAGGCAGGTTGTTGGAAGAAGGCTTCCGCACTGGGCATGCTGGGTTTGAAGTGTTGCTTATTGAGTTAACTAGTAACTCTTTCCTTGGCTTTTAAAATGTTTCCCATTTCAGCCACCACTTACTTCCTACTCTTACTTCCTCACTGTTCTTACCCCACAGTCTGCCACACTTGACTATCTGCAACTTTCAGACAAACATAACTGCCATCTCTGCCCTTTGTACCTGGTTTCTTTTGCCTGGCTCACCCTCACCTCTGTCTTGGTAGAAAATGGTCCGTAAAGACTCTTCTTGGAAGCCCTACTTATCCTTGTACTTTTAAACATACTTGCTAATGTTGCCATGGAAAGTGTTTCATTTGGTGAGAATCCAGAAGCCTTGAACTAGGCCTTACCCTCAGCAGCCCCTTTATCTGCAGAAGGTTGACAGAACGCTGTGAGCTCAGCTGGGAGCTGTCAGCCCAAACCCGGAACCTGTGCTTGAACACTGTCTCTGACCTTTGAAGAATGAGGCCACTAGTGTCACACTCCATGTTCTCATGTTTAGGAGAGAGCTACAGATGACCTTTGACCTCTAATTGCCCAGCACATGGTAATTTAAAGCTACATAGGTATGCAAGCTTACCTAGATGTACTTTTGGGGTCTCACAGTCAAGTGTCCTGCTCAGAATTCTACATCTTTAATTTAAATCTTCTCATTATATGAAACCTGAGAGGTAGGTTAACTATTAGCAAGTTATTCAGTGTGGTCATTTATACACTGAGACTGCAGAAGTCCTTGGGCTGAGATGCACTGTTTGTACACAAACAGCAAAGAACAACAAAGTTTGAGCAAGAATCTTTTATTACATTATAAACAACTGAACAGACCATGTCCTACTTCTCATATTCAAAGGGACTCTAAAGTGTCAACACTTTTGCAAGACTCCAAAGAAATAGAAACCCTCACAATAGCCTATAAAGCTCCCCTCACACACAGAACTAGACTGTGAACAGAACCATTCTCTGTGTTACGCTGCTTCCAGAAACCAGTGGAGCCTCAAGGGCCCCAGCACACATGCATTCCCACAGTGAGAGTCACAAAGCAACCACAGAGCTGTTCAATTGCTTCCAGATATGTGTCTGATTTGCTTCACGACTCATTTTTATGACGGAAAACCTATTCCAGACCTGTGATCACTGTTTCACCCACAGTCCTGGCTCTCAGTAGGGTGCACGGACTCTAAGCCTCTCATAGAGGGCAAACCAGAGGAGTGGAAGGAGCTTCTCTGGGTGTCCCCACTGATTCTGCTGCTGCCTCAGCGGCTTTTTCAAGTACAACCCCTCAGTTCCCCTCTGAAGACAGACCACAACCACACGATCCCCTTCCAGGACAGGCGCCGGGGAGAGGGGTGAGGAAAACTGCGATAGGATGCTGAGGTCAGCTGCTGTGGGCCCAAGTCAGCATCTGCAGCAGCAGACTTGTGGTTGGGAAATAGGATTTGCTCCATCAATACCCCAAACGTACCAGCAACCCAGGGCTCGAAACCAATTCGCATGGTTCTGGGTGGTGCAGGAGCCCCAGCTGACCACGGTGTCCAACAAGTGGACACTGGAGCCCTCCCGCCCCCACTCACAGAGACCTCCAGAAGGAGCTGGAGGGTGTGAGACACAAGGAAGAGCCTGCCACAGCGTGTGGGGAGCCAGGGCAGGAACCTGTGTCAGCGAGTCCTGCCTGGAGCTGGGCTCGGGCTTCAGCCCTTCTTAAATTAACAGCAATGATCTCATTCCAGAAACCGTTTTCTCCAGGAAGATTTGGATAGCTGCACATGTCAACTAGCTGTGGCTTTTAAAGTAAAGGAGTAAAAGAGGCTAGTTGGGGGTGCAATGGAAAGAGAGTCAAAATGTTCTAACAGGGGCTGAGGTTGTGGCTTAGTGGTAGAGCACTTGCCTAGCACATGCGATGCCCTGGGTTCGATCCTCAGCACCACATAAAAATAAATAAAATAGAGGTATTGTGTCCAACTACAACTAAAAAATAAATATTAAAAAAAATGTTCTGCATGTAATCCCAGCACTTTGGGAGGCTGAGGCAGGAGGATCGCGAGTTCAAAGCCAGCCTCAGCAGTGGCGAGGCACTTAGCAACTCAGTGAGACCCTGTCTCTAAATAAAATACAAAAAAGGGCTGGGGATGTGACCCAGTGGACGAGTGCCCCTGAGTTCAATCCCCGGTACCACAAAAAAAAAAAAAAAAATGTTCTAATAGATGATTTACCTAAACAATTCAACTTCAAGTGCTTCTCTGGATGTAATATTATCCAAAAAAAAAAAAAAAAAAAGCAAAATATGAATTTATATGTATTACCCCCCACCAACTTAGAAAAATGTTTGGAAGGAAGCTTCTTACTCTCAAGATAGCCTGGCACTTTCTCTTTCCCTTTGAGCACATAATCTTTGCTCTCCTAAATAAACCTCTGCTTATGCCTCAACAAAACAAAAAGAAAAAAAGTTTGGAAGGAAAGAAACTAACCTCTTAAAATATGAGTGATGAAATTATGGATGATTTTAAAAATTTATTTCTATTCTTCAGAATATTCTGGATCTAAGAATAACCCTTTAGTTCTCTGGAAATGTCGTTCTCTTGATTGAACACACAACTTTGGAAGGGTGCACGTGAAACAGAGAGGGTGAAAAAAATGCCCTTGACTGGTTTACCAGATGTTCCACATTAATCCTGCTCACTAAGAAGGAGTCAGATGGCCCAGTTTGATGGCACATCCATCAATTTCCCTGTATTTTGCAAGTTTTCTTTACTGAACAAACATGGCTTCTCCAGTAGGGATGGCGGTGGGGGCTCCATCTCAGCAATCCCAGGAAGTTAGAGCTGAAGCATCACTCACAGGGGAGGCTCCAGGGTCCAGCAGCCCTCCAATTTTCCCACCCCATGACCTGCGAGAGCCTCCAGAGGTCACAGGATTGTAAAGTGAAGGTGAGAGAATGGGCACCCAGGGGTTTTCAGATGCAGGGTTTAGCAGAATTCTGAAATGTAAAATTAACTCAGAAGAACCGTAGATTCCAGTGCCTGAACCAAAAAAGTACGTGCTCACTCAACCTCAGAATATTTGTTCCCAAAATGATAAGTTTTCCCCACTGAGGGCCACTTATACCTCATCCACCCATTGCCCTGTGCCTGCCAGGCTCTGAATTCTATTCAGGCCCTTCATCCATGCCTTCTTCCATTCTCAAAGTACTGCAGAACCAAGTGGAGTTGGCCCTGTTTTAGAGAGGGGAAATCAAAACGTCTAGCACAACCTGAGTCTCAGGGTGATAAACTGGAGATGGAGGGTGCACAGGCAAATCTGCTCCTGGCTACATGGAAGTGAGCAGCCTTCTGCGGTGAGAATATTTCAGAGGGTTATTTCTGGCTCCTGAGGCAGAAGGAGCGAGAGCACAGGGATGTTTGATGATTGTTCTTTAAAGATGAACACTGCTGAAAGCCCATTACTGACACAGCTGGGCTTCAAGGAGCTCTTATTGTGGCTGCTAAGTGGAATGGAAACTCCATCCCACCACACTGGACTTTCTTAGGCAAAGCTTAGGGATTTACAGGCCAGGGCTGGCACCACTGCACACTGGGCATCAGCTGCAGCTTACCAGGGGCTGTGGCGCTGACTCGCGCAGGAGCCAGTGGTGGGTGAGCCCCTCTTCTGTGCCAGGCAACATGTGCTTCATGCACATGCTCCTCTTTTACAACAACTCTGTGCCCAAAGTCCCACCTCAGCATGTGGCGTGAGGGGATTCACGCTGCTCCCAAGCTCATGCTTTACCTGCTAACCCAGACAGAACCATCCAGCTCAAACCAGTCCATAATCACCAGGATGGAGAAAAAGTCAAACCAATCCCTGTTGCATATTTTTACAGAATCCTAACTGGTCCACCCACTGTACTCTGTGACATTCAAATGTCCTGGACTTTCCAGGGCAGTTCCAGTTTTGAGCATTTTGGCACCACCACACCCCTGGGCGTACTCACACTTGTCTCCAGGAAGCCTCCCTTGCTCACCCACACCTGTAGCCCTCGGCACCTGTTTCTTCCATGGGAGCGTGTGTACTCCTCTCAGGGGACACGTCATTTATAGGTTCCTGATTGGCGTCACATGCACCTCACCTCATGCTTTTTTTTGCAAGTTCCTTTCAAGTCAACCCTTCCCAACCAGAAGATGACTCTCAAGGAGGGAATTCAAGAAGCCATGGAATAAAACAATCCATAGAAGAAAATATAGTCCCATCTAAAATTTTTCTGCTTACTATCTTTGCAGGTGTCATGGTGTTGAGTGGTAATGGCTCTGTTGAGACGCAATTTTAAAGTATCTCATCAGAATGCAACTCCAGAATGGGAATGGCCAACTTGTAATTGAATGAGAATCAGCGAAAACCCCTGTGCTTAAACAGAAAAAAAAAAAAAAAAAAAGTGCTCAAACATCACACAATAAAAACTTAGCTTGGCTAGAGCCAGATGCAGTGGTGCATGCCTATAATCTCAGCTATTTGGGAAGCTAAGGCAGGAAAATTCCAAATTCAAGGCTATCCTCGGCAATTTAGCGAGAATCTGTCTCGAAATAAAAAGGATGGGGTATAGCACAGAGGTAGAGTACTCCTGGGTTCAATTCCCAGTAATGAAATAAACCAATAAATACCTCAAACTTTTTGTATCAAGTTAAAAACAAGCTCAAGGGTGTAATGTGACTGTTGAATGGAAAAGAAAAGCGAATGCACTGTTAGGATGCAGCAATGGCAGCAGAGAGTCCAGACCATGGGAAGTGAATGCTCTCACTGAGCCTTCATTATCCAGAGCAACAAGTCATGTGCTTGATCTGTGAAGCCTGAACAAGTGACAGGGCCCTCAGAGAAAGGAGAGTCCAGCCTGGATAAGAGCCAGTGGGGAGGCATAGAGAAGCTTTCAAACATCTGACAGGTTGCCATGTGGAAGAGGGTCTAGAACGTGACTCACTAGGTGGAAGTTACTGAGAAACAAGTTTCTGTTTGATGCAAAGAAGGACGTCTAACCCAGACCTCTGACCTGAATAACAGCCGCCCCCAAGATGGCCTATCTAGTCCCTAGCACTTGACACAACTGTCACCTTCCATGGGAAAGAGACTTTGCAGCCGTGATGAAGTTAAGCAACCTGAGAAGGGAGTCTGTCCTGGTTATCCAGAGTCCAAAATACCCACAAGGGTCTATAAAAGAAGGCAGGGGCATCAGAGGAAGAGATGTGACAACAGAAGCAGAGGTCACAGGTCAGAAGATCTGAGATGGCTGGCTTTGCAAGTGGAGGAAGGAGCTACAAACAAGAATACAGCCTCTAGCAGAGGTTAAAAAAAAAGGATTCTCCCCTAGACATTCTAGAAGGAATGCAATCCTGGTGACACCTTGATTTTACCCAAATAAGATCTATTTCAGACTTCTGACCTCAGAACTGAATCAAAATAAATGTGGATTATTTTAAGCCAATTGGTTTACGGTGACTTGTTAGAGAAGCAATAAGAAATGAACACTACATCTAACAGGGGAAGCCATGACCAGTCCAGGAGCCCCGTCCTGGGAGGTGATCAAGGGAAGCTGAACATCTCCACTATCAGGAATGCTTGCAGGCAAATCCTGTGTGAAGTGCAATGTCAGCTGCGTTACCCACAGGCAGAGCCCTGCCACATGACAAGGCTTGTCCACTGTCACCTCTCAGGGACTCTTCCCACAGCCATCCTGAGAGACAAGCAGGGTTTGGGAAGAGACCCAGCAGCCTCTGGGCCTGGGTGCGGCTCAGAACAAAGCTCTGGGCAGGGACGCCTACCTGAGCAGAGGACGCCCTTGTTCCTGGCACAGGAGAAGTTGTCACACTCGCAGAAAGGCCCGTAGATCTTCCCGAACTCGCTCTCGAAACAGGAGCACTGGTTGCAGCTGCACTCGCCGCGCCCACTGCACAGCGGCTTGCCCTCCGCCTCCCGGCACAGGTTCTGGTACACGCTCTGGTTCTCCCCCTCCTGGCACTCGCACCTGGTGCCCAGGTAGCTGGGGTTGCACTCGCAGAGCCCGCAGATGTAGGTCCCGTTCCCACTGCATCTGGCGCTGTCGGGCTCCAGCCCCATGCTGCAGCCACAGGTGCAGTTGTAGGTGACCCCCACCTGCAGGCTGTCCCGGAACCCCACGGGCCGCAGGGTGAACATGTGCTCCACGGGTCTGCTGGGGCAGCTCCGTGCCTCCACGGACACCTCAAAGGATGCCTGGGAAAAGGGAAGAGAGGGGATGTTGTGGCCTTGGCAAGCCTGAGCCTCCCAACCACCCAGTGGTGCAGCCAGGCACAGCTCCTGGGAGGCCCAGCCCCTCCGCACACACAGGGAGAACCCGCAGAGCGCGGAGGAGGAGGAGGAGGCCGCAGGGTCAGAAGCCCCTACACTGTGGCTCCACTTGACAGGCACTGCACTTGGTTCTTTTGGTTCTTGAGCATTTATTATCTCTTCCTGGCCTCACCACCCCGAGGAGAGGGGTATCCAAGAAAGGCACAGGGGGTCACTGGAGTTGACACAGTGTGTTCTCCCTCTTCACTTCTATCCCTCCCTCTTCCCACCTCCACTGCAGTACACCTCTGTCCTCCCCATTTCAAAAGCACCTCATCCAGCAGGTATTTAGTGGGCACTATCTATGCCAGGCCATGGTGCTAGATGTAGGGGGTCAGTGGCACCTGCCTGCCCTTCTGAGGCAGGGGCTCATCCCCTGCTAGAGAAGGGATGGGTGGATGTCTGAGGTCTCCACAGACACACCTGAACCCCACCCTCCACCCCATGCACCAGGTCTTCTCTGGGAGGGGTTCTCACAGCTGCATCTTGCCCAGTCAGCCCACCGCCCTGAGGCCTTACAGGAGAGCCACTGTCTGATGAAACATGTCACAATATGGATAGACTTTCTTTTTAAACAAAGCATGTAAGGGCCCGGTGTGATGGTGCACACCTATAATCCCAGCTACTTAGAAGGTGGAGGCAGGAGGATTGCAAGTTTGAGGCCGGCCTGGGAAATTTAGCAAGACCCTGTATCACAAAACAGGTGGACCTAGCAGGGTGGCAGAGGGTGAGATGGGAGAGAGGCCTGTCAGCTGCCCACCAGGCTGGAGGGGAAGGGAAGCAAGGACGACGAGGCTCACTCTGATTCTTCTAGGAACTAGAGCCTGACTCCCCACCCTCTGCCTCTCCCTGCACTGAGGGTAGGAGCCATGTGGAGATGGGATCACCCCGAGGGACCTCAGAGCAGGCACTGTAAATTCTGTGGAAATCCAGACAGGGAGCTGGCATGGTGAAACAGCAGGAAAAGGGCTTCTCCGGGGTGGAGCTCTCCCCGCTCCCCTACAGACAGGCCCAGCCCAGCCTGCCCCACCCCACAAACTGGCCCACTGTGTCCGGGCCTGGATGTCTTTGTTTTCCAAAAGACTCCTTAAATCTTTCTGAAACTCAGGATGGATTAGGAACCTCTGTTATCTATTGCTATCTATTCTTAATTCTATCATTTCAGTTGGAGTAAGGCTGATTTAAAAAGTTATCAATTACTTTACTGGACACTCCTCAGGCAATAATGTTATTTTTTAAAACACTGAAAATGCCTATTTCTAAATGTTTTACAGATTCTTATCATGAGAGCTTTAACTCAAAGAGGTTTCTTCCCAGATTCTGTGACATTTGGGGACACCCAGGGTGGTGGGACTGAGCAGGACAGATCAGACTCTCTGGGTCCTGAAGAAGGTCCTACTTGGCAGCAAACCATGGCCCAAAGCTCTCGGCAACAGACACCCAGAGTTGAGCACTGGTCAAGACACTTGACAGGAGGTGCTGAGGACAATGGCCAAGTGCACAGGGTCAGGAGACACTGGGAAGACCAAGCCAGCTGTGCCCAGTCTAGACTACCCCACCTCACCCTCCATTTCTACGTGGGGTAGGGAGGTGGGGAACAAAGGGGAAAGACTGGCAAAACAAATTTAGGGTTGAGCTTCAAGGCCCTGAGGTCCAGAGAGGCACATTCAAGGTAAGGAAACAAGATGGGGATCAGCTGGGCACCAAAATCTGCTGATGACACTAATGGTCAGCAGCGGCTGAGAGCCTACTATGCACCCAGCACTGTGCTGAGCACTGCCTCAAGCACCTCTTCTAGGAGGCCTCCTCGTTTCACCAGGGAAACCACAGGGTTGGAGGGACTGTGAAGTTGGCCATGGGCACACAGCAGGTGGGGATGGGGCTTGCCTAGAATCAGGTCTGTGCTCTCCTTAGCACACTGCCTGCTAGAAGGAGGCACAGGGTGGAAGCCAGCATCCAGATCTGGGTACAGAGGGAGTGCCAGCCTTCTTACTGCAGGAACCACTTGATAGTGACCCCAAAGTGGTGGCCAGAGGCTTCTCTGTCTTGGGCTGGGAATGATTTGAGCCTGTAGATGGGAAGGGGCCGGGGGCTTTGTCAACCAGTATCATCCACGGGGCCATCAGGAATGCACAGGGGAGGGCTGGGTATGTAGCTCAGTGGTAGACCACTTGCCTAGCATGCACAGGGCCCTGTTTTCAACCCCAGTGCCCCCTGCCCCCAAACAGTCAAGAATGCAGAGGGAAACAGCCTTCCAGGGGCCAATGTATCTCTCCCTCTGAGTCCCAAGAAATCCACAGAGAAAGAGTGATTTGCTTGAAGCTGCCACATCCTAGGGCTACGACTTGCTAGCCTCGTTAAATGAACAGCCTCTGCCCAACAAAGGCATCTGTGGGTCATAAATGGAATAAGAGCCAAAGGCATTTAATTATTGAGAGACCGGGGAGTGTCCATCTGTGAGCATAACCTTCCCCCATGCAGACGGCCCTGTGCCAAGGGATAAAGCAGGGAAAGAGAACCAAATCTCCTAAGTCTTGCCAGTGGCTTGTGTTTGTCCAGGATAAGTAGAGGTGTCAGGGAGCCTCTGAATCCGAGCTGGCACCCACATTGCCCAGGATGTGGAAACTCTCACACTGCCTGCCTGGCTGGGCAGGCAAGGGACCTGTAGGTCCTGGTGGCCCTCCTCAGCCAAAGCGTTGCTGCAACAGAAGTGCTATCTGTGTGACCCCTCGCTGCGGGGCCTGCAGCTGGCTGCCTAATAACCAGAGGATGCTCTGTCGGGCCCCAGCTCCTGCTGGACACAGGAATGCTATAAAAATACGTGGGGAACAGCAAGTAAATCTGCTCGCTTACCCCTCCTTTCAGAGTCTGGTTTCCCTACTGAATTGGGAAAGACTCCAGAGAGACTGGAATGCAGCTGGAACACGGCTTCTCGGCTTCTCTCCCCTGGCGACTGAGGACTCCAGCTCAACACTGACGTTGAGGGCCCCCATGTTCCTGGAGACTTTCCGGTCTCCCACTCCAAGATTCCAGAGGAAGGTCACAGACGCGGCAGCCCTCCTGCCCAGACTGGTGATTTAATCTCATTGGGATGCTCCTGGTTCCCTGCAGGGCTGCTGGCCTGGTCCACCCTTTCAAAAGAGCTGCCCAGCCCCCACCCAAGCCCACCAACCCTGGGGCTATGCGGATGCCAAGTCCACTCAGATCTCAACAAAACAAAGAGCTGCTGGGCACAGGGTATAGAGCCCAGAGCAGTGGAAAGGGGTGGGGGTGGGGGCTGCTGTGGGAAGCCAGCGACAGGTGCTTACTGGGCCCCTTGTGCTGGGCATTGGTGCTAGCCACACAGCCAGCCACTAGCATACTGATTTGTCAAGGTCTGCTAATGAGAATACCGACTTCCAGTGACTGGGTCCACTCAGCCTTGCTGGCATCTGGACCAGGGGAGGAAAAGTAGGAGCGCCTAAACCCTTATGAAGAGAACCTCATAGAATTTAAACAAAACCTCAGAGTTTTATTTAAGGAGGATTCCTCTTTAAGGACATCCTTGTCCCTCACTTCCTGCCACCTCTCCTACTTCTAGTTGGACAAATGTCTTAAGCCAGAGAACACAGGGTGATCCGAGAACTAACACCCCTGATTGGATGTGAACATATGTCACTGCCTGTGCCTCTGCCACTTCTGCAGGAAGCTGCAAATATGAAGAAGTGGGATGCACATGACCCAGCTGTCCCCCACCCCTGACAAGGGCCACATACTCATTCCAGACCCTGAGATACCTGCTGAGAGTTGAACATTGTGTGCTTTTCCTAATCCCTCTTCTCCAGGTGAGTCCCAGATTCCTGTCTACCCATCACTACTCCGGGAGGGGTAGTTGTCCTTAGCCCTCTCAACTTGTGGCGCCTAAGAACAGAACCCACCTGCCAAACAGTGGCCAGGCCCCTTAGCTTGGCAGTTACGTCCTACCAGAGTGGCATGGGATAGCCATTCTCCCCTCAGTCCCCAACCCCCTCCTTTTATCGGTCATCACCCTCAGCTGCAAAGGGCGAAGCTCTTCACACGCAGCAGACTCATATTGCTGATTTGCACCTGCCACGCCCACCAGTGGGAGCACCCACCCTCCCTTCCTGTGCCTCCGTTCAGACAGCACCCTCTGTGATGCTGGACCTTTCTTCCTGGGGGCTCCTGTAGCACCACGCCATCTTTGTCATGGCACTGGTCATGATCCGGGCTTGATTCATCTGCACGCTGACTCTGTGCACAGGGCTCTGAGCCCCTGCTTGTCGGCCTCCCCTTTACATCCTGGGTGAGCATAGTATTTGGCACAACATTTAGTGAACAAACGTGGATGTCGCAGTCTTGGGCACGTTCTGAAATGTATGTCCTTCAACAAACACCCACAGGGACATACCCATGTACTCACTCAGTAGTTCACCTGGTTGCCAAAGACCCACTGTGAACTCCCTGGAGAAAGACAGTTCAGCCAGAGAGGAGGGACATTTGCATTCTGGGAAGCTAAAAAAAATCACACCAATCCTAGCTGGAAGTGCACCCTTGCCTCATCTCCGGGATCAGAAAAAGTGACAGACCCCTCTCTTTCAGTCAAAAGCGGGTAAAGGCAGGCCCCCCTTCATTCCAGGCTGGCCTCCTGGGCACGTGCCATGAAGTTCTGCTCAGAAGGGTGGGAGCTTAGATTTAGGCTCTGTTGTTGGGGTCCTGACATTTCTAATAATTTTTTAACATAAACCCTACAATTTCATTTTGCACCGTGTCCCACAAATGATGTGGCCAGTTCTGCCCCACACTGCCTCCAAGGCCCTTCAGTGAGCTCGGACCCCAGGTCTGTGGCCTGGTGTGGCCCTTGTAAGCAGCATCATGTTCAGTTCAGGCGAGCAGAGCGGCCGCTGCTCTGTGCCAGCCTGTCTTCATCTATAGAAAACAAAACCCTACATCCCTTGCAGCAGAGCCTGGGGCCATGTGACCGTGGCCCTTGGACAGCACTACAACACTGGGACAGTGAGAAGACACAAAGACCCAGCAGGGAGGCCTGCCTCGGGGCTGCTGCGGTTTCCATAGGGCCACAGCTACTGGATCCCACAGGCAGAGCTGCCAAAGGTGCCAGCGTGGGAAGGGGCACCCTGCTTCTTCATTATTGTTTCCAGTGTTCTGAAAATCATCCCAATTCCTAGAAATTTTTTTCACTGTTGTAAAACAAAAACAAAAACAAAACCCTGTGATTTAAATCTTTTTCTGATTTCTGGTCAGTGCCTATTTTTCTGAAGTATCCCAGCAAAAATGAAAAGCTGTCCACTACAGTGTCCATGCCTAAGTGGCCTCTTTGAAGTTTTTACTTGCAAAGTACATGAGGCCTGGGGGAAAGGACTGGGCTTTGGTGCTGGACTGATGTTAGTTTCTGATTTCTGTCCAGGTGTCTGCAGCTCACTGGCAGTGGGACTTCTGGCCAGTTTTTCAGGCCTTCTTCAAGCTTGTTTCTTACACCTTGAAGAGGAGAAGTAAAAGCTACCTTGCAAAGCTGCTGTAAGAAGCAGGGAAGGCAGCAGCAAAGCCCCCACTGCTACTGGGGGTGCTGCAAGTTCCCACTACAGGGTGGCTGATACAACACCCTCTGCAGGAGAGAGGCTATGGTTAGTGACAGGATGCAGTCTGGAGAGGAAAGAGGTTGGTTTGGGCCATGGGTCCAGCACTCATTAGCTGGGTGAGCTTGGGCAGGCCACTCCCACACCCAAATCTCAGGCTGACAATCAGCAATGAGTGTATATGTCATTCCCCACCTATGATGGATGGTTGAGGGAACTGAATGTGATGAGGGGCACAGAGGCACTCAGGAACTCACTCTCCTTGAAGGCTCCCATCCATTGTCATATTTCATTCTGACGCACATCATTTAAAACAGGTAAGAGCAGGATCATGGGCACCAAAAGGCTCAATAAAGGGACTGGGGCTGTAGCTCAGTGGCAGAGCCCTTGCCTAGCATGTGAGAGGCACTGGGTTTGAACCTTAGCACCACATAAAAATAAATAAATAAATAAAAATAATTATAAAAAAAAAAATAAAAAGAATAAAAGGGGCTCAATAAAGGGTGCTGGCTATAGAACCGGAAAGCCCTGGCTTTGAACTTTAGCTTTGCTATGAAAGGCTAAGGAGCCTTGGCAATTACTTAAACTCTGTACGCCTCGGTTTCCTCATGTGTCAACATGGATAACAGTGTCTTCCTCAGAGGGGAACAGGTGGTGAACACAGAACTATTCATTATCTAGTTTGTCTCTGGTCTTTCTTGGGACTTAATGTATTTCCCTTTGGGGTTCCACGGGGGACCCCCAAATCTTAATGATTTCCCCATTTTTGCTTAAAGCAGCATACCCTGGCTGCTTTAATGACTTCATAGTCATTGTGAACACACACCAATTCCTTTGACTTCCCTGGTTTCTAGCTAACTCATCATGAGAGTTTTTATTGTTACTTTCCTTTTTAAAAAGACTTGGTCATAGAACTCCACATGCAGACTGACCCAAGCAAAGAAAGGTGGCACCATTATCTTTGGGCTTTCAAAAATACTTCTGTTAATGCAATCCCAATTGGCATAGCCCCCGCCTTTTTTTTTTTTAAGCAACACAAGTTATACATATTACAGCTTTGAGCCACTACAACCTGCGAGACCTTTTAAAATTACTATCAAACCATGTTCACCTCTAGCCTACTAATATTCTGAACTAAATATATTAATCCTGAGGATTTCACTCCAGCTCAATTTTGAAAAAAAAAAATAAATAAACACACAGTAAAATCTCAGTTTTTCCAGCTTTATGAGATAAGCTGTTTTCTCCATATCTGTGACCTCTCCACATTTGATAGGCAAGTCTTCCATGAGTTCAACCCAAGTCAATAGTTAAACAACAGACAAGAGACATCTGGAAGCTCAGTCAAGTCCTCATAGAAAACATGTTCATTCAGCAACAAATCTGCCTGACAGTGCTGTCATCACTCACATTGTTTGTCCTACTCATAGGATGTCATTAGAAATTGTCAAGAGCCCTGTGTATTACTCCAAGTAAAGGGCTTGTTCCAGTGTGTTCCATGCATCATTCTTTTGCTTTGCTGACACGTTGCACCAAACATTCAATACCCAGATCTATACTCATGTGTTGTTTTTTTTCTGGTTATTTCTGCCTTTTTCCATTTTCAGAACTAGATTTGTGTGTGTGTGTGTGTGTGCGCGCGGTGCTGGGGATTAGACCCAAGGCCTTGTACATGTGAGGCAAGTGCTCTACCACTGAGCTACATTCCCAGCCATTTTTTAATTTTGAGACAGGGTTTAGCTAAGTTGCTGAGGCTGGCCTCAAACTTGTGATCCTCTTGTCTTAGCCTCCCAAATAGCTGGGATTACAGGTATGCACTACTGCATCCCACATAACCATCTCTTTAAGCCCTACAACTTTAAGGCTTTAGTGTTTTTTTAAATTCATTTTGACTGAGTAATCATTATAATTGATGAAAACAACATCAATCATTATAACTCGTGGCAATTATTAAAAATAAAAAGTAAAATGTTAATGGATATCTCTTTAATAAAATCAGGTCTTTCCCCAAAGAGTTGATAGGTACGTAAAATAATATTATTTATTGCTAAAGAAGGCAGGAATCATGATCAATCATATTTCTATTTTTGTACAGATATAAGCACAAAAACCTTACTTGCATAAGTAGGAAGATAGAGATGGGGAGAGTTTTTGTTATGGTCATGGCTTCTTATTCTACGAATACCTTCCTTTTCTTCTATTTTCCCCTATGAATTCCTTCTGAGTTAAATGCCATGAGTAATCATTTGTGATGACTTATCTGACAACTTGATTAGGCCTTCTTTCAAGTTTGTTAAAAAGCCAAAGACACTTGTAAACAACCTGTCTTAGAAGAGGATTTGTTTCCAGTCCTGGAAGTGAAAAAAGAAAAGGATTTGTTCCCTAGTCATCAGAGATCTTGACTCTCTCCACTTCCATGTCATATTCTGAAGTGTCTCTTTGTTGGGGTGTGGCACTGTTGTGAGATTTGGGAGAGAGGCCACCTGTGTGTTGTGAGTGTGCAAAGGGCAATGTGAGAAGTGGCTGGGAAAGATCTGTGGTGGGAAGTGGGAAGACCCCAGCATACCACTGCTGGGGCACGTGCAGCCTTGTGGCCACACCCACATCTCCTTGAGTTGGGAGAAGTCAGCTCACCCATGCCTTGGCCATGATTTAGTGCTTATGTGTGCCCAGAGGACAGAGTCATCTATTTTTTAAAAGTCCATATACTTTTTTTTTTTTTTGGTACCAGGGATTGAACTCAGAGCACTCGACCACTGGGCCACATCCCCAGCCCTTTTTTGTATTTTATTAGAGACAGGGTCTCACTGAGTTGCTAAGTGCCTCGCCATTGCTGAGACTGGCTTTGATCCTCCTGCCTCAGCCTCCCAAGTGCTGGGATTACAGGTGTGAGCCACCATGCCCCACAAAGTCCATATACTTTTTCTGACTAGATTCTCTGAAGGACAAGAGAGAGCTTTCCCTCACTCCCTTCTGACATTCTGAGCATCAGAATGGTCAACAGAGCAAGTCAGGACCAGACCTCCGGGTCTTCCCCCAGAAGCACGGACCTCCAGCAGAGGGTGGGCAGCCCTCCATCACCACTCTGCCACCTCAGCACCAACACTGGCACGTATTCTCAGCACCCATAAAAGCTCTCCCGGCTCCCAACCTCAAGTCCTTGCTGTGGCCTACAGCTATGCATCTTTACATACATCATTTACATCTATTATCTGGCAAGTTGTCGGTTCCCTCTAGTACTGGGGAGCCGGCCATTCATCTCATCAAATCAGAACACATGGGTGCCTTTCTTCATCTTTAACAGAAAGAAAAAGCATGGAGCAGATTATGTATCCAAGGCACAGAGCAAGCTGCGGAAGAGCGAGAATGGAAGCTGGGTCTCTCAGGGTCCACTTGACTGCATGCCTCTCATGCTCAGATGACAAAGGTTTAAAACTCCAGGGGCGCAGTGCTGACCTGAGGAAGCCTGAGATGGCAGTGCACTGAGGGCTGTCCACTGGGCAGAGCTCCTCAACGAGCCCGCCTGGGACTCTGAGCACGAAATGCAGAGCAGGCTTAGGAGACGCCCCAGGATCCTCAATTGGAAGACAGAACACAAACGCCCAGAGGACAACGTTATTAGAATCCAAAGACTAATGGCCAAGCCTAACAAGGGCTCATAAACCCGAGGTGAACACTTACCGTGTCCCCGATCTTCAGGCCTTCACACTTCCTCTGACCTGGATAGGATACGCCATCTTGGCAGGTGGCAGTGAAGAAGAGATTGAGATCCTCAGGCTGATCCCAGACTGACAGCTCCACCTTAGACCGGATACTCTGAACAGAGGGAGACAGCGAAGCCCAAACCACTTAGTAAAGGCCACAGCTGAGGTGACCTTGGCGCTGGTTTTCAGATGCCCACGTGGCTTCCTCCAACCCAGGAGGCTTAAGCCAAGGACAGGGCCAGCAGGTTTGGTTCCCTGCCCTCCCTCCCCCTTTCTCTTCTCTCTATACCCACACACCATCTTGGTGGAGCTGACTTGAGGTCTCCCTCAATGAGCTTGGACACATTAATAATGATCTACCTGCCAAATTATATTAAGACCTGCTTCCCTCTCCAGAGCCACCTCTCATCCCCAACCCCAGCTTCATAGGTACAATTCCTAAAAATCCCAGCATGTGCTCTCCAGGATTTGGGCCTTTACCCAGGACCAAGATAACATTCCTTTGACCAGTGGCTCTTCTCCCCACTCCACCCAGTGCCTTATCATCCTGCAAAACCAGTTTGGCAGGCACTTTCTCCAGGACCCACGCTATCATCCTTCACACTCAAGCCTGCCCCCACCTCAGATAGGTCCTTGTTCATGAGTCTGAAACTATATTATGAGAGACCAATCTTCTGTGTAGGTTATGCTCTCAAGATGGTGCAGGAAACAAAAACCAAGTCAAAATGACTCACTGGAACAGAAAAAAATAAAAGACTGAATATATCAAGTATTGGAAAGCATGAGGAGCATCTGGGGCTCTCAGTCATCTGGTTGGAGTGTAAGTTGGTACAGCCCTTTAGAAACCATTAGGCAATATCTTCAAAAGCTGAGGCCAACCTGAGACCTAGCATTCACCAGAGGATTATCCCCAACAGAAGGGTCTATGTCACTAACAGACCTAGGCAGGAATGTTTATAGCAATTCAGTTTGTAATAGCCAGAACCTGGAAACTAACCAAAAACCTATGAATAGTAGAATGGATTTTAAAATCCTGCAGTGTTTTCACATGGTAAAGGACCTTGCAATAATGATAATGAACCAAATACAACTACGTGCAAGAACAGTGATAGATCTCATGGATGTAACACTGCCTGAAAGAAGCCAGACACAA
The DNA here is from genome assembly GCA_025594165.1 of Tamias sibiricus. Lineage (NCBI taxonomy): Eukaryota > Metazoa > Chordata > Mammalia > Rodentia > Sciuridae > Tamias > Tamias sibiricus. The sequence continues at coordinate 70,248,285 of CM046668.1, forward strand.
AGACTTACATGTTATATGGTTCTATTCACAGTCATAAAGACATTTTGGTTCATAATAGACCACATATACCAAAGTGGTCCCATAAGATTATAACAGCTAAACAATTCTTAATACACAATACTTTTACCGTACTTTTCCTATGCTTAGATATGTTTACATACACAAGTACTTACCATTGTTTTACAACCGCCTACAGTATTCAGTACAATAACATGCCGTACAGGACTGTAGCCTAAAGCAAGAGGCTGTATCACATGGCCTCGATGTGCAGTAGGCTGCGCCATCTGGTTTATGTAAGTGCACTCTACCTTTGCACAATGAAAAAGTTGCCTAAGGATGTGTTTCTCAGAGCACATCCCTGCCCCTGTCATTAAACAGTGCATGACTAGCTGACCAAAACCAGGTAAAACTAATGGTTACCCTTGGGAGATAGAGAGGGACTTCCTGGTGTTGGGATTGTTTTGTGTTTTTGACCCAGGTGCTGGATACTTAGGTATATTTTGTTTGTGAAAAGTTTATGTGATTTTTCTATACGTCTGTTGGTTTTGAAACACTGCCTTTGAAAATCTCTAAGGAAGATGTTACTCTGGAGACCAGGGGTAAATGGAGTAATTGGCTTGTATATAGGGGTCATATTTTATCAAACATTAATTAAGAAAACAACCATCTTAACACTAAACACTCTGAGCAGAGCAAGACATCACACTCTGCGACACATGGAACCAAGCCCAGGCTCCCACAGCCCTTCTCAAGTGCACCCCGGGGAGCACAGCTGTCGAACAGAACAGCAGGCAGAATTGCCTCTTGTGGGTTTTCTTTTCTTTATCTTTTTATGCTGAGCATATAGTGCTAAACTTGAATAAATGAAATATTCAGTTTTCCAAACAAATTAACAGCTTGTTGAAAATACTCTGGGGGAAAAAAAAAAAAAAAAAAAAAAAACCTCTCTCTTTACAACCAATTGTCTAAGTGCTTCTTCACTCTAAAAATACGATTCCTCTTAAATCTACTTCCTCTTGAAAGTGCCAGCTTTAACTGGTCAAGGGTCACAAAGGCGCCACTTAACACGGCATTCTCTAGCTGAATAGCTATTTGCAAATCTGTCTTTCCACTGCGCTGTGAGTTCCAAGGGCCATGATGCATACCTCTCTGAAACTCAGCATAAGCGCTTTTTGAATGATGGGAAGGATGAAGGAATGAATGTTTTAGTAGAGGCTAAATGACTTGGGCCAAGCAGATCAAAATTAAACTTTTTTTAAAGACAAGTTAAATTTTAAAAATGTATTTATAATTGTAAATAAGTATGAGGATGAGATAAAACAGCATACCATAAAAGAGTTAGGTAAACCAGAGCTATAGAAAAAATTGAAAACAGTCACTTGAAATATGAGGGCCCTATGGTCCAGGAGCAGCAAAATGTTGGAGGGAAGCATTGGCATTTCCCCACCGAGATCTGCCAAAGCTGCCACTGATAAGTGTTAATGGAGGACTTGGCAGGACTAGAAAGAACACCAGGGATGGGGACTCCTAGGACTGTGGTTTAGTAACTGCAGCAGAATGGAAATCCAATCCTATCTTCTACTTAGGCCACAAGACCCTAAACTTGTGTTCTGACCTGAATTCCTGCTCCCCACAGTGCTGGGGAGTCAGAAACTCTTGAGAAGTTAGAGATAGCAGAAACCGTGGAGATGACTGAGTTCAAACCTCTCATTTAAGGTAGCAAAAACCAAGGCCAAGGCTTAGCTTAGCTCTCCATCCCTCTGGTACTCACCCTAACCCTCTCACCAGAGACATACTTTTCTCTGTGGAACTGCTTCTCTGGACTTTGGAAAGTGTGGATCACCAGGTTGTACCCTATTTGGAAGTATGGTTAGTTACCCTGTTTGGAAATATGAGTGAGTTTTGGGAGGGCAGGCAGGGCTCTGTTTGGTTCACTGCTACATTGCCATGGCGTAGCATGATGCCTGCCACCCATTAGGCCATTAGGGCACATCTGTGGATGAAGGAAGGAAGGACATGACATAATAGAGAATCAAAGCTGCAGGAATCGGTTCTTACGCAGGAAGGCCTTTAAGTGTGGTTCACTGGAATTCAATAAATTCCTACCAGACTTCCCTCTGGACATGATTCCTTACTCCCCATCCTAGGCAAAGGAGACAATGTCAAGAATGTCAGAAGTTTAAAGCCTATTCTGTTACGTACCCGGTCAGGTTAGGTCACATCTGTAATTGCTTTAAGTCAGGCCAGCTGTGCAGTGGGTGGAGCAGACTTTATGGCAACAACCAAAGGAGAAACATGTGCCCAGCTAGAGGAAAAACACGCCACAGCTCTGATGTCACCCTCCACATGCAGCCCAAGTGGTTTCCAGCTCATTCTGTCCTCTCCCGCTTGAAAGAGGCCCATGATTTCTGTCTGAGTCCAACCTCCCCCTTGTTAGTGGGGCATGGTGCTGGCATCTGTGACTGTGGACCCAGGGCCTGAGGCTGAGCCCTGAGAGAGAACCTCTCACCAGGACCTACTCCAGGCCAAGTTCCATACTGCCAAACTCCCTCAAGAGGACCTGGTAATTTCTCACACTGCAGAATTTGGCACAGAAAAATGTGTAAACCCAAGAGTTGACAAATTCACATTACATAAAGATGCATAAAACAGACTGCTTCCACTGCCTTACACCTTCCCTTTGCGCTCTACTCCCTCCTCAGCAGGCCAAATAGCCATTTCATCCGCTACATACGCTCCAACCAAATCTCAGAATGGCGACAGAGCACTTGCCAGCCCTCCAGGGGAGCGAAAAGTCAACATCCTGACTTAGTCATGTGTTGCATGACTCATCCAAAATCTACCACAAACTGCTCCAATGGGAAGGTAACACCGGAAATGCAACCAGAATGCAGAGCTGTGACCAGACTTTGGCCAGAGAGCAGCAGGCGAAGGGCTGTGGAGAGCCTCTCCTGCTGTGCACCCCACACATGACAGCCAGGGCAGACTCACATCCAGGGCAAGTGCCAGGAGCCTGGAGCCCAGCCTGGACCTCCCACCACCACAGGACAGCAGCAAGAGGATGGAACCTGAAGGAAAAACAAACCTCTGTTCCTACTCTCTAATCTCGCACACCATTCAACACGACAAGGCTGACATTTCCTCCACCCCCGACACACACTCCAAACAATTCTCCATGCAGCTAGGCGAACTGTAATTCAAATCAATTCAGTTCTGACACTGTCTACCTGGAGACAAGTGTCAGATGCCACAGGTTGGGGGCTCAGTTCTATAAGGACACCCCCACACACTTCAGATGTTAGTTGTAAGTGGTAGGTTGTTACCTGACTTCTGACCAACTGGCTATAAATCTGGGTTCTCATCCAAATTATGCTAGGTCCATATATGAATTTACCACTATGAATTCTGCATATATATATGTATGTAATTATAATGTACTAGTTTAATAATAATAAAAATAAACGGGAAATTAGTAAAGCAGAGCAAGTGGACTCCTGAAGGGGGAGGAGGAAGGAAGGGAACGGGTAGCTTCTGGGGAATGAGATTGATCAAATCATGTAATGTGCATGTATGAGTATGGCACAACGAATCCCACTATTATGTATAACAGACTGCACTAATACAAAAAATAAAATTTAAAAAATTAAATTAGGGTTCCATGATGCCTTCTTCAAGTTCAGTTAATTTATTAGGATGGGCTTAAAGAATGCAGGGAAATACCTCACTTATGTTTCCTGATATAGTAATAAAAGCTATAATAAGGGATGTATGATCCAGGTGTGGTGGCGCACGCCTGTAATCTTAGCACCTCAGTAGGCTGAGGCAAAGGGCTAGGGATATAGCTCAGTTGGTAGAGTGCTTGCCTTGCATGCACAAGGCCCTAGGTTCAATCCCCAAAACCACACACACACACACACACACACACACACACACACACACACATACAAAGTAGGCTGAAGCAGGAAGATCGCGAGTTCATAAGCCCACCTCAGCAACAGTGAGGCGCTAAGCAACTCAGTGAGACCCTGTCTCTAAATACAAAAAATAGGGCTAGGGATGTGGCTCAGTGGTCAAGTGCTTCTGAGTTCAATCCCTGGTTACCCACCCCCACTCCCCAAAAAAGGACTGGAGATGGGAGATGTAGTTCAGTGGTAGAACATCCAGGGTTCAATTCCTTCTACTGAAAAAAAAAAAAAAAATGCTCACAAAATACAGAGGTATCAGGAACTCTTTTAGGAACCAGACCCAAAGACCAAATATTAGGTCAAAAGCTTCTTTTAAAGAACATGTCCATTACTACATGGGTTTTAGAAGCTTTATGTCAGGAACAAGGGCAGAGATGGACATACATTTATTTTATTTTATTTTTTATAAAGTTGAGATTATTTTTAATATATTTATTTTGTTTATTTATTTTTATGTGGTGCTGAGGATTGAACCCAGTGCCTCACATGTGCAAGGCAAGTGCTCTGCCACTGAGCCACAACCCCAGCCCCGAAACACATTTATTTTTTATCATACCACAATATTGCAGGTGCTAATCAAACCCCCAAAATTACTTCAACCAACTAGACTTCTCTCCAAATACCTTCCAGTTCCACATTTCTATACTTGCTTTTTAAATTTTGCCTTAAGAGAATGACAGAAGTAGGGAACTGCCAAGGGTCACAACTTTGGGGAGCAATGAACATATTTAATATATTATTGATGGAAGTAAGGGTTCCACAGTTGTATAGATGTGCCAAAACTTATCTAACTATACAATATAAATCCGGACACTTAGGAGCTGAAGGTATAGCTCAGTGGTAGAGCATTTGCCTAGAGTGTGCAAGGCCCTGGGTTTGCTCCCCAAGACCAAAAAATTAAAAAATCTGTATGCTTTGTGGTATGTTCATTATACCTCAACAAAGCTTTCTAGAAACTTTCCAATGAAGTTGAAGAGTTACTGTTGATAGTGTTCTAGTAATCACTCATTTTTTTTTAAGATTTTTAAAAAATATTTATTTGTTTTAGTTGTACACAATGCCTTTATTCTTACGTGGTGCTGAGGGTTGAACCCAGGCCACGCACGTGCTAGGTGAGTGTTCTAACGCTGAGCCACAATCCCAGCCCCTAATCGCTCATTTCTTAAAAGTTGAGTTTCCTTTTTTTGTTGTTTTTTTGTTTGTACTGGGGATTGAACTCAAGGGCACTTGACCACTGGGCCATACACCCAGCCCTTTTTTGTATTTTATTAGAGACAGGGTCTCACTGAGTTGCTAAGTGGCTTGCCATGGCTGAGGCTGGCTTTGAACTCGTGACCCTCCTGCCTCAGCCTCCCAAGTGCTGGGATTACAGGTGTGCACCACCGTGCCCAGCTAAAAGTTGAGTTTCTAATTTCACTCTTAACTCATATGCTTCATTTTATGATGTATATAGAAGCCAGTTTATCTCATGGAGCCAAGCAATAAATACTAGAGCTACCTGGGGATTCATCGAAATGCAGCTCCAGCCTGGAAAGATCATCTTCTGTACTCATCCCTAGTCCCACTCCTCAGAAGTGCAGAGGACTCCCCCCACTCCTCTCCTATTTTCCTTTCTTGCTACCTGACCCCAGGTCCCTGGATTTCCATCTAGAAATTCATATACAACAAATCCTGATCAGGGCAATGCCATGAACTTCAGAGGAAGAATACCACAAAGCATTTATGAGATCCCACCCAGGGGGACAATACTAATGCCACATGCTTTGATTTTCTGCATTCTACACATAAGCACAGACAGATCCCCTCAGCCACTCAGGAAAATACTGATGTACAGAGCTTTTCCTGTTTTTGGCAAACCCCACCCAACCAGTTCTATGGAACTGTGTGTCATTATGCTCTCTTTATCAAAGCCACAGGAGCAGAGGGCCTGGGCCCTCACCAGGAAATGCTCAGAGGGAGCCCAGGAGGTCTGTCAGCTGCTGTGGGGTCTGAACTGGAGCTGAGGATGGAAATGCTAGGAAGTAGCTTCTCCCCAGAAGCCCAGGAAGAGTCTTCACGGCACCCCACAGAGCCCAGATGAGGCTGCTCCTTTGGTCATGTCTTCCTCAAAGGCTCTGACTTGGCAGGAGGTAAGCTGGGCACCTGCCTAAGAGAGCGGGTCCAAAAGCAGCTACCCACTTCTCCCTCCCCCATCCTGAGGGGTCTCCAGGCTCTGGCATCCTCTAAAGGGGTGAAGAGCACAGTACAAGAGTTCTGGCGCTCACTTTGACTCCTTTAGTTCAGTGTCCAGAGCTTGAGACCTGAGAGGTTTACAGTGGAGGAGAGACCCCAGGAAGAGATGCCCTTGCCAGGCCTGGGTCTTCCCTCACTACTCCCTTCTCAAAGCGCTCTCAGTATGTGGTGTTTCAGCAGATCTGCTGTGCCCACATAACCAAGCAAAATTGTTCTCCCTCTTCCTGAAATACAAACCAAATTACTCACTGCATAATCCAAAAACCACTGAAATATAAGTTAATTTGGAAATGCTGTCTCACTGGGCTCTGGGCTCTGAGGTGGTCACTGGATCTAGTGAGGATTTAAAGGTCAGAGATAGAAAAGAGGACGTTAGTGTGGGAGAACTGAATAAGAAAGGAAGAGGAGCCCCAGCTATAGCAGGAGATGGGCTGATGTGGCCGGGTGGAAAGGAGGGCAAACCAGCCAGAAGTCCTCATGCTGCCCAATCTGCTGCCTTCAGGGCACTGAATCTCAGAGAGACAAGGTGCAAGGCTGGCCACACCCTGACTCTAAGGTCCCCCAGTGGCTCCTGGTTTAGCTGAGCAGCACTTTGTAACTCAAAATAGGGCCACATCTGTAGGTGGACAATGTCAACAGTGGAAAAGGCAGGGTTCCAAACACTCATTCACAAATCAGTCACTGTAGGGAAAGCAAGATGATTTTTATCACAGATATGTAATGCCTTACTGAGAGGCTCCCAGGTTAGCCCACCAATCTATTTTATGTAAGTTTAGGACTAATAGTGTTACTTCATGATACTTTATTTCAACAGGCAGGTGATTCTGAAGTCTAACCTGGAAATTACCCCACCCCTGAGGGCACGGTGGCCACTGGATGCTGCAACCATATTGAGCCTAGGAGGGAGGGGAGGGCCAAGGGAACATATACTTCCCAGTACAAAAGGTTGTGCTCACCATTTCCTCAGGGAAGATGGGTCTGAGTCAAGTATTGGATGTCATGCACTGAGGAAAGGAGGGTGGGAAGAAGAAAGGTTTGGGAAGTGATTCCTTGGATGAGGCTTGGGATGTGGAAGTGACTCCCAAGTCATGCCTCTGCGCTCCTGCACTTACACTAGAGCCATGTGAACAAAGGCGAGTTATAACAGCACAGAATCTCTCATGTGCCACTTGGAGTCTCTCTGAAAGGACTCAATTGCAATCAGGTCTTTGATGTGTGGGCAAAACGATGTTGATTCTTCTTGAGTCCCCTTTGCCCCTGTTAGTCTGCAGTGCTCTATGAGGCCCATGAGGATAAGGAATTCCAACTGACCTGCTTGCTGTGAGGCAAAGGCCGGAGCGCAAGCCTCTAGCTTCTCACAGCCTGCAGCTGTGGCTAGTGGATGCCCTGCTGGCCTCACCCAGGGAATAAACGCTATGCAGGACCATCTGGGCAACTGGATGGGTAGAGAGCACCAGCACCCACCCACGAGAGATGTCAGAACTGGAGGTCACCCGGGACTGTGGGCCTGAGTGTGACTGAGCCACTTGCTGGCTCACTGGGACCAGCTGAGGATGAGAGAGCAGAGACTGCAGAGGGAGCAGGGTCGGAGCAGAGCTGAGTTCAGGAGCACGACGCACTGCCCTTCTGAACGCATCAGCCCCCAGGACCTCAGTGGGAGTGAGCAGGATGGAGGAGGCGATGGGGGCCAAGGTCAGAGACTTACATTGTATGCATTGATAATCAGCTGGATAATGTTCTTGGAATCTCCATGTAAAATCTCCACTGTGGTCCCAGGTATCAGGGCTGTAAAATTCTTCAAAAAGAAAGAAAGAAAGAAGTAAGTCCATTTTGTCTTCCGTTCCATCAGAGTGAACACTCCTCTACTGATTAGAACACTAAGGGCCCGGCACAACTGGGGCCACCCTCCTGCACCACACGTGGGAGAAGCTGCCACAAGGGAAGGTGAGAAGAACTGGTGCAAGGACCGACTTGCTGCTGTGGCTGAGGAATACCAGCCCCTGGGGACCTGCGGGGAGGGGCTGACAAATCTGCCCTAAAGCACAAAGTCTTGGAGACCACGCTCCTCTGGAACATCCTCTGTCCATCTTCTGAGGAGGGCTGCCTGTCATGTTTTTCTTGCCATCACTTCCCTGGTCTACACAGGTGATCCCAGGTTCAGCTTCTAGGATACACTCAGTCTGTCCCCAGAAGTGCAAAGGGCAAGTTTCCCAAGGGTCTCAAGTACACTTTCTTTTCTCAACAGGGAGCTGAGGACCACTAGAGTGTCCTCCTGAGGACCTCTGGATATCTCCGAGTGTGGTCCTGGGACAGAGCAGGCATCCCTGAAGGACTGGCCGCCCTCTTCCCTCAGTACCAACTCCTGCACGTGGCTCTTGTAACAGGGATGGAGCAGCCACTGCCCTCAGTCTGCAGAGCCCCGCATGAGCCTCTTCCCTGAGCCAGCGGATTTGGTTCTGGGAAAGGGTGGCTAACGCTGAGTAGGATTTCTTTTCTCTTCTCATGAAACATCTGAAAACCCAAGAGAGTAAGTACATACCATTAACCCCTCTAAGAATGTGGTTTGTAAAATGGGCCAGCCTGCCATTTTCCAAGCAAACAAAAAAGAGCAGTGACAGATTGTCCCCCCTGTTTTCATTGTCTAGAACAGACTCATACTAAAAGAAGCTCAAGAATTCCAAGACACCTGTGGCTTTTCACCAGGAAGAGTCTTGCACAAGAGTCTCGGAAAGACAGGATTCTTTGTGGATATTTAGAGGATTCCTGGTGACATTTCCTAACCTCTCAGTGTAAAGGACCTCAAAGGTGAGGGTGGGCTTCACATTCAGCTCCCAGAAGCTCTCTGGCGCATCTTGGGTTTCAAGTTTAACATGTGACCCTCCCATCACGGCAACAGGACAACCTGGGAACAGTCTCACCGGATGGAACAGACCCCTACTGACTGCTCTGTTCACTCAGGACGTTGGCTGTTCTCTTGGGGGGCTCCTGTCCCAGACCACCCACTGGTCTCCCATCTCTGCTAGTGAGGTGTAAGGAATGCTGGGTCAGTGGTGCAGGCTGCTTATTTGCATATTTGAGGGCATATATGTACTTATTTCTCTTCCCTATTAGAGTACACCCCTCCATGTTTTCATTTTATCAACTGGAAAATGGGGATTCATGCCATTTTCAAGGATTTTCTCAGAATCAAACTGGATACCATAGTTTAAATTCTTTGTAAAGATATTCATGGGTGTGTGAATGCCTGAGTTTTCCTCAGTATTATTATTTTCCACTGGATCAAGACAGGGCTACACTGCACCCCTCCTTTGTCTCTCCACACACACAGCAAGGCTGCAAACGTGCCTTACCACTCCCCCACCCAGTTCCAACCTCCCTTAGAGTCAGTGAGGCCCCAGAACCAGGCCACCAGCCTGCCTCCAGGCATACCTTGTAGAGCATATAGTGGCTTTTCGTCACCGCGAAGATGAGGTTGATGTTGTTCTCTGCCAGCTTCTCTCCAAGCAATGCAAGGGATGGATAGTCCTAGGGCCAGGGCAAATTGAGGCTGTGACACTTGGGATGGGCCGAGAGCCCAGCACCTGCTTCACCACATACTCAGCTGCTCCACATTTACCACGAAAAGGAAAGGTTTCCCTCAGGTGGCCCCTCAGGATCCCTCAGTGACCAGTCCTCCATGGCAGCTCCTGACTGAGGGACTGTGCAGAGGCATACAAAGGACCCTGAGGTACTTGCCAGACACCTCAGAGTGGGGAAATGAGGACTGGGGCTTCTCCAGGCCTGCTGTGTCTCCATCTTCCAGCAGAGATGGGCAAGATGTGGAGGCCCCAAGGAGAACCACCACTGTGTCCTACCGTCTGCCATCAGCACTTTTCTCTTTCCTCTCTGCCCTAAGACTTTCCCTTGCCCTATTTTCCATTTCCTGTGCCCAACCGTTAGGCCCATCACAGGCCCCGCTCACAGCTCAGGACAGGAGGAGGAGGCTGCTGACCACTGGACTACAAGCTGGGCCACAGGGTGGGATGCAGAGCCAGGAGGCAGGAGGAGGCTGAGAGGAAGTTAACAGGGTCCTTAAGAATTTAAGGGCTGCTGGGGCATAGAGGTTGCCATCAGCTGAGGTCCTATAGTCTCAAGTCTTTTTTTCCAGATTCCATCATTCCTGGATAATCTGGAAGGCTTCGACATGGTCACTTCTTGAAACTAGAGAAAAATGGACTTGTCTCACAAAGACAATCGGGAAGAAATCTTCCCTGGCCAGACACAGAATGGATTTGGGAAAGAAGAAGGTACAGATTTCTGGAAAAGGCTGCATTGTACGTGTGGCAAGATCTCGAGAGTTGTTGGGGCTGGGTGATAGGTATGCAGGGGTTCGCTGTGTTCGTATATTATTATATTTTGTATAAATTCTTTTAAATTAGGTGGCCACCATCACAGGCTATTAGGAGCGGAGGATCCCCGAGGGCTCCCGGTCCAGCAGTCCACCTGCTGCCCCTCTGACATTGACAGGGAACTCACCGCCTCAGGGAGCCCATTTCTAGAAGTCGGGGATCCTCCCTATAACTTCTATCCCAGTTGTGAGCTCTGTAGGAAAACCGTTCCCCACATTCCTTTAAGATCCCCTCTGCCCGTGGGGTCTAGTCCGACTCCCTGGGTTGCCTCTTCCTCTACCAAAACACTCCCCATTTAGATACATAATGGCAGAAAGATGAACCTGCTATAGAAATCCCTGGGAAATGTTCCAAGTTAATGAGGCATTCCAGAAACCCACTTGGAGAAGAGAGAAAAAAGGATGAAACCCAGGAACCGACCAAAAGGCCAGTGAGTACTGAGGGCCAGAGGAAGGCTCAGAGGCGGGTGAACACTCAGACCCCAGGCAGGGTCATCAGGAGAGGCCTCAGGAGCCTGGCCCGCCCCTCACCATCTGGTTGGATGCAGTGTACTCGTTGGCCTCGTTCAGGTGGCACTGGCCATCGTGTGGCTGCACCAGGCCCCCCAGTTTTCCATCCAGCGCGATGTGGGGCACGTCGTCCGTTGTGAACACCAGCAAGTGCAGGGCGTCCTTTCGCCAGCCGATCTTCTCCTGCAGGACAGAAGGTGGAAGGTCAAGAGTCCTCCTGCCCAAGCCTTCCCTGGGGCAACTGCAAGACACTGGCCCATCTCCAGGACTTGTAGTCTGCATTACAGGCATGCCCTGGTCACATGTCCCTATGGCTCATTCTTTAAGCCTCTGGGGACAGGTTCCACAGAGGCTTGGAAGATGTACAGCCAGGGCCCAGGAAACCTAAATGCACAAACAAATTTCTAAGTCTTTGCCCACACAGGTAGGTGTGCCTGGACTCCTCCCCTACCCCATGTCATCGTATTCATCCTGCTCCTTTCAGTGACATCTCCTTCCCATCTGCTCACCTCACCTATTATTCCTTCCTGGGAACCATCTGGAACCCACTCCAGCCACCCCATCACATGCTGTGGTTGGGTTTATCTACTATAATGGTTAAGTAAACTTCTCAGTCCTCCAGTTAGACATGAATCACTTGGGACAAGAGCTCCAATGAACTAGAGACGGAGAGATGAGTCTGATTTTTGAGGAGTTGGTAAGAACTACCATCTATTCTGGTAGATGTAAACCATTCCAATCATTAACAGAACCATTTCATGTCTAAAGTCAATCAGATCAGCTCTTTTCTCCCTTACTGCTTCACTAAATGGAATTTATCCAGTCTTTTTTTTTTTTTTTTTTTTTTGGGTACTGAGGATTGAACCCAGGGATGCTTTACCCCCTAGCCACAGGCAGAAGGGGGTGGACATTTTAGGCATTAGCAAAAATACAGAAGGGACGGGCTGGGGTTGCGGCTCAGTAGTAGAGCGCTTGCCTAGCATGCAGGAGGCACTGGGTTCGATCCCTAGTACCACATTCATTAAAAAATAATAATAATAAAATATAATAAAGGTATTGTTTCCACCTACAACTAAAAATAATAATAGTTTAAAAACACAGAAGAAAAAGGAGCACAGAAAGGAGGTGGGACCCAGAGGTCCCTCACAACTAAGCCCTGACATAGCTACTTGTGGAGTAGAAGCTGGGACATGGCTCCTCTTGGCAGGACCGGAAGGCGTCACAGGGAGGCTTCTGGGTTGCTGCTAGTGTTCTGTTGCTTGACCTGGTATTTTCATTTTGAGAACATTTCTCAAGATGTACTCTTATATATAGTTTGCTGAGTATATATTGATAAAGAGTTAAGAAATTCAAACTAAATAAAACAATGTATCACAAGCTATGGAGTGTGGAAGTGAGGGGGCAAAAGGCTCGGGAGAGAAAGCGTAACTGAGAGAGGTTTTGGACAGGCATGGTGGCACATGCCTGTAATGCCAGGGACTCAGGAACCTGAGGCAGAAGGATTGCAAATCTGAGGGCAGCCTCAGATTTGTCTCAAAATCGAAAATAAAAAGGTCTGAAGACTTAGCTCAGTGCTAAAGTATCCCTGGGTTCATTCAATCCCTAGTAAAGAAAAGAGAGAAAGAGAAAGAAGAAAAGAGAGAGATGGAGTGTGTAGAGGGAAAATGTTGATTTCTTAGCCACAAAACATGTGCTAAACACAGTGTAAGACAGTAGAAGATCAACCTTCAATTTGACAAAGTAAATTAAGAAACTTACAGAAAAATGAGATCTAAACATTAGTATTAGTTTCATGAACAAGGAGTTAACAGTGTTCAGATGTCATTTCTCCACAAATGGATTCACAGACCTGACATGTGCAAATTAAAGGAAAATTACTTTGAAAGTGACACATAAAGAGCATTCCAGAATGGCCCTGGGAGGCCATGAAAGGGGCAGGACTGTGCAGGATGCCACCTGCTGCCTAGGAATGCCTCTACCCTTAGACCCATGGCATCTGGACTGGCCTAAATGACCTAATGACCAGACAATGACATTGCGCCCAGAGGCTCAAGGTGCATATCAAGAGGTTGAATTCTTGTTTTATTAATATTTCCATTCTGTTCATATATTCTTTTCTTTATCTTCCATCCTCACGTGGCCCCTGTTGCTTCTCAACATTCAAGAGCTCAGATTAGCTCCCACTTAGTCTGGCTTCCTGAGAACAATGATTCAGAGCTATCTGAACCTGTGTCTCCCAAATGGCAATTTTGGGATGGTGGGGGGTACCAGGTATTGAACCCAAGGGCACTCACCACTGAGCCATATCTCCAGCCCTTTTTAATTTTTTATTTTGAGACAGGGTCTCACTAGGTTGCTCATAGCCTCACTAAGTTGCTGAGACTGGCTTCAAACCTGCAATCCTCCTGCCTCAGCCTCCTAAACCACTGGGATTACAGGCATACGCTACCACACCCAGCCCAAGTGGCAATTTTTAAGACCCCCAATAAGGTCCTTTTTACTTTTACAGTTTTCTGAGTTTGGACTGATCCACACACAATCACAATAAAAAATCAAAAAGGCCTTTTTGAGAAAATGACAAGCTAACTCTAAAATTTATATGGAATTGTAAATAATGGAGACAAGCCAAACAATTTTGAAAAAGAACAAAAAAACAGGAGGGGTATCTTCTAAGGTCAAGACTGATTACAGAACTACAGGAATCAAGACAGTGTGGTACAGACAAAATGTTACCTGCCTTAATCTTGTACTGCCTAGGTGACCTAGCTGAATTTCTACCCCACCCAATCTTGTTTATCTTTGAGGGAGGTTGCCTGTAGGCCAGAAGTTCCAGAGCCAGCGAGCTGGACGGAACTGTTTGGAACTACGACCACCAGACAACCTCTAACTGCATTATAATCTATCTTCTTACTAAATGATCCCCACCCAACACCATGACAGTTAATAAGTGCCAGGCAGATTATCAGAAAGAACCAGAAAAGCAGCAGAAAGAGGTGGTGCCTGAATTCCAGGATAATTTCCAACCCATTCCGAGAAAATACATGAATATTCCTTCCTTTATTAGCCCATCCCTCCCCTCATTTCCTTCCCTTTCCATCCACAAATTCTCAACCGGCAAGGAGCTGAGAAGCTGATTTGCGAGTTTACTTCCCATTCTCCTGTTCTTGACCAAGAATAAACTATCCTTCACTGTTCAATTGTGCTCAGTCCTGTTATTGGTTCCACGATCCCAAGAGGGAAAAAGGACCCAGTATGGGGCCAAAAATCGGTAACAAAAAGTATGGATACAGAGATCAGATACAGACCCACACATATGTTTAATTTGGCAGAATACTACAGTCATTAGACATTCATATGCAAAAAAAAAAAAAATGAAATTCAACCCACACAGGTCATGTACAAAAATTAACTTAAGCCCAGTGGCTCAGGAGGCTGAGACAGGAGAATTACGAGTTCAAAGCCAGCCTTAGCAAAAGCAAGGCGCTAAGCAACTCAGTGAGACCTTGTCTCTAAACAAAATACAAAATAGGGCTGGGGATGTAGCTCAGTGGTCGATGCCTCTTGAGTTCAATCCCCAGTACCAAAAAAAAATTAACTCAAAGTTGATCATAGACCTCAATGTAGCTTAAAGCTATAAAACTTTAAAACCTTTGTGAGTTTGGTATGAGCAAAGATTTCTCAGACTAGATGACCTATGGGATAAAAAAATTGATGAATTAGACTTCATCAGAACTAAAAACTTCTGTTCTTTGAAAGACACAGTTAAGAAAATGAAATGATGACAAGGCACAGGCTAGAAGAAAATATTTATAAAAACATTAAAAACGGATAAAGGATTTGTATCTAGAATATATGAAGAATACTCCCAGGTCAATAAGAAAACAAACTACATTTAAAAAGTGGTCAAAAAATTTGTATAGATACATCACCAAAGAAGAGACATGATTAGAAATAGTGTCATTAGCCTGGAACTTGGGATCCTCCAGCCTCAGCTTCCAAAGTCACTGGGGTTACAGGTGTATGCTGCCACCACCCATCTTAAAAAGTTATGTCTTCTAACTCAGTGATGCAACTTCAGGAGAATCTATCCACTAAAAGTAGTATGAAATTACACCCCAAAATATTTTTATTAATTGTAAGAAAAAGGGAAAGTCATGAATATCCTCTTTAGGAAAAGGTAAGAAAATTAAGATATCCCCTGCATAGCTGTTAGAAATTATGTTCACAAAAAGTATGGAATTATATGCAAACATGTATAACAAAGTAAAAACAAAAACTCAGTACTACAATTGTATTGTGATTGCAAACTACTGTGAAAGAAGCATAACTCTCTATTAAAAGAAAGAGAGAGAGAGAGATTGAAACAAACTACACCATAGTTTGGTAGGGGTTGAAATTATGGGTAATCTCTTTTGTCTTTTTTCCATTATTTTTTGAACCGTATTAAATGAACAAGCACTACTTTTGCAAGACTGGGCTTTAATTGCTGGCTTTGTCACTGAAGTTTTTCCATCTCTATTTCTTCCATGCGGCATCCTGATGGTCTTTTGGGAACCTACACCATGGTAGCAGCAAGGGGACCGAGCAATGTGGAAGGTGAGTGCCTCGAGATGAGCGTTTGAATTGTGCTGCTGCCCCTGACTACCTGTGTGACTTTGACCTATTTATTTAACACTTCAAAAGCTTTTTTTTTTTTTTTTTTTTTTTTGGTCAGTAAAACAGGAATAATAATACTTAACATTTACCGAGCATGCCATGATTCCATTTATTCTTCACTACAACCTTGGTGAGGTAAGTCATAGACTGGCATCTTATAGATGAGGAAACTGCTGCTCAGAGAGATGAAGTGATCCACCTACTGAACTAGCCAGATAAGTGATAACTGGCCAGAGAAGCCAGACTGAAACAGAGGGCATCTTACCCACAGAGCTAACCTATCCAGTCACAAGGCACTCAATTGTATAGGGCGAGGAGGCCGTGTGTGTGCACAATAAATCAGACAATTCATACAAGAGCCCACACCCAACACATGGCAGGCTTGCAACTAATTACTGCTGCATCCAAAATAAATGTTTGTTGAATGGAAGGCTGCATCTGAAGTGGAAGTAGCTCCACAAGTGCAGAGTGGCGCAACTTAAACATAGTTATTCTGTTTTCTCTGAAGTGGGCTCTTGGTATTAACAGTCGTGGTCCCGAGGCTGGGCTGCAGGAATGCGTGGGGACACTCACCTACCCAGGCCCGCAGGTCTCACATGTGGTGACTGCACAGGGTTTGACATTGAAAATACTTTCCCTACTGACGGCTTGGCTGGTAGCATCTGTTTAGAAGACTTAAGTTCTGTGTTGTACGTTTAGGGCATGGAACAATAGTGAGAAAGAGGATTTTTTTTTTTTTAAAGGGAAATCACTGGACTATAAAATGGAACATGACAGGGAGGTCAGACTCCATGAACCTTAGAACAGATGAGCCTGGGTTCAACTCTGCCTTGCTCCAATGGCAGAGGACCCTGAGTCAGCTCCCACCCACTCTCATTAGTGAAATGAAGCTAAGCTTGCTTGCAAGGCTGGTGCTAGGTTTTTAGAAATAGTGTATTAAAGAGTACTTAGCACACAAAAGTAACTATAAAGGGAATCTATAATTATCACTTTAAGACCAGTAATAACTTTTACATCTCTTCTTTTACTACTTGATGTGTGAATCTACACAATTGTTACAGGGAATATTAATTACTGCACAGCAGTTTAAAAGCCCTGCATTAATTAAAAACCACAGAGATCCATGCTGCATGCCTATTTAAATCGCTAAAATTAGAAAGGCTGAAGACACCAAATGATGATGAAGACGTGTAGAAACTGAAACCCACCCTGCTGGTAGAAATGTAAAATGACACATGAATTTTGGAAAACAGTTGGGCAGTTTCTTGGAAACTTAAACACCTAACCAGATGCAGTGGCACATACCTGGACTCCTAGCAATTCTGGAAGCTGAGGAAAAGAGTCACAAGTTTGAGGCCAGCCTCAACAACTTAGTGAGACTCTGTCTCAAAATAAAAATGGGATCGGGCACAGTGGTGCACGCCTATAATCCCAGTGGCTTGGGAGGCTGAGGCAGGAGGATCGCGAGTTCAAAGCCAGCCTCAGCAACAGTGAGGCCCTAAGCAATTCACTGAGACCCTGTCTTTAAAGTATAAAATAGGGCTGTGGATGTGGCTCAGTGGTTTGAGGGCCCCTGAATTCAATCCCTGGTACTAAATAAATGGGAATGTTGATCAGTAATAGAGAACCCTTGGGTTCAATTCCCAGTACTTCCCCCTCCCCATGCAAAAAAAAAAAAAAAAAAAAAAAAAAAAAAAGAAAGAAAGAAAGAAAAAGGTTAAACACCTATCATATGACCCAGTCATCCTGTTTCAGGTATTGACCCAAGAGGAATGAAAGCACACTTCCACACATAGACATGATCACAAACATAACAGCTTTCTCATAATAGGAAAAACTAGAAACAGCACAGCAGTCCATCAACAGGGAAAGCAGATAAGTAAACTTCTGGATATCTATGCAACTCAGAAACTAAAACTAAAAGAATGAATGGATAAACTCAAGAGCATGGAAGAGTCTCAAAATAACTGTGTGGGGGTGAAATGAGCCAGGCCAAGAAAGGGGGTATAATGTATGTAAAATTTTAGCAAATGCAATCTAATGTGTAATGAAACCAAATTCGTGGTTGCCTGGGTTGGAAGGGAAGGGAGAAATGACAAAGGGGCACAATTACACTTTTGCAGGTGAAGGATATGTTCATTATCTTGGTTGTGGTGGTTTTGTTTGTTTGTTGTTTTTTTTTTGTTTTGTTTTTGTTTTTGTGATACCGTGGATTGAACTGAGGGGCACTCAACCACTGGGCCACATCCCCAGCCCTTTTTTGTATTTTATTAGAGACAGGGTCTCAATGAGTTGCTAAGTGCTTCGCCATTGCTGAGGCTGGCTTTGAACTCGCAATCCTCCTGCCTCAGCCTCCCAAGTGCTAGGATTATAGGCATGTGCCACCATGCCCGGCTCATGGTGTGGTTTCTTGAGACTGTATGTATGTGTCAAAATCTGTCAAACTGTACGCTTTTGATATATCATTGTGTGTGTCAATTGTACTTCAATGACTTTTTTTTTTTAAAGAAGCCTTGATTTGCTCAGAATGTCATTTAAATACCATAAAAGTACAATAAAATAAATCCATAAATAAGTAAATTAATTAAATACAATAAAAATGTTCTGAGAATGCTGCATATAAATATTCCTTAACCGGGCAGCAGTTGCAGGCTGGGGCTCAGGGAACTGGCAAATCTAGGTTCAGCCCCACAACTGCCTTGTCCTGCCTTTGGGCAAGTTTCTTAATCTTTGCCAGTCCCAAATTTTCAACTATAAGAAGGAGCTAATGATAGTATCGATAAGATATAGCTATTGGGAGAATTAAACAAGATGATACACTGGGAGCACCCAGCCCAGCACCTGGAATGTGGTCAACAGCTAGTGATTACACTCTTTGTCATCAGTATTTCCACCAGGCTGAAAAGTCTGACTCACGTCTATAATTCAGAAGCACACCATCTCATCGCTGGATTGTAGGGCGAGGGGTGGTGTTTATCCCCTTTGTTTATACTCATTTCCTAAGTTTTTATGTTGAATTACATTCTCTTTATTAAAAAAACAACAACAACAATTTTTTTAAAAAAGAAAAAAATAAAAGCTATTTATTTAGCTAAACTTTTCTCCACATCTCTGAGTAAAAACTACATCTAAACAAAACTGATTTCACTGGGATGACCGAGGTTGAAAACGTCAGGGTGGGTGGGACGGAAACACACTGGACTTAGGAGCAAGAAATCCGGTGTCTGGCCAAGACGGAGATTTGCTCAACTCTTCTTTGTTTTTGCTGGTCAAATCTGTATCCAATTTAACCCCAAGTCTGTTTCAGCCTTCAAACCCGCAGTCTCATACTCACTCACAGGGTGACCTGGACCTTTCATCATCCAGAGAAACAGGAAAGAGGACCCCACACACACCTGTTCCTAGTATCTCCCCGTGTTGGGTCCCCCCACCCCAGAGGGATGTCTTTCTGCTAGAACCCTGCTCTCCATCCTAAACTACTCACTCTCCCAAAAGAAGGCAGGCTCCTCCCTCCCTGAGGAAACACAGCCACACAAATCCCACCCTCTTCGGAGAATGTTCCATCAGTCAGTCTCTCGGGGTTCCTTATCATGTGCCTAAAAATATGCTCAAGGCCCAGTTGCCATAACCCTTGCCTTGACCCTGCTACTCCATCAGGCTCTCTCCCTCTCTTTAAAGCTAGCAGAGTTTGCCTCTATTTCCCCCCACCCCTTGGTTTCTTATAATCTGACCTCTCTCTCAGTCATTTAAGAAAAAAAAAAAAATAGTGGAAATAAGAACAAAGAGGGAAGATCAGCCTTTCCCAGCTTTTGAAAAGATAAATAAAATCTGGCTTCTGCCAAGAGTTAAAGACAGACTTGTTGGCTTGTTCACCTATACCAGCTGGCCCCAGAGAGAGCCTGGTGCCCAGGGGAGAGTCAAGTGTTTAGGGACTAGTTTGAGGAAACGAGGCTCCAGCCTGTGTGGCAATTTGGCTTCTTGGAGTTGGAAGGAGTCATACTCAGTGGCTGCAAGGACTGACAAAGTTCCCTCAAAGGACCAAGAACAGGATTCCAAAACCCTCCCCCTGTCCCACCTCCACAGTCTGCCCCTGGATCCCTGGAGAAGTTCCCCTTCCCCAATGGTAAGGAGGTTCCGTGGGAAGCCACAGGGGCCAGGGAAAGATTTCCTAGATGCCAGCTCCAAGCACGCTGAGCTTGACAAACAGAGTGAGTGTGTACAGTAGGGTTCATGGTCACAGTGGCCAAACACAAATGCGGCTCAGAGGGTGTGCTGCTGAGAACCGCGGAAGACAGGCTCAAGGGGCTACTGCAGGACAAAAGCACGGGAGGGTGACCAGGGAGAAAAACAGAGGGAATAAGTAGCACCTGAGGTCTGGAAGGAATCCCCCTGTTCAAGACCAACCTCCTATCCGCTGCAGGGGTCTTTCCTCTGGCACCCACCACCTGGGTACAGAGCCCCCACACACACACTCACTGCAACATCGGACAGCCTTGCCCTGCTGCTGAGAAGCAATCCTTGCTGGGAAAATCTTCCTTTCCCTGGGCTCTAAGCTGCTTACCTGTAGCAACCCTCCTGCATCCCCTGGTCCAGCCAGAGGGTCTATTCCCACTTGAATAATGACAGCCAGGGTCAGTTAACAAGCTTCTTCTCACAGTGTCTCCTCAGAGTGAGAGAGGAATTTAGGGATACAGAGAGCACTGAGTCTCAAAAGAGAAGTGTTGGAATGCCCAGCAAATAAATCATGAGCAACCTGGACTGTGTCCTTACACCTGTCTCCATGACCATAAGGCACCTGGAGGAACCACTCCTTTAGGGAGTATGTGAATTAAAGAATTTGGTGACCAAGAAATGACCCTAGCTTCATGGTGAATAGTACAGCATACACCCTTGGTGGAGATTTAAGATGCTAATTAGACAGGAGATGTAGGAAGTAGCATGATCAGAACTTATGAGGGTATTCCAAGTGCAACCCCACCCTCCTCCACCCCTAGTTCAGTCCCAGCTACTGCCCCTCTCTAAATGTTAAGACCCCAAACGAGACAGGCAACTTGCCCTGAGATCACCCGTACTCCTGCTCTCAAGTATACTTTCCACTTTATAATAAATTTCTTGCTCTGTTAGTCACACCCGACTTGTCCATAAATCCTCTTCTACCAGGTGGTCAAGAACCTGGAAGGTCTTGAGTAGAGGTCTCCTCTGCTCTTGGAGACCTCCTCGTACCCCCGGACAAGAGGACAGGGTTCCAAGCCGGGCGCCATCCTCTTACCCACTTCTGCTCTCTCACTATCAACATCTGTATTAAATAGTCCCCAGGGTCCTGAATGTGGTATGACCCACAGAAGAAAGCAGGGTCGCGGCAGTGGCCTGCAGGGCTCTCACTGGGCCCTGAGCACATGGCCAATGTCTGGGCAACTGAATTTTCCAGGCTCACAGTAAGCCTGTGGGTCCCCAGAGCCATTTTGTTATAATTTATTTACACACAAGAACCATACAGAGCATGACAAGCGAGAGGGCCTTCGAGGGTACAGGGAGGGCTGGGAATCTGAGAAAAGCCATGGCCCACTCTGCAATCAGAAATCATAGGTGGGTGCCTGCTGGCTCGTGGGTGGCACACTGATTGGGCTTACTTGTGGAAACAACACTCACAAATCCTCTCTAGAAAACTGTGCAAACACAGGAGTGCCATCACAACCAACAGTTTTAGTGAGGACACAAACATTAGCTTTAACTTTTTTCTTTCTTTCTTTTTTTTTGTTGTTGTTGACAGACCTTTATTTTATTCATTTATTTATATGCAGTGCTAAGAATCGAACTCAGTGCCTCACACATGCAAGGCAAGTGCTCTACTACTGAGCTACAACCCCAGCACCACAAACATTAGCTTTGAATGACCAGGTTTTCTGATCTCAAGGTGAACCACTAAGATTAGCAATGACCCAAATGAAGGGGTCCTCAGGCCAGTTGTCAACATAGCCCACAGCCCCATTGTCACTGATGAGTCACCAGGCACATGCTCTCCCTTTACAGATAAATAGCCACCACATGGTCTCTCACCAGGAGCTCTAAGAGCCTGAGGGAGCAGAGCCAGTGATTCTGAGGTGCTCTCAGAAGTGGGAAATGCAGACATCAGAGCTCCCATTTCACAGACAGGGAAGCCAAGGGCAAGATAAGCATGCTCACTAGAAGGGCCGGGCTCCATCAGCATGCTGACCTTGGGACCATACTGGTGATCATCCTGGAAACATTGAGGACTGTGAGTCATGCTACAACTGTGTCTGATAAGCAGGAAAGTCACAGCTAAGAGAGAAGGAGGACACACAACAGTGATTCCCAGGGACCATTTTGGCCTCATTCCACAGTGGGCAAATGAGGTCAGGCAGGTAATTGTGATGGTTCCTTAGGCTAGGACTTTGCTCTCTTTGGAAGTTCACTCCTCCCATTCCTTTGCACCTGTGTGACTTCAAAAGATGGCAGATGCTCTACTGTCAAAGTTGAGTATACCAGCGTGAGGGTCCAGTTTCTTTCTCTGGCTATGGCTCTGCCATTTCTAACTATAAGACCTTTGAGAAGTTACTCACCTTCCTCATCAAAGGGGATGATACACCCAACTTTAAGGAGAGACAGAATAAGCCGGTGGAGTGTTTTTGCACAGCATCTGGCCTTCAAAAGTGCTCGGCCAATGGGAAGCAAGCACATCATCAGCATCTGAGCCTCACAGGGAAGCAAAGAGACCAGAGTGAGCTTCTGAGAGAGAGGAAGACCATCATTCAACCACAGGGTCCTAGGTGCCTGTCCTTCCACAGAGCCTGCACCCTGCAAAACCTCAGATTTTGCTCACGTGTCCATCTTTCTACTAGAGAGAAGTTTATGGAGGCAGGATCTGTGGTTACTGCAACTGCGCATCCACCACACAGCACCTCACAGGGGTCTCATACCAGGAAGGACTCAACATGTTTTCAAACACAACAATAAGACACGCTGTACATCAACCTTTCAGGCAAGCACCGGGGACAGGTTTCAGAGAGGAGAGAGGAAAGAAAGGGGCAGATCCCACAGCAGATCTGAGCTTGGGGACCGAGGAGTCTTAATTCCAAAGTGGCACATGAGGAAAAACAAGGTTAGACTCTTTGCGACTGGTTTCCAGAACCATGCTGACATTCAAGCCTATTTCTATTGCATTATAACAATAAACATGTTCTCATTAGTAGTTTGTTTTTCCTGCTTCCACATTCTTTGCAATGAAATATCTTTTTTAAAAAATCTGTTCTGTGGTTAAACTTCATGAAGCCAAAAGTGTAGTATTTCTTTCCTTGGGGAAAGAAATCTTGGCCTGTGACTCAGGGGATAAGCATCTACCTCAAGCCCAGACCCAACAATGTGCAGCAGGACATTTTTATGTGGGCTCTGGGGTAAGGTCCCCTCTGAGCTGAAGACAACTTCAGAGAACATAAGGTTGAGTCATGTACTCATTTTCCATTTTGTTGGATAAAATATCAGTAGGCAGATATCAGTTACCACTGACAGTTAAATACTGGACATTTCATATAGGTCAACATAATATTGACCAACAGGTTGTTTCATTTACTTTGTAGTGGATCTGCAAATTCAAATCAAATCCCTGAGCATAAGGACTTTTTCTTACTTTCTGTAGCTTCCTCCATGATCCCTGCCACAGAGTTGGACAAGAAACAATACTTCAGGTTTCACTTCAAAGGGCATGCATAAAGCACTTTGGAGTTACAGAGGCAGCATGGTATGACAGGAGGGTGGACAAGCATGGGTCATGAGGACCTGGGAGCTCCTAAGCTTCAGAAACACAAAAGCACCTATAAACACAAAGCATTTGTTGGCTCACGGATGTTTAATGAGGACCTGTAAAGAGCAAAGCAGCGAGCTTGGTGCTGGGGCTACATGGTCATGAGAAAAGAGATACTGTCCCTGCCTTCAGGGACTTTACTGTCTCCAAGAGGAGGCACATACCATTCAAGTCATGACTCAAGCAAAAATAAAATGATAACTGGGATAGGAGTGACCAAAGGCCTGGCACTGGGGGACCCTGACAGTCAGGATGATCAATCAGGGAGGTTTCCCTGACAGATAGACAATTACGCTGATGTCTGCAAGATAAATAGGCCTAGGTTAGACATGAAAAGAAAAGCAGGTTTGGGGTTAGGAGGGAGAGATAAAAAAATGTGAGCACAGGGAATTTCCAGGGCAGGGAAACAATGATACCATAATGGTGAATACATGTGGTTATACATTTGTTAAAAATCCATTGAATGTACCACACCAAGATTGAACTGTAACATAAACCATGGACTTTGGTTGATGATGATGTGTTAACACTGGTTCATTGATTGGAATGAATGTTATCACACTGATGCAGGACGTTGATAGTGCAAGAGACCGTGTGGTGGAGTTGTAGACTGCTCTAAAGAATAAAGTCTACTGCTGGGCATGGTGGCACACATCTGTAATTCCAGTGGCTCAGGAGGCTGAGGCAGGAGGATCACAAGTTCAAAGCCAGCCTCAGCAACTTAGCAAGGCTCTAAGCAACTTAGTGTCTCAAAATAAAAATATAAAAAAGGTCTGGGGATGTGGCTCAGTAGGCTCAATCCCTGGTACCAAAAAAATAAATAAAGTCTACTAATAAGAAAGAAAGTAGGACTACAAGGGAGGGGTCTTATAAGCATACGAACAGCATGTGCAAAGGGCCTAGCAGGAGTCAGGAGCAGGTGACTCCAGGTCATGTGGCTGGGACCAAGCGCCCTGGGTGGAGGCTGGAGAGGGAACAGCGCCAGAGGGCTGAAGACTAAATCCCTGCCTCTTTGCCAAATGCACATTCCAAGCAGGAAGAAGCCCCTGACTTGAAATGAAAAAACTGACATTCTCGCCAGTTTGGAGATGTAGCGAGGCCTCTTAGCCTCTCCCAAGCTGAATCTTCCCCACCCTGGTCAGGGAAGGGGCCCCCAGCATGGGGACCCTCCTAAGGCAGAGGTGAGGGGAGGCGTGTGGCTGGATTACACCAGAGGCTGAGAGGAAACGGGAACCCTCCACTTGCCCTGTTGACAATCCTAACGTGTAATTCAGCCAGGTCTCATGCCCCCCGGGACAACAGGCAGCTGTCCGCAGGAGGGTGAAGCCCACAACACAGTCAGCCACGGCGTCACAGACTCGAGCTATCACCCCAGAGAGCAAACCAGTGATTCAAAGCCTGTATGGAACCACCACCATCTGAACACGGAAGGCCCAAGGGAACCGGCACCACCAGACAAGGACACGGCGGGGCCGAGGCGCTGCACACCTGCTCCAGCGTCCTCAAGGAAACCCCACGCTTCACTGGAGTGTCCCCAAGATGCTGTAGCCAGCAAGAGCAAGCAGGCTGGAGCTGACTGAGCCCCAGAAACCCGGGGTGTGATCTGCTGCAGAAGCAGCTCCCACGTGCTGAGACAACACAGAGTGTGTGGAGAAGCCCCTCCAGGGGTGGCCCAGGCCTGGTGAGTGTTGGGTGGGGTGCGGGGGGGGGGGGTGCCTTCCCCAAGGAAGGGGAGGCAATTTCCCACATTTCTCAATCCATACTTGGAAAAATGACCAAAGTCTAAAAGAAGTCAGGCGAAAACCCAGAAAACCAAAGGCTGAATGTTTTCTCTGATAAGCAGATTCTGATCAATAATGGGAAGGGGGGCTGGGGAAGAATGGAGGAACTTTGAACTTTGCAGTGGAGAATGGGGGCAGGGGGTGTAGGAAGGACGGGGAATGAAACGGACATTATTACCCTGTATACATGTATGATTACACTACCAGTGTGACTCTGCACCATGTACAGCCAGAGGAAGGAGAAGTTGTGCTCCATTTGCGTACGGTGTGTCAAAATGCATTCTACTGTCATGTATAACTAATTAGAACAAATTTTAAATTAAATTTAAAAAAAAAAAAAGGAATCAGGCAACGAGTCAAAAGAGACCAAGTCAATTCTGGAGACTGGACTGGAAGAGGGAAGGGTGCAAAGAGGAAACCCCTCACAGCTGTGCTTGACTGTGGGACTAGGAAATTTCCCACCTTTTCCAGACATCTGTAGCAGCTGCTGCAGGGTCTGGGGCTCAAACCTGAACCAGGGAAAGAAAAGCCTGAGCAAAGGGGCACCAGGCTGTGAGGAGGTCTTTGTGAAACGTGGCACTCACCAGCACAGCTGGAAGGCACCCTGGCGCTCCTCCCCTCTGGCCCTCCAGTATTTCCCAGAAGAGGCACAGAGCCAACCAGTGAGCAGCAGAAGAGGGAGACCCCAGAGCAGAATGACAGGGCTCTGCGTTGCATTACTGCTACTTCCAGAAGGCCCAGTCACTGGGTAATGGAAAGGCCCGGGGCTTTAGACTCAACCAGACCTGGTCCAAGTCCCAGTCCTACTCCTCACTAAAAATAAGTGTAATTTCTGTGATAGTCTGTTTCCTCACCTTTAAATTGGAACCACCACCACTAATACACCACAGGACTCTTACAAGAGTCAAAATTGAGCAGGAACCAGTGGCGCACACCTGTAGTCCCAATAACTTGGGAGGCTGAGGCAGGAGGATCATGAGTTCAAAGCCAGCCTCAGTAACTTAGCAAGGCCCTGTCTCAAAATGAAAAAGGGCTGGGGGTGTGATTCAGTGATTAAGTACCCCTGGGTTCAATCCCTGATTCTAGAAAAAAAAAAAAAAAAAATCAAGATCAGAGGCTGGGGGTGTAGCTCCATGGTACAGCACTTGCCTAGCATGCATGAGGCCCTGCATCCAATCCCAGCACCATAAAAAAAAGAGAAAGTAAAGAAACAAGATAAGGTATACAAAATTATCTGGCTTATGAGTGACAATCAAGCAAGGGTGGCAGTCACTTCTGTTTCTCAAAGCCCACAGATTCTGTATTCCTGTGGAAAGTCTGTCAGTGTGTGGGGTCCCACCCCTGGGGCTATGGTCTCCATTTTCGATTAGGATGGCCTCACTAGCAAATAAAGGGCTCAATCCACACCAAAAAAAAAAATTTTTTTTTAATTCAAACAAAGCAACTCTAAGACTTACCCATCCACCTATTCTGAGAGGAGAGAAATGCTTTAAAAATTTACCACTCAATGCAAAATTAGAGAATCAGGATTAAAACAGAAAGTCTGTCTAAAGGATACCAAGGCTAAATGCAGGGGCAGTAGAAGCTGAGGCACACAGGGAAATGCACTGGACCACAAAGACCTTATTTTCTGCCTGTCAGGAGACAGCAGCCCATAGAATCCCACACAGCAGCAGGCACCCAGCCAAGCCCAAATGCACAGGCAACTTCTTTAACCTGAAAGCCATGAAAACAGCTAAATGGGGACTGGCATCTTGGAACCAGGAACTCTTTGGCAGCAGCTCCTGAGGATACAGGCACTTCCTCTTTGGGGAGAATAGGAATAGTTCCAGTCCCAACCACCCACCACGCTTCTACCTGTGCAATTCAGAAATAAACAACTTAGAGAAAACTCCCAGAAAGTCCTGGGAGAACAATAAAACTAGTATCGGTAGAAATCATTCTGTATTTGAACAAGTACAAACAGGTTCGATCATAGGCTTCAGGGTGAAGACAGGAAATTAAGATCAGTGGCATCTCCCATTCCAACCCAGCCGGTAATGGATGCAGTTAAACTGCCTCTCACAGCAGTGTGGCCTGCTGGGGGAAAATAAAGCAACTTCAAACTACCACTCACAGGACAGGGTCCTTATCCTGAATAGAATCCTAAACAGAAATAGGCAATTTCCTTCTTTTTGCAAAGAACAGCTTTTCAAGGAATATGCAGCAGGCCACACAGGTGGGGTTTAAAATCAGCCATGTGACCATTCTGTACCTCTGTCCCACAAGTTGATACCTAACAGTCCATCCCAGAGAAACCAGGGTGAGAAGGACACCAGAAGCAGGAGCTTCCCGTGGCAGTGAGATAGGGTCTATTATTGGCTCCGACTCCAAGGGCATAAGGTCAGGGGAAGCAGGGCATGCACGCTTCGGGGCTGGGGGACTGTCCAGGCAACTCCAGCCCTTAGGCACCCAGTCAAGTGCATGAGATTCCAGGCCTCCTCCCTCTGTTGCATCCAGTTTGCAGGATTAAGTGGAAAGACCTTCAATCTAGGCAAATGGAAGGAGCCAGAAAACTCAGTAAACAAAGCAAAGAATGCTTAGGACTTCAGAATGACATCTGAGATTTGCTTCAAACAATAGGAGACAGGGAGGTTATGAAGACATATGAAACAAATTTGCCAAGGACGCATAGATTTTAATTTCACTGTTCTCTCTACTTTTGTGTTTTGAGATGTTCCATAATTTAAAAAATCATACATATTCATTGTGGAAACTTAGGTAAATACAAATTAAAAGTCGCCAAGAAAAAATAAAAACCACACATAATTCAACCACCTGAAACAAGTACTGTTATACATTTTGGTCTATTTCCAATATATTCCATATATTTCTCTTTTTTTATAGTCTGCAAAACAGGATCATGCTGTCCATTCTGTTTTATAACTTGGTTTCCACCCCTGCCTTAGTTTGTCTTGGGTATTACTCAAGTCATTAAATAATTTTAATATTATGATTTTTACATGATCTTTCACCAAAAGGGAGACCATAGTCTATTTCCAATTTTTTGCTACAATAAGCAAGGCTGCAGTAAACTAGGGAAAACGGTATTCATTATAAATAGGTGATTTCAAGTAAGAGAGAAATGGCTTGATACATGCCTAAATATAAACTGGCAGCACAATGGAAAGAAAAGGTGAAGAGAGAAGCTGGTGGTTACCACACTGCACAATTCTAAGCAATTATTAACTTCCATGTACTCCCTGTTGCACAGGCCACGTGAAAACCGCAGGAGGTATAAGGCTGTTAAAACATGCTTATAAAGTGCCTCCCAGTCAACAATAATTCACCAGGTTCAAACAACCTGCTAGAATCCTCTCTCATACTGAATATTGCAAGGGCTAGAATATTCCATTCATCTGGGATGACACAGAAAAATTCTGCTGGCACAGGGCGTACCCAATGGCTTTTCAAAGACCACTGTGGTTCAAGCACTCAATGACACTGTTAATCTAGCAGAATTAATACAGTTGGACATGGCTTATGCCTGTAATTGGGTTCTTCCCCCACCCACTGAGCCTTAGATGATTTCTTCCCCTGAAAACAGAAATTCACACAATTCTCAAGATGGGGAAATGAGGAAGATCTACGTTTTCCCTGTTCCACTTGTTTCCTGCCGAGAAGCAGAATTTGGCTGAATGTCTGTGAAGACAAGGCCTTGTACAATCAATATCTGAATGCCTGTCAAAAATGGGAGGCTTAGGGGCTGGGGTTGTGGCTCAGCAGTAGAGCGCTTGCCTAGCACATGAGCGGCCTGGGTTCGATCCTCAGCACCACATACAAATGAAGGCATTGTGTACAACTAACTAAATAAATATTTTTAAAAATGGGAGGCTGAGGCAGAAGGATTGCAAGTTCAAAGCCAGTCTCAGCAACTTCACGAGGCTCTAAGTAACTTAGAAAGACCCTGTCTCTAACTAAACTTTAAAAAATGGCTGGGAGGCTGGGGCTGGGGCTCAGGGGTAGAGCACTTGCCTGGCATGTGTGAGGCACTGGGTTCGATCCTCAGAACCACATAAAAATAAAATACAGGTATTGTGTCCACCTACAACTATAAAAATACACATTTAAAAAAAATGGCTGGGAATGTGGCTCAGTGGTCAAGCACCCTAGGTTCAATCCCTGGTACAGAAAACAAACAACAACAACAAAACTATTTTTTGATACATTTGAAAGATTCAGAGCTGAACATATTCTAGTTGTGTTCCTTCTGGCTTTCAGACTGCTAAAACACATCAGGGACTTCTGAATCAAACCATGTGTTTCTGGCCAGCAGCCATCCTGGATGGGAGGCCACTGCCACCTTCCACTCCAGGGAAGACTGCAGGAGGTGTGCTGCTTTCTTTCCCTTTTTCCTTCCCCTTGTCCATCTCTGTCTATCACTTGGGATTTCTTATTTCAAAAAGGACAACTATGGCTCTTTTCCCATCCTTGTCAAGGACTGAGTGGAGAGAAAAGCAAGCATGTCACACTAAGCACAGTCTCTGAGCTCAGACGTTATGGAAGTGGGTGACGAGGTGCTGATCAGTAAGTGAACAGCAGCTGCCACATGCAGCCTCTCTAAACTGGGTTCCCTTGCCAAACAGAAGAGTCCCCAACACCCACTACTGATGAACTTGCCTGGACTTGCAAGAAAGCATTACCAATTCCACATACTGTATGATGATCACTATAGAAAAATGCTCAGTGTATGCACAAAATATCAAGGCATGTGCTGTGGTCATGAGCTCAAGAGACTTCTTTTTATCTTTTGTTGTTGCTGGGTTGTTTTGACAGTAGAAAATTATTTTAAGAATAAGTTATTGCCAATATTCCATTTATCTATTTCTCTGAGATTGCAACCTCTCAAAACATGAGTTCATTTCTGACCTAAGTCTATGTCCTCACCCTGGATTCACACATCACAGAGAAGCAGAAAAAAATACAAATAAAGAGAAATGCAACCAGAGATATCATGCAATTCTCATTTTTGGCTGGATTTTCCAACAGGGCAGTCTTTAAGGTCTACCAAAATTGGGCCAGAAAGCTCTATGAGCTTCTCTGTATATCGGTTGACATTTACTTTTTCCCTTGGTAATAAGCAAAAAAGCCAAATTTATAAACACAGAACAGCTGTCTCCTGGCAAAGACAGTATCCCACTGCACATGACCACACCATGACAGACACATACAGCCCAATCCGTCTGGACCTCCAGCTGACTTAACTGCTATACATCTTCCCAAGGTGCCACAGAGCTCAGCCTCTGGTAGAAGAGTAGAGAGGAGCCACACGCCGGTCAGTGGGGCTCACACTCTGCCCACATCCTGCAGGAAGTGCCAACACCAACTCTCTCTACCTTGACCTCCCTGCACCAGGAGGGGACCAGAAAGAAAAGTTACCTTGCAGACAGCTGCCTGGAGGACTGCGTCAAAGCCCCCCTCGGGGGCATCACGGTTCCGGGACACCCTCTGTTTCCGAACTTCCTCATTGAAGCTGTCGACTCTGTCAGTGAGAGGCAGCAGATGGCGGAACCCAAAGGAGGGGACGCAGTTTGGAAATAACTTGTAACTAGAGAGAAAGGAGAGAAGAGTCACTTTCCCAACATTACCAGTAAATCTTAACCAAGCGTTCTGTGCCTTGGGAGACACCAATAAATATTTATCCGGCACCTACCACATGCCCTGGTACAGGCATTGTGGAAAGAACAAAGATAAAGAATACAGGCCCTACTCTCCAGACATCCAGCCCTAACCACAGGCAAGACAGCCTAAACCATGTAAGTGAATGTTACGGACCAATGACTCAAAGGAGGCAGAGATTTTGCAAGCTCCCGTGGACTGAGGAGAACTTAACATGGGCCTCGAAAGAGGAGTGAGACCAGCAACGTGGGCAAGGTGGACCACGTCCACCAAGGACAACGTAAGCAGACTTCCTCTAGGAAACCAGGTTCTCATACCCAGTATGTTGCTGCTGTGTGACAAAAGGTTCCATAACCTCTTTATGACAACCCACTCAGTGACCACCTGGGTGTGCTGGTACACAAACAAATGCTAAATGGAATAGGAAGGAAAACATTCTTTCTATTTTTTCTATTCATTTATAAACACTGCTCTGATAAACTAGCAGCTCTCCTAGACACCACAGATCATTAAGAAACTAAGCACCTTCCAAGGGGAAACTATATCTGGAAACCTGGGAAGGAGGAAGAACTACATGTCAACAGCAGGATAATTTCAGGCCTTTCTCCTGAAGTATTGGACAATGTCCTCTTTAGTCTGCTGTGGAAACCTCAAGTAGCTCCATTCCTGGAGGAAGTTAGTTCTCAATGCAGTCTAGGAGTTTCAGGTTGATATAGCTAATGCAATAGGAAGAGAAGCCTGATTTTACAAATGGGTTCACAATACAAAGGGGAAGGGGGGAGAGTGTGGCAGCCAGAGAGAGGCACGTGCAAGAGTCCTGCGGCAGGAAGGGCACAGAGGAAGGTTGGTGGTGCCACAAGTAGAGAGTAAGGGGTAAGGCACCCTGGCCCAGAAACACAGGGTCTGTGGACACATTAAAGGAAGTCTCAGCACGCCCCCGCCCACCTTCTCTCTCTCTGAATAAAAGATGAAAAATAAGCTCTAACAGAAAGGTCTGGGGGAAGGCTTTGGATTCCAATCTAAGCCGTGTGCATGGGAAGGGAAACAGGACTTAGCGACTTAGCGACTGCCAGGAGTACCCTGACTTTGCTGCTGCAGAGGCAACCTTAGCAGGGCGGGTCTGAGCAAGCTCCCCTCTGCAAAGAGGCAGCTGTTGGCTCTCTAAGTCCTCTTCAGGGAGACAGTCCCTGCTCCAGCTGGCACCATCACACCACCCTGGCACAGAGCCCCCGCAGCAAGCCAGCTCCGGCAGGACAGAATCAACCCTCCTCCCAGGGCAACCATGGTTCTCCTGGACAGGCACAGCCAGGCCTTTGCTACCTGCCTTCCCTGGGTTCTTCTCCCTTCTCCTTCCCCAAATCTTCAAGAATAGCTTGTGCCGGCCGTGGTGGAGCACGCCTGTAATCCCAGCACTTGGGAGGCTGAGGCAGGAGGATCATGAGTTCAAAGCCAGGCTCAGCAATGGCGAGGCACTTAGCAACTCAGTGAGACCCTGTCTCTAATAAAAAAAAAAAAAACAGAAAAAAAAGGGCTGGGGATGTGACCCAGTGGTCAAGTGCCCCTGAGTTCAAACCCCGGTACCAAAAAAAAAAAAAAGAACAACTTGTGCCTGGACAGGTCAGGCTCTTTTTGAACCCATGCCTCAGGCCAACAGGACTCTTCATGACCTCTTCATTCTGTCATAGGAGAGTCACGGAGATGACATTCACCTTAGGAGAAGGAACTGTGGTCCCAAGTGACCAATGGACAGGCTCAGAAGGAAGCAACATGTCCACAGTCTCACCCCGTCTCTCTTCCTCCAAGTCCCTACTCCCCACTATGTTGTTCTAGTCCATGATTGAGGACTTCAGGCATGTGTCTATCGTCACATTTTGTGGAAAGAGGAGAGAAAAACTGAATAACTGCAGTCAGATGAGAAAATCAGGAAAGCTCTGAGCAGTGCAGCTAGAGCTCAGCATTTTTTATATCTTCCCTTTCACTCCTGCAACCAGCAATATGCAGAGACATTTTTACTGTGTAGAATCACTGTTTAGTAATTAGGAACTAGAAAATGTGTTTGCCAGAGAGAAGCCTGCATTGCAGAATATGTCTATAACCAACTCAGAGACACTTCTGAGAGGAAAACAGCTTTGCCACACAGATCTTGGGAATACGTCCATTGTCACTGAAATAGGATGTCACCTGTGACTAGTTATGTGTTGTAACCCTGAAATTATGGTCTGAGTGGCCTAGCGATCTGGTTGTTTTGGGGTCTCCTGCTAGGAGACTATCTCACTGCCACTGTATCTGTGCTACAGGATATCAGTTTAGGGTTATTTATAAGGAGTTAGAAAATTAAAGGTTATTAACCAGGCCAGGTACAGTGATACACACCTATAATCCTAGTGACTTGGGAGGCTAAGGGAGGAAAATTACAAGTTCAAGGCCAGCCTCAGAAATTCAGTGTGAGACCCTATCTCAAAACAAAAAGGGCTGGGGATGTAGCT
This sequence comes from Tamias sibiricus, assembly GCA_025594165.1. NCBI lineage: Eukaryota > Metazoa > Chordata > Mammalia > Rodentia > Sciuridae > Tamias > Tamias sibiricus. Next base: position 70,281,779 of record CM046668.1, read on the forward strand.
TAGTAGTAGAGCACCTCCTGAGTTCAAACCTTAGGAGAAGGAACTGTGGTCCCAAGTGACCAATGGACAGGCTCAGAAGGAAGCAACATGTCCACAGTCTCACCCCGTCTCTCTTCCTCCAAGTCCCTACTCCCCACTATGTTGTTCTAGTCCATGATTGAGGACTTCAGGCATGTGTCTATCGTCACATTTTGTGGAAAGAGGAGAGAAAAACTGAATAACTGCAGTCAGATGAGAAAATCAGGAAAGCTCTGAGCAGTGCAGCTAGAGCTCAGCATTTTTTTATATCTTCCCTTTCACTCCTGCAACCAGCAATATGCAGAGACATTTTTACTGTGTAGAATCACTGTTTAGTAATTAGGAACTAGAAAATGTGTTTGCCAGAGAGAAGCCTGCATTGCAGAATATGTCTATAACCAACTCAGAGACACTTCTGAGAGGAAAAACAGCTTTGCCACACAGATCTTGGGAATACGTCCATTGTCACTGAAATAGGATGTCACCTGTGACTAGTTATGTGTTGTAACCCTGAAATTATGGTCTGAGTGGCCTAGCGATCTGGTTGTTTTGGGGTCTCCTGCTAGGAGACTATCTCACTGCCACTGTATCTGTGCTACAGGATATCAGTTTAGGGTTATTTATAAGGAGTTAGAAAATTAAAGGTTATTAACCAGGCCAGGTACAGTGATACACACCTATAATCCTAGTGACTTGGGAGGCTAAGGGAGGAAAATTACAAGTTCAAGGCCAGCCTCAGAAATTCAGTGAGACCCTATCTCAAAACAAAAAGGGCTGGGGATGTAGCTTAGTAGTAGAGCACTCCTGAGTTCAAACTCTAGTAACTCCCTCTCCCCTCAAAAAGGGGAAGGTTGTATGGGGTGTATAAAAGTAAATCCAATTTGAAGACAGTAGATCTAGATAACTCCAAAAAAACAATATAATGTTCAGGAAAAAATGTGGATTGATCTGATGTAGAAAGAATTGCCTCTTACTCTAGACAGAGAATTTCTGGATAAAATACAGTTTTAAAAAACTTAAATATTTAGGTAGATAGCCAAGACTAGACTCTTAGAATGTAAATCCCAGGCGTCAGAAATGAAGAAGAAACCATTCCACAGATGAATGGACTAAAGAGCATGAGGGAAGTGTGCAGGAGGGAGCTGGTATGTGTCAGGGCAGAAAAGAGGCTCTGCAGGCTTGCAGTAGGCCTTTACTGGGAGCAGGTGACAAGCCCAGGCCTGCATGAGGCCAAACCCTGAAACAGGGCTGTCTGCATAGAGCCAAGTGCCACAGAGAGCTGCTACACACTAAACCAGCACAGGACTTCTCCAGCCACCAGCCTGGGAAAGAGACAAGGAAGCTCCCCTCCCACTCTAAGCTAAGAGCAAGAAGAATCCCAGGCCTGAGTAATAAGAATTCATGGCTTTTATGGCAAAGGAAGCCCCAACTGAGAAATTAACAGGAAAACTAGTTCCACAGTGAACGCTGAAGGTTCCTGGCAGCAGCAAACTTCAAGCTGCTCTGTAGGGGGCCAGCACTTGGGGAGGAGGGGGCGCATGTGGTCCCCATGGAAAAAAGCCTCTAAGAAGATGAACTAAAGAAACAGAAACCCCAAGAGAAACAAAATACCAGGAAGGAATGTCAGCAAATCCAACACACTGAAGGACCACAATTCAAGAAGTGGGGAGAACAAATGATCTGAAATTCTTTACAAGGATGTTTAAAATATTTAAAAAGAGGAAGGAATAGAAGCCAAAGGCTAGAAAAAAAAAACAAAACAAAACAATTAAAAAAACAAAACTAGAAGGCTCTAAAAGAAATTGCACAAAAAGGGCTGAGGCTGTGGTTCAGTGGTAGAGTGCTTGCCTAGCATGTCTGAGACACTGGGTTTAATTCCCAGCACCACATAGAAAAATAAAATAAAGATATCATGTCATCTACAACTAAAAATATTTTTTAAAAATGAAATTTCAGTGTCTGGATTAAGCTGAAACTGGAGAACAAAAGTAAACTAGAAGAAATTTCCTATTATGTAACTAAAAGGGGGGTGTAAAATTATGAGAGAAAAATTATGAAATCTGAAGTTTAGAGTGAGAAGCTCTGACACCACCTAACAGTGTGCAGATGAAAAAGGAGAGAATATTAGAGAGGATGCAGCCAGAGAGATAAGGTCAGAATTTTCAAGAATAAAGATGAGCTCTCAGACCGGGCGCCGTGGCACATGCCTATAATCCTAGCAGCTTGGGAGGCTGAGGCAAGAGGATCACTAGTTCAAAGCCAGCATCAGCAAAAGTGAGGTGCTAAGCAACTCAGTGAGACCCTGTCTCTAAATAAAATACAAAATAGGTCTGGGGGTGTGGCTCAGTGGTCAAGTGCCCCTGAGTTCAATCCCCAGTAGTACCAAAAAAACAGACGTGCTCTCAGAAGAAAAAAAGCAGACCAAGATGCAAGCAGTGTAGATAAAAACAAATTGACCTGGACATACTGGAGTGTATATTACTACAGAAGACATTAAAAGTCACTAGAGAGAAACACAATGACTAGAAAAACAGCCGATGCCATATCAGACACGAAGAGGCTAGAAGTGGGTAACACCTTCAGGGTGGCAAAGGACTACTGTGATTTCTTGGGAGAAATACACAAAGGGTAAGAAAGGAAGGATGAAATGTATTAGCTCACTTGAAAGTACTTCCATATGAGATGTATTTCATCAACAGCCTAATACAAAAGAAAGAAGTGTTCAGAAACGGAAAGAACAAATCCTGTGTCAGTGAGCATCATGTGACTCTTCCCAGGGAAACTATTCCTATTATTCAAAATAGCAACTGAACAGTTCTTCACTCTGACACTTAAGTTACTCTATGCCCCTTTTCTTCCCATGGCAGCCCTTCTTACTTCAGATTTGGCATTTCTGGTACATTCTACAATGGGAAGGGATGAGTCCAGGATTTGGATCCCGTGGCAGAAACATCTGGAGCAGAGGAAGGAGGGACAAACCTCAGGAACCCCCGAGTGTACTGGCTTACCTTCCTGAGATGCCCTGCACAAGTATCAAATCACCTCCCCTGACTTTCCCAGCTGCCCCAGACTTCCCAGAGGGCTGCCATTGCTGCTCCCACCACCCCAGGGAGAAAATCCTAAATGAAAGTGCTGCTGGAGACTGGGAATAACTGTGGTTTTCCTCTCCCCTTTAGCTGGAGGAAATGGTTAGTCAGAGAAAGATGCCAAGCAAAGGTCTCCCTAGCCCAAGCATAGCATGCAAACAGCAGCAAGACAAGAGCGTGTGTGGGGACTGCGGTACAAATCCAACATTCCCAGACCTCCTCGGTTTTCAAGAAAATCTAGCAATTCCAGTTATTCTTGGTTAAATCTTGTTTTTTAAATGTTGGTAACTACCAATTGGTATAGAATAGAAGATACAGAGACAAACCCACACATCTACTGTCATTTGATCCTTGACAAAGGTGCCAAAAACATAATTAGAGAAAAGATAGACTCTTTAACAAGTAGTGTCAGGAAAACTGGTTATCCATATGTAGAAGGATGAAACTAGACCCTTATTTCTCACCCTGCACAAAAATCAACTCAACGGGGCTGGGGTTGTGGCTCAGTGGTAGAGCGTTCGCCGAGCACGTGCGCGACCCGGGTTCGATCCTCAGCACCACGGAAACATAAATGCATTGCATTGTGTACAACTAAAGCAAATAAATAAATATTTTTTTTAAAAAAAATCAACTCAAAATGGATCAAAGATCTAGGAATTGGATGAAAAACTATGCAACTCCTAGAATAAAACATGGGGTCAACACTCCAGCATACAGGCACAGGCTACAACTTTCTTAATGGGACCCCTAAACCTGAGGAAATAATGCCAAGAGTTAAATGGGATAGAGTCAAATTAAAAAGCTTCTCCACAGCAAAGGAAACAATTAGGAATGTGAAGAGAGAACATACAGAATGGCAGAAAAAATCTTTGCTAGCTACTCTTCTGACAGAGGATTAATATTCAGAATTATGGGCTGGGCTGGTAGCTCAGTGGCAGAGCACTTGCCTTGCACATGTGAGGCACTGGGTTCGATCATCAGCACCACACAAAAATAAACAAACAAAATATTATGTCCATGTATAACTAGAAACTATTTTTAAAAATATTCAGAATATATAAAGAACTCAAAAAAACTTGCCACCAAAATAAAATATCCCAATTAATAAGTGGGCAAATGAATTAACAGATACTTCTCAAAAGAAGAACTACAAATGGGCAACAAATATATGGAAAAAAATGTTCAGCATCATTAGCAATTAGGGAAATGTAAATCAAAACTACACTGAGATTTCATCTCACACCAGTCAGAATGGCAGCCATTAAGAATACAAATAATAAATGCTGGAGAGGATGTGGAGAAAAAGGAACACTTTTACACTGTGGGTAAAACTGTAAATTAGTATGACTATGGAAATCAGTATGGAGTTTCCTCAGAAGACTAGGCACAGAACCACCATATGACCCAGCTATACCACTCCTTGGTATTTATCTTAAAGAATTAAAATGGGGCCGGGCGCGGTGGCGCACTCCTGTAATCCCAGCACTTTGGGAGGCTGAGGCAGGAGGATTGTGAGTTCAAAGCCAGCCTCAGCAATGGCGAGGCACTTAGCAACTCAGTGAGACCCTGTCTCTAATAAAATACAAAAAAAGGGCTGGGGATGTGGCCCAGTGGTCAAGTGCCCCTGAGTTCAATCCCCGGTACCACAAAAAAAAAAAAAAAAAAAAAAAAAAAAAGAATTAAAATGGGGACTGGGGTTGTGGCTCAGCGGCAGAGCGCTTGCCTCGCACATGCACGACCCGGGTTCAATCCTCAGCACCACGTAAACATAAATGCATTGCATTGTGTACAACTAAAGTAAATAAATAAATATTTTTTAAAAAGAATTAAAATGATCATACTATAGATATATATGCAATGTTCATGTTTATAGAAGCACAATTCACAATAGACAAACTATGGAACCAACCTAACTAAGTATCTATCAACAGATGAATGGATAAAGAAAATGTGGTATATATACACAATGGAGTTTTATTTAGCCATAAAGAAAAATGAAATGACATCATTTGCAGGAAAATGGATGAAACTAGAGACCATTATGTTAAGTGAAACTCAGAAGGTCAAGGGTCATATTTTTCCTCTCATGGGAAACTAGAGAGGAAAATGGAAAAGAAAGGTGGGGGTTGGTGGCAAGGATTTCATGAAATCAATTGGAGATCAGTAGAGGAAAGGTACGCAGAGGTGGAAGACGGGGAAGGAGAGGGAGAGTGCTAGGGAGTGATATTGGCCAAATTATATTGTTATATTGTGTGTATATACAAATATGTAACAAAATATCCCATCATATGTACAACTATGATGCACCAATTTTTAAAAATGTGGAAAGAGGCAGGGAAATACAGTAAAGGCTAGCTGAAAAAGAAAAAAAAAATGTTGGTAACCTATTTGCAGCGCTATTAAAACAGAAAGACAAATAAAAGCCATGTACAGACTGGATCAGGCATAGGAACAGCCAGATCACATGCCCTGGTTTATGCTATTCCCTCCAAGCAGTGGTGAGGATATTTGAAGAAGCAGCAGGATGCTGCACAGCCTGGATCTAGGGAGGGAAATCTCAGCACCCTGACTCCCCCTCTTACTACTCAGCTCAGAGGAGAGAGATTTCCATAACAGAGAACTGATGCTTCCTTCAAAACTCCCATTTTTCACTGGATTTCCTGTCTTAAAAGCAGCTTTTCAGTGTGCCTTGTACTCATGGTCGGTCAAGAATCTCACTGTCTGAGACTGGTTCTGCCTTGGAGGGCTTAGAGAACGGGCTCTGAATAAGCAATGTGGAAAAGCCTTGAGTATTCAAATGATGAGTGCCCATGGCCAGTCCTTGATCCTCTGCCAGCTGCTAATCCAGCATCTCAGTTAGTGGAGACACACCCTGTCTGGAGATGGGGCCCAGTCAGGGCAGGAAAGCAGCAGATGGGATCACAGGTCCAAATGATTTGAAAAAAGTTGGGGGTGTGATGCTGCTGCTCCTGGTAAGCAGCAAATCTCCAGAAGTACATTTGGCACTGGGACTGGGCTGATAAGGGCCTTGGAGATGGCCTTGGAAACAGTGGCCACCTATGGCCTAGAGGAAGCAAAACCCAACCAAGGATGACATCTAGCGCTCTTCATGAAGAAACTTGAGAGTCTCATTCGAACTTAAAACTTTTTATTATCTCATTGTTTTTCCTCCATTATGTCACTTCTCAACCCCTGGAGAAGATCTGAAGAGGCTTCTAGGAGAGTAAACAACAGGACCAGGAAGTATTCGCTGGAGCACGGGCCACCAGCACATTGTCACCTCAACCCACCACCCATCTCGGCTCAGACCTGGGAGCTGTTGAGCTGCCAAAGATGAGCTGTAGGGAGAGGCAGCCCAGGGGCTTAAAAACAGATCTCTTCCCTTGGGTGGCAGCCGAAGACCAAGAATTGAAAGTGACATCACAAGATGGAAGGAGGCTAGATCCCTGAGTCACAGCTTGAAGGAGAGCTGCCAAGGAAAGCAGCGCGATCCTCATCAGATTTTGTACAAATAAGAATTTGTACAAAATAAGATTTTGTACAAAAAAAAAAAAAATCTGGCTTACATCTACCTTAGAAGCTTGAAAAGGCTTCTACATGAATGAGAGAATCCATCTGAAGCATTTAGTCTGGTGCCTGACACTAAGTAGGAACTTAAGTCTTAGTTGTTCCTTAGCTAGTGACTATTCTGGGACCTTATAATCCAAAGCATCACTAAAGTTGAAAATGTTGAGATGAGGGAAGAAAAAGGTGTCATTTACCACTTGTTGTATGAAGTCACATTGTATAATACTGTCATTTAAAAGGACACTTGAAAGACTTTAGAAAAGAAAGAAACCAACCTAACAGAGGTTTTGTCAGGGGACAGTGGAGAATGTGATCCCCCCAACACACACATACACACGAAAACCCCATGCAGAGACCTGTCCTCCAGCCCCATTTCCTCTTACATACATAAGGAAGGAACATCCCATCTCCCTGCTAGAATTAGGTTGTGTCTAACAGAATGTGGGAACAGAAGGGGCAAGGCCACTTCAGACCAGGCCCATCTAATCCTGCTATGCCTGATCCTCCAGGCAGGACGACCTTGCAGCCGTATAGAGAAGATGGAAGGACACAGGGTCCCTGAGTCACTGATCAGGAGACCCCACTGGACTTAAGTAAGCAGAAAACAAACTCAGAAAGTTTGAGCTATTGTACACATTTTGAATTTTATTTCTAGCATGTAGAAATTTCTGTTCTCTAATAATTCATCAAATATTCTTTATTTCAGGCACTTGAGTTATATTGGGAAAAAAAGTTCATACCTTTAAAACACAAGGTTGTTAGTCAGCTTTGTCAAGGTAAGTTAGAGTTACTTATATAAGCAATAAGGACAATTCTGAATTCATTTGTCTCTGAGCATCTGAGATACTCCAAGCAAGAGGAAAGTTTAAGTTGTCCAGCGGGGTCCCTTTCATGACAACCTGGGTCCTTGACTCCCTGAAAACATTCTCTAAATTTTATTAATGTGAGAAAACAGTGCTGAGTGAGGCAGGCAAGAAAATAAATGGGCTATGAACAGTAACCTTGTAACAGTTTACTTCTTCATATGCAGGGCAAGGACAGACCTTGGTCATCATTAATTGAATTAAATGCCTAAGCTTGGTCAGTGCTCCTAACCATCCTTCCTTGGGGGTAAGTTTTCCACTACTCCATTCCCTCACCCTAAGTACCCAACAGTAGGGCAGCTGGCCACTTACCCAATGCATGGATTGGTCTGGTATCTCGGCGCCGTATAGGAGAAAGGAGAGATGTCCTTGTCAACAAAAGACCCAAAGCCCAACCGGAAGTTGCTGGTGAGCTTCCTCATCTCCTCAGCAAGCTTGGTGCCCAGGCTCCGGATGTTGTCCAAGTCATCCTTCATGGACAGGGAGAGGTCCATCAGGTAGTACAAGTCCACAGGATAGTCCTCCACCTGGCGAACCTGCAGCTGGAAGGTGGTCTGGTCACCTATGCCAACAGAGAGGTCACACACCTTAGAGGCCACCCAACTTGCTGGGGACTTTCAAAGCTGCTCCACCTCTTGCTTTTTTTTTTTTTTTTTTTTTTTGTGGTACCGGGGATTGAACTCAGGGGCACTCGACCACTGGGCCACATCCCCAGCCCTTTTTTTGTATTTTTTTTATTTAGAGACAGGGTCTCACTGAGTTGCTAAGTGCCTCGCCATTGCCAAGGCTGGCTTTGAACTCGCGATCCTCCTGCCTCAGCCTCCCAAAGTGCTGGGATTACAGGCGTGCGCCACCACGCCCGGCAACCTCTTGCTTTTCTTTAGTGATGCTGTACCTCCCAGAAGAAAGATTTTTCTTAAAAGTAGAGTGCTAGCAGGGAATATGGTGCCTCAGGTGAAGCCCCAGATTCTCCTCCCCAAACGCCTGTCTCAGCGACTCTAATGAAGCTCTTTAACAACCAGGCTCCCTGGTGGTGTTCTATTTTCTCAGCAAAAGACCCTTAGATAACTGGCACACAGTGAGCCAGACAATTCCACAGACACAAACTGGGTGGAGAGTAGCCCACTAACCACTTTCCCCTCCAGAGAAGGAGCCAGCTCAGATGGGAAGGTGTGTGTCAGAAAGCAGGGAAGGAATTAACAAGAGGAGTAGACACAAGTGAGAGCCAGGAGGTGAAGACAGAGACACACAAGTCACGAGGGGCAAGCAAGAGACAGCTACTTATATACCCCAAAGGACAAAAGCATCGAGGCCTGTGCCATGTCACCAGTCTCTATTTCTATTTCCCCAGCCATTCACCAGACAAGAGTATTCAGTTCTTCCACATATTCAACATTTGGGGACATCACAGACCCAACTCATTATCGGAAATTACGTGTATAAATATAGGAAGATGGATTCTAAAATTTAGCTTCATGAAAAAGAAAAGAAGAAACAAAAAGAGAAGAAGAAAAAGAGTAACTACAAAAAACGAACAGAAAGAAGGAAAAAAAAAAAAGACCACTAGATTTGCTGACCAATTACAAGAAAGAGAAAATGATTTTGGCTTCTATAATAAGAGAGTTAACAGAAAAAGGGAATTAATTCACAGAAAAAGATCAAGGAAAGGAGCCAATGTCTGAGTGTGTCCTTTGCTACCTCATTGTCCAGGGTTTAGAGACAGGCCCAAGTCAGGGATCAGAGCACCCATAACCTATATCATTTCATAATCTCCAAAAGCATATCACTTAGAACCAACTTCAAGGTTCAATTTCATACCAGGTAATTCAACCTGCCTTGGGCTTATTAGCCTTTCAGAAGTACCAAGACATGCCCTGTATGTCCCAGAGCAGAACTGTTCATGCACAATTCAAATTCAGATATATTCTTCACATGTTTAGAGGTACACCAGCCAAGGTGGCCTTGCTTGTGCCCAAAGGATCTACATAGATTAGCTGCAGCCAATCCAAAGAAGCCAATCTCTCATCTCTAGCTGACAGCCAACACGCCAAAGCCTCCCTGCACCTGCAGGACAGACAACCCCATCCAATATGCTCCTCTCCTCCCACGGCACACAAGGCATATTTCATGAACTCGACCAGGAAGAATCCAGTGATCAGAAAATTTCAGTTCAAGTTCCATTTCTGTCCCTTGACTAGAGGTATAACCTGAGTCATGATTTCCTTAAATATGAAATAGAAATAACAACAACAAAGCTCATGACACTGATTGAGGCTGTGATGCTCTGGTGAGAGAGAGGAAAGTCCTACAGCAACAAAGCCTTTCACAAATGAAGTGTGATTATTATAATGACTATTTGCAGCCAAAATGGCAGCTCCAAGACTGTTTCCCAATATATTTTTTTTTTTCTGTGTACTGTTATAGCTACCTCAGGACTGATGTAGTTTGCATTGCCTGTTGGTATGAGTCTATTTTTAAAAACCATCAGTCTGACTCAAACAGAAGAAATGTTTGAGATTTCTTCCAGAATGAATTCCGGACTGCTGCAGTATGTCTCTGGCTCCCATCAGGCAGACAGAGCAGGTCCCTCCATGGGGGCTCTTGGATGCCACCCCACAGAGGGAATGAGGAGGGAGGAACTGGGGGAAGGGACACCCCCACTGGCCTTTGCATGAGCAGACAAACCCAAAGTGGACAGAGCCTGCAATCAGCTCCCCTCCATCCAATTCCATCCCCTTTTGGCAGGCTCTCCCACAGTTTCATTCACCTGTCCACCCTCCCCCCAACTTTTCTTCTTTTCTTTTAATTTAGAATCTACTTCTACCTTTTTGCAGATTATGAATAATTAAGATGGGTGATTTAAAACCAGTAAAAGGGGAATTATCTTCAATTCAAGGAAGCACCCATAGGAGTGTCACTAGGCTTGGGAACAACAAAACTGGGCTCAATCCAGGCCTGGTCACCAAGAATCTGGGAACCTCAGTTCCTTTTAACTTGCTGCTTAACTTCTCAAGTGGGGAGGATATGAACTATCCTGGGGACTAAAAGGGACAATGTATACAAATACCACACAAATACTCCTACACAAGGAAATCTTTGACCTCAGTTCCCCAAAAGGTCAATTATTGAAGCAATTTCCTGTGGGAATAAAAAAGAGAAAATTCTGCCAGAAACTTGAGTTTGAATTGCTACAGCCATGGGCCTATAAATTTAACTCCAAATTTTCCAGCATGAAGGCAAAGACAGAAATAAGATGTGATATTTATAGGTCCCAAATTCTGCTAAGAAGGTTATCTACTAGTGAGAAATTTTTTTGGCATTAAATTCTAAGATAAATTGATCACTAAACACACACACACACACACACATATACACAAACGCACATACACCACCTTCTCAAGGGGAGGCTATAAATATTAAAAAGGATTATTTCTCCTGGTTTTCCAAAAAGAGAGGGATGTAAGAAGAGGGAATGCCATTCATATTTGGAATGAAGTTTTATTGCCACCTCTACTGTGCTTGATTTTAAATACCACAAATACCTGAATAGGCTTTGGTAATGACGAATGTTCTGCCAAGAGATTTTGGAGGGATGGACATTCCTGCTCATACTCTTGGCTTGGGTGTCAAGCTTCCAGGGCACCAACGTCCCAGCAGGTGAGGCCCTCAGCCAAAGGCAAGTCTGTCACCAATGGTGAAGTGCACTCTCTGCTGGGAGGTCTGGGGCACATTTCCCACCCAGAACCACGCAGGCTTAGACACACTCTGCCTTTCTTCCAGTCACGCTGCTCCCCAGCACTACTTGAGATTAAAGTGGCTCCCTCCACATACCCAGCAGGGTGAGAAGTGCTTCTCACCTTCACTGGCAGTGCCTGACTCTGGCGACACCACCCCAGGCCACATGCCCAGATTCATCATCCCTTGCTGTCCCTCTCCTCCTAGGATCCCTTCAGGCTTAGACCCCTTCTCTTTCAGGTCGCTCCACATACTCCCTTCCTGGGGACCAGTGGCAGGATCAGAGAGACAGGTAAAGGAAACTCCAAAGAGAAGCTAATCAACCGGCACCTATGAGGATGAAGGTGCTCTCCCAAGCAGCCCCTCATGGCCTTCTGGGTTTTCCTGTTCCCAAAGCACCCAGCTCCAGCTGTATTCTGCACAGAATTCCTTTCACTTCCTAAGGACAGGCTCTCCTGTTGTTATCAAGTATCAGCTAGCAATCCATGTTTTTTAACACTTTCTTCTTTCAGCTCTTCCTCCAATAGGAAGTGAAAACTTTGATTTTTCCTTAGGAATATGTCTCAGATGACAAACATTTGTAGAGAGTGAGTAAAGGATTCCAGCAAGAACTTTTAAGATTCATTGTTCTTCATGTGTTAAGACAAAGTGGCATCGCAGCAAAGATTCTTGCCATCCCCAAATAAATGTGAGTGGCTTTACATTGCCCAGAATTACCCTTCCATGCTAGGAACTGAAACAAAGAAGGGAAACATAAAAATCACCTACACGGAAACAGGATCACAGCTGAACACGGAATTAGGTGCCCTGTAGGCACCTTATGCCTACAGCTCTTTTGTTCATTATAGCAAAAGGTAAATTGTATCCTGGAATTCTATCCAGACCTAGATCCAAAGAATCATCTCCCTGGTCTAGAACAAGGCTGTTGGCTACACAGCATCCCACTTGCTGCCTCAAAATCCTGATTCCTGACAGATGGAGTCTTGGAAAAAGTCATCTGAAAACATGGTGGCCTCCACAGTGCCTGCCTCTGACCATAGGCTCTGTAGTTCTCATTTCCTTAGAACAGACCCTTGTCCATCCACCATCAAAAGTCCTTTACCCTTTTAAGTATGTACAATGTTAGTCCAAGGGCAATGCCTATGCCAGTAATTGGCACCTCCAACATGGAACTTGATTTTGCCTATGCTGGGTATTTCCGATTAGTCACATAGCAAGCGGCCATTTATTCATGGGCTGGGATGTAGCTCAGTGGTGAAGCACTTGCCTGGCACATGTGGGGTACTGGGTTTGATCCCCAGCACCACAAATAAAATAGAACAGAACTGGAAAGAGAGGGGCTTGCAAGAAAACAGCCCCCAACCACCTGTAGCTTAGTTAATATGATTGTACCAATGTCAATTTCCTGGTTTGATAACATACTCTGGTTAGGTCAGATGGTATCACTGGGGACAGATAAGAAGGATACATGGGAAATCTGGTTATTGTTTTTGCAACATCTTGTGAATCTAAAATTATTTAAAATAAAAAGTTTAAAATACACTCATACAAAGGCTAATGATCAAAGTCATAATTTAAGAGACTAAAGGATTGAGATGGATAATGACCTTAAAAAATCCATTTCCAACTATCCTAGAGTTTCAAAACCACCTCTAGCTTTTGACCATCCCAATAAGATTTACTTTAAAGTATATGTCTTCTTAAGAGTTTTATGTCCTTTGTTAGGGATTTTTTTTAAAGTTCTTATCCTGACATATAATTTCCAGTAATGAAATAAAATGGAAAATATGATCCTGTGTTTATACAAAATCCTGCTTAAAGTTTGGCAGTTCTTCAAAAAAAATTAAACATGGAATTACCATATGATCCAGCAATTCCACTCCTAGCTATATACCCAAGGTTATTGAAAACATATGTCCCCATAAAAACCTGTACTTGAATGTACATAACTGCCCAAAGTGGAAATAGCCTAAAATGTTCACCAGCTAAAATGTGGTATTAACTACATGTACACAACGGAATATTATTTGGCCACAAAAAGGGATAAAGTACATTCTACAACATGAATAAATGGCCACTTGCTATGTGACGAATCACTGAACTGCACACTTTAGAATCATGAATTGTATGGTATATGAATTACACCTCAAGTTTTAAAAGAAAAACAAATTTTAAAGTGCTGCTTAAAGAAGGAAATTTTTCTTTTTCTTTCTCATTTTCTCCTTTATTTATTCCAGAACAAAAGCTTGGCCTTCACGAAGTATCGTTCATGTCATGCTGAGACCTGTCCCTGATCAGTCTTATACACAGCCGGCAAAGGGTTGCACATTTCACTCAACAAATACTTATTATGAGGTGCAGGGCAGAGAGCAGGGGAAAAGACAAAAGTACAGAATGGAAAAACCAATCCCTAACTACCTTAAGAATCCCCTCAGAATCTGGGGAATTCCCCTGAGCTAAGTATGCACTTAGCAAACAGAAAATTTGGCTAACTGCAATATATCATTTCCCGTTTTTCCTAGATAAATGGGGTTTACTTCTACTCTTCTTTATAAATATTATGATTCATTTTCAAAAACTAAGAGACACTATTGATTTTCAGGATTTCTATACTGAGAAACGTATTCACAATTGTTCTAGAACTTTAGGAATTCGTCTTCTAATCAGATCTCTCCCTGGTCTTTACCTGTACAGACTGAAACATCCTCTTAGTTTGCGTGTGTCTTCATGGGGCAGTCAGCCCCTCTGTCACCTCAAGCCCCCAGCCCTGGGCCCTCCAGGGATAACCTTCCACAAGACTGACCTTCACACAGCACCTGCATTTTGTATAAACACAGGATCAGGTTTTCCTTTTCATTTCCAACACTGGAAACAGTATCAGAATGCTTAGCAGGAGATATGACTGTACCCAAAAAGACTGATTTCTTTTGTCTTTAATTGAACATAAACGGGCAAAAGGCATAAACCTGCCACTGCTCAACTAGCTTCTCTAACTCCTCCCTGGGGCTGTTTTAAAAGCCAGCTGGTCAGTTGAGCCAGTCTTTCTACTTACAGTTGCACTTTAATTTTTAAAATAGGAATTATTAAAACTGTAGCATCTTTGGCTTTGTGTGGCATCCAACTCTTTCCTCAACTAAATCTACTCTAAGAAATAAGGAAGCCGGGCGGGGTGGCGCATGCCTGTAATCCCAGCACTTGGGAGGCTGAGGCAGAAGGATCGCGAGTTCAAAGCCAGCCTCAGCAATGGCGAGGCACTTAGCAACTCAGTGAGACCCTGTCTCTAATAAAAATACAAAAAGGGCTGGGGATGTGGCCCAGTGGTCGAGTGCCTCTGAGTTCAATCTCTGGTACCAAAAAGAAAAAAGAAAAAAGAAAGAAATAAGGATTTGCTGCCACTGAAGGCATTTCTTTGAACCCCGCAGGTTCTGAGAGCTATTCTAGATGCCAAGCTTCAAAACCACAAGCTAGAAGCCTCCCAGGATGTTGACACTGAAACTACAAATCCTTTAGGAAATATGACTTTTGGTCCTTATCTCCAAAGATTATTGAATGAAAACAGCACAAAATTACAAATACATTCTTACTGCAGGTACATAAAAATATGAATGCATGTAAATAAAAAAGAGGGAGCTGGGTTTGTGGCTCAGTGGTAGAGCATTTGCCTAGCACATTTGAAGCACTAGCTTTGATCCTCAGCACCACATAGAAAGAAAGAAAGACACTGTGTCCACCTACAACTAAAAATATTTTAAAGATAAAAATAAAGACGGGGTATAGCAAAAGTACAAATTAATAATATGTTAAAATGGATGATTTTTCTAGAATTTCTTTTGTATTACTGTTATACTATTATTCTGATAAAAAGAAAGATACAACATTCATGTTAGTTGATATCCATTCCTATGCTACACCATGTTCTAATATCCCAGTAGTCTACAGCAACCCCTACACTCTCTGAGCCTATGTGCATGTGAGCTCTTTTCCCCAGGGTACATCACCCCACATTGGGGCTCAGCTGACTCTGCTCCCACCCACGCAGTGATGTGAGGACTCCTTCCTCTCCTCTCTCATCCTAGCATCCCACCACACAAACAGCAAGAAGATCTGCAAAACTCCCAACTTCAGGTAATCCTACCTCTGATCTCTGGGCAGGCAATCCAGTAGTCTGGGCATCCCCATTCAAACCTATATCTAGCACCTTTGGTCATTATCCTTTGAAAATAATATTTTAACTTTTTAAAGTCCTTTAATACAAAAAGTCTCATGTAAGCCTCTGAACATGCCAGTTGGGGTCTAGACAAAGACCCTGAAATGTTGAGGGGTGGAATAACCTGCTATTATGTTTTGGATGTGAGGTATCCCCCAAAAGCTCACATGTGAGACAAAGCAAGAAGGTTCAGAGGAGAAATGATTGGGTTGTGAGAGTCTTAACCTAACCAGTGAATTAATCCTCTGATAGGGATTAACTGAGTAGTAACTGAAGATGGTGGAGTGTGGCTGGAGAAGGTGGGAATTGGGGTGTGGCTTTGGGGCATATATTTGTATCTGGCAAGTGGAGACCTCTCTCTCTGCTTTCTGATCACCATGTGAGCCGCTTCCCTCTGCCACACTCTTCTGCCATGATGTTCAATCTTACTGGAGCCCCAGAAAATGGAGCCAGGTGTCTATGGACTGAGACCTCTAAAACCATAAGCCCTTATATAAACCTTTCCTCCTCTACAGTTATTCTGGTCGGGCCTTTCAGTCACAGCAATGAAAAAGCTGACTAAAACACCTGCCCAGGGCATGTGAGCTAGGGACAGAGCCAGACCTGCAACCCAGGACAGCCAAGCAGATCCACAGTCATTCCACTGCTCCAAACTACCCTGAAGCCTAAACACGTACCTAAAAGTAGTTATTGCCAGTGGTTTTCTAGACAACAGGGTAGACGAAATGTCCAAAGGCAATGGAATTTGGAAAAATTCTGCCCCTTTCCAACAATGTGATACTTTCCAATTTAGCCACATGAACATCTACCCTTTCACACTGCAAGGGTTCTAATATGCAGAACATGAGATGAGGGCAGAGGTGAAGGAGAAACAAACAACCAGGGGCTTGTAGTCACAAAGGCCTGGCACTGAATCAGATTGGCCATTTCCTGAGAGACCTCAGCAGGTTATTTCCTCATGGGTACAATGGTAGGTCAAGTGTTTAGCACATGGTAGCTATGCAAAAGCTGTTGGTTTCCTTCTATTACCATCAACTGTAGGGCTCACAGGGGATCTGAGGTCATAGAACAAAATATCGCTAAAGATTTGTCCCTTCAGAATGCCACTGACTCAAATGGAATTTGCTGACAGGAAAAAGTATTTTTTCCTAGAAGTAGCACTTTCCCTGAGCAACCTGCCTTAACTAGGGAGTAAATCCACCAGCTCCAGAAAAAACAATTGCACTATTTACAATAGCCTGAAGGTGGAAACAGCCTGAATGTCCATTCACAGATGAACAGATCAACAAAATGTGGACTACCCATTCAATGGCATGTCATTCAGTCTTAAAGAGGAAGGAAATTCTGCCACCTGCCGTGACATGGATGAACCTTGAAAACACACTGGGTGACAGCAAAGGACAAACATGTATGGTTCCACTTATAGGAGGGACCTAGAACAGTCGAATTCATAGAGCCAGAAAGGAGATACAGGTTGGCCCTGGGGAAGGAGAAGCTATTGTCTGATGGGTACAGAGTTTCTGTTTGGGATGATGAAAAAGTTCTGGAAATAAATAGTGGTGATGTCCCCGTATGGTAAACCGTACACTTAAAAATGGTTAAAATGGTAAATCTTATGTTATGTATTCTACCACAATTTTTTGTTTTAAATAAGAAAGATATCCCATTCATCCACAAGGCCTTGTTCTCTGCTTCCTGGGGTCTGAGCCTCACCTCCCTCTTCTTCATCTCCCCATGTCAGCATGTCCCACGTCTCCTGTGGGCTTTCCTTAGCCCTGGCATCCAGACCATCCTGAGGGCAACTCACCAGGCCGGAGGCTCACGGCAATCTCCTGTGGCGCCATCTGAATGACATCAGAGCCCGCGGCGCTGGAGCCCTCGCTGCTGAGAGGCAGGCTCCGCAGGACACGGGCGCTGCTGGCCGGGCTCTCGATCTCACCTCCACAGCCATTTCGGATGAGATTTGCTCTCAAGTCACACCGGGAAGTGACTGACCTTGGGCTGCCAAAGTCCTAGGTGGGGAAATAGAGGCAAATATAGGAGGCTGTCAGGGCATCTCTCCAGAACATCTTGGGCCCGTTGGCCTTCAACTCTCTACATTCAGTTTTCACTGTCTGAAAATGGAGACAATGATAATCTTTGTATGTATGTGTGAGTGTGTGTCTGTGTGTACACCAGGGATTGAACCCAAGAGCACTTAACAACTGAGCCACATCCCTAGCCCTTTTTATTTTTTATTTTGAGACAGGGTCTTGCCAAGTTGTTTAGGGCCTTGCTAAATTGCTGAGGCTGGCTTTGAACTTGCGATCCTCCTGCCTCAGTCTTCTGAGCCACTGGGATTACAGGCATCTGCCAGAGTGCCCAGCTGAGACAATGATAATCTCTATCCCAAATGCTTCACCGGGTATTAAGAACATGAACTGAGGTGTTAAATATGAAAGCATTTTGTCAACTCCAAATGCACAATTAAAATGGTTTCATTGTTATTTTGATGATTAAAATGGTCCTGTCTATCTGATTAGCAAGGAAAAGAAACTGAACTGGTCACAGGGTATATAGCTAAAATTCTTTTTAAAAGATACATGGAGTGTGGGATTGATTCCAGGACCCATTCACAGATACCAAAATCTATGGATGCTCAAGTTCCTTATGTAAAATGGCATAGTGTTTGTAAATAATCTATGTACGTTCTACCATTACTTTCTAGAGTCACCCCTAGATGATTTACGACACTTAATATAATGTAAATGCTACACAAATAGTTGTTATACTGTAATACTGTACTGTTTAGGGAATAATGACAATAAGATAATTCTGAATGTGTTTAGTATAGATGCACCATTTTAAAAAAAGCAGGATTTTCCACCTGGAAAAAAAAAAAAAAGATACATAGATGATGGAGAAGTCCTTGCTCAGGTATTCACAAGGGAACTTTTGCTGGGCTCACACCTGTAATCCTAGCTACCCAGGATGCAGAGACAGGAGGATGCCAAATTCAAGGCCAGCCTGGCCAAATTAGCAAGACTTTGTCTCAAAATAAAAAATAAAAAAGGGCTGAGGCTGTAGCTAAGTGGTAGGGTTCTTGTTTAGTATGCAGGAGGCCCTGGTTTCAACCTCCAATATCTCAATAAACATAGAAAAGTGAATTTTTTGAGTTGTTCTCACTCAACTTTTGTGGGCACTGGATACTGCACAGCCATTCTCCAGAACAACAGGGCAGTGTGTGTGGAACTGAGGACCCAGTAGTCTAGTTCTAGAAGTTTATCATAAGAAAATAACGGGAAGCCGGGCGCGGTGGCTCACGCCTGTAATCCCAGCACTTTGGGAGGCTGAGGCAGGAGGATCGCGAGTTCAAAGCCAGCCTCAGCAATGGCGAGGCACTTAGCAACTCAGTGAGACCCTGTCTCTAAATAAAATACAAAAAAGGGCTGGGGATGTGACCCAGTGGTCGAGTGCCCCTGAGTTCAATCCCCGGTAACCACAAAAAAAAAATGTGCTCTACAAGTATAATATGAAATGTAATACATTCTGCTGTCATTTATAAGAACTAAGAATAAAAATAAATAAATACTACCATGAACTTATAAACTTGGAAACCTAAATTGCCTACACCACAAGAAAAATATGGCACATGGCACTTCAATAGTCATGACAAATAATTGTGACGGTCAAGCAGAAATACCAAAATGTTTACACTAAGGGGGGGTTGGGGAAACAGAAAACAAAATTGAATCTGCAGTAGAATTTGAAAGAAATTTTTTAAATGAGATGTTACTGCAGAGGGACCAACATATTTTTGTTTTTATCTTTATTATTGTTTTTACAATAAAGATGTTTTATGTCCTTAAGTTGGATTTGGGAGAAAGTGGTGCCTTGGAATAAATCGAGACAACAGAAGTCTGAGGCATTCATTTTAAAATGAAATAATACACTTTGTTACAAAATATGGCACCTATAAGTGTGGATCATTTTCAGGTAAAGGAGTTTTTAATGACAAAGCAAATGTAGGTTCCTCTCCAAACAAGCCTGTTACTGATGGGTGTAAAATATACATCTGCTCGCCAGGTGCAGTGGCGCACACCTGTAATCCCAGCACTTGGGAGGCTGAAGCAGGAGGATTGCAAGTTCAAAGCCAGCCTCAGCAATGGTGGGGCACTTAGCAACTCAGTGAGACCCTGTCTCTAAATAAAATACAAATAGGGCTGGGGATGTGGCCCAGTGGTCGAGTGCCCCTGGGTTCAATCCCTGGTACCCCCCAAAAATAATAATAATAATAACAATCTGCTCCTCCAGATGGCTGCATGCCAGTTCTATGTCCCACAACCTGGTGATGACTGGAGGAGCGAGGACACTGATCTCTTCCCCTCCCCTCTGTAACACTTTGTCATAAAGCCTCATGAGTCAGTGTCCCTAGACTGCTGTGTGAGAAGCCAGACTGCTGGCAGAAGCACAGAAATCAGAGTCACGCCCTCACCAAGGTCTGGCTCCCCAGGACTAATCAATGCCCTCATTTGCAAAATTCAAGAACAAAAAGTCAAGAAGATTGTGCAGTATTTTTAAATAAGTAGAACCAGCTGCATTGTGTTGGGCCTGCTTGGTAGCTTTTGTTTCTTTGTTTTCTGGATTCCTCAAATAATTAAATGATGTCCTGGGGATCTTGCCTATCAACAATCTCAGGGAATACACTCATACAAGTGGCTCCAAAAACACATTCTGTGGAACAAAGGGGGAAATTACTATTCTGGGCCTGTATGTCAAACCTAGGGCTTCCAAACTGGGTTCCAGGTAGTCAAGCTTGGCTCTGAAGCAGCAGTTCTAATGAAGCAATGAGGAAAACACAAGAATGGGGGAAGGGAGTGACTCACTAAAGGCCCACAAGTATTGGTCTGCTGTTCTGAGCTGTCTGAGGCAGAGATCTAATTAGGTGCCCAGAGTTTGAAGGGCTCAGGGCTCACCTGCCCAGAGCTTACTCAACTAGAGAATTTCTGAACTCCTTGCTGGCTCCCCCAGCTCTAAAAATCTGCAGTGTTGGCCCCATTCTGATTGCCAAGGTGTACCTGTGCTGATCAGTCTTAGAGCCCTACCACCAGCTCAGCCATGACAGCACCTTTGTCTCCCCCAGAGCGATGGGAACCCAACACCTCCCATTGGTCTGGACCAGCTTACACTCTGGAATAGACTGACTCTATTGGTCTTGAGCCAGATGGGTCACAGAGCCAAGCTGCTTCCCTCATGGGATAGCAGCTGCTGGTTCTTCCACAGCCACAGCCATTCACTTGGGTTGGTCATCCTGACTGCCTTGGTACCTCACTAGTGGCAAACCTCATCTGAGCTTCCCTAACATCCTGCTCAACTAGATTGTTGATAGACACTACCAGTCCATGACAAAGGAGTTGAACAGGGCCATCTTCTGGCCAGGGAAAATGTACCTACCAGGATCATCAAGAGACTAAAGTCCAGATGGCACTTGCCAGACTAAACAACTCTGAGGCACCCAGATCTGTGCCAACTGCAACCTTAGTCGGGCTTCTCTATTCTCCGGGTTGTCAGCAACAAAGCCCTCTTCAGATCCAGCACGCCTGGCTTCCCTGTTCCCTGCACCAACAGCAACCATCATGAACTCCTGCACTGTCATCTGGTTGCCAGTGTAAGAACCATCATTGAACACATTAAAGTGGCAACTTGTAGGGTGACTTTGGGAGTGCCAATCAAGTCAGCAATGTGACAGCAAAAGGGAGTATCATGGATCTCTATCCTCAATGTGTCACCCTTCTCCTCTTTCACAATGTCACAATGTCAGTTGCTTGCTGCTTGGGGCAGGCCCAGGGGTTTTATTGACGTGCTTAACAGTCTCTGAGATACCTTTACCTATGTATCAACTCTTGTCATTGTCCCAGAGCTCTAGGGTCTAAGAGCCATCAGCTGAGAAAGTACTGGCCATAGTAAGTCTGAAGAAATTTTGAGACAAAGGCAGTTACCTGAAAAGTGAGATTCCAAAGAGTGTGACATCTTTCTGGCCTGGTCTGAAAATAGCCATGAATAATTTCTAGTCACAGGTTCTTATTGCCCAAGAAAGGGACAGAGTGCTGCAGATCCCAGCAGAGAGGGTTAACTCCATGACAAAGAACTTCTCCTTTCTCCCAGATCTCCTTTCTAGATATTTTAATTCCAGACAGATGAATATTTAAAGAGAGGAAACCAAAACCACAGAGAGCAGAGTAAGATCTTCTGATGGGTATGACCTTTTAGGTGCACAAACAATATGAATCAAGAAAATGTCTCAATGCCCACGCTTGTGAGCTCTAAGCTGAATGAATGTGGCTGCCTCAAATTATAAACTCCTGGAGAAAAGGAAAAGTCATGATTAAGAATAATCCTACTCACATGACACCCAAATGTCTAATGTCCTAAGGGCTTCTGATCCCAGAGACGTGACACCCAAACCCCAGCAGGTGACAGCACACAGCACATTCCAAGGGGAGGGGCCCTTTCACGCATCACCTGGCACCACTTCTACCTGTGAGGAACCAGAGGTCCACGTGCCTAAATTCACCAGAGAAGTTTGGATTCGTCTGGCCCTGGCTTCCTGGGCCCAAGTTTGGTGCTTTGCAGCATTTGACACCAACTCAGCCAAGACCATGTGGAATTTTGCAGCAGGAAACTGACCAGGCCCTCAGATTCCTACCTCTAAATTTAGTATTTCTTTGCTGCCCCAACTGCAGAGATCTTCCTGCCACCTATCACACTGGAAGAATAAACATCCCCTTGATACAGAGAAACAGATACAGAGGGGGCAGATACAGAAACAGACACTCCTAGGAAAGGGGAGGGAGAACTTCTCTCAACATGGAAAAGGAGACACTAGCCTCATGCTGGGCTTCTAACTCGCCACCAACACTGGTGTTTGAACTTGCTGTAAGTCGCTATTCTGGGCTCTACTCCTCCATGGCCTGGAATGTGGAGAATATAATGCCATTGCTATTTGTTGTAACATGGTAACTCCTGACTCCCTGGACATTCTGTTCGAGGAAGTCTCTTTCCCTGCATCAAGGACAGAGCTCAGGAGCACTCGGGCATCGGCATCAAGGACAGTACATTCAAGTTCTGCTGTCTGTCCACGCCAGTGACTGTGCTATTTGAATACCACCCTGCCCACTGCTGCCAAGGCAAAGAACTCTAGCAAGATGTGGGTATTTGGAAAAGAATGAATTTTGGTGTGATCTTGAAACAAGGTGGAAGAGATGAGAAACTGCAGGCCCCAGAGGAAAACAAACCTAGGCAGGAAAGGAGGCTGCCGGGCCTGATCCCTGGAATGAACAGGAAAGAAACGAACTGGCAGACAGGCAGAGGGCCTGGGTGGAAATGTGGGCACAGGCAGGGAACCCGCTGCTCCCTGCAGTGGCCTTCCTCCCTAGATGGGCCATCTGAACAGCCAAGGCTGCAGCCCAGCTTGGCAGAGTCCTCATGGATTTAAGGGGAAAGTAACTGATGACAAACCAAAATTTGTGTTGTGTGCCAGCAACACACTGCTGCTATGCATGCTGCCTGCCTGGGAGACAGGAATCCCTCTGCCAGCTTTCAATCGGCTCATTTAATTCACTGAACAAATATTTATGAGGCACCTGTAATGCGCCAAGATTATCCATTCATTTGGTCTGAGTGCAAAAAGATGTTCTCTTAAAGAATCTATATTTTATTGTGAGCTAGAATGAATGCTGACTCCATTTCTTCCTTCATTCAAAGGTAAATCCACTCAAAGTGTC
Source organism: Tamias sibiricus (assembly GCA_025594165.1). Classification (NCBI taxonomy): domain Eukaryota; kingdom Metazoa; phylum Chordata; class Mammalia; order Rodentia; family Sciuridae; genus Tamias; species Tamias sibiricus. Next base: position 70,305,018 of record CM046668.1, read on the forward strand.
GCTTTTCCGTTCCCTGCCAACATCACTTCCCCAAAGACCCATCTTGCTGACCTGCCTCTCATCTGTCTCCCTCCTCACTCACGCCTCCAATCCCACAGAGCCCTTCATTCTTTCTTCTCCATTTCTGCCTCCAAGGGCAAGGACCCCTGCCCAGCCCAGGCCTCGCCAGTCTCCGTCCACACCTGACCTGCTTCCACCCTCCCAACACCCCAGGCCTCACTGCTCTTCCCCCAGGCGGTAGCCGTACCTTCTTCTGGATTTCACGACAGCCTGGTACCGCCCATGGCCACATCCATTCCCAGAGTCTCACTTTCACCCCCACAACCTCCACACACACCCCAGCCCTGAGTGTGCGCTTTCCTGCCTTTGTCCCTGCCTCAGTCCCAGCCCTGCCTCCCGTCCTCCCTGGGAACACTCACCCTCAGCCTGTCCTTGTGCGGGCTACACTGGCCTACTGCCTGTGGCATAGACTGCTCGTCCCCTGAACTCATTCTCCCTTTGTTCCTGGCACACAGCTAAGGCGGGTCTCCCTGTTCTTACCAGGGTGAGGTGTAGCCACGGGACGGAGCTGTGAGTGAAAAGGTGAGTGGAAAGAAGGTGGGCTGCCCCTGGGCCTCGCCATGAACGCACCCACATGCTCTCTTCCATGCATGCTCCTTTATACAGTGGCTGGGTTGTGAAACTTATACCGTCTTGGGGGAGAAGCAAATTTTTCATTAAAAAAGCAATGGACTGGGCTGGGGTTGTGGCTCAGTGGTAGAGCGCTTGCCTAGCATGTGTGAGACACTGGGTTTGATTCTCAGCACCACATATAAATAAGTAAAATAAAGGTCCATTGACAAGTTAAAAAAAAAATACAAGTTTATTTAAAAAAAAAAAAAGCAATGGACCAAATAGGTAATAAACTGCAGGAGTTTGCCATGTGTTCTATGCTAAGCAGGACAAATAGCATCATAAGTGTTCAAGCTGGCCAAAAAAATGTGGGGCCAAGATGGGCTAGAACAAAACTGGGGGAGGACAAGGGGCAGGGGCAGTGTGGACAGGTGAAGACAGGCAGCAGTTCACTGGTCTCAGAGCAGGAAAAGGCCTAGAAACATGAAGGCAGAAGATAAGTGTGAAGCCCTGGCAAACCACAGTTAGGAAACAAAGGCAAGAGAGCCAGGGTGAGCAGGCCCACGCTGGGAAATGCAGCAGAGACAACCAGCAGGAAGTGCTGTGTAGGGGGCGGTAAGGAAGGCCACAGGCTGACTCCAATACAGCACCTATGGGAAAGTATCGTTCAGAGGAGGTGGAATTAGGGTACGGTGGGTGTTAAGTACAGAGGTAAGAAGTCCCTTGGGCGAACCTCAAGTAAAAATGAGGAGGCCATTATGGGACCTACAGTGGGCAGAAACCCACAGGAAATATGCTCTGGATTCATGAAGAGAGGAGGCAGGTGGCATCACAAGAATGCACTGGCCAGGAGACCTGGCCCTCCCTGGCTGTCCACTAGGTACCATCTCTCAACGTACTCTCGTATCCTATGCTCCCGGCAGAGACCTTACTCCTCAGACAATGTCCCAGGATGTGGTTAAGAAGGCACCAGCCAGGCTGGGGTTGTGCCTCAGCGGCAGAGCGCTCGCCTAGCACGTGCACAGCCTGGGTTCAATCCTCAGCACCACGTACAAATAAATAAAGGCATTGTGTACAACTAAAACAAATAAATATTAAAAAAAAAAAAAAGAAGGTACCAGCCATACTTATTCCTTCTTGCTAAGGAACAGGATGATAGAAACCATTCCCAAATGCTCAGATAGAGCCAGCTCCCTGAAACACACTCACGCTCTGGCAAAAGTTCACCCCAGTGAAGATGGGAAGCTGCATTCCAGGGCAGGTCACAGGAAGGGCTTCAGCCAAGAACGAGGCCCCACATAAGCAGAGAGGGAGCCGGTGGCCTAGATAGGGAACCCCTGTGTTGGCTGGGCCAGCGGTATTCTCCTCAGGAGAACCTCATTCACTGTCAACATCAGGAGGTCAGCCTTGTGGAAGTACTAGTACAAAAAAGGAAGAAACTTAAGTGAACAATGGACTCTGGGTGCTCACATCTCACCGGGAAATAACCATGGACGACAGCAGCAATTTGCTGGATAACTCATTCAGGAGGCTCAGGGAATTGAGCAGTCCCACCCACAAGCCCTCTCATGCACTGACCTCACCACATACTCCTCGTAATGCTGGAGGCTAGGAAACGTCATCTTCATTTTATACAAGTAGGTATTAAGAAGAAATCTGGGGCTGTAGCTCAGTGGTAGAACACTCACCTCACACGTGTGAGGCACTGGGTTCAAGCCTCAGCACCACATAAAAAAAATAAATTAATAAATAAAGATACTGTGTGTTCATCTACAACTAAAAAAAATACTTTAAAAAAGAGAAAATCAGCCAGGCACGGTGGCCCACGCCTGTAATCCCAGCACTTGGGAGGCTTAGGCAAGAAGATTGCGAGTTCAAAGCCAGCCTCAGTAATGGCAAGGCACTTAGCAACTCAGTGAGACCCTGTCTCTAATAAAATGCAAAAAAGGGCTGGGGGGGCTGGGATTGTGGCTCAGCGGTAGAGCGCTCGACTCGCACGTGCGCGGCCCGGGTTCAATCCTCAGCACCACGTAAAACATAAATGCATTGCATTGTGTACAACTAAAGCAAATAAATAAATATTTAAAAAAAAGGGGAGGCTGGGGATGTGGCCCAATGGTCGAGTGTCCCTGAGTTCAATTCCTGGTACCAAAAAAAAAAAAAAAAAAAAGAAGAAGAAGAAATCATGGCAAAGCTGAGATTTAAACTTTTCTTTCTAATTCCATGTTTGTTTAACAGTTTTTTTTTTTTTAATCAAATATGAATTTCCTCCAGATTCTTGGCAAGGTGAATAAAACCACTTAAGTTTTCAAAAAGATAATGATTTAGTTGGGAACAGGTATAAAAACAAATTAACCCAGTAAGGGGTTATAAGTGCTATATAAGGAGTACAGAATATGGGGAGACAAAGATGGTGTCACAGCCTGTAAGCAAAAAGCAGCTACCCAGCCGGGCGGGCGCAGTGGCACACGCCTGTAATCCCAGCACTTGGGAGTCTAAAGCACAAGGATCGCAAGTTCAAAGCCAGCCTCAGCAATGGAGAGGCACTTAGCAACTCAGTGAGACCCTGTCTCTAATAAAATACAAAACAGCGCTGAGGATGTGGCCCAGTGGTCCAGTGCCCCTGAGTGCAATCCCCAGTACCAAAAAAAAAAAAAAAAAAAAAAAAAAAAACTAGCAGCTACCCAATGAAATCCTTCAACTAATATTTATTGAGCAACTACTATATGCTGGGTACTATTCTGGGTGCTAAGAATAGAGCCATGATGGTGCTTTACCACTTTTGAGATAAAACTCCTGCCGCAACATTCAAGTGAAGCTAGGGGTTTCAGTCTGATGTAAAAGGAATGTATGGATGGATGGATGGATGCAATGGACAGATGCACAGATGATGGACAGGTGTATAAGAAGGGAAGTCATGAGAGTTTTCAGAGTAGATGAGGTTTGAACTGATTTTTAAAAACTGGAAGGAGTTGGTGAAGAGAAGGTGGAAAGCTGGTAGGCTGTGAAGGGAGAAGGAGCAGATGGGAAGTCATGAGGGGTTCATCAGCGGGGCTCTGAGGGTCTTCCAGTAGCTCCCTCTGGTGAAAGGGAGGGCTGAAGGTGGGCAAGGGATGACAGCAGGCAGGAAAGCAGAGGCCTCAGGACTGGATTTGTCCTGAGGTCACAGAGAACCAAAAAGTTTTAAGGAAAGTTCATTACAAAGACACCATACGTGCAAATACGATTAAGGATTTATATATTGAGGAGATTCCTCTCTCAATAGAAATCTTGCTCCCCAGTGGAAAAGGTTGTAGAGAGTCTACAGGGTTAGAGGCAGAACCTTCTACAGGAAAGAGCCTGGGCCCAGAAGTCCAAGCAGGCAGATTCAAACTCCAGCTTTGACACACCCATGTGCCCTTCAAATAATCAATTTACTCAGACTGTCAATATAATGGGTGTGTTTGCATCCACCTGACAGAGCTGTTGTGGGTTTAGAGACACTATGGATATGATGTGTGGCATCTAGCAGGGGTCCACATGAGATGGTTTTTAGCCATGTGGGTTAGAGAAATCCCTATACCTCTGAGGCAGCCACAGTGGAGAATTACCGCGGCCCCCTGGAAGCCATTGCCTGGTCCTCCTGACAGGCACCACTTGAAGTCACAGAGTGCGAGTCAGTCCAAACACCAAGTCTTGGGTTCATTTACAAACAAACTTCATGATGCTCCAGCAGGAGAGTTGTGCTCCGTGTCCTGACAGTAATTTAGAAAAGTAACCCAGATACCTGGGTGCAGTAGCACACACCTGCAATCCCGGTGACTAGGGAGGCCAAGGCAGAAGAATTTCAAGTTTGAGGCCAGCCTGGGCAACCCTGTCTCAAAATAAGAATAAAAAGGGCTGGGGGTGTAGCTCAGTGAAGGAGCACCCCTGGGTTCAATCCCCAGTCCTGGGGGCGGGGAGGGGAGAGCAAGAGAAAGGTAACCCAGACATCCATCACTTCTTCGTGGTCAGCCTACCAAGCCCTCGTGTTTGCTTTGCTTTGTGATAACAACATGCCTAACACACCCCAAACTTATATCCCTTCCTATAGGGCTTAAAGAAGAGGAAGTCATTATTTTTAAATAAATTCATTATTTAAAAATGAAAGGCCAATCTCTAGCTTTCATTCTCAAGTCACACTATGATGACGGGCATTCTGCAACCAACTCACTTCAGAGCTCACGTCTTTGGCAGTTCTTAGGCAAAGGTCAGAAAGCTGTAAGGGAGTCCCATTTGGTTCCCACACAAAAGGGAAGAAAAGCCTTGTTTCCCCAAGACAAGATTAACATTCAATACCATCAAGAGACCCAATTTAAAACTTATCATTTCATGAACTCAGATTTGTCATCATCCTGGGTGGAAGCAGAAGAGGCAGCTTGTAGGATCTGCACAAGCTTGTGTGTGTGTGTGTGTGTGTGTGTGGTGCTGGGGATGGAACCCAGGGCCTTACGCATGTGAAGCAAGCACCCTACCAACTGAGCTACATCCCCAGCCTGCATATGCTTTTTATGTACATTGGATCTGTGTGCTGTGCTGTAGTGTTGTCCCCTTCCTGTCTCCTCCCCCATAACACTCCTTCCCCCCATCTCCCACCACCCCTCCACATACCTCTTTGGAGCACCAAGCACATTGTGGGTGGATTAGCAGACATTCTTCACAGGAGGTGGCACTTCCACTGGTGCAAATGTTGAGCCCTTCAAAGCAAGATAAAGATGCACCAATTAGTTTCTGACTTTGAACCTGAGTGATGAGACCTTTGAATGGCTTGGGGGCGGGGGTGGGGGAGCGGGGGTTTGCTTCCTTCTTTAACAGCAGGTCTGAGGCTGAAGGGTGCCCCAGTGCTAATTGCAAGTTAAGGCTTGTTTGCTGAGGCCAAACATGGAGTTTTTTTTTTGTTGTTGTTGTTGTTTTTAATTTTTTATTCTAAGATGTTATAAATGACAGCAGAATGCATTACATTTCATATTACACATAGAGAGCACATTTTTACAAATCTCTGGTTGTATGCAAAGTATATTCACACCATTCGTGACTTCATACATGCACTTAGGGTAAAGTAAGCTCTAATCTCCAACATGTTGGATTAGGCCCCAAGTTCCTTAATAAGAATTCTGTAGCACAAGAATTAATACCAAGAATCAATAAATGGAATAGACTCAAATTACAAAGCTTCTTCTCAGCAAAAGAAACAATCAGTGAGGTGAACAGAGAGCCTACTAACTGGGAACAAATTTTTACCACATGCACGTCAGATAGGGCATTAATCTCTAGAATATAGAGCATTAATCTCTAGAATATATAAAGAACTCAAAAATCTTAACACCAAAAAAACAAATAACCAGCCGGGCGCGGTGGCGCACGCCTGTAATCCTAGCACTTTGGGAGGCTGAGGCAGGAGGATCGCGAGTTCAAAGCCAGCCTCAGCAATGGCGAGGCACTGAGCAACTCAGTGAAACCCTGTCTCTAAATAAAATTTAAAAAAGGGCTGGGGATGTGGCCCAGTGGTCGAGTGCCCCTGAGTTCAATCCCCGGTACCACCAAAACAAAACAAAACAAAACAAAACAAAAACAAATAACCCAATCAATAAATGGGCCAAGGAACTGAACAGATACTTCTCAGAAGAAGATATACAATCAATCAACAAATACATGAAAAAATGCTCAACCTCTCTGGCAATTAGAGAAATGCAAATCAAAACCACCCTAAGATTTCATCTCACACCTGTCAGATTGGCAGCTATTAAGAACACAAACAACAATAAATGTTAGAGAGGATGTGGAGAAAAAGGCACACTCATACATTGTTGGTGGGACTGCAAAATGGTGCAACCAATATGGAAAGCAGTATGGAGATACCTTGGAAAACTTGGAATGGAACCACCTTATGACCCAGCTATCCCACTCCTTGGTCTTTACCCAAAAGACTTGAAAACAGCATACTACAGGGACACAGCCACATCAATGTTTATAGCAGCACAATTCACAATAGCTAAACTGTGGAACCAACCTAGATGCCCTTCAGTAGATGAATGGATAAAGAAAATGTGGTATATACACACAATGGAGTATTACTCAGCAATAAAAGAATAAAATCATGGCATTTGCAGGTAAATGGATGAAGTTAGAGAATATTGAAGTGAAGTTAGCCAATCCCAAAAAGCCAAATGCCAAATGTTTTCTCTGATATAAGGAGGCCAATTCACAGTCGGGTTGGGATGGGGAGCATAGGAGGATTAGAGGAACACTAGAATGGCCAATGGGGAGGGAGGGGAAGGGAGGAGGCAAAAGGGTGAAGAAAAAAAAAAAAACGATGGTAGAATGAGATGGATATCATTACCCAAACATGGAGTTTCTGAAGCATCTACCCAGCATGCACATTTTGTAAGCAACCCCCCTTCTCTTCTGCTGGGCCCCCTTGGATCCCATCTCTTTTCCCCATAACTCAGCAAACCCTCCCTCATTGAGGGAGAAGAGGACCCCTTTACGCTTAGTCCGTCCAATAAAGGCAAAAATAGTACAAGTAAGAAAAAAAGAATGGATTGGCTTAATTCAGGCATAAAATAGAAAATCCTAAATTAGATACTATCTAGTCAAAATCTACAGTATATTGGCAGGGCACAGTGGTGCACACCTGTAATCCCAGCTGTTCTGGAGGCTGAGGCAAGAGGATTGGGAGTTCAAAACCAGTCTTGGCAATTTAGGGAGGCCCTAAGCAACTTAGCAAGATCCTGTCTCAAAATAAAATATAAACATGGCCAGGGATGTGGCTCAGTGGTTAAGTCCCTGGGTTCCAATCCCTAGTACCAAAAAGCAAAAAACAAACAAACAAAAAACTATGGTACACCGAAAGAAGCCGGTAAGCCTCTTAAAAAGAAATGCAAGTTGAGTTAAGATAAAGGAAATTCATTGACTCAACATATCTATTAACAGGTCAAAGAGGAAAAATAATATCATTGCCTGGTAGGTAATGCAAAGGCTTTTGATAAAATTCAAAACTCATCCTGATAATAACTTTTTTAATCAGAAAATAAGATTATAAGGAAACTGTTTTATCACTGGTAAAGGTTACTTAATTCAAACCTAGGCAGGTCTTCTTCCTCCCACCCCACTAATCTGGGACAAGGTCTCCAGAGCCAGGCTCTGTGAGGGCGAGAGTAAGTCCACTGCCCTTCCTCCTGCTGACACCCCTCCTACTCACCCACCAGCACCAACACAGCTCTCCTGGGTGAAATTCACCATCCCTGTCTTTTCCTTCCTTTCTAAACCATTACTTCTGCATATTACTTTTGAACAAGAGCAAAGCTTGCTGGTCATTCATTCATTTTCCCTGAATGAGATTAATTCTATTTGGTCTTTTTGGCACTATTTGGTCTCTCCTGGTCATTGCTTTTGTAAAGAGAAAGGGAGAGAAGCACACTGGATGGATGGAAAGGAAAGAAACCCAGGGCCACCACCCTAGGAAGAGGGTTCAGATGGTAGGGGGGGGGGGGAGTAAAAAATTAGAGAAAGCAGAGAAGAAAATATAGGAAGATGTAAGATGGTTACCTAATTCCACTAAACACCATGAAAATGATTTGTAAGATAATCAGTATCATTCCTAAACACTACAAATGACCTGGAAAAGAAATCAACCCCATTTACGATAGCATCAGAACCACAAACAAACAAAATACTTAGAAATAAATTCAAGTTCGGAGGTGAAAGATCTGTACACTGAAAACTACAAAAACTGATGAAAGAAATTAAAGAAGACCCTCTGAAATGGAAAGATATCCTGTGCTCACAGTTTAGAAGAATTAATATTGTTAAAATGTCCACGCCACCAAAAACAATCTACAGATTCAATTCAATCCCTACCAAAATTCTAATAGTATTTTTCAAACAAATAGTTAAAAAAAATCTAAAATTTACCTTAAACCACAAAATACCTCAAATAGCCAAAGCAAAGCAATCAAACAAAATGAATCAAACTGGAGGAATCACATTATTTGATTTCAAAATACACTTACTATAAAGCCATTATCAGTTACTTGGGAAGCTGAAGCAGGAGGATCATGAGCTCAGGGCAGTCTGAAACAGGGTGAGACTCCATCTCAAAAAAGAAAAAAAAAAAAAAAAAAAAAAGCTTCCAGGTGCAATGGCACACACCTGTAATCCCAGCAACTTGGAGGCTGAGACAGGAGGATTGAAAGTTCAAAGCAAGCTTTAGCAATTTAGCAAGACCCTAAGCAACTTAGTGAGTCCCTTTCTCAAAATTTAAAAGATAAAAATAAAAAGGGCTGAAAATGTGGCTCAGTGGTTAAGTACCTCTGGTTCAATCTCCAAACAACCTACAAAACTATAGTAATCAAAGCAGCATGATATGGCATAAAACAGACATAGACCAATGGAATAGAATAGAGAGCCCAGAAATAAATCCATGCACTTATGCAAACTGATCTTCAATAACAGTGCCAAGAAAACACAGAGAAGAAAGACTGGTCTCCTCAATAAATGGTGTTGTAACAACTAGATAGTCACATACATAAAAATAAAATTAGACCTTATCTTACCCCATGTGCAAAAATCAACTCAAGATGGATTAAAGAATTTAAAAGAGCAAAGACTATAAAGCTACCAGAAAAAAACACGGAGGAAAGTTTCACAACCTTGGTTTCAGCAGTGATTTTTTTTTTTTTTTTTTTTTTTTGGATGTTATTCCAAAAGCACAGCCCACAAGACCAAAAATTGACAAATGAGGTTATATCAATCTGAAAAGCTCATGCACAGTGAAGGAAACATTCAACAGAGTATACAGACAACAAACAGTATGGGGGAGAATATTTGCAAACCATAAATCTGATAATGAATTAATATCCAAAATATGCAGGGAACTCGAACAAGTCACTGGTAAGAAAACAAATAACCTAATTAAAAAATGGACATTTCTCAAAAAACAAACGGCCAAAAGTTGTAAGAAAAAAAGTTCCACATCACTAATCATCAGGGAAATGCAAATTAAAACCATCACAAGCTATCACTTCATACCTGTTAGAATGACTATTATCAAAAACAAAAGATAACAAGCATCATAGAGGATGCAGAGAAAGGGTAGTCCTTGTACATTGTTGGTGAGAAAGCAAATGAGTACAGCCACTGTGGAAGTTCCTCAAAAAACTAAAAATAGGGACTGGGGGTGAAGCTCAGTAGTAACATGCTTACTTAGCATGCCTGAGTTCCTGGAACCAACATCTCACTGATATCTAAAACAGTGAAATCTAGAACAGTGGAACTCATAGAAGCAAAGAGTAGAAAGGCAGTTAGTTACCAGGAACTGGTGGGGGTGGGGAATGGGGAGATGCTGGTCAAAAGATACAAAATTTTAAATGGGGTGAATAAATTCTGGAGGCCAGTTGTACAGCATGGTGACATCAGGTAGTATAACATCTTGAACACTTAAAAATTGCTAAGACAGTATAACCTCAACATTCTCACCACACTCACACAAAAAATAACTGTGAGGTGATAAATATGTTCATTAGCTTGATTGTGGCAATAACTTTATAATGTGTACCTACATCAAAACATCACATTGTAATCCCAGTGACACAGGAGGCTAAGGCAAGAGGATGGCCAGTTTGAGGTCAGCCTCAGCAACTTAGTGAGACCCTTAGCAACTTAGTGAGATCCTGTCTCAAAACAAAAAAAATAAAAAGGCTTTGGGAGGCTGAGGCAGGAGGATCGCGAGTTCAAAGCCAGCCTCAGCAATGGCGAGGCACTTAGCGACTCAGTGAGACCCCGTCTCTAATAAAATACAAAAAAAGGGCTGGGGATGTGGCCCAGTGGTCAAGTGCCCCTGAGTTCAATCCCCGGTACCACAAAAAAAAATAAAAATAAAATAAAAATAAAAAATAAAATAAAAAGGGCTGGGGATGCAACTCAGTGGTTAAGCACCCTTGGGTTCAATCCCTGATTAAAACAATAAGTATAACAGACAATTAATAAAACATACTGTATATTATAAATATATATTATCTGTTATTATGTATTTGTCAAATATGCCTTCATCAAATAAGAAAAATAAAAATATATATGAGAAAAATAAAAATTATATAAAATATATATATATAAAAATTTAAAAATATATAATTTTAAAACAAAATTTTAAACAGTAAAAGAGAAGTATCAAAATAGAGGGGTGGAAAAGCCCTCTGGAAACTCTAACCTTTCCCCAGTTTGTTAATTTTAACTCCCTGCTTTTCCTTTGTCACCAGTAGTAAGACCCAAAGGAATCATAAATGGCAAAGGAACATGCTGGGCAGGATAGGGGGTGGGCGGGATGGGCTGGGAAGCCGCATTGGTGTCATCCTGAGGGGCATTAGAAAGAACACTAGTTGGAATAAGAACAGTAGCTTAGACGGAGTCTGACATGCTGGATAGGAAGGAGGAAGGATTTGTGAGCCAAAGAGGGTAAGAATAGCGGTTTCTGCAGCCAGGGACCTGACCCTAAATCCATAGCCCCTCATCTGCCTCACACCCAGAGAACCAGGGTCTCCAGGGCAGGCATCCCTCAGACGCCTTCTCACTATGAGGCCTGCAGCCAGAGTTCCAGGGTGCCACTGGGACGATGGCCCCACATGACCTCCTTTAGCAGGAAGAGTCCTCCCAAGTCCAGACAGGCCAAGAAGGTCTCAGAACACAGTCTACTGACACCTCCTTTCTGGTTCTAAAAATGAAATTACTCAGTGATTTCCAAACAGGCACATAAGCCTTTAAAAATGAGAGCGTGAGGGCTGGGGTTGTGGCTCAGAGGTAGAGCGCACACCTAGCACGTGTGCAGCTCAGGTTCGATCCTCAGCACCTCGTAAAAATAAATGTATTGTGTGCAACTAAAGCAAATAAATAAATATATTTTTAAAAAATAAGAGCTGGGGCTGGGGTTGTGGCTCAGCGGTAGAGCGCTCGCCTAGCATGTGCGCAACCCGGGTTCGATCCTCAGCACCACATAAAGACCAATGCATTGTGTACAACTAAAGCAAATAAATAAATATTAAAAAAAAAAAAAAAAAAGAGCTGGAAAAAAGGAGTTTCAAAATGCTGGTTCCATTTTTTGGTCAATTCCCCTTTACTGGGCTGGGGTTGTGGCTCAGTGGTAGAGCGCTCGCCTAGCACATGTTGCGGCCCAGATTTGATCCTCAGCACCACGTAAAAATAAAGGCATTGTGTGCAACTAAAACAAAACAAATAAATAAATATATTTTTTAAAAATCCCCTTTACTGTCAGAGGGAGAAAAACTCACACCTAGAAAAAAGCTACTTTCCTTCTCCTCTCTTCAACCTCATCAGATAAAAACTCAGACCCTTGTGACATCTTTTAAATATGAAATCATTGCAGTAAAATAATAGAATTGCAGCTGAGCGCAGTGGCACATACCTGTAATCCCAATGACTAGGGAGGCTGAGGCAGGAGTATGGCAAGTTCAAGGTCAGCCTCAGCAACTTAGTGAGGCTCTGTCTCAAAATAAAAGTAAAAAGGATTGGGGATATAGCTCAGTGGTAAAGCGCCCCTATGTTCAACCCCCAGTACCAAAATAAGTAAATGAATAAATAATGGATTGCAAAACCTTGAAGCTAGAACAGTTTTAGATGAGTTAGTTAAGTCACCACATTTTACAGATGAAAATATGAAAAAAGCTGAGTAAATGCCTTGAAACAAGGAGCCCTGGGTCTGAAGGGGTCACAGATGGAACGTGCCCAAATAGGATGCCTGCCAGGTATCCCCTGCACCCTCCTCACCCAGCGCTGCCTTGGCCACTGAGTTCCAGGACTCCTGGAGGAAATCTCTAACAGCTCTTTGGTCAGAAAGGAATTTGAGGGCAGGGGCCCAGTTTAGGACTCTCCTTAAAGCCACATAAATTCACAATCCTTCCTAACTACCAGAGCCTCCTCACTGAGCTCTGGGAACTTAGGCTGGGGATCCAGGGCTCAGAGCAGTAAGAGCTCCTCAGGTCTAATCCAGACCAGATGGGTCTCTAGTCTTCTGGTCTACCAGACTCAAAGACCTTGGACACTTACTGAAAGGGCTTGATGGATGTGACAGACACTGGTACGAAACATATTGAAAAACCGTAAAAAACTTAAGTGATAGTGCATTACTAATTATTTCAATTATTATTCTATATTCATGTGCAATAATAAAGAAGTTTTACAGCCCTCAAAACAATTGCCCTAAAATTAGGTTGCTATTGGGACAGATTCAAAGTCAAGACACCTGCACTAAGCACATCCTAAAGGCTGAGCACTGGACAGGGGGAGACTGGAGACACACACAGGCTCCAGGCCCTGCTTCCCAGAGCTCATGGTGTGCCGGTTACCAGGTATCAGACAGGAGCTCCAGGACCCAGACCACAGGCTATGCTGATGCGTGTCCTGGTGCCAGAGTCACTCCCTTTGGCATCCCTCCCCTCTCCACCTATTAATATTTCAGAGAGTTTGGATTTGGCTAGATGAGTCACTCGGCACCAATGAGCGTTTTGAAAAGGAAGCAATGAATAAAAAGCTGAGCAGCTGGAGTTCACAAATGTCAGAGTGTTGTGTCTAGGTCATAGAGATAGGCACTAGTGGCCTAGATGGCAGCCACATCTTTTCTTGGTTGCTGTTTTGCACCGTGGCTATTCCCAGCTCGGTTTCAATTCCCTGTGGCCCTCTGGCTTTGAGGATCTGAAGTCTGGGGTTTACTGCAAACTATAATCTAAAAATATGCTCTACTTCCGAAACTCATTGACCCGCCCCTCTCTTTCATCAGTCATATCCAGGCAGTCACCATGTCCGGCTGATCATTCCTTCAAGATGTACAAAATATTTCTCCTAATCCAACCCTGCCTGCCTGCCTCCTCCAGTGCTGACAGCTCAAGCCAGCCCTCCAGTCTGGTCTAGTTTCCTGCAGTAGTCTCCTGCCTGGCCTCCCTCCATTCAGCCTCTCCCACCTCTGTCTTTCCCACATGTCCAAGGTCAGACAACTACACTGGAGCATACATCTCAGAGCTGGAGTTGCCTGATCCAAAACACTCACTCACTGGAATAAAAAGTGAGTACGGAAGTAGATACCAAGCTGGAATGACCCAAGCCACTGAAGTGCTTGTCCCCATGCCTGAACTATGCCACATACATCTGTCACAGGATAGACAAAAGATTTCCACTGTAGACCGTGCTACAAGTGTGCCCTAGGAAGTTTCCACCTCAATCAGTTCCCATCTTAAACTGCCTTTCTGAATATCAGACTCTTGCCAAACAACCAGAAATACTGGCTTAAGAGACACGATTTCTATCTTTAAAACAGCAATTCATATACTGTATGATATTCAATCCTGTATAGATAGTAAGTATTCCATTGTATGGATTCTATATATAAATGAGAATGAGCATGTTCTCTGAATATTAAGACAAAGCTTACTCCAATATATTGCCAAATTAAAAATAAAAAGCAAGATGTATAACAGTATGTTTAGTGTTACTTTTGAATAAAAATAGAGAAGAGATATTTGTAACGTGCATAGAAATATTTATATGTAAGGAAACTAACAGAGATCATCTGTGCAGAAAAGGCAGTCATCAGGGGACTATCCTGAAATAATGGGCAACAGGAAGGAAGAGCGGCTTCTCACTGAACCCTAGTTATACTTTTAAGAAGTATGTATGTTATGTATTCAAAAATCAATTGAAAAAGAGGCCATTGATCACCTCTATGGAGAAACCTATAACTCCATCTGATCGTAAGGGGGAAAAAAAATCAGCTGAACCCTAATATGACACAGTCCTCAAAATAACTAACCAACAATACTTGTCAAAACTGTCAGAGTTAGCTGGGGATCTAGCTCAGTGGTAGAGTGCTTACCTAGCATGCATGAGGCCCTGGCTTCAGTCTCCAGGGAGAAAAAGGAAGGAAAAGAAAGAGCATAAAATAAAAACCTGTCAAGGCCATCAAAAACAAAGAAAGACTGCGAAGCTGTCATACTCAGGAGAAACCCAAGGAGACATGACAACCCCACATGGTATGCTAGATGAAATTCTACAACAGAAAAAAAAAAAAAAAAAGTAAAAACTAAGGGAATCTGAATAAAATGTGGACTTGGGTTAAGGACAGTATTATCAATGTGTTATAAGCAAAGGCGACTTAAACTGGACTTGGACTGTCTCCACCTGATGGCCCACTGACCCACCCTTGATGGCCCATTAACCCACCCTTAAACCATCTCCACCTGCGGGCCTGAGGGCGTATTAACCCTGTACTTTATAAACCCTGCCCTTGCTATGAGCTGGTGCCATTTTCTACTATCTGGCTTCATTGGCTATTATGTGAGTGGCTTGTGAGACTTTTTTCCTGAAAATTGGATACAACAAATGTAGTTCATAACTACAACAAATGCATCACAGCAGTGGAGGTAGGGTGTAGGATGGATGGCAACTCGATGATATTCTCAGCTTTCCTGTAAATCTGAAACCATTCTAAATTTTTAGAATTTTTTTTTTAAGCCATTGAAACCACAGGATATGGAGTGGGGGGGGGGGGGGGAATTGATAGAGTGCTCAGCACTGATGACCTTGGGCAAGTCAGGTAACCCTTCCTGAGCTTCCTCACGCACAGTCAGATAAACAGGCACATTTGAGGGCTAAGGAGAAGTGCTAAGGAGAAAGACAGAGGAAGGAAAGGAGAGGGGAAGCACTTAGCTGTCACAGGAAGTGGCAGCTCTGGTTGAGAATGGCCTGGCCAGGGATACCAAGTGATTGAGCAGGAAACACTGAGAAGGTTTTGGGGGTTGGGGGAAGTGGAAGGGCCTGCCCTGGGGGCCTGGCTGGTGAGCTGGAAGGACAGTGGAGGCACAGGCTGCTGGAGTGAAGTGCCTGAGGGGAGAGTGGTGACAGGGGTCAGGGAAGAAGGGTAAGCATTCCCAGAGCCTCTGTGAGGACTTTGCAAAGCCACTGGAAGGTTTTAAGCACAGCAACAAGATCTGACTGAAGTTTTAACAGGATCATTCTGAGTGAGAGCTGAAAGTATCTAGAGGGGTCAAGTGCACAAGTCTGAACAATTCAGCTGAGGTGGGGGAAGGGATCCTGCAAGGAGAGGGCACCATACCTGGAGACCCCCAAAGCACCAGCCACAGGGGATGAGTCAACCTGTCTTGGAGCAGGCTCTTCACCCATGGCCCTGCAAGCAAGAAGCCTCACCAACAAATGGATGCTTATAAATAAAGTGGTCTGTTTAGAAAGTCCACTAATCCCATTCCAACTGGAAAGAAGGAAAACAAACCATGGCCTACAGCTTTCTAAAGCCCCCAGCCTGGCTAACTGAAAATACCTGTGGAAAGGCCCCATCCCAGTAACCCAGTTGCACACGCCAGGTGAAAGGGACCCTATTATTTAAGCACAGTGAAATTGTCCTTCATTACTGGTATTGTTAAAACTTCTCAGAATATTTCCATAATCAGGCTGAAGAAGAAAAAGTTGTTAGCAGGGCAGGCGGGTACAAAGGGCTTTTTGCCAAACTACTTAGATATTTTAATTCTCTGTTGCCTCAGTAGCTAAATAAGCATGGAGAACAAGCAGGAGAGGAATACTAATTAGAGCTAATTAGGCCCTGCCCTCTTCTGCCTCAATCCCCTTTATAAAAAGCGCCCCCCCTTCCACTCAAGGATGATGGAGTTAAAATGCAAATCCATAGGGTAAACAGCAGTCTACAAACCAAGCCCACTGTTTGCATATTTTGTTGACTGTCCTGCCATCGCCAAGCCTGGGCCTGGTTACCTGAAGAGAGCAGCAAACCCAGCCAAATTCCAACAGCCCCATCACACACCAGCACTATGCCTGGGATGGGTGAGGGCAGAAGGGAAGGGCACTGCCACCATGAGTCTGCTAAAATAGTATTCAGAGCATTCTAATTTTCAGGACATTCACTAAAGAACATTTGATTGCTTAGAAATATAAACTATGATAGCAAACATGACTGCAGTCATATTGCAGAACCAAGAGAACATTCCTTCCTCTTAGAGAGCAAGAGTAGCATGGAAAAGCCAATGAGACCTTTCCCTGGTTTTGGGGGAAGACCACTTCTTAGCGTTCCATCTGGAGACTCTTATAACAATGGATAACAAGAATAGCAAAGATACCCCTGGTGGGGAGGGGACAATTGTCGTCAGCCTGACAGAAACTTGTTTAAAATGAGCCCTTTAACCCTGCTCAGTGGCATGGGCCTATAATCCCAGCTACTCCCCAGGCTAGGGCAGGAGGATCACAAATTCAAGGCCAGCTTTAGAAATTCAGTGAGGTCCTGTCTCAAATTTTTTAAAAAATAAAATAAAAAGGGCTGGGATGGAAATCAGTGGTAGAGCACCCGGGTGTTCAATTCCCAGCACCACAAACAGACTAACAAAAAATGAGCCTAAGGTCAGTTTCCTGTTGGATTTGTCCACTGGTCTAGGGACACCCAGGCAGGCAGGGCCCTGCAAGTCACCTCTTCCTTTCTTTGGGTGACTTTTTTGTTCAAGTCATACTCCTGGTAGCAAGACAGAGGAGGAAGTACCTGCAGTGCTTAAAAAAGAAAAAAGAAAAGGAAGGAAGACCAAAATAGAATGTTTGAAGTTGGCTCAGTAACATTGGGAAATGGAGAAATCACATGGCTGAACCAACCCCTCTAACCTTGTGGGGTCCCAGGGCACTAAGACAGAGGTGGCCAAGTCTTGAGGCCAGTGTTCTGCTTGCTCTGCCGCTGTTCTGCTGATCCCTGGGGGCTAGCAACTCTAACAGGAAATGGCAGAAGACAAGCCTGTGGTTACAGAGATGGGCAATGGAAAAAAAGGAACCCTGAAGGCATTGGAAATAAACTACCAAGCTCAATGCTTTTTCCTTATGTTGAGGTCATGTAGGATAAAGGGCATTAGACCAAAAGCCATGGTCCCAGGTCCAGTGCTCTCAAACCAAGGCAGAGGCAAAGGAGAAGTGGCTTTGCTCTCTTGGGGCCCTCTGCAAAATGAAGATCCTTGTGAGGATGTACATGAACTTTGAAAATGGGAAATCACAATGCAAATGGAAAATAATGCCTTTTAAAAATTCTTTGCAACTGGAAATATTTGAGTTTTATTAGAATCACAGAATGTCAGACTGGAAGGGAAATTGGATCTCCTTTAGCAGTTCCTTAACTTTTTAATTTTACAGAACACCAAGATTAAAAAACAAAAGGGAAAAAAAAGAAGCAGAAAAGGAGGAAATTAATAAGGAATATTTTTGTTTGCCAAAAATTTTTAAAATGCCATCACTAAAAAGTATTTAAAAGAAAAATTTCCACCAATAGATAAAAGGAGCACAATTGGGGCTGGGGTTGTGGCTCAGCGGCAGAGCGCTGGCCTCGCACGTGAGCGACCCGGGTTCGATCCTCAGCACCACTTAAACATAAATGCATTGCATTGTGTACAACTAAAGTAAATAAATATTTAAAAAAAAAAAAAGGAGCACAATTTCAAACTAAAGAAAAGTCATCATGAAGCAAGGGACAGTTGACAAAGATAGACGCCCGTGTGTGCCGAATCTTCCTCCTCCTCTGTATTTCTCTGGGGTCCCATGAAAACACCAGTGATAAGTACTGGTTGTCAGACGGGTGTTTGTACTTCATTACTCTACTCCAAGCTATGGAGTGAATATTTTCCCACAAAAGAAGCCTTGCTACAGTATTAAATTTGAATTAGGGACTGGACTGTTTGTGTTTGTTCAGAGCCTTCCTCCACTCACACTGAAACCTCCAGTGCCTTCATGTAAATGAGACACCATAGGGGAAAACAGTCCTACCCTCCGGCAGCCAGGCAACCACTTGGCTCACAAGGGCAGACCAAGTATCTGGGGCTTGAAAGTGAATGAAGCACCCCGACACGCGATTACTTCCTACGAGAAGGGAGAGAGTGTGCAGCCTTTTGCTTTGGGTTGGTTTGCTGATTTGGAGTTGGAGGAGGAGGAGGTAGGGTAGCTCATCCGTCTGGCAGCCCACAGCGCCAAACAGCATCTTTCCTCTAGGAACTTCCTAAATGTCACTCCCAACTCCGAAAACTTAACGCAGCTTAAGAATCGTCACACAGGCTCCAGCCAGCCCAGGGCAGTGTCAGGCAAAGGCTATTTCAACAACCCCTGATCCAGAATCCTCCATAGTTAGGGCAATGTGAGGCTGAAGTGTTTGTGAATTGCGGGATAAAAATCAAGCAGCAGAAGGAATCAGATCGGGAAGTTCCAGTGGCGCAGTGGCTCGGGATGCCAGTCTGCCCTCGGGTTTGCAGTGACTTGGGGGGCGAAGGGAGATTACATCTTTAAAACAAGGCAGTTGGCCTAGGCGCAATGAAACTTTGGGATTCGCTATCCGGTTCTGTGCACCCGCTGTTCCAGGAGAGCAGTCCTCCAGAGTCAGCAGGGCGCCACGCTTTGGCTCCAAGGAAGACCCTACGTCTCGCGCCTCCCGCTGCCCTTCACCTCCCCTGGAACAGGGCACCGGCTGCATTGCTTTGCGCCTCCCCGCCCGCCCCCGATCGGCCACAAGGGCCGCTTTGTGCCCACGAATGGAGCGCCCTGGTCCCAAAGCAGAGCTGGCGGCGGCCCTCCCGCGCCCTGGGCGCGAGCGCTCGCGGGCTCGCTGGGTCAGCAGACGGGCCAGGCTGTTTACACAGGAAGGGAAGGCTCCTCCTCGGCCACGGAAGGGACAGGAGATCGAGGCGGCCCGGCGGGGTTGCAGGCACCGGGTGGCGCTTGCATTTCAGAAGCGCCCGCGGGACTGTCCCGCGGCGGGTGTCCCACCTGAGAGTGCCCCGAAGGCACCCTGCACTCGGGCAACGCCTCCGCAGCGGCCCCTCCGAGACGCCCGCAGGCTGCTGTGTGCGCGACAAAGTTTCTTTCGGCTCAGTTGGAGGCGCGGCTTACCTGGGAGCGGCTGCACTAGCGCGCAGAGCCCGAGGAGGCAGGCGTACAGGGACGCCGGGGCCCGCGGCATGGTGGGGCGCCCGGCCTCAGCGGCGGCTTGGGCGACAAACTCCGCAGGGTCGCGCGGAGAGGGCTGAGGCGCGGGGGCCTAAGGCCGGGGGCCGCAGCCTCATGCCCCGCTCGCAGTTTGGACTCACGGCGCCCGCAGCCGGGCGGGAGGCGGGAGCGGCTGCGCTGGCCCGCGCCCGGCCGCCACCATCCCTCCCGCAGCGCTCGCAACCAAGTCTCCCGGCCGCCGCTGTCCTAGATGGCAGGCCGGGACGCCCGGGTGTTGCGGCTCGCGACGGCCCGGGCTGGCTGTTCTGGGCAGGGGAGGGGCTGGCTCTGCGCGGCGCCCGGGACTTGGGCTCCGGGACGCGCCCCGCGCTGAGGCTCCCCCGCGCGCCGGCACACTCTGCACTTCGCCTCCGCCCCTTCCCTTCCTCCCTCCGGCCCGCCAGGCTCCACTTTCCTCCTCTCCTTACTCCTCCCCTTCTCTCCCTGCCAGGCCCCCTCCCGGCAGCCACACGGTCAGCTTACGGCCAGGCGGGGCGAGGCGGGGCGAGCTCCGGGCTGGACCAGCTCCGCCCTACTCGGGGACCGACCCGGGACGCAAAGGCCCCCGGGCGCCCAGGTGGAAATCCCTTCCGGCGCACTTGAAGAGTCGGAGTTCGAGACTACTGGGTAGGGGCTCGCTCTGGCGCTTTAGCCAGGGAAGGGGGGTGGGTACGCACGCTCCATTAGGCGAGCGGAGATTACTTGGGCCAAAGGCGGCTTTAGACTTAAGGAAGGAGAGCAGGTATGGCACGAACCTGCCGTATCCGTCTCATCCTCCCAAAGCTGCACCTCCAGCCCCGGCCTCGCCCCAGGCACCTCGCTTGGTGCCTGCAGCAGCAAACCTACGCTCTGGATGGGGGAAAGGCGTGACACGTGGGGCATAAAGGCACAGATGAAGGACTCCTTTCAATTATTAACATTTTGCCCCTTTCGAGGATTTGAGCCTAGCCAACATGCCGCTAATCAGTTTTCGTTACCAATACACTGGCGTTTCAGTAATCAAACTGATAAACTCAAAAGCGGATGCCTTATCATTTACATCTGCACTGGATCAGAAATTGCCAGTAAGGAGCGCGGTGGGGGACTTCTCGGAAAGCTCATGTAAAGAATCCAGTGGATTTATCAGGACGATGACGAATGGGTCAAGACTGGAATGGTTTATAGTCAAAAGAAGAAGTGTATTTATTTAGAAGGAAGTAATAGTAAGATACCTAGTATGGACCGAGAACACACTGCTAACCAGGCACTATGCTAAATGCTATACTGCATTAACTCATTGAATCCTCCCTACACCCCTAGTGTTACCCAGATAAGGAAACAGGCACAGAGGGGCAAACTTTCTGGAGCAAGTGACTGCTGGAATTCCATGTCCAAAAGTTCAGAATGGCTAGACTACAAAAGCAGAAAAGGAGTAAAGAGCAAGGGGGTCTCACCTTTGCAGGTCAGGAACCAGCTGGAGAGGCAGGCAGAAAAGGGTCCTAACTGCCCAGCATGAGGAGTTTGGATCTTTATTTGAGCCCACCCACACCTCCCAGATTCTAGCAAGATGGTGTCCATAGCTGGAGGAAGCAAAGGTATTTTTGTAGTGTAGTGTGTGGGGACAAAGATGAAACAGACCATGGCAAGCACCCAATTTCACTGAAGGCCAGCATTTCATTCTTAAACCTCATACAAATATCGTGTGCTATTACATCTATTCTGATGTAAAAGTCATATTCGTCCTCATTTTCCAGTAAAATTGATGTTACAGAAGCTACCCCCAGTTTATCTTGGGATTACCTGCCCCTCAGAGCAATGGCCTTGAGGCTACTTACCCCAGTTTGAGAAGCAGTGATTATAAATAATGAGAAGCTAGTGAAAGAGTTTGAACTGGGAGACATCTTGTGCCAAGTGATTTAAAAACATTCCACCGGCAGGAATGTGTGGGGTGGATTAGATGGAAGGGGAGTCTGGTCCTGGAAACTGGGTAAACACTGCATTAATAAGTACAATGAAACATACATATGCCAAGCATTGTTTAAGTTTAGGCCCTGTACTGTCAGATCTTCTGGGAGTTTCTATACCCCAAATTGGGTGTTTCCTAACTGTTGAAATATCTCACTTTGTCCCACACCCAACACAGACCACCATTTATCTTAATTACACCTGGAGGTACTGTGATCCAACCTGTCCCTGCTGTCATTCTCACCAGCCCCCTTCCTGCCTTACCTGGTGCTTCCCAACCTGCCCAGACCTGACATAAGCCACTGAATCCTGAGTGATCCACACTCCATTATCTGAAAACAGGTATGGAGGTGCCTTTTCTAATTCTGAGCTTTTGCTTTCTGTGCCTTTTCCCCTAAGAACCCCTCATTCTTTTAAATAAGCCTGGGAGTGGAGATGCCCTTCAGTACTTTATGTCCTCCCTCTCTGCAAGTTGACCTGCACTGATGACTCCCCCTCAGGCTGGGGACAAGGCAATATTTCCCATAGCCACTGAAACAGTCTTCTTTGTGGTTACCTCGGGCACATTCCATGTCTGATCACTGCTGAGCTTCTGAGCTCAAGGGAGGCTGCTGGTTGGATCAGTTTGATTCTTAGGATTGGAGCAAGGAAAACCCAGAGAAAATTTATGTTTCTTATTGTTTGTTTTAAAATATGATTAATTTCTCTAGAATTAGCATATGATCCAACTACTCCAGTTCTGGGTGTATATACAAAAGAATTGAAGGCAGATTATGTGTATACTTATTTCTGTAACAGCATTATTCACAATAGCCAAAAGGGAGAAATGACCCAAGAGTGTCCCGAATGGATGGATGGCTAAACAAAATGTATACACATACAATGGACTATTATTCGGTCTTAAAAAGGAATGAAATTCTGTCATAGGCTACAACATGGATAAACCTTGAAAACATGTTGAGTGTAATAAACTAAACCCAAAGGCATAAACATTATATGATTCTACATATATACACTATCTAATATAGGCAAACTGATAGAGACAGAAAGTACTACGGAGGAAAGAATGGGGTTACAGAGTTTCAATTTGGGATCATGGAAAAGTTCCGGAAATGGATGGTGGTGATGGTTGCGCAATGTGGAGACTGGACTTAGTAACACCAAGTGGTAAGCTTAAGGCTGGGGGTACAGTTCAGCAGAGCACGTGCCTAACATGTGTGAGTTCGGTCCCTAGTACCTCAAAAACAAATAAATGGGGCACTTGAAACAGTTAAAATGATAATTTATATTAAAATATTCTTGTTTTAGTTGTAGTTGGACACAACTACAATTTTATTTATTTATGTGGTGCTGAGGATCGAACCCAGCGCCTTGCATGTGCTAGGCTAGCACTCTACCACTGAGCCACAACCCCAGCCCCTAAAATGGTAAATTTTAAATTATGCATTTTTATGTTTTTGTACATTATATTTTTTTCATCATTAAAAAAACTTAGGGCTGGGTTGTAGCTCAGTAGTAGAACACTTGCCTAGCATGCTCAAGGTGCTGGGTGGATCCCCCAGAACACAATAACAAAACAACACTTAAAACATCAGATTAGTTAAAACTTTCCTATTTAATTATTGACTTTTGCATCTTTTCTATAGTGAAGTTGTCATAATGAGCAATTAATTTATATAGCCCAGGTTAAATATTCTGATACAGTGTTGGGTGTAGTGGCACATGCCTGTAATGCCAGCGATTCAGGAGGCCGAGGCAAGAGGATCATAAGTTCAATGTCAACAAGGGCAGCTTAGCAAGACCCTGTCTCAAAATAAAATTTATAAAAACTCTGGGGAGATGGGTGTGGTGGTGCATGCCTATAATCCCAAGGTCTCAGAGGCTGAGGCAGGAGGATTGCAAGCTCAAAACCAGCCTCAGCAGTTTAGGGAGACCCTAAACAACTTAGTGAAACCTTGTCTCAAAATAATTAAAAAAAAAAAAAAAGGCTGGAAATATTGCTCAGTGTTTAAGCATCCTTGGGTTCAAACACCAGTAGCCCCCCCCCCCCAAGAAAGGTCTGGGGATGTAGTTCAGTGGTAGAGTACTTACCTAGCTTCCACAAGGCCCTGAGCCCAATCCCCAATTTAAAAAAGAAAAAAAAAATCTGATATATACCTGCAGTTTAATATGTAAGGGAAAAAGTGGGAAGAGAGAAAAATAATAATGCACAGTATTCACCCTAGTTTAGGTAATATTCTTAACTTACTCTTTTACTAGTCACACCTGAGTTTTGCATAAAAAAAATGAACAGTATCAGTGTCATTGTTGATGGACATGCTTGGGTTGCCTCTCCTTTTGGCTATTGTGCATGGGTGCCTTCAGTTCTTTTGAGTTTATACCCAAAATGAATAAATGACAAAAATCTTTAGCAGGGATTATTAGGTGTAGGGCTGGGGATGCAGCTTGGTTAGTGGTAGAGTGCTTGCCCAGCACTGAAAAAAAAAAAAAAAAAAAAAAAAGTTGTGTGTGTGTATAACATATATACATAGAAAATATATTTAAAATATATGACAGATTATTAGCCTATGAAACATGAATACAATTTTATGTTGAGGTTAACTTTTTATTAGAAAAATACCAGATTATATTCCTTTTTATAGGAAAATGTTCCGACAGGTTTTTCTTTCTTCATGCACTATTGTCTACTTGTTAGGACAAAAAATCCGCAGGACTACTGAGGACAGTCCTAAAAGTGACATCCAGAAAGAAGCCTTTGGCACATGCCTGTAATCCCAGCTACTGGGGAGACTAAGGCAGGAGGATCTCAAGTTTGAGATCAGCCTGGGCAACATAGTGAGACCCTGTCTTGAAGTAAAATTATTTTTTAAAGGGGTAGGGGAGGTATGTGGCTCTTGTCCAACCTGTGCAAGTTCCTTGGTTCAATCCCTAGTATGGGGGGGGGTGGGGTGGCGGAGGAAGGAAAGCAAGCAAGCTAGCTAGAAAGAAAGAAAGACAATGACATCCAGATAATAGATGAACACAGGAGATGGCAGATGACAAGCCCCATGAACACACTGGGCTTCCTGTCAGTGAAAATAGCTTATTATGTGAACTGGCATGCAGTCGATCCTCAGTAATCTTTGTTTATTTTTGGGTTAAGCATGCACACTGTGGTTATGCTAAGTGTGACTGTGGAATTTCACATTGAGAGATGGAATGCCAAGCGTGTATTGATAGAAAATTTCATCAATAGGTCAAGGTGTTTTTGTTTGTTGCTTTTAATGCACAAACATAGCTGTCATTCATAGAAATGTCATATTTCTCTGATTCTATTAAGAAGCACACACATGCATTTTTTATTTATTTATGGAGTAGCCAACACACCCTTGGTAACTAAGCCATGTGTTTTCAACCTCTTTCATCTAATTATCAATTCTTAAAATGCTCATTACTTATAATCTTTCTGAGAGCAATTTTTCAAAGGTTAAGAGTTTGAGAATATTTTTAAGATTATGTATTCCAGAGGAAATATATGTTTTTCAGCTCTTATGAACTGAAATGTTTAAAAACAGTTGCAGTAAAGGTTAGAATATTTTAATTTATTTATTTATTTTCTTTTTAGGAAACATTTCTTTGAAATCATCAGCAGGACTCAAGACTCAGAGAAAGTCTCTGCTGGAGTCTTTCTCTAAATGCCCCCTTTACACCCAGCAAAGCAATCACATTTTCTCTTTTCCTAGAAGTTATTCCATAGCACCTAAAGGGTGGAGATTCTTTTCCAGTTAGTTATTTCAATAAAATGTACAACAAATGAAAACAGCTGTGTGTGTGCATGCACACGTGTGCACACACATACATACACAAGTTTAAGTCAACCATGTTTAGAGACTTACTGAGTAAAGGTCAGGATGAAAGGAGAAGTCAGGAGATGGAGAAGGGACACAGAATAGGTATAGTCCAGCTGGGCGCGGTGGCACATGCCTGTAATGCCAGCATTTGGGTGGCTGAGACAGGAGGATCATGAGTTCAAAGCCAGCCTCAGCAATGGTGAGGCGCTAAGCAACTCAGTGAGACCCTGTCTCTAATAAAATATAAAAAAGGGCTGGGATGTGGCCCAGTGGTGGAGTGCCCCTGAGTGAGGAAGAATAGGTTTAGTCCGTGTAGCTGTGGCTGGGAGACAAATGCCACAGGCCTGGAGTGAGAGGAGAGAGAACTCAGAGCAGAGACAGATACCTGAAAACCAGAAGGAAGCCATTTGGAGAGAATGCTCTTGGGGGCTGAGCCAGCATTCACCCTCTTTCCCTTGGCCACCTCAGACCACTTTCTTTTTAACTCTCCTTTCCGTCTCCACTCCACACTCTCTTCCCCGCACTTCACCTCCCTCCTGTGCCTTGGCATAGCAGTGGTATATCAGTGGCCTTTAAGAGAGTGCTCCAGTAGCTGTTCAGAAGCCTTTTAAATGACAGGACAAGCTTCTGCCCCTTACCCTTCTTGGGGACACATGTTTGAGGGTGGGGTAGAAGATAGAGGCTGAGTAGCTGTTCAGAACCAGGTCTGCAGAAAGCCAAGAGTCAGCTGCCAGCCTGGGACCCAACCTGGGCCTGTTTACACACTGCTGTTCCTTTTGTAAAATATGGCCCCTCGTATTCAGTTACTAATGGAAGAATACCAGGAATCCTCACCCAGGATCAGGATTGAGTTCCAGTCCTCAATGCCGTCAATTAGCTGAGGAACCATTGCTCATCTGGAGAGCGAACGAAGGCTTTGGCCCCTGCCAGAGCTGCCTCTGTAATTACCAGTGGTAAAGTCAAATGTGTTCAGTACTTGGCAGCAGGCGCTGGTGTACATAACCTGATCTACCAAGTAAAAATTGTTCTTCAAAAAACCACTGCCCTTAAATAGAGGGTGTGAATCCTGTTTGAACATGCTCTGTCTGTGGGAAGACTGTTTTGTGGGTGCACTCTGAAAATACACCTTTCTTCTTTAAAGGATGTCCCGAGGGCTTCCATCAGCTCCCGTGCTAATCCACACCTACTGTTTAATCATCAATCACAGCAAATTCTTCAGTCCATGGAAACCGAGATGTTTTGATAGTTTTTTTTCTTTTCCCAGCTTTAGTGGAGATCTGGTCCCTGTCCCCCGCAACATTTCAGAGGCCATAAAATAAAACACGATGCCTGCTGTGCCCACCAGAGCTTCTTCTTAGGTTCAGCTACACGTTTAGACTCACAATTCTCCCAGAGAACACGCTTGGCCTTAGATAACTCAAAAAGACATAGGGAGGAATCACCACTGGCCCGTAGGATGGTGTCAAGAGTTCATCTCTACACAATGTATACATGTATTAAAACATCACATGGTATCCCACAAATGTGTACAATACTTGTGTGTCAATTAAAAAATAAGCAGTTAAATAAAAAGTTCAACTCATGGGAGCTCTGGTATCAGTCAAGCATTATCAGACAGCTCAGGTGTTAGGCAGGTATACACTCCCTCCCATCCTCTGATTTAGAGGCTAATGTCTTCTGTAATACCTCCATGGGTATAGATTCCAGGAACCTCACAAAGGAAAAACACTGCTGAAAGAGTCACTACACTCAGAGAGGACCAAAAGATGGTGCCCCACCAGGTATATATAGTTCACACAACTCAGCACTGTAAAGCATGCCTTAGTCTCCCCATTTGGACACAGGTGATAATAAATAATAGTGCCAAGAATTCCTGTCTCCGTGGTTCTTTCTACTATTTTACAGCTGCCTCATTTTGAGTGGAATTTCTGATCTTTTGTATGACTATGACATTGTTTTAACATAATTTGAGTGTATTTAAAAGTGGCAGAGCACTTGCCTAGCATGTGTGAGGCACTAGGTTCGATTCTCAGCACTGCATATAAATAAATGAGCAAAATAAAGGCCCATCAACATCTAAAAATTTTTTTAAAAAAAATCCTAAGTGTACAGTATTTCTCATTTAGTAATTGGTCTTTTCTATAATTATTTCAGAACATGTGTACAGGCTAAATTAGCAAACAGAATTGGGCATTGGAGGGGCATGCTTATAATCGCCGTTAACTTGGAAGGCTAAAGTAGG
This sequence comes from Tamias sibiricus, assembly GCA_025594165.1. Lineage (NCBI taxonomy): Eukaryota > Metazoa > Chordata > Mammalia > Rodentia > Sciuridae > Tamias > Tamias sibiricus. The sequence goes on from CM046668.1 coordinate 70,332,690, forward strand.
AGGATTGCAAGTTCAAGGTCAGCCTGGGAGACTCAGAAAGATACTGTCTCAAAAAAAAAAAAAAAAAAAAAAAAAAAAGTAAAAAGGGCTGGGGATGTGGTTCAGTGGTAGAATACTTGCCTAACATATGCAAGGCCTTTCAATCCCCAGTACTGCAAAAAATTAGCAAATACATCTGAAAATACCTCACATGTACTAGACATTTAGTAAATGTTCATAGAATCTGCCTTGTATTTCCTAAATTGGGAGGTGGATCCAAATTATTTCCTCGGGCTATAGCTTTGACTACAATTCTTCTAAGTCATGCGACACAGGGTTGCAGCAGGCCTTTAGCTATATACGGGGCTCCAAGTTTTATAGGTCTCCTTGCAGAGTTCATTCCTAAACCACAATGCAATCTTCACTGACAGCAAACACAGTACCTTTCAACCCTGGATCCATAGGCAACAATGTAGTAAGCTATGGGACTTCTGGCTCAAATCAGGCCATCCAAATCACTGTCTTCCAAATGCAGCTGGAGGACAGAGACACGCCAGCTGTAACTAGAGCTAGCGGAGCCTCCCCTTCCAGAGACCACACGGGCACCACAAAGTTCCTCTGCACCAGAAGACAGGGCTTGAGGAAAAGCCTTGCTAATTATAGTTGTTCAGACGAGCAGGCAGAGCACACACCTGCAACAACTGGAAGATCAGTAGACCAGGAATCAGAGGAGGGACCAACTCCCAAGGCCCTTCACAGCCTGGCCCCACTCCCAGGCTCACAGACGTGTTCTCACCTTTGCACTTCTTGTTCCTTCTCCACGGAAGACCCCACCCCTCACCTTGTATTTTATTTTATTTTTTTTGTACCTGTGATTGACCCAGGGGTGCTCTACCACTGAACTACATCCTTTTAAAATTTTTATTTGGGGCTGGCCTTGAATTTGTGCTCCTCCTTCCTCAGCCTCCCTAATCACTGGGATTATAGGCAAGCACCACAGCTGTGCCTGGTCATTACTCATCTTTAGATGAGTGAACTGCCACCAACAGAATGCTTTCTTCTTTGCTCTTCAAGAATTTGGCCCTTATCTCTTGAGGCTTTTATGGAGTGACCATCTTTCTGATCTTATTCTCAACCCCTGACAGTGGTCACTTAAGAAGTGTTGTTTATTTATGCCACAATGCCAGATACCGCTCCAGGTGAGGGTAGACAGCGATGTGTGTGCTGAGTCTCCAAGGATGAGAAAATCAGGTAAGGGGAGGGGAGGAAGAGGAAACAGAGACCAGGCATCTGTTCCTGCCTCCCCTGGTGTGCTGGGTCATAGTTCTGAGACCAAGTATTAGGCAGAGTGATGTGGGGGCGCGTGAGGTGCATTAATACCAAACCAGAGTCACAGAAACCTCTTTTACAGGGTCCTCCATGCTCTTTCACTTTCTCCTGGACAGATACAGATAGGTGGAGACCTTGGAGCATCACTGGAAGGACCTGAATCGTCACTTTGATTGGGGCAGAGGAGGGATTTCTGATGAGAAAAACATATGAGCAGAAATAGATACTTCTTGATTATAATATTCAGGTGGGGTCCATTATCCAAATGTCTTTTGTATTTACACGTCAAGGATCTTTAAAAAAAAAAAAAAAAAAACTTGGAACCCAGGATAATAAAAGAAAATTTAAAATATCCTTGGAAAACAACAAATGCTATATGATGGAATGAAAATTATGTACAGTTTAGAGCATATTGTACAAGTTAATTATCTTCAGTAAGAAAATGGTAAAGACCCTTACTTTGGGCTGCAGAGATACTTTCTCTTAGCCCTGTTTCTGTTGATTTGCTTCCATATTCCTGTAGGATGTCATGTCATTGAAACAGGGCCACCATTCTTACAGTCGATAAATTTTGTGGAGGACTTTCTACCTAGAGGAGAAATAAGACTGAGGGTCATCCTTCAGGACGCTCAGGTCAGCAAAGGGCTAGCTGATAAAAACTGTCAAAGGATGGGCGGGGCATTTCTGCCAGTCCATTGGAGGACGCAGTTTTTGGCTTGGACCCGGTAGGGACAGCTGTTTGTCTCCACCAAAAGAAAAGAAACTTTGAGGATTCCTCCCATCGCCACGTGGGGGCAGGACACCACAGCTGCTAGGGGACTGGAGAGCTAGAGAGAGAAGCTGGAGTCCCCAGACAAAGAGGGAAACCATACCTGGGGTAATAAATAACATGCAACAGGCAAGTTATAGGCAATTTTAGTTGAATTACTTTAATGGAGAGACTACTTTACAAAATTTGAACGACAGAGAACGGATTTTTCACTTTGGGTACTACAGGCCCATTAACATGTGAATTCCAGAAAGAAAAGGACCACGTTCTACCCGCTGCTCTATTTCAGCCACAAATTCCTAAGAAATAGAGGACACTCTTAGTTTCAAATACATGACTATTATCCTTGTTGACATTTGGCATATCCTTCCTCTGTTAATAATTTGGCATTAAGTGATGCAGAGGTAGGCAATAGAGTCAGACTGCCTGGGCTCAAATCCTGACTGTGCCATTTGCTGCTAGCTATGTGACTTTGGACAAGCTACTTGTCTCTATTCACTTAACTACTGAACAGGGATAAAAATAGTACCTACTGCATAATTATCATGAGAATGAATTAAAGGCATTAAGATACATGAGGCGCTAAGAATTGTGCCTGGCAGATAGTGAGCAATCCAGAGTATGTATGCTGTTATTATTGCTGTTTTTCAGGCTCTCTCTCTCTCTTCTGGAAGCAGCAGAGTGTCTCCTGATTGGCCCAAATGTTATGATTGTGGGCTCAGAATATATGTTTCCAGGCCTGCAGGTATGATGAGGCCCAGGTATGATGGTTTACCCCAAGCTCCTGTCTTTGAATAAAAGAGCACATTTCCCAGACCTGAGGTTGAGGAGGAGACCTCCATAGTGCTTCAGGCTTTCCCCAGCCTCATTCCCTAACCTTACTTTTTGTACTGTAGGTTGTCAATTGACAACAATCAGAATTCTCAGAGAATGCTTGGGTTGGGGTTCGGGGTTGGGGGGGTACATCCCAGGGACCTTGCTCACCTGAGCAAAGCCTTTCATTTTGTTTTGTTTTAGCTTAACTAAAGAATTTTTCAATGAAAATTGATTTAGGTCCTTTTTAAATTTTTTTTTTTTTTTTTTTTTTTTTTTGGTACCGGGGATTGAACTCAGGGGCACTCGACCACTGGGCCACATCCCCAGCCCTTTTTTTTTGTATTTTATTAGAGACAGGGTCTCACTGAGTTGCTAAGTGCCTCGCCATTGCTGAGGCTGGCTTTGAACTCACGATCCTCCTGCCTCAGCCTCCCAAAGTGCTGGGATTACAGGCGTGCGCCACCGCGCCCGACTTTTTTTTTTTTTTTTTTTTTTAAATATTTATTTATTTACTTTAGTTGTACACAATTCAATAATGCATTTATGTTTATGTGGTGCTGAGGATCGAACCCGGGCTGCACACGTGCGAGGCGAGCGCTCTGCCACTGAGCCACAACCCCAGCCCCGTGCCCGACTTTTAAAATTTTTTTAAAAAATATTTATTTATTTGCTTTAGTTGTACACAATTTGTTTTTACGTGGTGCTGAGGATGGAACCTGGGCTGCACACGTGCTAGGCGAGCGCTCTACCACTGAGCCACAACCCCAGCCACATAGGTCCTTTTCTTATTTTGTAAAATTATCACCAAATAAAAATTTGTTTAACTGAACAATTGTACCAAATTTTGTGCACCACCCATATGACATTAATATTATTTAATACTTAACACTTATAGAGGCTGGGGGTGTAGCTCAGTAGTAGAGTTCCTACATAACATGTCTGGGTCCCCGGGTTTAATCCCCAGCACCATGAATAAGTAAACAAATACTTACATTTATGAGACTAATAAAAGCTACCTCTGATGATCCAGTAAAAATGATGCAGATATGTCAACAAGAGTAAACCAAGTGGGCTGGGGTTGTTGCTCAGCGGTAGAGCTCTCGCCTAGCATGTGCAGGACCCGGGTTCAATCCTCAGCACCACATAAAGACAAATGCATTGTGTACAACTAAAGCAAATAAATAAATATTTTTTAAAAAAAGAGTAAAACAAGTAACATTCATGTTTCCCTGGAACAAGAGTAAGATTGAAGAGACCAAGAAAAAAAATCAAGAGGAAAATTATTTAGATTGGTACATTAAAAGTTAATGATTACAAACAAGCCCTTTAAAAGAACAGCCGCACAGAAGTTGTTTTTTCTGCAAGCCATAGGAGACAGCGCCATCTACTGGCCTTAGAGTTTGCCCACCAGCTAGGCGGGGCCAGAGAGCCGTGGTCAGAGGCAAAGCTGTCCAAAAGACTTACCTCTCCAGTGGTTTTGGTGTTGATGCCGCCTGGATGCCTAATCACCTTCACAAGGAGCCTGGGAGCCCACCAAGACTTCTTGTGCATAGCGGACTTGATTTCTAACTATCAAGGGAAGGCATGGACAGTGATGTGACCTTGGGCTTGACTGTGAAGAGCCAAGCTACTATCTAACACAGTGTTTCTCCAGCTCCCCTGCACATTGGAACCCCTGAGAGTTTAAGTAAGCTCATGCTCAGATGCGCCAAACCCTTGGAGTACTTGGGGATGGGCCCCAGGCATTAGTGGTTGATAGACCTCCCCAGGTGATTTCAGTGTGCTGTGGAGCCCTGCTGCTCTCAGGGCAGCAGCCTGTCCCCAGCTGGCTTCCCCACAGCTGACCTCAGAAAACCTTCAGCCTAATGCAGAGTTCCAGAGGAAGGACATGGAGGTGTGCCTGTCCTCTCCTACTTCTGTCTTCATACTGTGTCAAGAGGACACCTCCCCCAAGGTAGAAGTCTTACATGATAGTCCACCCACCCACACACTTAAAAATCATAGCTTTATTAAGGTATAATTGACCAACTGTAGATATATGAAGTGTACAGTCTGACAACTTTGGACATATGTATACATGTGAACCATTGCCACAATCAAACTAGTGAATGTGTTCTTCAAGATTGAGCTGGAACTGGGTGCAGTGGCATGTGCCTATAATCCCAGCAACTAGGAGGGTGAGGCAGGAGGATGGCAAGTTTGAGGACAGCCTCAGCAACTTAGTAAGGCCCTATGCCACTTAGTGAGAACCTGTTTCAAAATAAAAAATAAAAAGTGCTGGGGAGCTGGGGTTGTAGCTCAATGATTAGAGCTCTTGCCTCACACACGTTTGGTGGGTTTGGTCCTCAGCACCACATTAAAATAAATAAATAAATAAAAATGAAGCTATTGTGTCCATCTACAACTAAAAAAAAATGTTTTTAAGTGCTGGGGATGTGGCTCAGTAGTAAAGTATCGTTGGGTTCAATCCCCAGTATAAAATAAAGAGAGAGAGAGAGAGAGAGAGAGAGAGAGAGAAATTGAGCTGGAAGTATCCTGTCCCATCCATATTCCTGTTGCATGGTTAACACTTCTTCTACGCCAGGCATTGTGGCAGTTGAGTAGGAAACAGACTGATGAACATAACCTCCCCTGGGGGTACTGATTACAGGGTGACCCAGTGGGACCCAAGGGAGGCGGGTAGGGAAGGGTGAGGAAAAGCTGGTCAGAGGAGATGGTGGCTGAGCTGGTCTAGTCAGATGGAGGTATTTATTTGGTGCTATGGTCTAAATGTTTGGTCCCACCTTGTGTTATATACCTGATATAAGTCAACTTGAAAGGAGAAAAGTTTTATTTGGCTTGGAGTGTCAGAGGTTCCTGTCCACGGTCATGTGGCCTGTTGCTGTGGGCTCTTGGCAGCACCATATATTACAGCAGGAGCATGTAGTAAAACAAATGGCTCACTTCAGGAGCCAGGAAGCAATAGGAGAGAGGAGGGGTCAGGGTTCCAATATCCCCTTCAAGGGCAATGACCTAACTTCCTCTAACTTTCCTCCTAAAGTTCCACCAACTCCCAATACTGCCCTGGGCTGGTGAACAAACATTTAATACAGGGGCCTTTGGGTGATATTTCCAATCCAAACTACAGCACCCCATGCATGTATCAAATCCTAATGTCCAATATGATGGCATTAGAAAGTGGGACCTTTGGGGTGATTGATTAGGTCTTGAGGATGGAGCCTCCTGAGTGGGAGTCATGCCCTCACAAAAGAGGCCCGAGAGATCCCTTGTCTCAACACGTGAGGTCACCACGAGAAGATGGCCATCGGTGAAGGAGCAGGTCCTCACCAGACACCAGATCTGCTGGCACCTTGATATTGGACTTCCCAGCCTCCAGAACCGTGAGAAAGAACTTTTTAACCATTTGTAAGCCACCCAGTCATTGGTAGTTTATTATGGCAGCCAAACAGAAGATGTCAGGCAGCTGATGGGGAGTTCCAGGAGGAGGGAATCATGAGCAAAGCAGTGGAGGTAAGCAGGTGTGGGCAGCTTGTGGGGAGGACCAGGAAGCAAAGCCAGTGGGCCAGAGCCATGTGCCCTGGAGTCTGGCTGATTCTATGAGCTGCAACTCTCCGTGGAGAATGCAGGGAGGGCCGCAATCCAATCTGCATCTTAGAAGGTTTGTTCTGGCAGCCCTTCAAGGTTGCAGGACAACCAAGAAACCTTTGCAAAGGTACCAGCAAGCAGAAATAAATACATTTTAGGCCATATTATATGAGAATCAAAAGCAACCAGGAATGAAAAGCCCACTCTCCAGAAGAGTTTCTTTTCCTCCAAACCACCTACCAAAGTTTAGGCCTTATTCTAATTATATCCACTTAGGCCATGTGCTCTCCTCCAAATCACTCCCTGTGATTTGGGCCAACCACCAGAATGGGGAGCAGGATCAGACCCACTCAGAATGCACAGCTGCTTTGCCAAGGTGGAGGAGTGGGTTTCACGCGGGGTAGCATCCAAAAATGTCTAAAACTCAGTAAACATCATGTTGGGTAATCCAACAACCCAATGGGGACAGCAGATGTCAACCACTCTAGTTTGTCATGTGTCATGTTTGCTATTTAAAACAAGATTCACTATATGCATCAGCAAAAGCCCCAAACACAGGAAAGGACTCCATTTACCAAAGATATTTTATTGTGTTATCTTTCACAACTAACAAGAACAAATAATAATATAAAATAAAAACACTCTGCAAGGGGACCAGACATCAGACATACACAAGGGCTCTACCAACATTTTAAAAGGCCTACTGGATGTGCTTGCCATTATTTTGGGGTATGTGTTGGTGGCCACAGCTAAGCATCTGTCACCAGGACAGGCTGTGGCCCCTGTGGAACCTGCATCATCAAACTGGACATCTGGACCCCTGGGAATGAGCGGCCTCTTGCTTCCTGCACTTTCAGTGGGACCTCGAGCTTCCTCCTGCTTCTCCACCTTTGCTTCCAGTTGGGTCCATTGTGGGAAGGGCGTGCACTAGAGGAGGTGCCCGTTTGCTCACAGAGGAGGGGAACCCAGGGGAGAAGGTGGACCCTGGATGTCTCCTCTATTCATCTTCCCAGCACAGCTTCCTTGGCCTCTCTCCCTCCTTCCCCTGGTCATGTTCTTTTTCTCTCAGCCTCTCCCATGCATTTAAAAAATGGGCACCCCAAGGTGCCCCAAGCTGGCACCCCACGGTGGATATTTCTAGTTTAAACTTTCTAATTAACATCAAAAGCTTCCTGGATTTGCAGTGAGTCCTCCTGATAAAGCTGCAAATGTGTCTTTCCTGTCTTGTTGCAGTGAGACCAGATCTCAGCTCCTGGCAGTTCAAGGGTGGTCAGGAGGGATAGAAGCAGTGTCCCCACTCTGACCCGTCAGAGGGTGAACTTTAAAGGATGGCAGGTTTTCCCCTCCCCTGGGAGCGCCACAGCTGAGGACTCAGAGTCTCCCAGGGGGAGTGGGTCATGTCTCTGTGGGACTCAAGAGCAACATTTAGATGCAACATTTAGAGCAAAATTTAGGGAGCTTTCCTCTAGATGGGAAATGGCTATTGTTGCCCCACCGCGAATAAAACAACAAAAATAACAAATCATTGTCTCAGTGCGGTGTACTGATTGGAGAAAATCATCTCACAAGTGCTAAGAGCATCGAGGTGCATTAGTTTAATTTCACACTTCTCAGCAAGCCGTGGTCCAGCTTCAGGGAGGCCGGCGGCTGTCAGCCAGGAGAGAGACACTGGGGGCTAGCTGGCAGCGGCCCACACTTCTTTATGTCTTTCCAAAGAGCGTAATGGCACGAGCGTTGGGCCAAGGATCATGGAGGGTTCCAAATTTTTATCATTCTAGACAGAAAAAGAATGAAATAAAACTCTTAGAAAAGAAACATCCAACAGAAACATACAAGAAAAATTAGATTCATAAATTATTAACATGATTTGAGATTGTCAGCCTTTCGCCTATTCTTTGTCTTTGTTTGTTGTGGTTGTTTTCAAATTCTTTTGTGTGTGTGTGTGTGTGTGTGTTGTTGTTGTTGTTGTTTTGTTTTGTTTGCAGTGCGGGGGGGGGTTCAGGGGGGGTGAAACCCAGGTGCTCTACCACTGAGCTACATCCCCAGCCCTCTTTTTGTCCTTTAAGTTGTTTCTTCCTTGCCCTGCTTCCATTTCCTATCTTTCCTGGCCCCTTTCCTCTCTTTGTCATTGCCCCTTCTTGTATCCCAGTCCCCTTGTCGCTGTTCACCCCAAGTCTCCTCTCCCAGGCTTCCTTTTTTTAACATTTCATTCACACAGGTGCAGTGGCACACGCCTGTAATCCCAGCATTTGGGAGGCTGAGGCAGGAGGATCACGAGTTCAAAGCCAGCCTCAGCAATGGCGAGGCACTTAGCAACTCAGTGAGACCCTGTCTCTAATAAAATCCAAAAAAGGGCTGGGGACGTGGTCAAGTGCCCCTGAGTTCAATCCCCAGTACAAAAAAAAAATTTTTTTTTCATTCAGCTCACGCTAAGCGGTGCCACCTATGATTATCTAATACAAATCTAATGAGTATAGCTGTTCCTCTTGAAAGTCCTCCTAAGGGAAATAAAATACCAACTGCCTGACTTGCCTTATCTCTTCAGAAATGAATTGAGTTGCCAGGGGTGGTGGTGCAAGCCTATAATCCAAGTGATTGGGAGGCTGAGGCAGGAGGATCATAAATTCAAGGCCAGCCTCAGCAACCTAGGGAGACTCTGTCTCAAAATCAAAAATAAAAAGGGCTGGGATACAGCTCAGGGGTAAAGTACCCTTGAACTCAAACCTCAGTACCAAGAAAAGAAGAAGGAAGAGGAGGAGGAGGAAGAGAAAGAAAAAAAAAAAGGACTGAGTTGCCTCAAAGTCTGTGGGAGGGGAGACTGGCAAGGATGGACCCATATATCCAACAGTCCTTTTCTAGGACTGACCTAGGACCCGGGTGCTTCGCCACAGCTGGGAGTTGGCATCACAATCACTGGACTCAGAGCCATAGAAGTTGATAATTTAAAGGGACCTTAAGGACATCTAAATTAAGCCATTCTTTTTACCTGTGAGGAAATAGAAGGCCTGAGCAGTTAAGTGGTGGGTCAGAAGGCTCATGGATAAGCCAAGTGGTGGCTATTTACAAGAGCAGGGACCTTCCTCCTCCATCTTTCTTTTTTAATTAAAAACAAAACAAAGCCGGGCGCGGTGGCGCACGCCTGTAATCCCAGCACTTTGGGAGGCTGAGGCAGGAGGATCACAAGTTCAAAGCCAGCCTCAGCAATGGCGAGGCACTTAGCAACTCAGTGAGACCCTGTCTCTAAATAAAATACAAAAAAGGGTTGGGGATGTGACCCAGTGGTCAAGTGCCCCTGAGTTCAATCCCCGGTACCACAAAAAAAAAAAAAAAAAAAAAAAGCCCATGGAACAGCCATGGTTTGAGGAGGTTGCAGCCCTGGATTGAGGGGCCCCCACTCTGCTCTAGGGTTTTTCAGTCTGCAAAGCCAAAAGCCAAGCAGAAATCTCCGACTCACCTAGTAGTCCCGGTGAGGCACACTTCTCTGGTTTGCATAGGGGTTTTGGGCCTGGATGTCTTTGGAGGCTGATGTTCTGACTTTGGGGAAGATGCTCCCATCAGCTCCGAGGTTGCTGAAGCCTGTCGACTGCAGTTTCAGATTTTGAAAGTCATTGTCAATCAAGTTCTCTTCCTCAATATCATTCTTTTTGTTTTTTGACCTGTAACCAGTAACAGGAATTAGGATCTAACAATGGCAGAGTTCCTCAAAGTAAATGTTAATGTTCTTTCTGAAAAAAAAAATGTTCTTTAAATTTTGAAATAATTTTAAATTTACACCATAAGTTACCAAAAGACATATGATACAGAATTCTCAGGTACCCATCACCCAGATTTCCCAATTGTTAACCCTTTTGAATCAATGAAGAATAGGTTGCACACCTGAGGTCCCATCACCTTCATTATTTCATTCAATGTAGATCCCCTACATTTTTTTTTTTTTTTTTTTTTTTTTTTTTTTTTTTTTTGGTACGGGGGATTGAACTCAGGGGCACTCGACCACTGGGCCACATCCCCAGCCCTTTTTTGTACTTTATTAGAGACAGGGTCTCACTGAGTTACTAAGTGCCTCGCCATTGCTGAGGCTGGCTTTGAACTCGCGATCCTCCTGCCTCAGCCTCCCAAAGCGCTGGGATTACAGGCGTGCGCCACCGCGCCCGGCTTGTAGATCCCCTACATTTAAGGACAGTCCCCTAATAGGTTCCAGGGCATGAATATCAGCTGACCCAATGTCACCATCTAATTCCACTGGCTTCATTTAAAATTTGCTAAGAATGTCAGGGTTTTTTTGTTTGTTTGTTTGTTGTTTGTTTTTTGTTTTTTGTTGTTGTTGTTTTAATGGAACACTGGAGATTGCACCCTGGAGCACTTAAAGACTGAGCCACATCCCCAGCCCCTTTTTTTATTTTTTATTTTGAGACTCACTAAGTTGCTTAGGGCCTCACTAAGTTGCTGAGGCTGGCTTTGAACTTGCCATCCTCCTGCCTCAGCCTCCTGAGCTGCTGGCATGACCAAGGTGTGTGCCACCACACCCAGCAGAATGTCAATATTCTTAAGCATACTTTTCAATTATTTATGGAAATAATAATAAGAGTAAAGAGAAAAGATGATTTAGGTTCTCATCCAAGCAGATCCAATGTCTACAGAAATACTTTGATGAGTAAAATGAGTTCAAGGTGTCAAGGTCTTGAAATGAGAAATAAGGTCTCCTGAGATCTGCTGTGGCCCCTAAAGGTTCTCAAGTATAGATAGTGAAAGCCAAGCCGGGCGCGGTGGCGCACGCCTGTAATCCCAGCACTTTGGGAGGCTGAGGCAGGAGGATCGTGAGTTCAAAGCCAGCCTCAGTGAGACCCTGTTTCTAATAAAATACAAAAAAGGGCTGGGGATGTGGCCCAGTGGTCAAGTGCCCCTGCGTTCAATCCCCAGTACCACAAAAAAAAAGAAGAAAAAAAAGTGAAAGCCAAAGCTGGGCGCGGTGGCGCACGCCTGTAATCCCACCACCTGGGAGGCTGAGGCAGGAGGATCATGAGTTCAAAGCCAGCCTCAGCAATGGCGAGGCACTTAGCAACTCAGTGAGACCCTGTCTCTAAATAAAATACAAAAACGGACTGGGGATGTGGCCCAGTGGTCGAGTGCCCCTGCGTTCAATCCCCGGTACCAAAAAAAAAAAAAAAAAAAAAAAAGAAGATATTGAAAGCCAAGAGTAAGCATGTGCAGTGAGGGAGGCATTGTCCCCAGACAACTCTGATGGTGATCCCTCTTTCCTTCCTGGCCCACAGGCCTGGTCTTGCTTCTGCAGTGCCATGGACAGTGGGAGTGGACAGTGAAGACATGGTCTGTGATGCCCACGAGGTATTCCCAGGTGTCAGTCACTTGAGTCTCAGTCACATTGGGAATGTCCCTCAGCCTGTGATCCTGATGGCCAGCACAGCCCATAGCAGAGTCCCTGCCCTTCAACACTGTCTTGTCTCAAGTGGCTGAGGAAAGGGCTTCCCTTCTCTATGAAACTGGCAAGAAAATTAAAAGTTGTGTTTCATTGTCAAGAGTCATGACTTTGTCGCTGGCTTAAGAGCAAGCCTGCGGCAGGAAGGAGGAACAGTTTCATGGCTCTCACAGGGCCACAAGTTTCCATCACAACTCTGTTTTCTTCTTCTTTTCTTGTTTTCCCCAGTACTGGGGATTGAACCCAGAGGCGCTTTACCACTGAGTCACATCCCAGCCCTTTAAATTAAAAAAAAAAAAAAAGAAAGAAAGAAAAGATTTTTTTTTTTTTTTTAAATTTTGAGACAGGGTCTTGCTAAGCCTCTGAGGCTGCCCTCAAACTTGTGCTCCTCCTGCCTCAGCTTCCTGAATCACTGGGGCCCAAGACAGTCAGTCATTCCTCCTAAAAACAGCCTTGCTCCATACCCAGAAATGTTCTGGCTCTCTCTCTGGAAAAGGCAATATTGGAGACGAGGGGAATGAATTGCTCACACAGCAAGTTCCCAGCTTTCATTCCCTATAACTGAGTCTCTGGGAAGAGTTAACACCAAAATGGAATAAAAGAAAAAAGAAGAAGAAATGAAGTATTTTAGGAACCTAAAATCCATTGATCCTCTCCAAGTATAGTGGGAAAACACCTATTTTCCAAAATATAAGGTATGAGCTAAATGGTAGAAAAAAAGTAGTAGCTTGGTTTTCAGCAAAGTGGATCCCACTTGGCACATGTAAAATGGAAGAGAGATGATAGCAATCTCTCCCTGCTGATGGGAGGAATGTCCACATACCTAAATATTTGTTGCAGAAATGCATGGACCCTACTCCACCTCCCTTAAAGGAACTTAAAGCACCAAGCTGAGAAACAGCTACACAGACACAGGCTTCTTCCTCTTTAAGCCCAGGGGTTCTGTGGAGGCTCATTTTAGACCATTTGCCGCAGGGTCTTGGGCAGGGGAGTGACTTGGTAAAAATTGTATTTGATGGCATCAGTGGAGTTAAAAACTGTCAGCAGAGTTCTTGTGCGCGTGTGCGCGCGTGTGCGCGCGCGCGCGCGCGCGCGTGTGTGTGTGTGTGTGTGTGTGTGTGTGTGTGTTTGTGTGGTGCTGGGGATTGAACCCAGGGCCTTGTGCATATGAGGCAAGCACTCTACCAACTGAGCTACATCCCTAGCCCTCAACAGAGTTCTTAACGATAGGAAAATGACTACTACGTCCTCTGACGGTGTTAACCAAAAATAAACCTCAACAGAAAATTTTAAACACAAAGGATGCAAACTATGTATGTAATATCTTTCACAAAACATCTGGAAGTATATATACTGAAATGTTAGTTGCCTTAGGATGGTGGGTTCTGTGGGTAATTTTTTACTCTGCTCTTTTCCACATTTCTGTTTTTATGATTTTCTTTCATGATCATGCATACTTACATGATCAGAAGAAAATGAAGGTAAGAAAAAAAATAAAGTGGCATCAGAGAAGCCTCCCCTCATATGTCCCCTCTCCTGTCCAGGAGAGGCTGGGTGTGTTTAGAAACCAGAGTGTCCACAGAAAAGGGAAAATTCCATCCCCGTACCTTGCTGTGAAGACCAATGAAATCAACAAGCCAAGAATGAGGACAGCAGCAATGGTGCCCACGATAGTGAGGATCAGCTTAAACTCTGAAAGGAAGAACAGAATAGGAACAGCCTTCAACAAACTACTCCCAGCTGTCTACTGCACAGGTCCGTGTGTTCCCAGGACTCCTGGTTATGAGGATGATCAGACGCTGGTCTCTGACCTCTCCAGAGCCAGGCTGGGTAGGTGGCTCATCTCCTGTAGCAGCCCTCCTCTAACCCACTAACCATGTCTTCAGGACTCAACCAGAACAGGCTTCCTTGCCAGACACAAGACCATAAATACAAAGGAGGCTGATAGCAACGGGGCCTTCCAGGGCTTTGTGGGGAGTGGGGTCTCAAACTTCCTTCCCCACCTTGCTTCCTTTGCCTGCCCTCCAGGCCTCCCCTTACTCATAAGCTAGGGACACCAGGTTGGAGTTAAATTTGTCATACGGAATGCACCAAATAATATCTTGACAGCATCAGTGAGGAAAGAGTCTAGAATGTGCCATTGACACTGATGTGTGGCTATAGGGTGGCCTGTGAGTGTAACCTACCAGATTTCAAACACTGAGCTTAAAAAGAAAGTTAATACTTATATTCCTATTTGATAACATGTTGAAATGATAATTGGAATTTTATTGGGTTAAACAGAATATGTTAGTAAAATCAAATTCACCCATTTCTTCTTACTTTTTAAATTTTGCTTGAAACTTTAAAAATTTATAAAGAAATCTGTCACTCACATTATCTTTTTTTTTCTTTTCTTTTCTTTGTGGTACTAGGGATGAAACCCAGGGGTGCTCTACCACTGAGCTACATCCCCAGCCCTTTTTATTTTTGATTCTGAGTCAGGGTCTTGCTAAGTTGCTGAGGCTGGCCTCAAACCTGTGTTCTTCCTGCCTCAGCCTCCCGAGTCACTGGGGTTATAGGTGTGTGCCACTGTGCCCAGCTTCTCGTTATCTTTCTATTGGACAGCACTGCTTTAGGCCTCTGTCTCTTCCTGCCACATCACTGCCACAAATCCACTTGCAACCTGGGCCCACAGGGCCACAGACCACGAAATCTGGGAAGGACCAGAAAGGTCATCTGGTCCAAACGCCTCATCTGATAGATGTGGAAACTGAAAGCCCCAAAGGAAGAAATGACCACAAGTCCATCCTTGCAACAAAGCACAGTGGAAACCAAAAGCCTCTCTCCACACTGTCTTTGTGGCTGGTGGTGACCTGATGGGCACATTGCCTGCACCTTGGACCATTGCACTTCGTTTCATTATGTACATTTTAAAACTACTTAAAATTTCAAGTCAGTATTGTCCCAATGTGGTGGCAGTGAAGCATAGGAGGAAATGAAGCAATAGAAATTTTCATAACACAACCCACACCAGTGAATAATTCTGAGATGAAAAGATTTGAACATTTAACTGTCTGGTGTCCAGGTCTGCTCTCCTATAACCAGCAAATTTGAAATACACTTTTATCTGTTCTAGTAGCAAAAACGTCATATTTCTGCTAATGTAGGAATCAATATAATGACTTAGGATGCCCTTCTCTGGGCTGGAGTAAGTTCAGAGGTAACAGCCCAACCCTTGGTCTGAGTTTTATTATTATTATTATTTCAGTTCTATTATTTTTAATAGCAGAGGTGCTGCTGTCCATAAGGGTGAACATGGGATGCATGACCCAGAAGACAAACTGAAAGCAGATTTATTACACACACACACACACACACACACACACACACACACACACACATATACATACATATAAGTTTTTAGTTGTAGATGGACACAATATCTTTATTTTATTTATTTTTATGTGGGGCTGAGAATCTAACCCAGTGCCTCACACATGCTAGGCAAGCGCTTTACCACTAAGTCACAACCCCAGCCCCTCAATGTTTCTTTCTTGGGTGTTTAATAACTTATTTATAATAACAAGACTCATACTCACGGTCTTCACAGTCCATACCACTATAGCCAAATGGACACCTAGAATACAGTGAGAAACAGGAAACTATGTTCAAGAGACACTGTGGGGAGCATGTTGGAGTTCCCACCCACATCTCCATTTCTTCCTTTCATTCTGCATTCCCTTGCTCCTCCTCCTTCTCTCGTCTTCCTCCCACTCCCATTCTTCCAGGAGAGCACCTTCTATGGGGCTCTGGAAGGATAGGCCCTACACAATCCCGTGTGGTCTTGTTGGCTGCTGAGGGAACACTCTGTCCTCTGAACTCCAGGCAGACTCAGCAATTCGGGTAAGATTGAACCCAGAAGGTACGGCGTCACCTTGCAAGGGGTGACACCACAGGGTTCTGCCACCTATTTGCTCCCCTGTGAGCAAGAGCATGCCATTTATATTCAGTTTCAGTTCCCTCATCTGAAAATGGGTAACTGATAAGCTTCTGACAGTTGTTGTGTGGTTGGCACTACCTAGTGTGGTTCCTGGCACCCAGAAAATGGTGGCAGCGGCTTCATACCGCCTACCCTACACCAGCTTACCAACTTCCTGACTCTAAGCTCATATATGTTGCAAGGTCTATCCTCTCTGCCTAGCTCCAGCTATGGTAAGGTAAAAATGGAGAGATTTATCTTACTTTTGACAGTTTTCATTAGCATCTTTTTGGTAACCTGGCAGACATATGCATTTGAGCTTGTTCTCCTGCTTTAAGCATTGCTTATTAAATTCGGCACTGCAGTCTTCAGAACATGCTAGAGCTTCAAAACAGAGTGATTTATAGGTAATTTTCAGAAACCATCTCTTTAACCCCAAAGTGACACGTGACAACACAGATTTTTTTCACATTGCTTTTTTTTTTTTTTTTTGGTGCTGGGGATTGAACTCAGGGGCACTGGACCACTGTGCCACATCCCCAGCCCTTTTTTGTATTTTATTAGAGACAGGGTCTCACTGAGTTGCTAAGTGCCTCGCCATTGCCTCCCAAGTGCTGGGATTACAGGCGTGTGCCACCGCGCCCTGCTCACATTGCTTTTTATAAGTAAAATGAAGTGCCCACAGGCTTCATGATGAGCTGCCCAAGGGCTGCTTCACCACCTCCCCACCCTGGCCATATGTCTAAAGCCAAAATTCACATCACTCAGTCACGGAAATGCACATGGACATCTAAGCAGTAACATTTGTACTTTGCAAATGCAACAGGGGGGAACATGAACATTGTGAAGAACATTTAGAAGTGGGTGGAACACTTACGGAGACAATAATGGGACAGCGGGGTGGGTCTCTGCAGTCCAGGTTTGCATTCACATTGTAAACTATTGCTGCAGCCTTGATCATTGTTCACACAACCATAAAATTCACATAAATTTATTTCTGGGAGAGGCATAAACAATTCAAAAATATATTCAGCAAGACAATAGATAATTTGTGAAAGCACTTCCCCCCTCCCAACCATCATTGTTGTACTTTCCTTTGAATATATTTTGGGATTTAACATATGAAAATCTGGGATTCTGAAACCTGGCTCCCCTATCCTCTCTTCAGCGATGATGTCCTTACATTATTCAGTTCAAGTTAATTCCATCCAAGCAATAAAGCTCACGTTCAAAATCTCTTCTGCACCTATCTCTGTGCTAGGTTCCTCAAGAGCCGCTGAAGCCATCTAACTGTTGGGCTCCATCTTTATAGAGTCACAGAGTCACTTCAAGCAACACACAATTCAGCTCTAGGCTTTGTGGTCCAGACTTCAAAGGCAAGAAGAGTTCAGTGACTCAAATAGCTCAAGATGACAACACAGGGAAGGAGGAAATTGAATAAAGTATTTAAAGATAGGAAGATTTGAACAACCCAGGAGAGGCAAAGTCTGTTTAAAGGGAATAAACGGAAATTAAAGGGAACCTAGATTTCTTGTCAGGGAGCAGCGAGCTGTGCTTGGGGTGGGCAGAGGGAGTGTGGAAAGGTGGAAGAAAACCCAGAACTGATGGCTTTGCTATTTATTGGCTGCAGGTTCTCTATTCAATATTTGATTTGGGGTGAGTCCAAGTTCCCTCCATCTATAAGGGGGATAATAATACTTGTTTCACAAGATCATGATGAGAATGGAGTGAGCTAGTGTAAATGACAATGCCAGGACAGGCTCTTCAACAAATCTCCTTCCTTTGTTCATTCATAGGCATAGCAGAGTTTGGATGTCAGGTTAAAGACACTAAATTTGATTCTATAAGCCAAAGAATCCTTTGGTAGATTTAAGCAGGAGCCTGGCATGAGAAACCAATGCTTTGAGAATGTTAGACTAGCAGGGCATGGTGGTACACGCCTGGAATTCCAGCAGCTTGGAAGGCTGAGGCAGGAGGATTGCAAGTTCAAAGCTAGCCTCAGCAACTTAGCCTAAGCAACTCAGTGAGACCCTGTCTCTAAATAAAATAACAAAAAAGGGCTGTGACTACGGCTCAGTGGTTAAGTGGTCCTGGTTTCCACCCCCAGCACCAAAAGCTGGAGTGGGGCAGGCAGGAATATTAGTCTTGAAGTGGATTGGCAAGGTTTAGGGGTAAAAAGATGAATTTGAGAATGGATTTGGGGGAGAGAATAAAAGCAGGTAGAAAAGTGATGTGATTGCTCTCTAAACATCCCGAACTGTAACTGACCTTCCTTCCTCAACTGCAACTTGAAAATAACTCCAGTTAAAAGTCTAGAGAATGAGAATCTATACCTTTGGGCACAGAAGAGACAATCTACTTTTGCCACTGAGTCTGGGCAGCAGGAAAAGTTGTTTTCCTCTTAGAGTTATGAGGCTCTTGCTTTCATGTGGCTGGCTGGTTTGTTCTCGTGGCTACCTCTAGGTGACATCATTTGGCATTTTGTCTGTGTGTCTAGGAGTGAATGCCTGGTTTCAAAGTGGAAGGAAGTATTGAGAGGGGTTGTCTAAAAAGCAACTTTCAGGTCTGGGGCCAAATGGTTTCAAGTATGCCAGGACTGGTAGCCAACACAATCACTCTGGAAAGCCCAAACAACAAGAGAACTGCATGAGGACTCCAACCTTATCTTGAGGAACACACAAATTATTTTGAGCTAGCAACTACCCTGAGTGGTCAGTATGCATGCTGACGAGGTCACTCAACTTCTTCATACTTATTGCAAGTCTCATCTAGCCCAAAGCAGGGTGTGCTAAGGTCCAGAGGATAAAGGGTCTGATTGCTGCTGTAGCCCAAATCCTAACCCCAACAAAATGATTGGCAGGTAGAAGTGATGAGCCTCTTAGGAGACAAGGAACAAGAGACAGAGAGAGGAGCAAGGGGATAGATAGATGCATGCTGTAGACTTGAAGAGACAGTAAATATTGAAACATTCAGAAAGAAAAAGGTGCTAATTCCATGGCATGAGACTCCGGAAGAAGAAAATCGTTCAAGAAGGTGAAAAGCTCTGAAAATGTAAATTCTCAATGTGCAGCCACAAAAAAACATTGTAAAAACTCTGGGGTTTGCAGGAAGGAGATGATTTTAAAACTAGTGTTATTTTCACAGGAAGCTCTCAAATGAGAATAATAAACAAAGTACAGAAAAAGGGTCCCATCACCGAAGATGGAATATTTAAAAATGTGTCAGAGAAAGTTGAGCCTCAGATGACCTCAGGCTTGCCACAAACCATCCAAAATAAAGCAACAACAAAAAACTCCAATGACAAAGTAAAAAGGGTTAAAAGGGAAAGTGAGCAAATAAGTAGAGGTGTGTGTGTGTGTGTGTGTGTGTGTGTGTGTGTGTGTTCTATGCGGGATGTAAGTGGCTTATGGAAAGGCCCAAGATGACTCATGTAATGTTCTGTAATGTTCATAGAAGACATGAGAAAGACAGAATAGCTCCATGACTGTTTTTCTCTAGTCTTTTTTGCAAGGAAATTATATTTATTTCACTTTTTTCACAATCTTTATTCTATTTATTTATTTTTATGTGGTGCTGAGGATCGAACCCAGAGCCTCACACGTGCTAGGCAAGCACTCTACCACTAAGCTATGGCTCCAGCCCTGTAAATTATATTTAGATGGAAAAGAGTTGAATGGGTGTTGTTAAAAGGCAATCAAACCCCAAGGAGGAGGTACATAGGAAGAGCCCCCATATTTTCCAATCGAGTTTTATCACAGAGCATTTATAACTCTAAGCCCTAGGACATTGTGAGAATACTTGTAAAATCTCGAGGAAAGAGAAAAAGTGTTAGAAAATTATAAGTGAGCAGTATTTGTGTTTTCAAAAAGATAAATGAGTCTTAGAAACAAGGTCAGGGAGGTTTCAATCTCTAAAAAAAAGTAAAAGAATAGGGAATGAATCTTGGGGGAAAAAAGACAGATGAGGGGATAAGGGAGGCAGGAAGGGGATTAGGAGAATGATGGAAGCTCAGGGAGAAGGGGACTTAAAGAAGAGAAGGATGTTGGTGTCAAAGAATTCACTGTGGCTCAACTGAGGCCTCTGCTTTTGGCAACAGGCCTGAATAGCACTTGTGTCTCCACTGGGGCTGGCCCTAACAAGTCACTTCCAAGGAGAGGAATTTCTGATGGCTGCAGGGGTGGGTTGGTAGTTGACTGCCTTTCTAACTCCATGCTCTTCCACATGGGCCCTTCCATGCTGGGTTTGGTCATGTGAATTGCTCTGGCCATTAGGACAGTTGTAAATGTGATGTAAGCAGAGACTGGAGAAACACATGTGTGCTGAACTATACCTTCTTGCTGCTTTAAACCCTGTGGACTAGCCTGCTGGAGGATGAGAGACTGTGTGGAGCAGAGAGGAACCACCCACTGAGCCATCTGAGATCAGCCAGTCTCCAACTATCCAGCAGCTAAAGGTAGATGCTTAAGCAAGTCTATCAGAGATTAGTCAAACCTAGCCTAGACCAGCAGAACTTTCCAATAGAGCCCATTTCAAGTTCTCACCCACAGAATTATGGAGAGTCAAGAAATAAATGGAGGTATTTTAGGCCAGCCACTAAGTTTTGGAACAGATGGTAACATGGCAAATGGGAGTTGTTACAGCTACCCATGCATCAACCTAAGCGGGAAACAGTACAGGCGAAGTTTTCAAAACATTTAGAAAATTCTAACTTGGCATAAGCCTTCTTATTCTTTCTCTTCTCATCTTTCCCTGTCCAGAGATGATGTGTTTGGTCACTTATACCTTCCAAGGGAAGAACAAATTGGTCAGTTTGATGACTTGGAGATAGGAAACTGTAGAAGGTAAGTGAGAAGGGAAAGGGAGGAAGAATGGACCTGTTAAAAGGAAATTTGGAGACACCTGATGGTTCACTTATATAGTTCTTACCCCCTCCTCACATCTACTGTAATGGTAATGTTTACCAAAGTGCAAGTAGATCTCTAGGTAAAATTTGAGGGAAATTATTTAATACTTACCATAATACTCTACAAAATTTTGGATTGACTTGATTGCATTCTTAATTATATCAGTTACTCGTTCTTCAGTTAGATTTGTTATCTCTTTTAAAATGTTTACTAGTGAAACATTAACAAGCTTTTCATCAGCACGCATTTCAGATCTTCCTGACAGAGAAGGGCTTAAGCTAAAAATGAAACAAATCTGTCAACTTGATGAATTGAACTGAAGGGTCAACAGACAGGTCTTCTAACTTCCAAGATTCACAAATCTCCCAGCCCTAGTCCTGAAGCACTGTCCTGTCTCCACATCTGGGTCCTACATATGGAGGCTCAGAGCCACATACCAGAATACAGCAGTTTTCAAACCTGGAGGTCTGTATGTGTTCAGAGGAAGCCTATGGCAAGAACTATGTCCTCTTGGAGGACATTTAGGAAAATTGTTGATATTCATTTTTGACAAAATTGTGGACAATTGGGCTGGGGTTGTGGCTCAGCGGTAGAGTGCTCGCCTAGCATGTGTGCGACCCAGGTTCGATCCTCAGCACCACGTAAAAATAAAGGCATTGTGTACAACTAAAACAAATAAATAAATATTTTTTAAAAAGTGGACAATCATTTTTAGGATCTAGGAGCCAGGAGCTAACCACAAGTAGAACAAGTAACATCTGAAATAATAAATTGTCACTTTCTGTAGGAGAACAAGACTGCATCTCTTAAAAGCTGGGTTAAGCGACACACACCTGCAATCCAGGGACACAGGAATCTGAGACAGAAGGATCACAAATTCAAAGTCAGCCTGGGCAACACAGTGAGGCCCTGAGCAACTTTGTGAGATCGAAACTTGGCCCTATCTTTTGTGGCCCAAGGCCAGTCATAATTTCTCTGAGCCTGAGTTTCCTCTTCTGTCCCAAGAGAGGTTTGAAAGAGAGAAATTCTGAGGATCCTTCCAGACTAACGTTTGTAGAATAGTAGAGAGTTTGAGCTGGAGTTTAAGAAATGTCTTCATGGGTGAGACCTAGGAAGGCCCTGGCAATGGCCCTGGGCCCCTCCATGACCCTGAGCTAAAAGGGAAAGGTTTGCCTCCTAATACCTGTGGTTCCCTACTAGTAACTCCTCAAGAATAAAAGGAGTGCTACAATTTGGGGGACTCCCCCAGTTGATCTTGTGGGACCCAGTCTCCATGACATTGAAAGCTCCTATTTTTTAAAAAAGGAAACAGACTAGTGTTGAAATCAACTATGTGCAGGGAATCTTCCCAATGTTATCTCATTGACTCTTCACCAGGTCCCGGGAAAGTTGATCAGACTGTCTCTGGCATACAGAGGAGGTAACAAAGGTTAAAACAGGTGACCCACCATCCATTGAAGAAGTGCTGAGGCCAGGATCAAAGCCCAGGTTTGGCTCACTCGGCTGCCCCTCGCTGTTCCTGTTTCTAACCAGTCATCCTCTACGTGGGAAACAGCTGTCGTCCACTAAACCAAACCTAAAATCCTGGAACAGTCTGTAGTCCTCCAGCCCCAGTCTATTGTATACATCCAGCTTCAGAACCCTGTGTTTGGGCCCGACCTTTCTGCTTGCTGCAAGCTTCTGACCATGCAAACACTACGCCTCTGCCTGCCAATCAGACTTGCCCCCAGGCAAGACCCCCACCCTCAGAATCCACCACCTTTAAGAAGGCTTCTCTGAAATTGTTTTTGGTACCAGGGATTGAACCCAGGGGCACTCAATCACTGAGCCACATCCCCAACCCTTTTTTGTATTTTATTTAGAGACAGGGTCTTACTGAATTGCTTAGTGCCTTCCCTTTGCTGAGGCTGGCTCTGAACCAGAGATCCTCCTGTCTCAGCCT
The DNA here is from genome assembly GCA_025594165.1 of Tamias sibiricus. Lineage (NCBI taxonomy): Eukaryota > Metazoa > Chordata > Mammalia > Rodentia > Sciuridae > Tamias > Tamias sibiricus. Next base: position 70,355,412 of record CM046668.1, read on the forward strand.
TCAGAGCCACTGGGATTACAGACGTGTGCCACCACACCCAGCTCTCTGAAATTTTTAACACACACACATACATATGCTCTCAGTATCTTTGGGGGAATTGTTTCCAGGACCCTTGGTGGAAACTCAAATCTGAGGGTGCTCAAGTCCCTTATATAGAATGGCCTAATATTTGAATATAATCTATGGACATCCTCTCATATTCTTTAAATCCTCTCTAGATATTTATAATACCTAATACAAAGTAAATGCCATGGAAATCATTATTATTCTACATTGTTTATGCAATAATGACAAAGTCAGCGCATGTTCAGAACATATGCAAATTTTTTTCAAGTATTTTTATCTCCAGATGACTCCTCAAATGCATAACCCACAGATACAGAGGGCCAGCTGTCTATATGTATACTTTATCTTATTCCACAACTCATAGAAATAAATACAATCATAAAACTTAAAACATAAATATTACACCGTGCTTCCTTTTTGGCAAAACTTCATTCATCTCAGAGCATTCTTTCTTTGGCCTGAGTACTTGCATGTCAATATGCTTTAAAGAACACTGAGATAGAATTGTTAACTTCTTAAGAATACTTTGCCTTTTTATGTCCCTAAATAGCACTGAGTATTTGTCATTATATGTTGCAGTGCTCAAGTAAGTGCTGTTCTGAGAGCAGGAAGAGCTCACTACAGGCCCTTCAGAAGCCAGGTGTGTGATCTGGGTGTTCTTGTCCCCCTCAAGACCCCATATGAAAGAGCAGATAACTGCGAGCCACTCCTCTTCCCCAGCATCCTGGAAAGCACATCCCAGGGATTGACTAAGCATGGTTTGCAGCTGAGAGGTCAAACCAAACAAACGGATGCTAATAATGACTTTGGACCACGTGCACCGGTTGCTAAGTAGCCATTAGCATCCTCCCTCTCCAGGCTATACTCTGCCCATCCTGGCCAGAGTCAGTGTAACATCAAAGGCAGGGCTAGGGCTGGGGCTGGGGCTCAGTGGCAGAGCACTTGCCTAGCATGTGTGAGGCACTGGGTTCGATCCTTAGCACTGCATACAAAAATAAATAAAAATAAAGGCATGCTGTCCATCTACAACTAAAAAAAAAAAAAAAAAAAAAGGCAGGGCCAATGCACAAAGTCCCCTTCTTGACTTTGACTTGCCACCAGAGGGCCTTAGTGTCACATGGGGAACTCAAGAGGAGACCCAAAGTGAGGCAAACACACATCTGTCTCCAAAATACCCTTTTGGTCCATAGCAAACTTACCTTACTTTAAGAATCACAGTCTGTCCATAATCAGAACGGTTGAATATGTTTTGAAACTGTGGAAGAGAACAGATTTAATAACAAGTTGAAAAATAAATTAAATATATATGATTTATCACAATAAATTATTTATTCTTGACATGCTTGCTAATAGTAATCTTTGCTATGAAGTAGCAAGAGTCTGATACACCTCAGGGGTATCCAGGAAAAAGATGGAAACCTAAAACTCTTAGCCAAATCAATTATCTTACTCTTAAAAATAAGGTGATTGGTTGGGGTTGTAGCTCAGTAGTGAAGTGCTTGCCTAGCATGTGTGAGGCCCTGTGTTTGATCCCCAAAACGAAAAAAAAAAAAAAAAAAATAAGTGACTTAATCTGCCTTAAGTTTTGTGTATTCATTAGTCTTATCTATATATAGGCTTCATGCATTTATCAATTTACCCAAGGAACATATATTTACCTCCTTTGCCCAAGGCATTATGCTAGGGGACTTGGAGATGGCAAAGACAGGCCCTCTCAGTCTAGTGATCAGGAAGGGGGAGCAAGCTGTGGAGTTCTAATTCCAAAGAAATCTTTTAATTCTGAAGACAAGCTTGAGAAATTAGTATCTCGTATGAAAGAAAATGTTTCCTCTTTTTTTTTTTTTCTTCTAGGTCATTCTCTGAGGAGGCATCTCCTAATGTGTGGCTTCCAGGTTGGGCAAGAAGACAGGAGCCGTCCACACAGGCCTGCTGGCACCACAGCCAGCAAGTGAGGAGAAGCAGAGGCAGCCCTGTGGTCAGGCAGCTCTGGGTTCAAGTCTTGACCTCTCCACGAATCAAACGGATGACCTTCAGTCAGTAACTCATCTTTCCTGATCTTCAGTTACCTCATCTGTAATATGGGCATAATAGTACTATCTCCCCTGCTGGGCTGTTTTCTGAATTAGGAACATTACCCATAGAATACAAGACATAGCCCCCCCACTGAGAAACCCCAAACCACTCTGCAGACTGCCCAGTTGGATCCAACAGGGTAAAAAATGGACCTAGGAGACTTCTCATGGCTTAATCTGGGACTGCCCCATAAAGTCTGTTAAGACAGCCCTGAAGAAGTTAGGTTGTCTCAGTTTTCCTAACTCTGCCCCAGGTTTGCAAGGGAGTTCCAGCATATCCCTTTCGGATTAAAAATCTCTTCGAAACTATGAGAATGCTCCATCTCTTTACCGGTTCCCCCAGGAATATCCAGCCCTGGCTGAGCTCAAGTCTGTAAACTGATTCTGAAGACCAGGGGACAAGCCCTGTAAAGTGGAGGGGGCCTGTGTGATACTCAGACCCAAAGCCAAATCTGGCAAACCTGGTGGCCACAGCAGTGGTGCTCAGTAAAGCCACATGAGCAATCTGGAGGTTCCCTAGTAGTAGGACCATATTGCTGTTGTCATCTACAATGTACAACATACTATCCAAGCTGGCAAATTCGGATGCCGGTGCAAGATAACAGGGCAAATCACTGTAAGATGGCCCATCATGCAGAGGTGGATGGAAAGGGGCAAGAGCAAACCTGTGACCGGGAGGCCCTGGGTTTTAGCATTGCTAGGTACTGCCTGTGGAGCCAAGAACACTAGCTCTCTCCGAACAGCCTGTTGTTTTTGTTTTTGTTTTTGGTACCAGGGATTGAACTCAGGGACACTCGATCACTGGGCCACATCCCCAGCCCTTTTTTGTATTTTATTAGAGACAGGGTCTCACTGAGTTGCTAAGTGCCTCGCCATTGCTGAGGCTGGCTTTGAACTCACAATCCTCCTGCCTCAGCCTCCTACATGCTGGGGTTACAGGCATCCGCCACCGTGCCCAGCTTCTCTGAGCATCCTGTAGAATCGTTTCAATAATAATTTTCTTTACTATATCAGTTCTAAAATAATAACAAATCCTTTTGCAGTGATTAAATTTCAAATTGAAAGATATTATCACAGAATAAGAATTTAGTCTTTAAAAATATTTTTCTACTGACCAGGTTGTGGTGGTACCTGCCTGTACCAGAGACTAGGGAGGCTGGGGCAGGAGAATCACAAATTTGAGGCCAGCCTCAGCAACTTAGTGAGATCCTGCCTCAAAAGAAAACATTTTTTATTTTATTTTGGGCTGGGGATGTAGCTCAGTGGTAAAGTACCCCTGGATTCAATCCCCAATAACAAAAAAAAAAAAAAAAAAAAAAAAAAAAAAAAAGAATTAATTTTTTTCCCAAATAGAGACCTAAGAAATAATTAAGGCTAATGTTATTTCCCTTTAAAACTAAACTTTGAGAAATATTGGTGGATGTTGCCTGCAAATTCTTCCTGGCCTAACACACATGATTCCAGAATAGATACTCCTCCCTTCATGCCCACACTTTACACACAAGAATCAAAGTGAAAAGAAACTGGGTTCATTTCAACATTTTTGACAATGGAAAGAAAATGTAATACTTATAAATTCAGATGTCATCCCTACTATAGATGATTTAAAAAAAAAAAAAAACCAGACTAGTATGGAAATTCATGCAAATTCGAATGTGAAAAGGAAAAAATATCTTTTTTTTTTTTCTTTCCATGCTGTGGAAATTTTATTTTACTTTTTTCAGTGCTAGAGATTGAACCTAGGGTCTCATATGTGCTAAGCAGGTACTACTGAGCTACAATCCCAGTCCAAAATAATGATTTATTTATGCATTTTAAAATTTGTTTATGGTACTGGAGATCAAATCTAAGGCTTTTCTCATGCTATGAAAGTGCTCTACCACTCAGATACATCCAGACCCACTCTGAAATAATTTATTTTAAGACACCACTATATTTCCTGTCCATTTAAAACTATGGCAGGAGCAGTCTTCCCGAGACCCTCTGCCATGCTAGCTGCTCAGCTTCTAGCTACAAGCCCAGCAGGGAGGTCCCAGGGCCTCAGGAAGAGGACCTGGGCAATGGGCAGGGGGCAGTGGTAGCAGCTGCCCACCAACCAGGAGGGGTACTTTTTAACAACTGACACAATTGTCCCAGTGTGTCCCACATGAAGCCCAGTCCCACACTCTGTAGCTCAGCGTGAGAACAAAGGACACTTCTACAGAAAGGACTTACAGAAAATACTTACAAAGCCAGTTATGTCATCATGTAAGTCTTTATAATTTGGAGACTTATTATTGTCCAAACCAGTTGTTTCAGATACTTGTACTGTAAAATCTCTCCAGGGAATGTCTTTCCTGAAAATCAAGCAGAATCTTTCTGTGCTATTTAACACAAAGAGAGTTATTTCCATTTTGTTATAAAACACTGATTTTTTTTAAAAAAATTATCGACATTACATGATGACACTACAAGAAGACTAGAAGTATTTTTAAAAAGTTACTCATAATACTCCCTAACTGAGCATAGCCATTTTCATTTGGTATATTTCTCCCAGTTCTTTCTCATCCCCCTCCACCCCTCAAGTTTTATATGGTTATAATACCAAGTTTATAACATACCTCACTGTTTTACTTATTATCACATTAACAAGTTTCTCCGATCATTTCTTCATCTCCATAACTACCATTTTCAAAGTCCACATAACATTCTATCAAGTGTATGTCCCCTTTGCTGTGGTCCCTTGTGGTGGTGGTGGTGGTGGTTATTGGATTTGGCACTTTTCATTGTGTAAAAGGGAGGGGAAAGGTTGCAATGGACATCTTTATGCATGATGGAGTCACTCAGAGTGGATTCCCAGAAATGACATTCTTAGTGCTAAAAATATGGATTTTGGTATATCCCTAACTCCTGTGGGAAATACTATGCATTCATTTTCTATATAATAGTCTTCTCTGGCAAGGGGTTATATTTCTCATTCATTAAACAGAAAAAAATGTATAATTCAGACAGTCAGACCGGCCTTCGGCCTCAGAGCCACCAGGTGATCTAACCAGAAACGTATGAAGCTAAGAGTGTATTGCTGTGTCCCCAAAGTCCATTTCCAGAGCTAGAAGGCTCTTACACACTAATAGGGGGCATTGCTATCAGGGAACAAGCAGATCCTGTGCCTGAGAACTGAGCCACAGTCACAGACCAGGCTCCTAAGCCATGTCACCTTCTTCTGTTGTTCCCGTGTTGTAACAGCACTTTGTAGACTAACACTTCATAGTTGTGTGGTCTTATAGTAGTTTCCCAGGGGCTTTAACACTTATCACTTCATGTTGTCAGCATAGAACTTTCCCTCCAACAGTACATGGCAACCCTGACCTTCAGGCCTACCTCGCAAATCTGACTTGGTCCCTCTCTTTTCCTATTGGGTCACACAGGACAAAGGAGAGACTCTTTTTCCTATTTGGCTGGCCTTGGTTATCTCCAGTTCTCTTCTGTCTCTCATATCCTGGAGCCTCTGTTTGCCATCGTTTTGAGTTTTCTATTCCACTCTAGGTAGGAGACAGAGCCCTGCCCTGGCACATCCTTGGCACTCACCTTTCAGACATGAAGGAGGGCTGTAGTAATACCCTTCCCCACACAGGCAGACACTGCTGTTATACAGCTCAACACAGGCAGCACCACCTTCACAGGGATGGCTTTGGCAAGGATTGCTGGGACCTTAGATGGAACAGAAAGACATTAGAAGTCCACAGAAATGACAGCAAATAACACTTAGAAACACAGTTGTCAATCTTCATGCCTCCCTCCTGGGCAGTCTCCATTCCCGGGCTGTGTGACTCCACAGCACACTCTTAAGAGAGCTAGAAGCAAATGCAGCTTTCTGTCTCTGGGGAGTCTTGCTGAAATTGGGGGCCAAGAGCTGTTGATGGCAAAGATTAGAGGTTGGTCGACAAAGGCGTGTTTGAGAAAGAAAGAGAAATAGGTAGAGCCTTCTAATTCCCAGGAGTTGGGAATCTTCAGATCTCCAGGACCCTCCAGAACTTCAGTACCTAGTTCTCTAATGCTAAGTCAGACTCCCCAAAACCACTGGATAAAGGGTGATATTTTATATTTTTTAGGATGGCATGAATGATTGCTTTGTAGGGAGGGAACACTCAAGAAGCTCCAAAAAGAAAAAGGAACTAGATGTCATAGTCTGGCTACCGTGCCTGGTGTACATAACCATGGGGCGAGGAATGGGATGGTAAAGGAGAGAGCGTGGTTAACCCAGGGAGCATTCTAGGGGAGGTGGTGAGGGACACTCCAGCCTCTGGCTTTCTGAGTGGATGTCTTGAAAAATGGTGAGAATAATATTGCAATGGCTTCCATGCCAATGGCCAAGACTCCTGGACCAGGCAGGGTATAGCATCTTCCTTCTTTCCAAAGAATTGATGAGATCTAAGGAGGGAAGTTCAGTTAGTGGCCAAATGTTGATCTTGGTTGGCCATCTTCTTCACCTCCATCAAACAAAATTCTGAGTTTTGATATCAGGATAGCTTCAGTGTTGGACATCCTTTGGAGATGGCTTGAGATTCTTAAAAATCTATGGTAGATACACTAGTTGTTTTTTTTTTTTAAAGCTATATAAGTTATAATATGTGTAACATACTCTCTTTTGACACACAAACATACAAATACATAGGCTTGCATTTGCATAGATTACCTCTGGAGGAAGAAATAAGAAACTGGCCACAGAAGTTGTGTTTGGGGAAGGAAACTCAGGGCCTAGAGGTTTAGGATAGGAGGGAGATTTCATTTTTATCACATATATTTTGCCCTGTTTGAGCTGCTTTTTTGATAAATCATGATCCTAATTTACATGTATTAAAAAATAAAAAATGGACAGCTGGGCACAGTGATACATGCCTGTACTCTCAGCAATTCAGGAGGCTGAGGCAAGAGGATCACAATTTGAAGGCCATCCTAGGCCACTTAGTGAGACCCTACCTCAAAACAAAATGAAAAGGACTAGGGATGGTAGAGCACCCCTGGGTTCAATCCCCAGTACTAATAAATAAATAAATAAATTTTAAAAATTAAGAATGGGCTACCAGTGTAGCTCAATGGTAGAACACTTGCCTAGTATGCCTGGGACCTAGTATGGTTTGATCTTTCAGGTGGCAAAAAGTAAATAAATAAGTAAATAGTAAATCAAACAACTCTGATGAGAATGTGGAGCAACAAGAACTCTCATTCTCTGTCAAAGGGAGTGTAAAATGTCAGCCACTTTGGAAGACAATTTGGCAGTTTCTTATAAAACTAAACATTCTCAACATGTGATCTAACAATCATGCTCCTTGGTATTTCCCCAAAGGAGCTAAAAACATGCTCACACAAAACCCTGCACACAGATGTTAACAGCAGCTTTTGATTCATGATTACCAAAACTTGGAAGCTACTGAGATGTCCTCTAATCGGTGAAAGGATTAAACTGTGGTGCATCCAGGCACCGGATCACTATTCAGCACTAAAAAGAAATAAGCTTTTGAGCCATGAAAAGACAGAGGATGCGAATGTTACCAAGTGAAAGAGACTTTCAGGGCAGTGAAAACTATTCTATATGATATTCTTACAATAGATAGCTGTCATTAAGCATTTATCCAGACCCACAAATGCACTAATGTAAACTGCAGTCTTTGTTAATGATGTGTCAATGTAGGGCCACTATTGTAACCCAGAACCCCTTTGGTGGGCAACGTTGATAATGCATGTACATGGGGGCAGGAGGTATGTGGGAGACCTCCATGCCTTCCTCTCAATTTTACTATGAATCTAAAATTGCTCTGAAAATAAAATATGCCAAGTTTTTTTAAAATGAGAGGGAAAAAATAGACTATATGGGACAAAAAGAGGCACGTTCACTACCTCATAAACAGCAGTAATCATCGCCCCTGTAACAAAGCATGAACCAGAGTTGGGTGTGGTGGCACATGCCTGTAGTCCAAGTGGCTCTGGAGGCTGAGGCAGGAAGATCAAAAATTCAAAGCCAGCCTCAGCAACTTAGTGAGGCCCTAAGCAACTTAGTGAGATCCTGTCTCTAAATAAAACATTAAAAAGGCGGGGGGGGGGGGAATGCTGGAGATGTGGCTCAGCAGTTAAGCACCCCTGGGTTCAATCCTTGGTACAAAAAAAAAAAAAAAAAAAAAAAAAAAAAACATGAACCAGTATTCTAAGTAAAGTAAATGGCTTATAAAAAAAAAAAAAAAAAAAAAAAAAAGCCTCAGATTTGGAAAATCCTAGGGAAGGAATTGAGTGCAGCTCCTCTCTGTAGATACCAGACAAATGATTCTTGGTGTGCTTTCTCTGTAGCAATGAAGGACAGGCTCATTAGCTTGTCTTGTACTCAGGAATTAAGTTACAGGGTGTTACAGCTGGAAGAGATTTGGGTGGCGATTTAGTTGGGTCACACCTTATTATAAATGAATACCAAGAGAGACCTGATGTGCCCTGTACTCCACACTTTGTGCCTTAATCTGAGAGGATGTCTGGGGAAGCAGAAACAGCTTGGAGTTGCTCCCTTTCCTGGTTCTACTAGAGCTGATGGTGTAGCTATGACCTCCTGCAGACTTCAGAATGGCCCCTCCAAGTGTAAGAAATTTGGGAATAGTCTTAGATACAGGCTCTGGACTTTATTTGCTTAATCACTCATTTCTTAGCTCTACCAACAAATCCTGGGAAAGCAATCAGAAATATGAGTAGAGAAAGCAGCACCCGCCTCTAATACCAGCAACTTGGGAGGCTAAGGCAGGAGGATTACAAGTTCAAGGTCAGCCTGGGCAATTTGGTGAGAACTTGCTGAAAAAAAAGGAGGAGGATGAAGAGTATAAGGAGGAAGGGAGAGGAGAAAAAGATGCTTTGGAAGATACCAGCTTGCTCTTTGACCTTGGACAAGTTATTGCCTTCACTGGTCCTCAGAGTCACCATCTGAGGATGACATGGTTCATCTAGACTCTTCAAGTTCCAAAGTAAGAGGATTCTTCTAGATCAGTGATTGGCAAACTATGGCTCATGAACCATATCTGACCAATGCTCTGGTTTTACAGGCACAGTTTTTTGGAGCACAGCTAAGATCATTCATTTATATTCATTTATATGTTGACTATGTCCAATTTCATGTTAAAAAGTGTAGCAGTTGCAACAGTGACCCAACATAGGCCACAAAGCCTGAAATAGTTACTATTTGGCCATTGCTGCTCAAGTTTCTGGCACCTGTTCTAGACCAAGCTTGGGGAAATGAGACAAGTGATTTCTGTTTCAATAACTTCAATAGCTTAAGGTCAGTTGTCATCTCTTAGTATCCCCCAAAAATGTTGTTTGGACAATTGCCTGGTTATGCCTAGGACTATCTGAGTATTGCTGTTCTTTGGCTTCTCATTCTTCAGGTTTAAATTCTGTGGCTTGGCTCAATTTCCAAATTGTGATCAGCTAGCACTTGAACTTCAGGGTAGCACTAACTTGGTCCTTAGGTAGACAGTATGACTGGAAGCCAGTGCTTATTTGAACCTGGGATTCTTAGAGAAGCCTGAAATTATATCCAAAAACTTCCCAGGGTATCTTTCACAAAGACCAAGTTCATAAAAAATATTCTACATCTGTCAAATAGCTTGAGGTAGGATGAGCAGGAGGAAAAGAACAGGATTGAATGGAGGCAATGTCTTAGAATCTCTGCCATCACTGCTAGCCTTTGTGACTGAGGTTTTAAGTGCATGACTCATATGCAAAGAAACTCAGGTCTCTTTACATCCATTTCCCTTCCCAATCAGAATGCACTTAACTACCATGCTCCACAAAGTTATGTGCCCTTAGTGAGGAGTCACTGAGGGGGCCACTCTTACCAGGGTTTGGGATGCTGGTCTCTGATGAAGAAGGGGTACCTACCGCTGGAAGTCACTTGTGGTGCAGGTGCAGATGAATTCGACGAGGGTGCTTGTGTTGTGTTGGTGGGTGCTTGTGTTGTGTTGGAGGGTGCTTGTGTTGTGTTGGTGGGTGCTTGTGTTGTGTTGGAGGGTGCTTGTGTTGTGTTGGTGGGTGCTTGTGTTGTGTTGGAGGGTGCTTGTGTTGTGTTGGAGGGTGCTTGTGTTGTGTTGGTGGGTGCTTGTGTTGTGTTGGAGGGTGCTTGTGTTGTGTTGGAGGGTGCTTGTGTTGTGTTGGTGGGTGCTTGTGTTGTGTTGGAGGGTGATTGTGTTGTGTTGGAGGGTGCTTGTGTTGTGTTGGTGGGTACTTGTGTAGTGTTGGTGGATGCTTCAGTATTGTTGTAGAGTGACTCAGTTGTGTTGGAGGATGCTTTTTTCGTATCTGTGGGTGCTTCTTTTGGGTCTGCGGGTACTTCTGTTGTGTTGGAGATTATTGCATTGTTAATTCCAGTTGTGGAAGAAATGTTTGCTGTAGCTGTGAATAAAGAGACAAGATTTATCCTGTTTTTTGCTGAAAGAACAAAGGTGCCAAGTTTCAGAAGACAGCACATTAAATAAATAAGGGCAGTTACTATTATTTATTACTAATTAGTACTTAACTTACTCTTTTCTAGAAAAACGAATATAGACAAGTACATTGGAAATGGAAACACATGACTAATTCTAAACAAAATAAAATTAAACAGTCAAAACTGGAAAGTGTTATTGAAAATGTAACAAAGACTTAATGTTTTTAAAATAAGAAGTACCCAAGAAGTAACATCATTTAAGCCTATAATTGCAAAACTGTCAACCTGGGTTTAATTTTTGACAGTTCTCAGTGAAGACAATTGAAGATGCCACAAGGTGGCACTGTTACAATCCAGGAAGTAGACCCCTTTTGTGTTTGTACACTTTAAGTCATTGACCCCAATTTTCCATTATGGGGCAGTTTTCTCCTTTGATAGATTGAGGAAGAGGAAAAGTTAAAGGAATAGTTTAAAGAATTATTAAATAAAAATACCTCATTTAGTATTTATTAAACTTCCTTTTTTTTTTTCTAGTGTAATTTACCTATTAACAATTCTAAACCGTGGTGTGGTGGTGCATGCCTGTAATCCAGCAACTCGCAAGGCTGAGGCAGGAGGATCACAAGTTCAAGGCTAACCTCAGCAATTTAGCGAGGCCCTAAGCAACTTAGCAAGACCCTGTCTCGAAAGTAAAAATTATAGTAATAATAAAAGAACTGGAGCTGTAGCTCAGTGGTCAAGTGACCGTGGGTTCAATTCCCAGTACAAAAACAACCACACAAACAAACAAAAAATGATTTTAGAACAAGATAAATAAATGATCTTTGCCCAAAGGGTTTTGGTGGTCATCAAATTTGCATTTTTCACAACTTTTAGAAACCCCTGGACACATGGAATAGTAAACTCTAGTCATGGACTAGTGATCCATTTCAAACTCTGGCATTGATAGTAAATTAAATGAATTATTTTTTAAAAAAAAGGTTTTAAAGAGGAAGAAATTCATCAACCTAGGCATGAGAGCTGCTGGAGATACTGCCTAACTCCCTCATGAGTCCATGAGCACCTTGGATACACAGTTTGGCTCTTCACCTTGAAGAAGGCTTAGTTATAGCTCTTTCAGGGACAAGAAAATTGTCAGCAGCTGGCAATGCTGACTGCTACTACTCCCGTTCCTGTGACTGTTCTCATTTATCAAGTACTTACCCTATGCCCAGCAGTACCTGTGAAATAGGTATGAGCATCCACATTTGATATGAGCCCACCAACACTCACAGGGATCAACAGATTTGCCCAGGACTGCGTAGCACAGTTCCTTAGCTACAACTTGGTTAGGAGATCGTGAAAAAGACTGTTCATTTAACAAAAGAGCTAAGAGGTCCCAGGGTAGCAAACAGAGCCGATCGAAGATCACAATGAAAGCAACAGAAGTCACCTCTATGTGTCCTCTCATTGGAGCAGCAGCTATGGAAAACTCTGGACAGACCCTAGCCATGGAAAACTCTGGACAGAAGCAAAATGCCTGGTGGGCAGTGGGGGTCAGATAGCCCTGATCCCTCCAGATCTTGAATCTTGTGCTTTGAAATGTTCATACTCTGCTAATGTCAAATAACTAGCACATACAGATACGCACAAAATTAATTGGGCCTCCTTACAAGGATTGCGACTGAGTTTTGGGCTTGGCAGTTTGTTCACTTTGATTGAAATTTCTGTTTGCTAGGGAGATAGCACTCAGGAACCCTCCATTAGTTTTAATAAAAGAGACAAACTCCAAGCAGATAGCTATATTCATTGCTATGAATAACTAGAATGTTTGTTTTTAACTAAAATATAGGTGTGTGTGTGTGTGTGTGTGTGTGTGTGTGTGTGTGTGTGTGTGTTTTCAGAGGGTTATACAAATTTCAGGGAAAACAGTTTAGATCTGATATTCTGGGCTTACATTATCTAGTAAAAATACCCAAGAAGAAATGTAAAATAATCCATTTGGTTCAACCTAAATTTAACAGAAATATATTAAGGCATTGGCATAGCAAAAGCAGTTTTCATCGTTTTATTTCCTCAGGTCCTAGAGCTTCTAACCAACATAATGGTAGCATGATGTCCATCAGGGTACAAACCATTTTTAAATAGGAAAAATATACCCTGACCTGGCTCTTCCTAGAGAACATTCCACAACCACCACCATCCAGGAAACATCTGTAGCTTCTCTATTCTAAGCTCACTGAAGTTCATGATAAAATGCCGTTCTTACAAATCTAAATCCTTCAATATTAAGAAATGTCGGTTCCCAAAGTTACTAATCAGATGCTGTGAAATAAAGCAGCCTAATTGCTCAAAGAAAGCAAAAACAACCTACTAAGTTTTGCCTGTAAAGGGACTTTGAACATCCTCTGCACATCTCTTCATTTTTCCAGTACATTCTCATGAAGGGATTATTGCAGTCAAAAGTGCTCTGCAAAGAAGCTGGGGCTGGGGAGAATGTGAAAGTACAAGATACACTTCCTGCCCTTGGTTGCTAGGACTCTGAGATGGAACTCATGTTTGAAAAGTAATTCCTTCCACATCTGCCAAATCCTTAATATTTCATAGAAAAAGAAGCTTTTTGCCCCCTTTTCTCCCCACAAGAAACAAACCGTCATAGTCACCAAAACTATCAATTGTAGTCTCCTGGGGTTGGGTTACTAGAATGGGGACAGATGGATAGGACAGCAGGTCAGATGTTCACTTTTTATTTCATACACATCTGTATTGTCTGAATTTGTTGCAATGGGGTCTGCATTACTTGCATAACTTAAAAAAAGAAGAAGAGCAAAAAACAAAACCAAAGTTTAAAAGTTGGATATGAGGCAGGCATAACAGAAAGCATCCAGGGTAAGTACCTACTATGTGTCCTGCAGGTCACACACCTTTCTCATTTACCCGCCTCGGTCACTCTTCAGGACAGGGAGAACTCCTCTATTACTACACAGGGAGAATCTGAGGCTTGGACACCCTAATGCTCATTAGCAGCACGTGGTGTTTGCATCCCTGCCCGCCTCACTCTGGAGCACATGATCTGCAAAGCTCTGAGCCCTTCTCCAGGTTTCTGTGGACCAAGAAATGTCCTCTCCATGTTTTCCCCACCCCACCCTACCCTGCTCCAGAAGGGACCTTGAGAATGAGTAACTCCTGATTCTCTGATCTCTAGCCATTTCCCCTCCCCTCTCAGCCAAATTTCCAGTCCTATCCACCCATTCTCTCTTATATTTTACATAGTACATCAAGCCTCCTTTAGCAGTGGCTCATGAAAGTCATACAGACCTCACCAGTTCTTACTAGACCTGAAGGTTTGGTCATGACATCTGTCTCCAGGGTTGACAGGCAGATCTTGTGAGGCCCACCCCTCCTTTGAGAACCGGTTTCCCTACTTTCCCCCTATTAGCCGGGGGGAACATCTCAGAAAATCAAATCCTGATGTTGCCACTCCAGTTCTCTAAAACAGGGTCAATTTCTTTTTGCTTTTCTGACATATCAATATGCCATCTCTTTCTGCAAACAACCTGAAGCTATTAACCCTCACCTCTCAGACACACAGGTGGCCTTCCCTGCCACTGGCCCCCAGATAGCCCTTTCAAACTCAGAAGAGAAGCACCTGTCTGCAGTCTAATCAATGTTGCAATTGCTCCTTGTGGTTTAGTACACACAAAGACCTTGGTGGAAGGAGGGCTTTTTCCTGTAGTTGTCCCTTTTATATTCAGGGGACAGATCCAGAATGCTATGGCAGAGCACTGGGCCCTGGGAGACTACTGAGTCATTCTTATTTAGCCTCAGACAAATCTCAGATCCTCAAAGTCTTAGCTCATAGATGTTTGCTGCTGCTGTCTTGCCCTTCATAGTTAAAAGGCCTACAACTTTGGGCTAGGGTTGTGGCTCAGTGGTAGAGCACTCGCCTAGCACATGTAGGCCCTGGGTTTGATCCTCAGCACCACATAAAAATAAATAAATAAATAAAATAAAGGTATTGTGCCCAAATATAACTAAAAAATAAATATTTTAAAAGAAAATGCCTGCAACTTTGAGCTGAGTCAGACAGGAAAACCTACTGGATTCTATCTCATGATGACAAACATGATTAGAAGAATTAAAACTAAAAGGCGTTCCTTACCCAAGATGATAGAAAGGAAGGCCAGAAGAGCCAGAGGCGTGGAGGCTTTCATTTTTGCTGTTCTTGTCAGGTAATCCAAGGAGGAAATGATTCCTCTCCTGAACTACCTTGGGTTTTAACTCTCTTTCAGGTGCAAAGTCCAGTCATTAACTGACGTCAAAGGCTGTTAGTTGTCAGGATTTGGTCATATATCACAGGGCTCTTCCCAGTTTTTGAGATACACTACGGGGAACCTGGCCTCATGGATTATTTTTCTAAGTCAGAGTCCAAAATAAGTCAGGATATTTCAAAATCTATTTCAAAGTTGTTAAAAGGTCCATGGTAGGTGAATTTGGTTAATTTCTTTATATCCCAAATATCCCTACACTACCATCTTTTCAGATTGAACCCAGGGGCACTCAGCCACTAAGCCACATCCCAGCCCTTTTATTTTGAGACAAGTTCTCAAAAAATTGTTTAAGGACTTGTTAAATTACTGAGGCTATCTTCAAACTTGCTATCCTCCTGCCTCAGCCTCCTGTGTCACTGGGATTACAGGTGTGTGCCACTGCACTGGGCAAGGACACCATTCTTTAAACACTCAATAACATAGTCTCTCCCAATGTCGTTTAAAAAAAAATTCCCTTCCTCCAGGTGTAGTTCTGAGAATCTCTGAGAAACCTCTCCAAACTGTCACTTGGCTTTTGTCCCCTTTCACTGTAGACCACTGGTGTTAAGCCTCTCTAATGGTCAGTTTTTAGTAACTTTATAATTACATCTCCAAGCTTCCATGGCTCTCCATGTTGTTTATCTGCCTGGACACAGAACCCAAACCATGCTCCCAAACGCTGTTCCCATCAAATTGTAGCATTTAATCTCATTTTACTGAAGGCTTGTGGGTGACAGCCAAGGAAGCAGAAATACAGTGCAAACAAGGAGGAGAACTGGGACAGATGGTTTGACCTCCTTGCTCACAGGGGTTCATGGCCATGTACCCCACCTCTGGTTCCCTTCCCTGTCCCCTTGTTCCTCAGCCCCTGGCCTCTCACCGTGTTTCAGGAACCAGCTTTTTCACTTGCATTAGAGTCTTTTAAATCCAGCCCTCTGTCTTTAAGAGGCCCCAACACTCCCGGTGCCCAACCCCAGCCAGAGCCAGAGAAATAGAAACTGAAAACACCTTGTGGATTCCAGTTTGAGTTTTAACTCTCCTTAGATTTTAAAAATTAGATTACTGCCTAGCAGGCTAGCTCCTATTGTCCGTAAAGTCTCCATTCAAAAATAGGATTGGGTGGCTGGGGTTGTGGCTCAGGGTAGAGCACTTGCCTAACACATGTGTAGCACGGAGTTCGAGCCTCAGTCCCACATAAAAAACAAAATAAATAAATAAAGTTATTGTGTCCATCTACAACCAAAAATATTTGCTTGATAATAGGATTGGGTTTTGTTCTCATATGGCTGAGAGGTCCCTTTAAATATTTTTGCTCTTTTAAGGCCCATGATGTGGCACCACCCGTTCTCAGCATGAATGCCTTCTGGCACCAGGATCTAAACAAACGCCTGTTTTGGTGGTACTGGGGTGCTCTACCACTGAACCCATGGATACTACCTCTCCAGCCTTATTTATTTATTTATTTTAAAATTTTTATTCTGAGACAGGGCCTCACTAAGTTATCCAGGCTGTCCTTGAATTTGCAATCTTCCTTCCTCAGCCTCCTAAATAGCTGGGATTATAGATGTGTACCACCCCAAAAGCTCTGTTTTTTTTTTTTTTTTTAACTACTTTTTTCCTTTTTTTATGAACTAACTTTATTGAGATATCATTTATAACAATAGACTATCCAGTTAAAGTGTACAATGTGGTGGATTTTGTTGGGTTGATGTACACAGATGTGAAACCACCTCACAACCAAGATGTATTCCAGTCACATCTGAAGGTGTCTTCTTGCCTCTTTGTAGTCTCTTTCCCAACCCCATCCCCAGGCAATCACTGATTCACTTCAGCCTCTGTAGATTAGTTTGCATTTTGTAGAATTTTATATAAATAGAACCATACAGTTGTACTGGGTTTGGTTTGGTTTGATTTTGTTAGTCTGGCTTCTTTTTCTCATGGAATCATTTTGAGATTCATCCATGTGGTAGTTTCTTATTTCTGAATAGTATTCCATTGTATGAAATGTACTATAGTTTATTTATCAATTCCTCTGTTGTTGGACATTTGGGTAGTTTCTAGTCTCCTACTTCCATCAATAAAAGGGTTATGAGTGTTCATGTATAAGATTTTGTGTGGGCATAAATGCATTAATTTCTCTTGGGTAAATATTTTGAGTGGATTGCATCATATTGTAAGTATGTGTTTAACTT
Source organism: Tamias sibiricus (assembly GCA_025594165.1). Lineage (NCBI taxonomy): Eukaryota > Metazoa > Chordata > Mammalia > Rodentia > Sciuridae > Tamias > Tamias sibiricus. The sequence continues at coordinate 70,372,465 of CM046668.1, forward strand.
TTTAATCAACTGTAAACTGTTTTCCTAGTTTGTTGTACCCTTTACATTTTAATCATCAATATGTGAGATTTCCAGTTTCCAATTTTTGCCAACACTTGGTGTCTTTAGTCTTTATAATATCAGCCATTCTACATGGTGCATCTTGGCATCTCTGGTTTTAATTTCTGTCTCCTGATGATGACGGATTTGAGCATTTTTCACATGCTCAGCAGCCTCTCAACTCTCTTCTTTTGTTAAATATGTGTTCCAATGGTTTGCCCATTTTTAAATTGAATAGATTGTCTTGGTTTTGAGTTGTAAGAGTTCTCTATATATGTGTTGCAAATATTTCTCCTTTTTATTATTTTTACATGGAATTTTCAACCTACTACTTTTACTTTATAAAAATTTAATCAGGAACTTAGAAAAACTGAATGCAGACTAATGTCACATAATTAGCACAGGATCTCAAATGCAGGGTCTCAATCCTATCTCCTAAGCCAGGAAGAGCCTATTACCCTTTTCCTGTCTTAGGTTCAGATATGAGGGGAGTAGTGCCCACTGTGCTCTATGACCAGTTTCTGCTAATGTCACCATATTACATCAATGCCACTGTCTACCATGGCTGTCTGTACTACTTCTCTGCTGGGCATTGGACAAAGAGTATGACCAGGAAGGAATGGGGGACTCTGAGCACCTGGCTCCCTGGCTCTTTCCTGGCCTTACCTGGAAAAGTATGAGCAAAAAAGAATGTCAAGCAGTCCTGAAAGTATGAACCAGCAATCAGTCTTTCTTATGTCACCTCCTAACTCAACCCACACCAGACTTCAACATTCCAGAATTAGAGATGAGCACAGAACTTCTCTCTAGGGGCGATGCTTCCTCCCATTGCTGGTGCTTCCTGGTGGAGGGAGCTCAGCCCTTCCACCATCCTGCCTCTGGGTATGTCTTCATGCATTTTGGCCTAAATGAGGAGTAGAGAGTTGTTTCAGAACAATAAACTCACCACAGATCCTGCATTTTCTTGTGGGGAGAAAACGTGTTCAGGACTTTCATGCCCGGGAAGACAAGGATTCGGAATTGAGAAGTCCTAAGCCACATTTTTCAAAATAAACTCCTTAATAATATATTAAAATGACACGTTGCCTCATATTCCTTGTCTTCTCACATGATTCAAAACCTGCACGGGAAAAAGAAGTGAAATTTATTAGCACAACCCAGCTACATTCTAAATATTTATCTATAAATTAAGAGTAGAGATTCCATTTTTTCCATAGATATTTTGCATAATTGCCTGTTCACCAGAGAACTATTCTTCAGGAGTACTTTATTGATGAATTTATCAGCTATGAAGAGGAATGGGACATGTCCATTAATCTAAATCAGTGCCTAATCATTCAGATATAAACTATTTGTTTTATCTTTTTTGTTATAAAAGAGAGCTATAGGGCTGGAGTTGTGGCTCAGAGGTAGAACACTTGCCTAGCATGTGTGAGGCCCTGGGTTCGATTCTCAACATCACATATGAATAAATGAATAAAGTAAAGGTCCATCAACAACTAAAATAAAATAAAAAGAGAGCTATAGCAAAGCCATTTAGGCTTGAAGTTTGGGGATTCCGAGATGGCTGAATAAAGATGTCTAGCACTCCCCTCCTCCTCCATAACGAAGAAACAAAACAATAGGTGGGTAGCTGCATTCTGAGGTGAGTGACCCTGAGAGAATGCTGGAACTCAGCAAGGGAGAGGCTGGAACCTTATAGGATTGGAACTGGATCTGTCAAGAGCCCCTCTTTAGCTTCTTTGGTTCTGCAACGCCACAGTACCATGATAAGGTTCTGGAGGATCATGACCAACCTAAAATAACCAGGCCCACAGAATTGTTTTCTTTTTCTATAGAATCAAGTGCTGTAATACATTTTAAGCCCTTATCTAATTCTAATTTTAGCCCCTTGGTAGAGGCATACATATAGCCTTCCCAGTTTCACAGTTACTAATTGTCAATATCAGATTTAGATAATAAATGAAACCGAGGAGCATCTGCCTCTCTAATTCAGGAAACCATTCCCAGAGAGAGGGCTTGTGAAAAATCAATGATGCTTTGACAAAACCCTTCCCAATTCTGGCATTCACAGCTGCTGGGATTAACTTTTCAGCTAGTGATGACTTTGCGTGAATGAAGTTCAGGTGGCTGGTCAGGTGCCACCTGATGCTCCAGGCATCTCCGCACCAGATGAAGCAGGGAGCCAGATGGTGACATCTCTACTCTCCTGGATGATGAGCTGATGGATAACGGGGGTCAGCAGAAAATAAACAATTAAATAAAATAATTTTGGAGAGTGATAAATGCTATGAGAAAAATAAAACACAATAATGGGATAGTGACTTGTGGGGTTGGGGGCGCTACTTTAAATAGGATGGCCAGCAGAACTTTCTTGCAGGAGCTGATATCTGAACTAGGCCTGATATTGAAAAGAAGGCTCTATCAGGAGAAGGGCATTCCAGGCAGAGAGAAGGGTCAGGGCAAAGCCCCTGAGGCTGGAACAACTCTGGCGTGTTTGAAGAGCACCATGATTTAGAAGATTGGGAGGAAGTGATGTCAGAGAGGCAGATGGGAGACTTACCCCAGGGTCTTACAGGCATCAGACAGGAGTTTGGGTTTTATCCCGAGTGCAGTAATAGGAAGTCATGGGAACATTAGGCAGGAGAATGGTGGCAGAGGTCTTCCTTGGTCACCTTATCTAAAGGAGCTTCCCTACCCACCCACTCTGCTCAGCCCCAGTTAGTTTGCTCTGTAAGCTTCATCACAGTGTGTCAGTACTTTGTCTTTTTGTTGGTTGTTGGTTGCCCCTGCCCTGTTCACTTCCTGACCTCAGCACCCAGGACAGCTGGCAGGTAGCAGGTGCTCAGCAAATATTTATGAAATGAAAGAATGAGTGGATGAATGCCCTCTGATTTATTCTGGGTGCAGGGAGCAGCCAACGAAAAGCAAATAAGACATAGTCCTGGGTCTTCGTGCTCACAGTGCTTTTGATCATTAATTTTCCAAACGTGGTTGTCATGATCAAATGACTCACAAAAGGGAACTACAATTAGCAAATAAAACAGTGAGGAAAATACTCAACTTTTCACTCATTTTAAAGACATGCCAATACTAAAACAATAATGATATAATATTTTAAAACTCTTAAAATGTGTACATTAAGCCAAGTGTGGGCACACACCTGCAATCCCGGCAGCTCAGGAGGCTGAAGCAGGAGGATTGCAAGTTCAAAGCCATCCTCAGCAACTTAGTGAGGCCTTAAGCAACTTAGCAGACCCTATCTCAAAATAAAACATAAAAGGACTGGGGGCATGACTCAATGATTAAGCACCTCTGGGTTCAATCCCTGGTACCAATATGTATATACATATAAATATTCAGCTCTAGGAAGGTTACAAATAATATGATTACTGTTGCTTTATGGCTTCAAAAGCAATTTGGCAAGAGTTATTAAGAGCTGGAAAAATGTTCTTACCCTTTAAGAAATTCACTACTGGAACAACTTTATCGTAAGGAAATAATTTCAAACAAAGGGAAAATTGTATGTACAAATATGTTTGGGGCAGTGTTACACTTAGTATAAAAAATCGCGGGCTGGGATTGTGGCTCAGCGGTGGAGCGCTCGCCTAGCACATGGGCGGCCCGGGTTCGATCCTCAGCACCACGTACAAATAACATGCATTGAATAAAACACATTGTGTACAACTAAAAGCAAATAAATAAAAATATTTTTTAAAAAAATCGCAAACAACTTTATTCAACAACAGAGGATTACACTTGGTGACCGTTCTCAGTGGGAGGTAAAACCACATCACATGAGGTAGGTTGCTGAAGATGATGGGCAGCCACAGGGCAAGTGCTGATTCTTCTAGGATAGTTAGTAGAAAAGATAGAACACATAGGATGTGTTCTCTAGCTAAGTAAAAAAATGTGCCTCTATAAAGATAAATGCTAGAAGGAAACAGAAAAATGAATGTGGCTTGATTTGTGGGCTGGCAGGATGAGCTGAGCTCTTCTGTGGTGACTTCTTTCTGTCCTGCATGCATGTGCGTGCATGTGCGTGTGCACACGCGCGCGCGCACACACACACACACACACACACACAATGTAAAGAATTCACATGAAAGTTCAAATAAAAATGTATGGTTTTTTTTTTTTTTTTTTTTTTTTTTTTCGGTACCGGGGATTGAATCAGGGGCACTCGACCACTGGGCCACATCCCCAGCCCTTTTTTGTATTTTATTAGAGACAGGGTCTCACTGAGTTGCTAAGTGCCTCGCCATTGCTGAGGCTGGCTTTGAACTTGTGATCCTCCTGCCTCAGCCTCCCAAGTGCTGGGATTACAGGCGTGCGCCACCACGCTCGGCTAAAATGTATGGTTTTGTTTTTGCATTATCAGGGATTAATCCCAGGGTTTCTTCACTACTGAGCCTCATCCCCAGCACTTCTTTTATTTTTACTTTTGCTAAGTTCAAAGCTGGCCTCAAACTTGTGATCCTCCTGTCTCAGCCTCTGGAGTTGCTGGGTTTAGGACATGCGCGACTGCACTCCATCAATGTATGGACTTTCAATCACTGGACATATGTTCCTAACCTCTTTGGTCTTCAAAAGGAGCAGGTATTAACATTTGAAGTCTTGGATTGTAAAATTTCACAATCATTTATCTACCCATGCCACTGAATTTAGTCAGCACTATAAAGAAAATTTTATGTCATGAGAAATTTTATGTGCTTTTTAATTGCATTTTATTATCCATCTCCTGGAATTATACTCTCAGGGAAGTTCTATAAAGGGGCTTTCCCCAGGAAGTAGTCTGACTTTTCACTACTCTCCCTGAATTACCACCTGGAATTATAAGAAGCTTGAGGTCAGAAACTTTCTTCTGGAGGCCACAGTTATACTTCAGATCTCCTCATTGAGGAAGTGACACAGCCCCCAGGGAACCTAGCAATGGGCCTGGGCTTTTTGGTCTTTGGAAGGAAATGAGAAACAATAGCTGAGCTGGGCGGTGATGCACACCTGTAATCCCAATGATGTGGGAGGTGGAGGGAGAAGGGTCGTAAATTCAAGGTCAGCCTCTGCAACTCAGGAATAGCCTGTCTCAAAATAACAATAAAAAAGCACTGGAGATATAGCTTAGTAATATAATGCCCCTGGCTTCAGTCCTCAGTACCATGGGGTGGGGGGACAACAGATAGGAGTAGGTTGGCATCTATCTGGGGTTTGCAGTTGTTCTGGTTTGCCCCTGTCAACCTCTCCCAGTCCAGTTATTCCTAAAATGACAGCGGAGGCAACCAGGACAACCAGATGTGTTCTTCAGACCAGCAGCACCAGCATGATTTGGGGACTGGCCCCAACCCACACCTACGGAGATCAGCTGTCTGTGTTTTAACAAGGCTCCAGGATACTCTGATGTGCAGGTTTGAAACCACCACACTGGAAGCACACAGAACAATTAGAAGTGTCCCTGGACACAGCATTAGGTAACATCAGTTCACTCAGAGAGGAAAGTTAGGCCTTTCCAAATATATTTCAGAAATTCTGTTTACAGGGGGAGAAAATCTCATTGATGTTAGTGTATCTTTAATTCTTCTCCAAAACTGGCATATCTCCTTTCTTGAGGGAAAAGATCAGGTCTTAGGCACAAAGCCTTTGACAATCAAAGGTAACTACCTAGAATCAACATTTTATTTTTGTTTGTCTATTTTTTGGTACAATGGATTGAATCCAGGAGTGCTTAACCACTGAGCCACATCCTCAGCCCTTTTTATTTTTTATTTTGAGACAGGGTCTTGCTAAGTTGCTTAGGGCCTTGCTAAGTTACTGAGGCTGGGTTTGAACTTGTGATCCTCCTGTCTCAGCATCCCAGGCTGCATGTGCCATTGGGCCTGGCTGTGGTATTTATTTTATGATGACTTTCTATTTATGGCCAAGGAGACTAGTTCTGTCCTATTTGTGGTGGTGATGTCATTTGTTTGAAAAGTAAACTCATTTAGATTTTTAAAAATAAGTCAATGTCATGACAAATATTATGCAACAAAGAGTAGAGAAGATGTATGGTTTGTTAGGAATCCCGAGGGTAGTATAAAATGGCCTGAAGTTTGGGAGACACTGTGCTAGGACACTTTGAATGGCAGAGAAAATGACCTTCAAAAGTGTAGGAGCCAGAAAGCAAGCAGGAGCTAAACACAAGTTCAAAATTTCAACCCCATGAAAAAACATCACATCACACTAGTAAACAAGAAATCTAAATGAAGCTAGAACTGAAATCCAAACTGTTTTCTGATCAACTTTAATGCATAAGAGCCCATCTGGAAAGTTCCTCCCCATAAGCATCTGTCTTGGGAAAACAAAATGACATTGAAGAAAACATTCAAAGTTGGAACTCATCTGGCAACTATCTCACTAATCATATAGCAGACCTTCTTTTTTATTGTTATTCCAAGTCACCTATGAAAGGTTTCTTTCAGGGAAAAAAAATCCTTCATTTGACTTTCTCAGGAAACTTTTTATTTTATGGCTGATTCAAAATAAAATGTTGGCGTGTACTCATAAGCAATTTCTTAAGAGGTTGACTTAGCACTAAGAATCACTAGTGCTCCTTAGCACTAGGAGATACAATGATACAGAGGTTTATTTACTGGCAAAAATGGAAACATTGACCATGCCTGCTGTTCCAGGTGGTATGTGGAAATAGGCCTTGTACAGAGCAGTAGGGAGGGCAATTTACATGGCTTTCAGGGGAGGGATATTGGTAATATGTATCATGGACCTTTAATGTTCATATCCCTTGACCCAGCAATTCCACTGTAGTAATTTATCCTATGGAAATAGACAAACATATGCTCAAAGACATATGTACAAATGTGTTATTATTATTTTTCATAGAAAAAATTAAAACTACACAGAGGACTATAAACGGGTTTGGTGAATTCATAACAGGAATATTATGCAATCATTAAAATTCAGCTTATACAGTCTGGAGTTTCCTCAGAAAACTTGGAATGAAACCACCATTTGACCTAGTTATCCCACTCCTGAGTATGTACCTAAAGGACTTAAAATCAGGATACTATAGTGATGTAGCTACATCAATGTTTATAGCAGCCCAATCCACAATAGCTAAGCTATGGAACCACCCTAGCTGCTCTTCAACAGATGAATGGATAAAGAAAACATGGTACTTATACACAATGGAATATTACTCAGCCATAAAGAAGAATGAAATAATGGCATTTGACAGTAAATGGATGGAACTGGAGACTATCATGCTAAGTGAAATAAGCCAATCCCAAAAAACCAAAGGCCAAATGTTCTCTTTGATATGTGGATGCTTACTCACAATAGGAGGGCGGGAGGGAGGAGTGGAGGTTCACCAGATTGGACAGGGAGTAGTGGGGGGGGCACATAAGGGGGATGAGAATGGAAAAGACAATAGAATGAATCAGACATAACTTTCCTACGTTCACACATCAATACACAACCAGTGGAACTCCATATCATGTACAACCACAAGAATGGCAAGTTATACTCCATGTATGTATGACATGTCAAAATACATTCTACTGTCATGTATAACCAAAGAGAACAAATAAAATCTTTTTAAACATTCAGCTTAGAATCAATAACAAAGAAAATTTCAACAATATTGTATTTTATTGCTTAAATGAACGAGAAAACAGTCTACATAGTGAGATACTATACTTGGAACCCAGTAGCCAACAATGGGTTTGTTTATTTTGGAGCTGGGGATCAAACCCAGAGCCTTGAGTGCTCTACCACTCACATACATCCCCAGCCTCTGTGTTGGGTTTAGACTCTTTCCTTCCTTCATCAGATACTTTAAGCATCCAGGAGTGACTGCCACTGTTTAGGCTCTGAAGATACAGCAACCAACTAAAGACATATTAACTCTGTAAAGTGCCATGGAGGACACACTGAGGGGATGGTGACCATGTGTACCACAGGAAAACTTTGGCTTCTCTGTAACGTCCATAAGTACAACACCCAGCAGAGGTGGGCACATTAGGCATTCAATAAAGAGCCCATGATTGACTGACATTCTGTGGGAACAAACATCCTAATTTCAGTACCACCCTGGTCAGCAGCTGCAATGCAGGTCAGGACCAGAAACCATCCCTCTCTCTGCTCCCCTGCCCTGACACTAGATACGACTGCTTAGTCAGACTCTCTTCCTTCATGGTCACTCCTCACAAGGGATTCTGGTTCCTCCCTTGCAACTTAGCCTCAGTCAAGCAGTGTTTGATTGGCTTCAATGCCATTTGCAAACTTCAAGTCACCTTCCTTCCCCAGAAAGCTCTTTTATAGTCTCTGGAAACCAGAGGAAGAAGAATGAGAGATGGGAGGTAGGGCTGGGACAATTCTTTCTACAGAAATTTTCTCCAGAAGAGATCATGTTCTAGCTCCTGCTGAGTCAAGATGCCTTGTAATAATCTGCCCTTGAACTTCCAATAATAAGTTCCCCATTTTCCAATTCTTAGAGGGTGGTATAATATTGGGGCTTGTGAACTGAAAAACTAATTGTCAATGGAGCATAGTCTTTAGGCTCCTTCTCTTCCCTGAGGAAAATTTAGATTTTCAGTAGAAATACTTATGCTCTTGCAGAACTGTGCTCCCACGGTGGTGTCTGGGACTGTTGTGGTTTGGATGTGAGGTGTTCCCCAAAAGCTCCTGTGCTCATGCAGAGATATTCAGAGGTAAAATGCTTGGAGTATGAGAGTTGTAACCTAATCAGTCCATCCTAGTTTGAATGGACTTAACTGGATGATAACGGTAGGTAGGTGGGGTGTGAATGGAGGAGGTGGTCACTGGAGACATGCCTTGGAATGGTTTTTCTTCCTTTCTCTGCTTCCTGGTTATCATAAGTAGAGCAGCTTTCTTCTGCCACAATGTTCTGCCTCACCTTGGGCCCAGAGCAATGAAGTCAGCCCACCATGGCCTGAATCTCTGAAAACAAGCTAAAATAAACATTACTTCCTTTAAGTTGTTCTTGTCAGGTATTTTGGTCATAGCAAGGAAAACTTCACTAACACATGGACTGAGTATGGAGTAGAAGGAAGGGTAGTTTTCCCCACCACACTAGGCCAGATAATTAAAAGTGAGCTGGACACTACTTCATAGTCACTAGATTAGATATCAATGAAAATGTCAGTGAAAAAGTTATCATCATCTGTTGGTGAGGATGAGGAGAAATTAGAACTCTAATACAGTACTAGTGAGCGGTCAAATGATATGGCCAATATGGAAAACAAAAATATGATATTTCCTCAAAAAGTTAGACATAGAGTTACTCTTTGACTCAGCAATTCCATTTTTAGTCCTACACACAAGAGAAATGAAAGTATGTCCAAACTAAAATTGATACGTGAATGTTTATAGCAGCATTACTCTTTTTTTTTTTTTTTTTATGGTACCGGGGATTAAACTCACAGGCACTTGACCACTGGGCCACATCCCCAGCGCCCCCCTTTTTTTATTTTATTAGAGACAGGGTCTCACTGAGTTGCTAAGTGCCTCACCATTGCTGAGGCTGGCTTTGAACTCCCGATTCTCCTGCCTCAGCCTCCCAAGTGCTAGGATTACAGGCGTGCACCACCATGCCCAGCTAGCAGCATTACTCTTAAGAGCTAAAAGTAGAACAACCCAATATCCAACAGCTGATGAATAGATAACCAAAATGTTATATATCCATACGATACAATGAAATATTATTTGGTACAAAAAGAAATAGAGTACTTATACAATGTATATCATGGACAGACCTTGAAAATATTAGCTAAATGAAAGAAGTTAGACACAAAACACTTCATATTTGTTTGATTCTATTTAGATCAGAATAGGCAAATCTATAGGGACAAAAACTAAGTTAGCAGTTGTCTAGTGCTTGGGGAATGGGAGGACTGGGGTACAATGGCCAAGAAGTATGGGTTTCTCATCAGGTTGATGGAAATGAGCTGAAATTGATTGTAATGATACATTTAATTTAAGTGACTAAGTTATATGATATGTGAATTACATCTCAATAAAACTGGAAGAAGGAGGAGAGGAAGAGGAAAAAGAAGGAGGATGAGGGTAAGAAAAAGAGGAAAGGATTTTTTACAAAGCAATCTAGATCAAAACCCTTCCAGAGCAATTTTAGGGAGGACTGGCTTAAAGGAAATTTCTACTCAGTGGAGGCTTCTCTCTGCTGTACGTAGCCTTTTGCAATTATCACGTTATGGTTTGCATGTAAGTGCTGTTTTGCCTTGTCATCATAAGTTGAATTAATTAAGAAACATGATCAAACTTTAGCAAAATATAATTTAAAAAGTCACTCAGTCCTCAATAATAGTGGTTGAGATAAGTCCTCACTCAGAATTTAGTTTTAGCCCTGTGCTCAAATAGTCAAAATAAATTGTTACCACTGCTAACCATCAAACTGCTGTATAGTAGGGTAAGTAAGGATCTTCAGCCTCTATACCTGACAAAAATTCAAAAACTCAGGGAACCAATCTACTAATTCAATAACACATCAATATATTCAAATATATTCTTATTGTGTGTGTATACATATGTATGTTATATATGGACACAATATCTTTATTTTGTTTGTATTTATTTTTATGTGGTGCTGAGGCTCAAACCCAGTGCCTCACTTGTGCGAGGCAAGTGTTCTGCCACTAAGCCACAACCCCAACCCTCAAATATATTCTACAAAATATCTGCTCATCGGGCTAAGAGTGTAGCTTAGTGGTGAAGCACTTACTTTGCATAGATTAGATAGATCCATGTGAAGACCTGGATTCAGTCTCCACAAACAAAACAAATCTTGCTCATGAATAATACAAAGAATAAACATAAGCTTTGAATATCTCACATTTTCATAGTTTTGTAAATGAGTCCAACTACAGATTTCTCTGTTTGACATATTTCTACAACCCTCAATTATAACACATCTTAGAGGACCCCACTTCAGTTAATATTGAAACAGTGTTTTCTCAACGTTTTTGAAAATATTTTTTCTAAAAAAAAAAAAAAAAACCCTAAAAAACAAAAAACCCTGCTTTATTAAGATTTAATTCATGGGCTGGGGTTGTGGCTCAGCAGTAGAGTGCTCGCCTAGCATGTGTGCAGACCAGGTTCAATCCTCAGCACCAAGTAAAAATAAATGCATTGTGTACAAATAAATAAATATTTTTTAAAAAAGATTTAATTCATATGCTATAAAACTCACCTTTTTTATTTTTTTTTTTTCTTGCAGTACTAGGAATTGAATCCAGGGTCTGGCACATGCTAGGCGAAAACTCAAAACTATATTTTATTTTGGGACAGGGTCTCACTACATTGCCTAGGATGGCCTTAAACTTGTGATCCTCCTGTTTTATCCTCCCTGGGCACAGGCACATGCCACTGTACCCAGCAAAATTTACCCATATAAAGTGTATTATTCCATTTTGAAAATATGCTTTCCTATAGTTGTTCCACAGAGACTAGTCATAAAGGCTAACTCTCTAGTCACTTCAAACCTGTCACTGATTCATCAAATAACACTTGAGTGTGTTGTGACATTGGTAACAACTGTTAGCCCATTAAGACCCAAGGAAAACCACTGAAAATTATTTTCCTTGTTTTAAAATTAACTATTGATACTGTTCCCAATGTTCTCAACTCTCTAGTGACTATTCTTGCCAAAATAGTCTTAAGCAAGTTTTGAATAGTCTTGAAAAAAATCTTTTCCCTCTAGGCCCATAATTTTTTGGATGCTACAATCCAACATAATTCAATCATCCCATCCTTAAATGGCTTTTTTTTTTTTTTTGCATGGTAAGCAAATGAGCCACTCAGAAACTTCCTTTGGTTGTAGCCTCACTCATAATTTAATCTATGAAGAAATTCTGCTGTAATGAGATATTCCACTTTAAATTTTCTATTTTTTTTCCCTGCAGGTTGCTTTTCCATGAGTTGTGACTATTGTACATGTGCTTAGTGTAGTGATGTGGACATGATCTACTATTTTAGCCCACTTGTACTCACAATGCTTTGTCATCTAATTTAATAAAATAATTCATACTCCACACTCCATGATAATCCATACTGTCACTTGAAAGCATAATATTTGAGATCTATTTTCCTCTCCTTGTTTTGACATGATGGGTATGTATTGATAATCTTTTTTTAAATATTTATTTATTTACTTTAGTTGTACACAATGCAATGCATTTATGTTTACGTGGTGCTGAGGATCAAACCCGGGCCGCGCACATGCGAGGCGAGCGCTCTGCCGCTGAGCCACAACCCCAGCCCCTGTATTGATAATCTTAAAAGAGGAAAGAAAATGTCATGGTATGGCCATATACACGGTGCTTGAAAAATTGTTGAGTTATAACCACATCACTGTGATGTGTAATGTGCCAAGCATCAGTGTGAAGAGATGAGAGCACCACGTGTAATCTCCATCATGGCTGCTCAACTCTCTTATTATAGCACCAAAGCCACTGTAGACAACACACAAACAAATGAGTGTGGCTGTGTTCCAATAAAACTTCCTTTGTGGATATGATACTAACGTTTGGAGTCTATGTAATTCTCACATTTTACAAAATATGATCCTTTTAAATTTTTCCAGCTATTTAAAATGTAACAATCCCTCTTAGTGTGTAGGTCCTGCAAAAGCAGATAGCTGCTGGTTTGCCAACTCCTAATCCTGAGGACGCTTAGCTCAATGGGGAGAAGTCCTCCCTTACCAGAGCTCACCCCTGCCTAAAAGCATTCTGAAGACTTACAGAAGAGTGGGTGCTCACATTGAACCTCCTAGAATGAACACAAGACTCGACCTCCAAGTCAAAGTACAAACCACCGTCATCCAGAGCTCTTTCCTGGTACAGGGTGAACATTGCAAGACATCCACTGTCGCCTTTACCTCAACACTGAGAAGTCAGTTCTGTGGGCAAGTTTTAATGGACTAAAGAATTGGATCACAGAGAAGTTAAGTAAGAAGAGGAAATGTAGGTAACATTGCGGCAAGGGGACGATCCACACAGCGGCTTTGAAACCGATCAGTGAGGAAGGATAGAAAGGAGCCTAGAAGTGCTAGCGGTGTCCACGCAGAGCTCTTTCACACAACTTGCCAAGCCGATCCTGCACACTCTGGAGTGACACAAAGGTCTGTGGAACTGCTGTTGAGCGGGAGGAGAGCACTGCCACCTTTGAGGAATACAGTGGCTGACCCAGACAAAAGAAAAAGGCAGAAAGGAAAAGCAGCTGCAGACGTCCAGGGAGCCGCCAACGCTCTGAGAACAGCGCACACCTGGGTGAGGCTCGGGTAACCAGCAGGGGAGGGCCTGGCTGAGGCTGGCGCAGCGGCCCCGAGAAGCTACAACTGTGGGTGGGCGTGGGGAAAGGGTGCCTTCTGGAGGGTCCCTTTCCCGGTGCCATTCATCTGCTGACACACAACCTCCCTGAGCCACTCTTCCGCTGGGCCATTCTGCCATTCTGGGCCAAAGGTGCAGCATGGACTTCACTAACAGGATCGCTGACTGTCTAGATGCGATCCGATACAATTGGCTTAAACTGGAAAGATAAAAGGAGGGCTTCTCAGGGTCCGTTTTATTTGAGACTTGAGGTTCGACTTTTTTTGTTAGTTTGTTTGTTTTGTTGGTTTTCTAGTTGTTGTTTTTTTCTTTTTTTGGTTTTGTTTTGCTTTGTTTTTTGCATTGATTGTCAGTGTGTTTGTTTGTTTGCTTCTGCTCCTCTTTTCTTTCCTTCTTTTCTTCCTTCTCACTTTTGCATCTTTTCTTCTTCCTTCATCTTTCCTATTTACACCCTGCCAGTGCATACTAAACAGAGGCAAAAACAAGTTATACGCAGAATTTGGGATTTCTAGAATGGGCGCAATTGAACTGTATAGCAAAGCAGTGTTATATATAGTTCACTCTCTGTGTTCTTGACTCTCTCTCTCCTCTCTCGTACACCAATTCCTACTCTTTTTTTTTTTTTTTTTTGGTGGTACCGGGAATTGAACTCAGGGGCACTCGACCACTGGGCCACATCCCCAGCCCTTTTTTGTATTTTATTTGGAGATAGGGTCTCACTGAGTTGCTAAGTGCCTTGCCATTGCTGAGGCTGGCTTTGAACTCGCGATCCTCCTGCCTCAGCCTCCCAAAGTGCTGGGATTACAGGTGTGAGCCACCGCGCCCGGCTAAATTCCTACTCTTTTGTCATTTTTTTCTTTTCCATCTTACTTTATTTCTTCTCTCAACAGCTGCATAAGTTAGGTTTATATATAAATTGGTCTTTCCTCTCTCATCTACTGGTATTGTTCACTCCATTCTCTTTCCTTTTCTAGAGAGGGAAAGAAAGATTTTTTCTAGCTTAGAGAGGGAAAGGTACTAGAGAAAGAAACCACTTCCACTAAGTCTCCACTTCCATAGAACTCTCTTTTCATACTTTCTAAGAACAGTGATTCAAGACACTCACTTACCTTCTTCCTAAACATAGCACCTCTCTGTCCTATAAACCACTTCCATGAAGCTATAAGAAAATTCAAGACCCATCAAAAGCATACAGAGTAAAAATTGGAAACAATATCTGGGTTAACTAAATCTGTACATTGTGATCAAACTTGGATTTTCTGAATAGAAAGTGTTAGATTTTAAAGTGTAAAGGAATTATAAGGGGATCTGATAGCATTGTACCATAGGAACAACATAAGGCTTTAAGGTAAATTCAAAATAGTCATGGGCTGGGGCTGTGGCTCAGCGGCAGAGTGCTCGCCTCGCACGTGTGCGGCCCGGGTTCGATCCTCAGCACCACGTAAACATAAATGCATTGCATTGTGTACAACTAAAGTAAATAAATAAATATTTAAAAAAAAATAGTCAAGGTCCCACAGTGCAGGAAGAAAAGACACACAAGCTACATGAAAAAACAAGGGAAGAAAGTGACACAAACAAATCAAGATACCTCATCAGTAGATTCCATGGCAAGCACAGTTGGTGAGATGCCAGAGATGGAATTTAGAAATTACATATTCCAAATGTTTATGGAACTTAAGAATGAACTAAAAAATGAGATGAGGGAGCAAATACAGGTGGCAAAAGATCATTTTGACAAAGAACTCCAAAAACAAATACAGGAAGTAAAAGATTACTTTATTAGGAAAATAGAGGCTCTAAAGAGAAACCAAACAGAAATTCCAGAAATGAAAGAAGCAAAAAACCAAAATAAAAGTTCAATTGAAAGCATCACCAACAGAGTAGACCAATTGGAAGAAAGAACCTCAGACAATGAAAACAAAATATATATCCTAGAGAAGAATTTAAATTATGCAGCAAAACTCGTAGGAAATCAAGAACATAACATTCAAGAATTATGGGACAGCATAAAAAGACCAAACTTAAGAGTGATTGGCGTAGAAGAAGGGGCAGAGTTTCAAGCCAAAGGAATGAGTAATTTATTTAATGAAATAATTACAGAAAATTTTCCAAACTTGAGGAATGAATGGGAAAACCAAGTTCAAGAGGCTTACCAAACACCAAACATACAAAATCTCAACAGATCCACACCAAGACACATTATAATGAAAATACCTAATATACTGAGCAAGGAGAGAATACTAAAAGCCACAAGAGAAAGGAAGCAGATTACATATAGGGGGGGAAAACAATCAGACTATGTTCAGATTTTTCAACCCAGACCTTAAAAGCAAGAAGATCCTGGAATAGCATATTTTAAGCTCTGAAAGAAAAGGGATGTCAACCAAGAATCTTATATCCAGCAAATTGAGCTTTAGATTCGAAGATGAAATACAAACCTTCCACGACAAGCAAAAGTTAAAAGATTTCACAACTCGAAAGCCAGCACTTCTGAACATCCTGGGCAACATTTTTCATGAAGAAGAAGAGAAAAATGACAACGAAAATCAACAAAGGGAGATATTAAACTAAGGGAAATACCAACCAGAAGAGAAACCAAATCAAGCTAAAGACCATAATACAAATAAAAATGGATGGGAATAAAAATCACATTTAAATAATAACCCTGAATGTTAATGGCCTAAACTCGCCAATCAAAAGACACAGATTATCAGAATGGATTAAAAGAAATGACCCAACAATTTGCTGTCTCCAAGAAACACACCTCGTAGAAAAAGATATCAACAGACTGAAAGTGAAAGGCTAGGAAAAGTCTTATCACTCACATGGCCGGTGGAAGCAAGCAGGGGTTTCCATTCTCATATCAAATAAGGTAGACTTCAAACCAAAACTAATCAAGAGGGACAAAGATGGATATTTCTTACTACTCAAGGGAACCATTCATCAACAGGATATAACAACCATAAATCTATATGCCCCAAATAATTGAGCACCTACATTCATCAAACAAGCTCTTCTCAAGTTCAAGAGTAAAATAGACCACAACACGGTTATTCTAGGGGACTTCAACACACCTCTCTCACCAATGGCTAGATCATCCAAACAAAAGCTAAACAAAGAAACTTTAAGCCTCCTTAAAACAATTAATAATTTAGACCTAACGGACATATATAGAATATTTCATCCCTCAGTAAATGAATACACTTTTTTCTCAGCAGCACATGGCTCCTTCTCCAAAATAGACCATATATTATGTCACAAGGAAACTCTCAGCAAATATAAAAAGATAGAGATACTACCCTGCATTCTATCAGACCATAAAGGGATGAAATTGGAAATCAATGACAAAACAAGGAATAAGAAAAACTACTCCAACAACTGGAAGCTAAACAACATGCTACTGAATGAACAAGGGGTTGAAGAAGACATCAAAGAAGAGATTAAAAAATTCCTAGAGGTAAATGAGAACACAGATACATCGTATAGAAATCTCTGGGACACTATGAAGGCAGTAGTAAGAGGAAAATTCATTGCACTGAGTTCATTCCTTAAGAGAAAAAAAAATAACAACAAATAAATGACTTAACATCACACCTCAAAGCACTAGAGAAAGAAGAACAGACCAACACCAAGAGTAGTAGAAGACAGGAAATAATTAAAATCAGAGCAGAAATTAATGAAATTGAGACTAAGGAAACCACTCAAAGAATTGACAAAACTAAAAGTTGTTTCTTTGAAAAAATAAACAAAATTGACAGACCCTTAGCGATGCTAACAAAAAGAAGAGAAAAAACTCAAATTACTAACATTCGTGATGAAAAAGGGAATATCACAACAAACACCTCAGATATACAGAAGATGATTAGAAATTACTTTGAAAACTTGTATTCTAATAAAACAGAAAATATTGAAAACATTGACAGGTTACTAGAGTCGTATGATTTGCCTAAACTGGAACTGGAGGCTATACACAACTTAAACAGATCGATTACAAGCAAAGAAATAGAAGACGTCATCAAAAAGCTACCAACAAGGAAAAGTCCAGGACCTGATGGGTTTACAGCCGAGTTCTATAAGACTTTCAAAGAAGAACTAATACCAATGCTCTTCAAACTATTTCAAGAAATAGAAAAAGAGGGAGCTCTTCCAGACTCTTTCTATGAGGCCAATATTACATTAATTCCAAAGCCAGGCAAAGACACATCCAAAAAAGAAAACTTCAGGCCCATATCTTTAATGAACATAGATGCAAAAACCCTCAACAAAATCCTGGCAAATTGGATACAAAAAACATATCAAAAAGATAGTGGGGGCTGGGATTGTGGCTCAGTGGTAGAGCGCTCACCTCGCACGTGTGTGGCCCGGGTTCGATCCTCAGCACCACGTAAACATAAATGCATTGCATTGTGTACAACTAAAGCAAATAAATAAATATTAAAAAAAAAAAAGATAGTGCACCACGATCAAGTGGGGTTTATTCCAGGGATGCAAAGCTGGTTCAACATTCGGAAATCAATAAACATAATACATCACATCAATAGACATAAAGATAAAAATCATATGATCATCTCAATAGATGCAGAAAAAGCATTTGACAAAATACAACACCCTTTTATGTTCAAAACACTGGAAAAAACTAGGAATATCAGGAACATATCTCAACATTATAAAAGCTATTTATGCAAGGCCCTGAGCTAACATTATCTTAAACGGAGAAAAATTGAAAGCATTCCCTCTAAAAACTGGAGCAAGACAGGGATGCCCCCTTTCACCACTGCTATTTAACATAGTACTGGAAACTCTGGCCAGAGCAATTGGGATCCAGATAGGAAAAGAAGAGCTCAAATTAGCACTATTTGCTGATGACATGATAATATACCTAGAAGACCCAAAAAAACTCTACCAGAAAACTCTTACAACTAGTAAATGAATTTGGCAAAGTTGCAGGATACAAAATCAATACACATAAGTCAAAGGCATTTTTGTATATCAGCGACAAAGCCTCTGAAAGGGAAATGATGAAAACTACCCCATTTACAATAGCATCAAAAAAAATAAAATACCTGGGAATCAACTTAACGAAAGAGGTGAAAGACCTCTATAACGAAAATTATAGAACACTAAAGAAAGAAATTATAGAAGAACTCAGAAGATGGAAAGACCTACCTTGCTCTTGGATAGGTAGAATTAATATTGTCAAAATGTCCATACTACCAAAAGCATTATACAGATTTAATGCAATTCCAATCAAAATACCAATGTCATTCTTCAAAGAAATAGAAAAAGCAGTCAAGAAATTCATCTGGAAAAATAAGAGACCCAGAATAGCCAAAGCAATCCTGAGCAAGAAAAGTGAAGCAGGTGGCATCACCATACCAGACTTTAAATTATACTATAGAGCAATAGTAACAAAAACAGCATGGTATTGGCACCAAAACAGACTGGTGGACCAATGGTACAGAATTGAGGACACAGAGACTAATACATATAATTTCATCTATCTTATATTAGACAAAGGCGCCAAATATATACGGTGGAGAAAGGATAGCCTCTTCAACAAATGATGCTGGGAAAACTGGAAATCCACATGTAACAAATTGAAATTAAACCCTTATCTCTCACCATGCACAAAACTGAATTCAAAGTGGATCAAGGACCTAGGAATTAGACCAGAGACAATACGCCTAATAGAAGAAAAAGTAAGCTCCAATTTCCAACATGTCGGATTAGGTCCCAAGTTTCTTAATAAGAATCCTGTAGCGCAAGAATTACTATCAATAATTAATGAATGGAGCCGGGCATGGTGGCGCACGCCTGTAATCCCAGCACTTGGGAGGCTGAGGCAGGAGGATCGCGAGTTCAAAGCCAGCCTCAGCAATGGCGAGGCATTTAGTAACTCAGTGAGACCCTGTCTCTAAATAAAAAAAATACAAAAAAAGGGCTGGGGATGTGACCCAGTGATCGAGTGCCCCTGAATTCAATCCCCGGTACCACAAAAAAAAAAAAAAATAATAATAATAATAATAATTAATGAATGGGATAGATTTAAACTAAAAAGCTGCTTCTCAGCAAAAGAAACAATCAGTGAGGTGAATAGAGAGCCAACTAATTGGGAACAAATATTTAATACATGCACATCAGATAGAGCACTAATTTCTAGAATATATAAAGAACTCAAAAAACTTTACACTAAAAAAACAAATAACCCAATCAATAAATAGGCTAAGGAATTGAGAAGACACCTCTCAGAAGAAGATACACGATTAATCAACAAATACATGAAAAAATGCTCAACATCGCTGGCAATTAGAGAAATGCAAATCAAAACTACTCTAAGATTTCATTTCACTCCAGTCAGAATGGCAGCTATCAAGAACACAAACAACAATAAATGTTGGAGAGGATGTGGGGAAAAAGGCACACTCATACATTGCTGTTGGGACTGCAAAATGGTGCAACCGTTATGGAAAGCAGTATGGAGATTTCTTGGAAAACTGGGAATGGAACCACCCTATGACCCAGCCATCCCACTCCTGGATCTATTCCCAAAGGACTTAAAAAACAGCATATTACAGTGACACAGCTATCTCAATGTTTGTAGCTGCGCAATTCACAATAGCTAGGTTGTGGAACCAACCTAGATGTCCCTCAGTAAGTGAGTGCATTAAGAAAATGTGGTATATACGCACATTGGAATTTTACTCAGCAATAAAAGAAAATAAAATAATGGCATTCGCAGGTAAATGGATGAAGTTGGAAGACATAATGCTAAGTGAAGTTAGTCTCAAAAATCCAAGTGCCAAAGGGAAGGGAGGGGAAGGGAGGAAGCAAGGGGGGAGGGAGGGGGAGAAAAGAAAAAAAAGGTGGTTGAATGAGACGGATATCATTTTCCTAAATGCATGATTGAAGACTTGAATTGTACGAATATACTTTGTATACAAACAGTTGTATGTAAAAAGATGCTATATATGGGCACTATGAATTGTAATTATCATAAATTAAAAAAATAAATTAAAAAAAAAAAGAAGAGGAAATGTAGCAGGTGTGGGATTGTCCCCAGGTTTCAAAGTCTGTACTCTCGTCACTATACTACCTGCGTATTGCACCAGATACTTGTCTAGGCCTGCCCCACAGCCCTGCCCATCCTTCACTATGGAGTTCTGCCTTGTCAGGCCACATAGCTGGGCTTCTATAATGGCCTGCCTTCTCCTGTGTACATCTGTAGCTCACATGCTTTTATGACGCATAATTTTAATGATAAGAAATGCTCTGGAAAGTCTCATAAACTAGATGTTCGACCCTGGACTCTTACTATAATCCTTCCGTGAACTAGCTAGGTAACTCCTGTTGGAATTCATAACGTCCTCCACATGTTCATGTGACGGAAGTGTGGCCCCCCCGTGCAGCAATGTTAAGAAGTGGGGATTTTGAAAGTGATTGGCTCACGAGGGCTCTGCTCCATTGATGGGTTCATACCTGAATGAGCTATTGGGAGGTAGTGGAAAATGTGGAGGTAGGGCCCAGTAGGAGGAAGTGTAACCCTGGGGGTATGCCTCGCATATCTATCTCCCTCATCTCTGGTCTCCCCTGGCTTTCTGGTCACCATGAGGTAAACACCTTTGCTCTACCACACCCTCTGCCATCATGTTCTTCCTAACCTCAGGAAATAGAAACAGCCAACCATGGACTGAAACTGGACTGAGACCTATGAAACCAGAAGTCAAAATAAATATTTTCTCCCTTAAATTGTTTTTCTCAGATATTTTGTCATAGTGGTTGAATGGTGACTAACATAATAACCATGCAAAACATCCCCTGTTCTCTGATCTTCAGTTTCCTTGTCTATAAAATAGGAGTGGGGGTTGAGTGATACCTTCATTTCTTGAGCTCCTTCCCTCATTTCCTGCCATATTTTATTACCCACATGTTGCCACATCTTTTTATTAGTAAGAGCTATGGGAAGCTGTGACTGCTGATTGGGCCAGTGAGGCATGGATCATGAACCTTGCTTTAAGGTTCCTGACACAATTGTCTATTAATAGACGTGGCACCCCTGAAATGCCAACAACTGGCATGTTCACAAGGACACCTGAGAATAAATTAACCAAAGAGGTCAACTTGATCTTCAGTCACATGCACAGACAGAATAGAGAATAGGGCATTATGGAATGAGGAAGGGCTGAAATGAAAGCCCATTTCGCAAATATTTAAGTATCTACTCTGTGTTCACAGAAGGGAGTGGGGGTTAATAACAAAACAAATAGACAAATAAGACTGAAGTCTCTACTTTAGAAGAGTCCCCATTCTTAATAGGTGATGGCCAGGGAGCTCATCATTTAAATATAGAAATAATAAAAATTTGGGTATCAATAGCATTGAAGTCAGTGAGCCTTTTGCCCTACCTATCACTGTAGAGAAGTAGGTCAAGAAAATGTACTTTATTATGATGCCTATCAGTCGGGGGACAGGAAGCCTTTGGGCACATTAATGATCTCAAGTCCCATCTTACTGAAAGTTAACCTCACAGTTCTTTGGACATAAGCATAGTATTGCAGAGCAAGAGAGCAAGAAGAAAGTGCTCCTTTCATATTAATTCTCAACTTGTTTCATAGTTTTAAGAGATGTCAGGAATATGATAAAAAATAAATAAATGGCACTATGTGAAACCCAAGTCATAGTTCAGCTGTTTTGTTCCCTGTGTGAACTACAAAATGTATAACATTTAGCAAATACTTAGGAGCTGGGGATATAGCTCAGTTGGTAGAGTGCTTGCCTCGCATGCACAAGGCCCTGGGTTCAATCCCTAGCACCTCAAAATAAAAAGTTAAAAAAAAAAAAAGGAAAGCAAATACTTAGATAGCATTTGTCATGCAAAATAGCATTGTGTTCGATAGATATTGACTCACTGAATTCTCAAGACAACTTTAAGAGATGAATTCTATTATTATTACATCTAGGGAAGCTGAGGTTGAAAGAGATTAAAAATAGCGTGTCTAGTATCACAGAGCGAGCAGGTGGGGTATGCGTGCAGAAAGGGCACAAATAGCCAACATCCCCTGCCTCTCCCACTAACTCAGCAGCCTCTGTCCTCCTGACCATGGCTGCAAGCTCAGCGGGGGAGAAGTTATGGAGGTGAGCAGTTCCTTCTCCTCATAGAAGAGCAGGAAGTCCTCTCTAAGCAACCTTGGGATATTGATTGTAGCTACTTGAGAACTCACCCCGGGACCAGCAGAATCTGCATCTCCTGCCACCAGTGTCCTTCAGCCCCTGGAGCCCACCCTACCTTCACACAGCAGAACTGGCCCTCCTCTCCAACCTTGTCTCCCCCTTCTCTCCTGATTAACTTAGCTCACATCTGTCCCTGAGTAACCCTAACCTAATCTAGGTCCTCCACTCCTCCCTCCAAGCTCCTTGCCCTCCCAGGAGGACTTTCTTCCAAGCAAGGGGAAATACTTGGTTGAAAGTAGCAGGAAGTTCCCCCAGTTGGAGTTACAGAGGCATGAAGGGTCTTCCTCAGGACAAAAAAAAGCACCCAGTTCCTGGAATATTTACTCAGATGAGAAGGAATATAAGCATTTTTTAAAGATAATTGAAATAGGTGTTGGCTTGCAGCCTCTCTTTTCTGCAGGGTGCTGGCCTTTGACTTGGTGCCATAAATTACAGGCACCTACACCAGATTTAGAAAACAGAAATGAAAAGAAGCAGGCACAGAACAGAGACTATTTTTCTGGCTTTCATGGGGAGGGAACCTGAGATGTAAGCATCCTTCCTGGGGTCAGCAATAGGGGCCATGGGGGCCTATGCTGGGTGGCTGTGCAGTAGAGTACTCCACTGGTGAGCTGACTGCTGTTCCTGTCTGGGATCATCCAAGTCTCTCCTGAAGATTCTGTGAGCCACTTGAAATCCATTAATGAACCAAACAGATTGGATGCTCACCTCTGCAACTAAGAACACCAACTAATACAGGATGTTATTACAATTAGGATTTAAGGCTCTGTTCACACACCCCCACCCATACACACCAAGAAAGCAGTAATAATTGTCCCAAGCATCATAGAATGCCTATACTGTGCCAGAAACTGTGCTAGAAGATCTATCTATCTATCTATCTATCTATCTATCTATCTATCTATCATCTATCTATCATCTGTGAAAAATAAGTGGAAGAACATCTCATTCTCCTCATACCTTCTGCTTCTGTGGCTTTTATCATTTTTTACTTTGTCAGGGTTTTGTAAAATGTATTCTATTTCCAAATATTTATTTTTTTGGTACTGGGGAAGGAGCCCAGAGCCTTACACATACTAGTGCTCTTACCACTGAGCTATACTCCCAGCTTCTATTTACAAATCTTAGTTCTTTTTTTTTTTTTTTTTTTTAGTGTTAGGTCTATGTCTAAACAGACCTAATATTTGTCCCTGGTGGCTTTTCCATTCCCAAATTTTGTGTTGTGATTCTTCTCTTAGTTGGTAGCACTTTACCATGGAGCAGTGATCCTTGGGTGCTGCGCCCCATGACATCTTGCTTGCATATTTAAATAAATAACCTCCTAGCCCTTGCTTCATTGCCCTCTGGCTTTGCATGTTGCTATGAAGAAGTCTACAGGCAGACTTATTCTGATTTTTTTTTTTTTTTTTTTTTTTTGTACCAGGAATTGAACTCAGGGGCACTCAACCACTGAACCACATCCCCAGCCCTTTTTTATATTTTATTTGGTGTCTCACTGAGTTGCTTAGGGCCTCACTAACTTGCTAAGGTTGGCTTTGAATGTACAATCCTCTTGCTTCAGCCTCTCAAACTGCAGGATTACGGGCGTGAGCCACTGTGCCCAGCTCGAACTATCCTAGTTTTAAAAGTAGCAAAAAATAATACCTAAGATCCAAGGGTGGCTATGGCTTTTCCAATGTCCTGTCGTACTAAACAGCTCATCTGAGCCCAGAATTTGCATCTGAATCTGTCTTTCTATCCCCCCTCATGAGGGTATTTCTGTCCACCTGGGAGGAATACAACCAGGGACATTAGGAAACTGGGGACAGTAGCTCAATCTCCTTGGGCTCAATTTACTCTATTGCAAAATAGCAGGCTGGACCAAGTGAGTGGTTCATAGATTTAAAAGGTTTTCTGTTGTCTATTTTTTTATAGAGCTGGGGATCAAACCCAGGGCCTTCCACATGCAAGTCAAGTGCTATACTGACCACAATCCCTGGGCCCCTAAAGGTTAAAAGCACAAAACTAGTGATGTATCCAAATTTAAAAAAAAAAAAAAATTGGTTGTGTGTGGAGGAGCTGACATATGAGCTGCTGCCTAAGCACAGGTATGGAGAGGTACCTTCTTCTATTACTATTGTTTCATAAAATAAACAGCTTTTATGCCCCCCAGGACATTATCTCATAATAATGAAATAGCATTTAAATTGAGTAAATTTTGATTTTTGAAAAACTCCCCACTTATTTCATGCATTAGGTCTCAGTTTTGATAACTGGCCTCAGATCACTCCCTTCTGATCCAGCACCCCTAGCACTCAGGACATCAAGATATATATATGTATGTATATGTATATGTATATATATATGTATATGTATATATATATTTTGGGGGGGGTACTGGGGATTGAATCCAGGGGTGCTTTACAATTTTACCACACCACCAGTCCTTTTTATTTTTTATCTTAACTCCGGGACTCACTAAATTGCCAAGTCTGGCCTTGAACTTGTGATCCTCTTGCCTCAGTCTCTGATTGGGACCCTGCCCTTTGGTTTTTAGAAAGGAGTTGCTGTAAAGTGAGGGATAATACATCCCCTTGGGTATAAAGGATGTGAAGAGACAGGAAAGGTAGACTTCATTCCTTGATAAAAGTAATTACCACTGGGCTAAATATAGACTGAGTTCTATGTCTAGTATGAAATTATGGCATAATATCCAGAACAAGTGTTTTATATTGCTGATGATGATAGTGATAACACCTTACAATGGGATTTGCACAACTATGAAATTAGCAGGAGGGTAGGGCAGAAAAATCAATACTGGCTTATTTTTCTACTTATTGCAAAACAATTGATTGCTTCAAGCACTTCTGCCACAGAGCCTGATAAACATTTATTCCGCATTTGCTTCACCTTTGCCCAGAACCTTAGCTTCATGCTGCCATTTACATCTACCCTAGAGACATCATATTTTAACCCCTTGACATATCTCTGAATTAGACATTTCATTTTCTCTATGTTATAAAGGAGAAACTACTGTGTAAGCTGCCTGTCATGGCCAGCCACAGCGCCGCGGGAGGAAAACTCGGAGGCAGAGTAAAGCTATTACACTTCTACTTTCTTAGAGAGAGCTTAGAGAGAGAAAGAAAGATTTTTTTACTTCTACTTTCTTAGAGAGAGCTTAGAGAGAGAAAGAAAGATTTTTCTTCTTAGAGCTTCTTTCTTCTTTCTTCCTCGGGAGCCTCGGCCTAACTCTGACCAGCAATTACTTCTTAACCGCTCTGCCTACGTTCTGGCCGCTCTGATTCTTTTCTTCTTTTCCGACCCAAACTCTTCTTCTGACCGACCGACCGAGCAACTGTACGACTGACTGAATGAATTCATTCTTCGTTCTCCTAACTCCGACCGCTTTCACCCGGTATATATACCTTTAGCTTTGCGGGTGCCTCACGTGCATTTACAGGTGCGTCACATACATATCAGGTGGAACTTATGGCTTCCAGCTAGCCGCAATAGCCCTTCCTAATTGGGGCTCCTTCATATTCCTCCCCTTTAGTTTAAAAAGTGCTTTTTAATTCCCTACCTGGCTTTTCACCTTTTGTTTTAAAAGGGTGGATATTTGAACCCTTTTTGAGGAGGTGCTGCGGCTTTAAGGAAGCCTACTGCTGAGGAGCAGCTAACGCACTTAGTTAAGCACAATTGCATAAGCGGCTTTAACTTTTTTTTTTTTTTTTCCCTTGTCTCTTCTTTATTTTTATGGCTTTTTTGCTAAAGCTCAATGGCTTTTTCTCTGCATGGTTTTCACCGTGCTTTTTAATTCTCTATTTTCTTTTAAGCTCATGGCTTTTTTCTTTATGGCTTTTTGCTAAAGCTCAAGGCTTTTTCTCTGTATGGCTTTTACCATGCTATTACTTTCTGGCTTCTTTATTTTTTATGGCTTTTGGCCGGCTACTCTGCTTCGGCTTTTTGCTGGCTACTCTGCTTCAGCTTTTCGCTGGCTACTCTGCTTCAGCTTAATTCTTAACTGGCCTCAACTGAGTCAGAGGCTATGCTCTCTTGTTTACTACTCTTTTTGCTGGTCTCAACTGAGTCTGAGGCTATGCTTTTTCTTCGCTCTCCTCACTATCTTAGCTTCTTGTTCTTATTTCTTATCTTTTCTTCTCTGCCTACCGAGCCCCGGATGGACCACCATTTGTAGACTAACTGGTACCGAAACCCGGGAGGAAAACTCGGAGGCAGAGTAAAGATACTACTACTTTTACTTCTACTTTCTTAGAGCTTAGAGAGAGAAAGAAAGATTTTTCTTCTTCTTAGAGCTTAGAGAGAAAGATTATAGAGAGATTAGAGAGAGCTTTCTTCTTTCTTCTTTCTTCTTTTAGAGAGAAAGAAAGATAGAGAGAGCTTAGCTTAGAGAAAGATATTAGAGAGAGCTTTCTTCTTTCTTCTTTTAGAGAGAAAGAAAGATAGAGAGAGCTTAGCTTAGAGAAAGATTATTTTTTAGAGCTTCTTTCTTCTTTCTTCTTTCTTCCTCGGGAGCCTCGGCCTAACTCTGACCAGCAATTACTTCTTCTATCTGGTTTCTCTTCTGTAACCGCTCTGCCTACGTTCTGGCCGCTCTGATTCTTTTCTTCTTCTCCGACCCAAACTCTTCTTCTGACTGACTGAGCGACTGTACGACTGACTGAATGAATTCATTCTTCGTTCTCCTAACTCCGACCACTTTCACCCGGTTATATACCTTTAGCTTTGCGGGTGCCTCACGTGCATTTACAGGTGCGTCACATATATATCAGGTAGAACTTATGGCTTCCAGCTAGCCGCCGCAATAGCCCTTCCTAATTGGGGCTCCTTCACTACTGATTGTATTGGACTGGTTATGATATTCATCAAGGTACCACAACAAATAAGCTGTAGAGGTGTTTTGAACCTAGGACATTCTTATTCAAAAGCTCATCCATATCACAAAGCTTCATACAGCAGGTGTGGCAAATATTAGCTGTGCAAGATGTATTTTTTATTTGAATTCTTATTTAAAAAATTAAAATATTTGAAGAATTTTAGCAATAACCTTGAATGTCCCACAGCACTGAACTAGGATCCAACAGTTCACATGAACTGAAGTAACTAGTGTTACTTCTAGTTATCAGGGTGGACTCAGTAATGCTGCAATAACAAGGAACTCTGAAATTTCAGTGCCTATTCAACAAGAAGTTTATTTTTCACTCATTTCCAACCCTGGCCAACAAAGGGCTACATTTGTCTTAGGCATTTAGGGTCCCAGGCTAATAGCAGCTCCATTCCAACATGTATTTCCAACATGTATCCCAACATGATTGTTGAAGCTAGAGAAGTGAACATCAGATACTGGCTCTTAGAGCACCTTCCAGAAGTGACATATTTCTTCAGTTAAAGCCAAGCCACACTTTAAAGAGATGGGGGAAGGGCATGCTACCGTAGCCTGGAAGGAGGAATGGTGGAAAGATTAGGTGAACAGCAGAAACCCCCTTCCCCACTTCCAAGCAACCATCCCGCTGTTTTCTGTCCTTGTGGTTTTATTTTTTTCCAGAATGCATGATAAATGGAATCATCCAGTCTGTGGCCCCAAGTCCAGCTTTTTTCACTTAGCAACCCTTTTGAGATTCACCCTGTGGTTGCCTGTACTAGTTTATTGCATAGCTGTCCCATAATTCTGCAGGGAAGGGGTTGTCTACTCTACCTTCTTCTTCTTTTTTTTTTTTTTTTTCCTTTGCAGTACTGGGGATTGAATCCAGCAGTGCTCTGCCAGCGCTACATCCCTAGTCCTTTTTATTTTTTGAGAGAAGGTCTCACTAAATTGTCCAATCTGACTTCTAACTTGCAATCCTCCTGCCTGAACAAGCTGAGTTGCTGGGATTATAGGTGTGCACCACCAGGCCTGACTGTCTAGTGTATTTTTAAAGCATTTTTCTCCCAAATGCCTGCCTGAGCTTTGTTACAAGAAATTTTTGCTAAAGGTTCCAGTTCAGTTACATGTCATTGCTATATGTTTATTCACCAGCATCTAATTACTAGCCTTCTCAGTCTTGGGTTACTAGAGGGGCTAGATCTCTAGGACCTTTCATTTTAATATATTTATTTTGTCAGACATTCATTCCCCCCATTTACCAGTTCTTTGTTTTAGTGAATGTCTACTAGGTGCATGCCAGGAACTGAGTATAAGATGTTTTAAAAGGACAGTGTTGATTCCTGTCCACACAGAGTTATGATTCTGAGCACATTCATTCCTTCTCATTTCTGGGAGCAGGTTAAGGAATGAAGGGGAGATGGCAAGAACCTTTAACAGTAAGTCCAAGGTCTCCAGGGGCAGTTGTTAATGAATCAGCATCATAATAACACATGGATTGATTCTTTAATTGTTTCCTTTTTCTGGAGACAGGAGGCTCTATTGAAGAGAAGCAGTATGTGCTCTTTCTTTAAAGTTTACAAAGTATTTTCAAAGAACTTTTCCTTTTAATTTTCACAACTCTGCTAGGCAATAACTAATATCCCCACTTTACTGACCAGGACACTCAAGGACACTCAGGCTTAGAAGGCTGGGAAGACTCATAGGCCTGACTTCATACTTTGGGGA
Organism: Tamias sibiricus; assembly: GCA_025594165.1. Classification (NCBI taxonomy): domain Eukaryota; kingdom Metazoa; phylum Chordata; class Mammalia; order Rodentia; family Sciuridae; genus Tamias; species Tamias sibiricus. The sequence continues at coordinate 70,401,673 of CM046668.1, forward strand.
AAACATCAGAGAGCATCTCGTACCAACTGACTGTGCTGAAGGGTTGTTTTTGGTTCTTTTTGAGGTATATAAAAAAAAAATCAACATAAATATTTATTCCTGGTCTCTCTCTCTTTTACTTTATGATCTGAAGTTTCTGCTCACAGTGTCAGAGGCTGCATGATGTCATGATCCAGTTCTGAGAATTGAGAATTGAGAGCTTCCATGGCCATTTCAATGTCTGATACAGGAAGAATCGATGATCTCTGTATCATATGCCTTATCTTTTTTGTTTTTGTACCAGGGATTGAACCCAGGGCCACTCTGCCATTAAGCTACATCCCCAGACCTTTTTATTTTTTGAGACAGGGTCTTGCTAAATTGCCCAAGCTGTCCTTGAATTTATGACCCTCTTGCCTCAGCCTCCAAAATTGCTAGGATTACAGGCAAGTGCCAAGCCCAGCACCTTTTCTTTTTTTCCTAACTTACCAACCAACTGGTGAATGGATCACAATGCATTGCTGAAGTTCTCCTTTTTCTTTGAATCTGGGATTGAACCCAGGAGCTCTTAACCACTGAGCCAAATCCTCAGCAACATTTTTATGTTTTGAGACAGGGTTTTACTTCATTGCTTAGGGCCTCACTAAATTGCTGAGGCTGGCTTTGAACTTGAGATCCTTTTGCTTCAGCCTCCTGAGACGCTGGGATTATAGGCACGCACCACCACCCAGTGCTGAATTTAACTTTAGAGTCTAAAAATACTGTGGGGATCTTTACTTGCTGGCAAATCAAATCCTGAGGTGGAGGCTCAGTTAGATCAGAGGCACAAACAGGAGAAGGCTCAGGCCTACTGTGTATAGCAGAAGGGCTTCCCATTTTAGGTTCGAAACAATGACCAGGTGCAATATTATTCACAATAATCAAGATATGACAATAACCTAAGTATTCATACCTACGTATGAATAAAGAAACTGTGATCTATACATAAACAATGAATATTATTTGGCATTAAATATTATTTGGCATTTGAGACAACATGGACTTGGAGGACATTATGTGAAGTAAAATAAGCCAGACACAGAAAGATAAATATTGCATGGCTTCATTTATATGTATTAGTGTTTACTATATGTATGTACTCATTGCTATCACAAAACATCAGAGGCCAGATACTGATAAAGAAGCTTATTGGGCTGGGGATGTGGCTCAGTGGTAGAGCGCACGCCTAGCACGTGTGCGGCCCGGGTTCGATCCTCAGCACCACATAAAAAATAAACACATTGTGTACAACTAAAAGCAAATAAATATTTAAAAAATATATATATATATATATATATATATATATATATATATTTTTTTTTAAAGAAGCTTATTTAGCTCAGTTCTAAAAGCTCAAGGGCATGGGGACAGCAGTTCTAGGGAGGACCCCGTTGGCTGTACATGTCATGGCAAGTCCAGTATGAAGAAGAGAATACACTGCAAAACAGGATTGACAGGGGAAAGGGGGAAGACTGAGGTCACCCAATCCCTTCCAACGGTACATTCCCAACTGACCCAGGAAACTTCCACTAGTCCCTACATATTAAAGGTCCCACCACCTCCTAATATTGCCACACTGAGGACCAAGTCAACACATGAACCTTTGAAGGATGAACTACATCGAAACCATACCTATGTGAAATCTAAAATTAAAAAAAAGTAAGTCAAATACACAGAAACAGAATAGAATTTTGGGAGAAGCAGTCAGTGGAGAGTATATTAAAGGGTACAAACTTTCAATTGTGTAGCATGAGTAAATCTAGAGATCTAGTGTATAGCATAAGTGCTACAGTAAAAAATATTACATTGTATACTGAGAGACTGTTAAAAAGTAGATTTTAGGTGCTCTTCTACACACAAAAAACTACATGACAGATATACTAACTTGTTTGACTATAGTAACCATTTTACTTGTCTATCAAAATATCATGCTGTATACCTTATATATAAATTAAAAAAGAATCAGTGGAGAGAAGATCTGGATGATGTGATGTTTACAGTGTCTGGATGAGCTGAGCAGAAAGAAGAAGGGGGTCAGCACTGGCTTCCTGTTAAGACCTCACTAAGCTGGAGGCTATGAACTGGTGGGCTGGGAAAGCTGAGAGAGAGGAGCTGGTTAGAATAGGAGAAAGCTGCCAGTCAGCGCCATCAGGAATGTTTGATGGGTCACATCTGCCAAAAAGTCACTTCCATGGATCAAGCTACTATCATTGGCCTCCCCTAGTGCCAAGGTTTTTGAGGTTTTTGCTACAAAGCAGGTGAGAGGTTCATTTGTCCCTGCCATGTGAGGCATCCAAGGAAACTAGTGAACATACAGCTAACCAGGCAGCCATATTCCTTGGCCACTGTATGTGTAAGGCCCTTGGCCCACTGTCTTAAAGTTCCACAAATCCTCTCCATCAGAGCACAGATATACTTTCCCTTCTCCCCCAAGATGTGAGGAGTTGGCATGGAGTGGTAGTAAGAGGCATTCAGGAGGAAATTTCCAGTGTCAGAATTGGTTACTCATGCCATCCAATTCAGGGAGGAGTGTAAAACAAAAGCAGGTGTTATATCCAAGTTAGGTCTTTTATCATTTAGGTCCATCTGTCCTTCCGTCTGTCCGTCCATCCATTCATCCATCCATCATCAACAGTGTCCCATCTTCTGGGCACTGAGGGTAGGGAAATGACCCACTGCCCACATTTGCCATGCAGGAGTTCACTGTACACTTTTATTGTTTAAGCGATGCCCTCATAAAAAATAACTTGTGCTCCAGTTAGTTTACTTATTATTAAGAGAAAACCACATAATGAGAACGATATTCATTTTATTGCATCATTTTACTGACTAGAACGCCAGACTTATAGTGGATATAAGTAGAAAAATAACCGAATTCTTACAAATAATACTTTGCTGCTACAGTACTGAATAATTAGTGAAGGCTGCAATTATAATACAACTTTAAATAACATTCTCATAATGGATTTAACACAATCAACCAGGGGCTAAAGTTTAAAGGTTTACAAACACGAATCCAGGACAATATGAAAACTCAAAAAGTTCATATTTCCACTACATGCTCCATTTAACCATAATTCCAGCAACACAAACATTAAAAAAAACTCACAGCAACTCTTGATGAAACAATCATTTTCTCTTTAGAACAAGTCTAGGTAATACAGAAAGATAAGTGAGTTGGATCAGTTTCCCAGACAAGCTGATTCCATCCCATCCCTGTCCTGTCCGATCCTCTCTACCCAGGAACTCTGCACTGAAGTGCATTGAACATCATTAAAAAATCATAAAACCAGGATCTAATAGCAAACTCCTTTGAAATGTCATCTTGAAAATGCCCATGAGACAGATCCAGTCTAAGATCTGTCTCTTTTTAGAACTAAACAGTCTCCTTTGGTTTCACAAGATTTTCTGTAAGCTAAAGTTTACATCAGATAGGAGTATAAAATTACTAAGATACTTTAGAACAACAAATTAATTGTCATTTAATGTTACTACCATTTTTACCAGTTTCTTCTTTGGGGTTTTGAGAAAAGAAAAAGAAAAAAAGAACACCTACTCAGAGGTGAACTCTATACAACTCTATTTGTTTCCAAAAATGCACACAAGAACCTTAGAATGATGCTTCATCAAGAAGAAGTGAAATGAAATGTCCCTTCCTACCTCCACAAAAGCTTTCAGATAGAAAAAAATACATCTCTGATATTAAGAGCAGTTTTAAATAAGATACAAAATACTGAAATATAACTTTGCTTTCTTCCTCTCTCCAAAGAAGTGCTCAGGTCTTCTAGTCCCAAAGCCAAAGTTTATTTTAGAACTATGGATCAAAGCCCTAATTTTGGGTTCAAATAACTTCACTATACAGACCTACTTCTTCAGGCAAAGTCAATGAGTTAAAGTGCACCTGAGCACTTTACCAATGGGCAAAGCAGCTTAACAAAGCATCTGAAAGCCTTGTGCGAGGAGTGGGCACCCTAAACATGACTGCTCTACAACTTTCACATCTGAAGAGCTATCATCCTTCACAGACATTTTTGGACAGCAATCCAGTCTCTTATTGCAAAGATGCTGTCCTCTCCTATGGGCCAATTTCCAAGAGTTACCTCTTCCAAAACTCAATAGTCACATCTTACTTTTTGATCTTAACTACCATCATCCAGCTTGACTGCACCATCCAGTCAGCAACTCTGGCTCTAAATAACTTATCTGCTTCTGAAAATTACCTTCCCCTTAAAGGAGGAAGGTTTATCAGTATTTAAACTATGTTCCCAACTCTGATGATGATTCACAAAAATATTCTCCCAATGTTTGGGAGTCATGGTCTCACTATGGGGACAAGACAGCCCTCCAAAGGAAGTGTATCTCTGACTGTGCTTGTCAAAAACCCACCCAGATCATCACCTTAACTTCCTACTGCCAAAGACACATACCAATATGCTTCTTGCCGAGCACAAGCCAGCCACTGTTTTCTTAATGAGGACAACAAGCACCCAAGAAATATATATATGTATCAACCGACTGGAAAGGACATTTTCAAAAGTGTATTCAACACTTTTTTGCACTTTATGTCATTAGTTAGGGTACTGTTTAATACTAAGTTTCTCTAAAAATAATTTATTTTTAAGCCCAATCTCTCTTGCCCTCTTTGACATTTAAAATACACTGCATGGTGAGATGCCTTCCAGGAAGGTGAGGAAGGGAGACTGAGTGGAAAGAACAGGGTGAGTCAGGCCGACTAGGACTTGAATTCTGCCTCTACAGAATCATCCTCTCTAAAGGTTTCTATATCCAGGAAATAAATGCTCTCGTGGTCAACTAACAAGGATGCTGTGAAGCCAAGTACCTTGTATGGAGCCTGGTCATGGCAGGAACATGAAAGATATTATTTATACTCCTACATAAATAGTTCATGAAGAAAACAGGAAAAAAATGGAAATAAGACTTTTAGGAGCCTAAACAAAACCCAGCATGGATGCTGGGAAGCCAGGGAGTCAACTCCTCCCTAAGTCATGCTCTGGCGTGTTCCAGGACACACAGGTTCCACCTGGCCTGACTCTTCCCTACAGAAGCATTGTAAGGGCAGCTTAGTGTCACTTTACCCTTCCTCCCACTTCCCCCCAGCTGTGGGGTCCCAATGCAGGACCATGACATTGTTGTGCACATGAATAGCACATTCCAGGGGTGAGTGCTGATGCTAAGCTCTTGCGCCCTGGCTGAGATTCCCCCATGTCAGGTGTACACACATCCAGACCTGTTCTGTCCATGGGCCGCTAACACCATACCGGCTGTTTCCTCTTGGCACAGGCAACGGTATTAACCTAAAGCAGGAGTGGACCCAGCCTCTTGCTTCCTCATCCAGGGTGTTGTGAGCACTGGACAACACACATCCCTTTTCATGCTTTCTTAAACCTCAGGATGATTTCCACATCCCACACCTCCTTGAAACGTAGAGATGATGTGAATTCAACCTTGTTTGGTGCTTTTTTCACAGTTAACAACAACAACAAAACACTCTTCATCAATGAAACACCCAACACTTGAGAAAACCCATGAAGAGGCAAACAATTTTGGAACTCACAGGACACACTTTTCTGGACTTTGGGATTCTTCCCCAAAATGCTCTTTGAACAGAACACTTCATTTTGTGGGACTTAAGGCTTCTGACCCTGAGATAGGAGATGATTTGCCAGCTGTGACATCAGCTCAAGGCAGCAGAAATACATATCTGGAAAGAGCTTCTATGGTGGCTCCTCCCATAGCTGTGGGGCCTAGGGACAAGCAGGGATGCTGCGTAAGAGGTGGAGCGAGTCCACCTCACAAGGGATCCAAGTCTGTTGGCTCAGGTGAGCTGAGTGCAGGAGCTCGGAGCTCTCCAGTTAGATATGAGGCAGTGAGGCACAAAAGGCCATCTGGTTCCACAGAGATACAAGACCCAAAGTCTCAAGACGGTGGTGCTTTGAAATTTTAAGTTAACATCCATTGATAACAAAATTCCTTTTATATTTATAGGTGCAATTTAACTGCTTGCCCCTTTCAAGTGCGCCTGCTATAGCAGGTGATGGTGAGTTACAGAGACCAAGGGGCACAGGAGTCCACACTTAAAACACTCAGGGAGAGGACTGTGTGTGTTCTGAAGAAATTAGAGAACCCTGTAGAAACAACCATGCCGAGGGCAGAATTATTCCAACAGTTGTACCATTTCCAGAAATGCGTGCCATTTAACTCCCAGCTTCAGGGAGGGAACAATTCTTTTACCTCTGTGTTCACATCACATCATCCAAAATCAGATGTTCCATAAATAGAAAAATGAATATAGTTCCACAGAGAGCAGTTAAAGACACTGAGTGCTAAACATGCCTCCCTTGCAGGACCCCTATCACAGGCATGACAAATAAGACATGTAGAATCTCCTTCCCAAAAGCAAACTCTCAGATCACTAACCTGCCAGGATGTAGTTCTCCCATGCTGCTTTGAACTACAACTGTGTTTCCAGAAGACACTACACATCCAATCATTTGTACCTCTTTATGTGAGGTACAAATGATTGGATGTGAGAAAATAAGTTAGTTCTTCAATGAATAAATAGCTCTGAGTGGCTGAGGTTTACACTGAATTTTTGGATAAGAATATGGATATAGAGGTTAGCAGGTAAGCACACTTATCTGAGGCTCCATCCTAGGTCCCTATTCTTCCCACAGGAATCCCATGGCTTCCCAAAGCACTGGCTATCTAGGAAACCAACCTACCTATTGGGCTCCTTCCTCTAACCACATTCAGCTGCAGGGATTGCAGCATACTGCTTTTCCTTCACTGGTGAAATACCAGCTAAGACCCAACCGCCATTCAGCTCTCCATTTCCATCCCAAACTTTGTAGCCTCTGGTCTCCACGATGGTGGTCAGAGTCCCAGACCCCATGAAAAGTCCTCATGGATGCAAAGTACCTCACTGCCTGTAGGGCCAATCCCCAATTATGCCAGCTGGGCCTCATTATGGGGCAAATGGATGTCTCTAAATAAAACCAAGTACAAATTGTTTTACCCTGATGCAGATTTGCTTGAAAAGGTGAGATTTAACTGCCAAAGGTGAGTGGACATCTTAAATAAATGTGCTATCTTACCTTGAAATACAAATGGAAGTTGTGTGCTGTGCTTCACAAATGTCAATTCCTCATTTTGTGTGTTTGCGGGGGGTGGGAGGGTTTGACTTAGAAACTGTAGTATACAACGACATGGAAATATTAAAATACTGTACATTCAACTTCAGCATCTTCAAACCTTAGTGGTATGTTCATCCCTAGCTATTGTTTAGCACGTAGGCACCGGGCAGGAAAACATAGAGCTAGTATCTAGCTATGAAGTAATCACCAAATTGTGGCCTATGGAAGTGTCTCAGGAAAGGAAGCCTTCTTTTCTGAACCATCTTGAAACAAATCCAGGAAACCTCCCTGCCCAATTTACTAAAGTGCAAACTAAGGGCAAATTGGGTCCTCGCAATGATACTTAGCAGTCTGCTGTAGCTAACGGTTGCCCCTAGTGCCAGTGCCATGTTGCAGTCACTCAGAAACTCTTGGTACTGGCCCATGTTCATGTTCACAGTAACAACAAAGGTGCTGAACAAGAAGTCTGCAGTTCCACATCCATCTGTCCCCTTCCACTGTGGTCATGCCCCTTGTGCCTGTATCTTTTCTGCTTGCCACTTAAGCGTGGCTCTGTTAAGTCCTGAGAGCAGCCAGTGTGTCCTCTGAGCCACAGAGATCCTGGGAAACTAGCTCAGAGTAATGGGCCCTTCTGTTTCCTGTACTCAAAAGTAGTCTCTTCGCCTGCTTTCATCACTAATGAAAGATGGGTTATACTGTCCAGGGAAAATGCAAGAATGCCGCGATCCAGGCAATCCAGTGTAGGCAGGGTAGAGTCCATTTCGTTCAAGTTCAGGATTCCTCACACTTGTAGGCTGGTTGCAAAGAGAGAAGAAGAAAACTCAATTAGTGATTCTTGGGTTTAAATTTAAGTGTAAAGGGGCTGGGGTTGTGGCTCAGCGGTAGAGTGCTTGCCTAGTAAGTGCGTGGCCCGGGTTTGATCCTCAGCACCACATAAAAGTAAAGGCATTGTGAACAACTAAAACAAATAAATAAATGTTAAAAAAAAAAAGAGAGAGAGAGAGAGAGAGAAGGACTCATCTCAAGTCCCTTCCTTTAAAAAAAAAATTTAAGTGTAAAAAAGCATTCTACACTTCAATAAACTTAAGATGGAGGTAGCTATAAATAGCAGAGTAAGGTCTGACCTAGAGGTAGGGACCCTCACAGGTCTCTTTATGGAACATGGGCTACATTACATTTCCCCTATTTAAAAAGGGGATTAAACATATTAAGGACATCCCAGTAAATTTAGATCAATGTAGCAAAAGACCTGGGTTTATCCTGTATGATGTGGTTATACTGATTCTTAATTTTTTAAAGTATCTTTCTCCGTGGAGTACAAACAGCTTAAGTCCTCCCTGGCATTTAGCAGAAGGCTACTGTCCCTGCCACTTAACAGGGCAACTGACACAAATTTTGCAAGGTCCTATGACCACCTCCAAGATGGAGTAAGGACCCCAAACCAGCAGGCCAACAGCAATTTTCAGGTGTCTCTGACCAACCACTAGTTTCATGGGTTATGAACTACCTGCCTGATCTGCACAAAAGCTCCCCAGGAATAACAGAGGCTACTTTGAGGGGACCCTCATTGTAGCACCAGAGGTAAATGCTTTCTTGGAAGAAATAAAACACTGCACATTATAAACTCAAACCCTGTAATAGTTCAATGTGGGAATCACCCGGACCACTCCTGAGCCTACCAAGGAACAGCTCATCTACTCAGGTGACAGTTCCATGCTATAAAGCCCAGGCTCTCTTTTTATACACTGTTCAGCTTACTGTTTTGAAGTGAAAATGAAGCTCATTTAAGTTCTTAACTAAATCTACTGAAGACAACTCTTCAGCTAATTCCATAGAAACATGCAGTGAAGTTGGGTCCTACTACATGGAGGCCCACTTGTTGCCAAGTTGTCAAACCATGCTGGGGCTGAGGAGTCCCTAGCAAAGGATGTGGGGTTCATGCCTGGGTAAAATGCTTGTGTAGTTCTGGCTACAGTTAGGAAAGGAAAAGGACTTTCCTGCCAGAGGAAAAAGCAGAGCTCTATGTAGAAATCAATGGAAACATTTTAACTAGAGCTAAGTTGGAGATATTAATCTTTCTTTTTATTTCTTCTTGTTCTTTCTCCAGGTTCAATTTTTTTCAAAGAACTGGTTGAAACAAACAACTCCTTAGCATGAACAAACCTGCCCCTCCCATCCAAAGTCTGATCCTCATGGTTAATTCCCATAGCAACCAGAGGGATTGTGGTTCCTGTAACAGTACTGTCTAGAGCCATTAAGTCTCCACAGGGCAAGGTTTCATGTTTATTGCTATACCTCAAACTGATGAGAAGTCACCTGACATATGTTTAGTTTTCAGTTCAGATAGTCCAGTTTGTGTTTGCTTTATGGTTAACACAATGTAACATGAAATGAACTGGGCAATATTGAGGTATAGGACCTGGGTTAAATTCAAAGTGGGAAAGAAGCAGCAGGAGCTCACAGTATTCTCCTGTCTTCTCAAACTAGGTATCCAGGGATGGACAGAGCAAATTATTTAATACCTCTTGATTTTTTTTAAAGAAATATTTATTTACTTACTTTAGTTGTACACAATACAATGCATTTATGTTTACGTGGTGGCTGAGGATCGAACCTGGGTCACGCACGTGCGAGGCGAGCACTCTGCCACTGAGCCACAACCCCAGCCCCACCTCTTGATTTTATAATCTTCTAAACCTCTGAAAAGTGCTTGTTAGGGATGATGTTGAAATGTTCTTTTCATGCCTTTTTTCAACCCCAAATTTTAAATTCTTAATTTCACAAAGCAAGCTAAAGGTTGGCAGATAAGAAATAAAAATAAAAGGCTCAAGGGTTTACTATCACAATTTTTTTTCTCTAGCTTTCAGTTTTCATTCCTGCAGCTCAAAAGGAATTTCATGGGTTACTGCTTACAACTCCATAAAGTAATGTGCTACATGGAAATAGCCTTATCTCAACACCAAAATTATTAAGTATCATGCAAAAAGATCATAACTAAACTGAGTGTTAAAACATGAAAATAAGGGGCTCATTCCACCTTCTCTTGAACATTTAACTAGCTGTAATGCTTTTACTACAGCAAAACAGAATTTAACTTAGAGGAGACTGGAGCCCTGAGGCTGCTCTTGGGCATGGGAATACACACCGAGTAATACACATCTGTCATCTGGAGGAGGTTTTTGGTGCTTCCATTCTCGTGCATTTCAATAGCTTCTCGGCCCCATTCTTGTGAGCGAGGGTTCTTAGGGTACTCAGCATATGGGGACATTTGGAAATCTCCACTTTTGAAGATGAGTTTGCTTATATCGTTTTTATTCTTTCTGCGGGATGAAAAATTTGAAAGTTCTATGAATAAGTTCTGTAAAGAAATTATATATGTGAAAACACCAATTATTTTCCAACAGAAATTAAACTGTGGGATACCATTGTATTTCTGTGTACCTACCCACTGAGGAATGTTATTATGGTTATTATTTTTAGTGTTTGCCCAGAGTAAGTAAAAATGCAATTAGGTACCAAAAAAGATGCAAAAAGTTTTTTAGTCCAAAAGGCTAGATTATCAGGGGCAGAGAGAACAAAGATAGCTACATTGGAGCTGTTAGACTTCTCTGGGGGACAGAGGTCACTGTATCTTGGGGGTATCCAGGGAAACAACAATCAAAAGTTCACAGAATGGTGGAGTCAGAAGGAAGCTCAATGTCTCCCAACTGGCCTATGCACCAGAATTTACATGGAAGTGTCTAGGTCTCACCCAGCTTTATTGAACCAGGAACTCTAGAGAAAGGGCAATTTTGGCTTATTGAAGAGACTTGTCTAGGTCTCACCCAGCTTTACTGAACCAGGAACTGTAGGGAAAGAGCAACTTTGGCTTATTGAAGCCAAAGGGCAATTTTTTGGCTTATTGAAGAGACATAGCTTGTCTTTTGGGTTACCTTTTGCTACTAGCAAAGCTGGGACTGAAATTCAGTCTGGTCTCTCACCTCTCCAGCCAGTGCTCTTTCTACTACATGAAGCTACTTCACAAATTATGTTTAAAAAAAAAATGGATCATTTGTTTGTATTAAAAAAAATAGTCCATAGTTTCTACATAGACTACCCACTCTCTGATTTCAGCAGGTCAGAGGAACCCCATAGTGAGGTTTTACTAAATAAAAATTATTGGAATATGTGTTTTTCACCTATCTAATGGACCTAGGACCAGAAATTTTTAAATTATATTTCCCTTGGGTGAGATAATCTGAAGTTTCTTCCTTCTCACTCACCTGTAAGTAAATTTTCTGGGGAAGTTACAAAATAACTCAGGGTCATAAAACCAAATGTCCAGTATGTGGTTTAGGTATTGGTCCTTCATGCAAGTTCAGACCTGCTACTGCCCTTGTAGGTGGGGTATCTGGTCTCAAACAATGACTTACTTATTCATAAGTATCTTCCCTTCTCAGAATGAACAAAGTCTCCATTCCAAAATGGCTACGCCACATGGTATTGAACACATCACAAATATAAGGTATACATTGCCTTGAGCTCTCAGGTTTCGTCCCTCTAGGTAACTGCTTCTAGTTTCATATCTAGGAGTTTATTTCCACTCATACGGATTATCTGTTTTTTGGGGGGAGGGATGGTACAGGGAATTGGACTCAGGAACACTCAACCAGTGAGCCACATCCCCAGCCCTATTTTATATTTTATTTAGAGATAGGGTCTCATTGAGTTGCTTAGTACTTCGCTTTTGCTGAGGCTGGCTTTGAACTTGCAATCCTCCTGCCTTAGCCTCCTGAGCCGCTGGGATTACAGGTGTGTGTCACCTTGCTCAGCTCATATGGATCATCTTTGATGGCAGTTTGGTAAAAGATAGGCAAAGGCCTGCATTCCTGAATGGGCAGTTATGCAAATTGTTCTCTGTGTTCTTACTAGAAATAGAGAATATCTTAAAATGACTTTCAATATTGATGGCAGAAAAGATGGCCCTTTTGGTAGGTTCCCTCCATCTGTTATATACAGATAATTGTTGCCATTTATTAGAATGTAAATCAAAGGTCATAATTTTCCTTTATCTCAACAGATAGGGGGATCAATTCCCTCTTTTCTCAACAGAAACCCAATCCTATTGGCTTCCAGGAAGCCTACAAATAAATTTACTGCTCACCCTACACTGCAGTTACAACTTCCCCACTGCTAAAATATTTCAGGGGGGCTGGAGTTGTGGCTCAGTGGTGTGAGGTTGCCTAGCATGTGTGAGGCATTGGGTTTGATTCTCAGCACCACATATAAATAAATGAATAAAATAAAGGTTTATCAACATCTTAAAAAAGAATAAAAAACATTTACCAGGTAACTGCTTTCATTCTTCTTTCTTTGTTTCTCTCTATATATACATAGCTTATATACTATATGATAGCTCACATACCATATGATTCATTTAACAGTTTTTAGCATATTCAGAATCATGCAACCATCATCACAATAACTTAGGACAGTTTCATCACTGCAAAAAGAAACCTCATACTCCTTAGCAATCACTCCCCAATTTTCTCCCTCATTGCCCCATTACCACTCTAACCTTAAATCTAGCCCTAGGCAACCACTAATCTACTTTATCTCTCTATTAGATTTTCCTATTTTAGACAACTCACATAAATGGAATGACATACTAGGTGAGCTGTTGCAACTGGCTTATTTCCCTTAGCCTAGTATTTTCAAGGTTCATCCACATATCAGTATGTCACTCCTTTTTTTTTTTTTTTTTTTTGGTACCAGGGATTGAACTCAGGGGCACTCGACCACTGGGCCACATCCCCAGCCCTTTTTTGTATTTTATTTAGAGACAGGGTCTCACAGAGTTGCTAAGTGCCTCGCCATTGCTGAGGCTGGCTTTGAACTTGCGATCCTCCTGCCTCAGCCTCCCAAAGTGCTAGGATTACAGGCGTGCGCCACCGCGCCCGGCTTGTCACTCCTTTTTAATGGCTGAATAATGTTCTATTGTGTGGCTACATCACATTTCATTTATCCATTCATTAGTTGATAGACATTGGGGATGTTTTCATCTTTTAGCTATTATGAATAACGTTGCTATGAACATCCAAGTTTTTGTGTGGCTATATGTTTTCATTTTTCTTGGGTATAATACCTAAGGCTAGAAGTGCTATATTTAACTATTAGGTTTTTTCAAAGTGGCTGCACCATTTTACATTCCCACCATGTGTAAGAGTTCTAATTTTTCCACATCCTCATTAATACTCCTTATTTTTTGTTTGTTTTTAATAGTCATTCTACTGGGTGAAAAGTGTCATCTCATGGTGGGTTTTGTTTGTTTTTTGCACTGGGGATTAAACCTAGGGGCACTCAACAACTGAGCCACATCCCCAGCCCTTTTTATATTTTATTTAGAGACAGGGTCTTGCTAAGTTGCTTAGGGCCTCACTAAGTTGCAGAGACTGGCTTTGAACTTGCAATCTTCCTGCCTCAGCCCACCCGCTCCGAGCCACTGGGATTATAAGTGTGCACCACCATGCCCAGCCATTCTCATGGTAGTTTTGGTTTGTATGTTTTTGATGACTAATGATGGTGAGCATCATTTAACATGTTTACTGGTCATTTGTATATCTCTGGAGAACTGTCTTTTCAAGTCTTTTACCCATTTTTAAGTTAGGCTGTCTTTTTATTACTGACTGGTAAAAGTTCTTCAATATTCTAGATATAAGTCCATCATTAGATACATGATTCAAAGATATTTTCTCCTATTCTATGGGCTGTGTTTTCACCTTCTTGATAGTTTACTTTGGAGCACAAAAATTTTTAATTTTGATGAAGTCCAGCTTATCTCTTCTGCCTTTTACTGATTGTGCTTTTGAATCCCCCCACTTTTGGTACCAGGGGTTGAACCCAGAGGCATTTAACCAGAGCCACATCCCCAGCCCATTTTATTTTTTATTTGAGACATGATCTTGCTATGTTGCTTAGGGCTTCGCTAACTTGTTGAGGCTGGCTTTGAACTTGTGATTCTCCTGACTTAGCCAAGTCACTGGGATTACAGGTGTGTGCTACCACACCCAGCTGTATTTCCTTTTTTAATAAAAAAAAAAATAAAGTCCCATTTATTCCCTTTCTTTTCCCTCAGGCACCAACTACCATCAATTTCCCTTTCTCTTTCTTTTTAATGGTTCAGTCACACACTATGATTTAAACCATCTCATGTATTCTTTATAAGAGTAAAACCTGATCCTTGCAAAGGATCTGACCCTTCCACACAGGCAAAGAAACAGATTAGAATTTGAACTCTCATCACTTACCTGCAACAGGTAACAATCAGTGCAATGCCTAGGATAAGCAGAAGCCCACCTCCTGCTGCTGCAATCACCACAGTGATAAGCTGATAGGCTGTACATGTCAAACAAACAAACAAGTGGATTGGTAGGAGGTATAACCAGTGAATACTAAAGAATAGTCTCCCCTCCCACAGCCACCACCCTGACTCCACTGGAGACCTTCTACTTCTTGGTCTCTGGCAAGAGATCCATAATGGCTATCTCTACATTTTCTCTGTATTAGAAGAGTTTCCCCTTCTAGCCACTCCTAGAATGGTAGGTCCTAAATTGTACCTGCAGACCAGCCCCTGATGACATTTTCACTAATTCGTGGCCAAAAGTGAAAAATAAGTCAGTAAGTGAGTTTTTCACACACTTAATTTGTTTCATTTCAATAGCTGTTCTATAAGAGTTTATCCTTCTAACTTTTTTCTCTCAAGATGTGTGTGTGTCTTTCACCATGTATAAAATATGCCTTGGGAAATGGTATTGCTTTTAAAGTTATGGAGAATCTTAGTTGTTTACTACTTTAGATATTAACTGTTGTTTAATTTTTTTTGATGGTGAGAGTAGACATAAAAATGCTTGATTCAGTTTTAGGATCTTACTTTGATAAAAAAAAAAAAAAAAAAAAAAAAAAAAAAAAAGAGGCAACCCTAAGTGAGACTCTCAAATTTATCAAAAACATTACTGGGCAGTTAAGTATGGGATCTGGGAATAAGTGCATAAACCACACTAGGAAGTAAGTAGATGCCTCAATAAATACACATTGAATTTAATTACCAGAAAATAACAGTGATATAAGCAAGTACATATCATATGTAGTAAACAATACTAAAAGTTTTCATTAATCAGATTTTATACCTGTATATTTCTGGTGAAATTATTTTAAATAAATTCTATTAAATATTCAGATTCATTTTTTTGTTGTGCTAATAGAATAAAAATTGTGTTCTCAGGTTGTAAGACCCAGGATGAAGGCCAACCACCATATTTTCTTCACAGAATTAAGACTGGCATCATGCTCTCTAGGCATTCAGGTAAAGTCAAAGGGTCAGACATGGGGCTAATACTGTAGCCCCCTTTCTGGCTAAGTCTCCTTCTTCCTAAGCACTGGTTGAAAATAAGGACAGTAGAGAGCAAACAGTGTAGAGAGTACAGACAAAGACATAATACACAACCTTTCCCAATCCTTTTATTTAAATAAATAGCTTAGAAACCAGATTAGTATGGAAAACTCTCATGACTGTGATACATAGGGAATAGCCAAACCATGGAATAAGCTCATTCTCTCCTCACCTCCTGACATGTATTCAGAAGTTCCTCTTTTAACAGAAGTGAAGATAAAAGACAAATCTCTTGAATGTATCTACTCTTCTTCATTTCCACCAACAATGCCCTAAGCTACTATCATCTCTTGTCTGGACAATGGCAACTGCCTCCCAACTCAGCTTCTTGCTCCCAGTTTTACCTGCTCATTATAAAAAGCAAGTCCAATCATGGCATTTCTCTGCTTTAAAAAACTTCTGTGGCTCCCCCCATTCCTAGATAAAGACCAAATTCTAGTTCCTGATTATTCCTCCTTACCAAAATTAAGTTTCTCACTTCCAGCAAAACAAGCAAGCATCCATTTTAGAAGTGCCCTTGCAAGTGGCTGCAGGTTATAGCAGGTTCTTCTTTGAAACAAACAATTTTGTTTAAAAGGAGACATGGACTATGCAGTCTAGTGCTTCTCAAACTATGAACCAGTTTTTTTTTTTTTTTTTTTTTTTTTTTTTTTTTGGTGCTGAGGATTGAACCCAGGGGAACCAGGTTTTGTTCATTTGCTTGTGTTTTGGGATATATATTAAAAATATTTTTAAAAAGTCCTATTCACTTTTTTCTCTTCCCACAGGCACAATTATCATGAATTTCCTTTTTGTCCTTTTTTTTAATAAATATTTTTAGTTGTAGATGAACACAATACCTTTATTTTGTTCATTTAGTTTTATATGGTGCTGGGGCTCGAACCCAGGGCCTCACACATGCTAGGCAAGCACTCTACCACTGAACTACAACTCCAGCCCTCCTTTTTGTCTTTTTTAAAGGAGTTGACTGTGACTGATACATTTGTAAGATACAATAAAACTATTGATGTCACAACCATATCAAACTAATACAAATGCTTCTAAGTGCTTTTGTTCAATTTTTGTGTTATCTGTTCACATTACAGACTGCACTGAGAGTAGCACTGGTGTAGATTATGCTTTTCAAACTTTCATGGTGCATCTGAATCACCCAGAAGCCTTGTGAAATATGCCCACCCTAAGAGATTTGATTCAGTAGGTCTGTGCAAGGGCTCATGAGCTGTATTTCTTAGGGAGTTCGGAGGGATGGTGATGCTGCTGGCCTGCAGACCAGACTGGCTTGCACTGGTGTACATTAGAGAGGAGAAAGCCAGCAGATCTCCTTGCACAAGAACATAGAGAAAGAGCCTGGGAGATAATGCATCAAAATGTTCAGGGAAGTCAGTACTCTTAATACCTATGGCTAACTTTTATTTTCTTATTTGTGCTTTTCTGTATTTCCCAAATTTTATTTAGATTTTATACACACACGCACACGCACGCAGGTATGCCCTTCTCCAAATCTAGAAATTGTGTTAAGAATACATATTTCAAAAAGGGTATATTTCATGTTTTTTTTTTTTTTTTTGCAGCAATGTCACTGGAAACATACAGTATGTGTATGAACAGTATCACCCATATCATCTTATTTTGATCCTTCCTAACCTGATCTTTTGAGCTTATGCACCGACTTTAAATTTGTTGATATAGAATTACATGGGGTTTGAAACAAGGCCAAGTATAGTATTTACCAGCTTTGCAGGTGTTCTGAATGTTTATTAAGGTGGGACAGAAGTAGTGAATGTCATCTTAGGCTTGTCTGGCCTATTCCTTCTTATCTGAAAAGATTCTCCAGAATGAAGAACTTGGGATTCTCAGTCCTACTTCCTCATAACCATTTGTTGACATTTTAGTGTTTCACCAGCAGTAGCTCTATTTTTCCCTTCACCTTCACAGCTTCACGTTGTTGTAGTCATTGTTAGCACTTTTCATCAAACCAACACACTCTGGGCCTCCACCTTTCCTGTAAGTTCTATTTGTCTTTGCATATGTGCTTATTTAGAAGGAACCTACTGGACTGTCTGCTTAGAAAAACTCCTGGGAACAGTTTACCCTCCTCCATCTGCAGTGGTGGGAAACATACTTGTACATGTATCAACATCCCCTGGCCATAGCTGATTAGGAATAAACACATGATTCAAACTGGATCAATTAGTTCCTTCCCAGGAACTCAAACTGGGGAAAAGAGAGTCTTCTCTTTCAAAATGACTGAACAGTGACACACACTCAAGAACCACTTGGCAACATCACTTTCCATCACATTTTCTGGGAAGGAGAGAAAGCCAAACGCACACATAGCAAACATAAGAGGGGCGATATGAAAATGGAATCACATTAGCTTGTGCTCTGAAAATAAGCCATGACTTCCAGCTGCTGGAGTCCCCACAATTCCCTGATTCCTGCCACTCTTAATGTTAGAATCCAGAATCCTTCCAATAAACTCTCTGCTTAAACTAAAACTAGCTAGGCTTATTTACTCCAGAAGAACTTTAGCCAATCAATATACCATCCTTTTAAACTACCTTTTTAGGTAGTCACATCAGTTTTACTTTAAAATTAATTTGGTTCTTTGTATTTTTCCCTTATCATCAGTGATGCATAGTTAGATTTTTGCCTTTTAAATCTTCCCTTTCTTCTTCCATCTCTATTCGCAGTATTCTCCTTCCCTCCATTTTTTTTTGCACCCTTTGAAATTTGCATTTTACAAGTCTACAGGCTGCACGTGAACATACCTAGTGCCCACTGCTCTTCATTATGACAATTTCCCATGTGATTCTGTCACTTTGTTCCAAACTTTCTCTCCCTTCTCTCTCACAGAACAGTGCGTACTAGTGGGAAGATCAGACTCAGAGCAGCAATCCTCTTTCCCCAGTCCCTGATTTCCTTCTATTCTGACATGAAAGGAGGCCAGTTCAAACTGAGTAAAATGACTACTTTCAGTTGTACTAGACTTTTAGCTGACTTCTGGATAATTAACGACCTCTCCTTCCTCCTAAGCATCTTTCTGGACATCTCTTCAGAGTAATTCCTGCCAACACACAGCATTTCTACTGGTCTAAGTCTTTTTACAGTCCCATGCAACCACAGGGTATACACAATTAAAAGGTACTTTTTACACCTGCCATCCAACTGTGGGTTAGGGTGGGAAAGACAGTGTGGAATATCTTTAAGCAGAATGTTCTGGTTTTACTGTAAGAGGACTATAAATAGGGAAGACAGGCTCTAAATCCTCTCTGGCCATGCTGGGGGACTGAGGGGAGGAGGGAGTCACTTCTGAAAAGATCCAGAACCTTTGAAAGGAAAGGATGACCTCCAAAAGGACATGGGGTGAATATGAAAGGGCAGACAAAAATATCTGTGGCCCGAAAAAAGTAATCTGGGAAAATCATGTGGGTTTTATAATCACAAAGTAATAACCATAAAACAGAAATGATTTAGAGCATGAGAACATAAAAGAGATTCTTAAAACTTAATTAGAAGAGAATGGTTAAGTAAATTATAGTATAGAATAGCATAGAACTTTCAAATGTGACATTATAAAATTATGGAAATGGAAACATTCCACAGTTTACTAGGTTTGAAAACAGGTTAGTAACAGTATATTCAGTGAGATCTAATTCCTTTAAAAGAACACATACATACATATCTCTGGAAAGACAGATAATACCAGTGTTTCTCAAACTTCAACATGTATGTAATTCTACATACTAACCAAATCTCAGTCTGGTAAAATTCAGATTTTGATTCAGTAGGTCTGGAGTCAGAAGGCCTGAAATTCTATTTTTCCAATAAGCTCCTAGGTAATATTGATGCTGCCGTCCCATGGACCACACTTAGGAGCAAGAACACATACTGTGTAATGTGTGATGAGATTGTTTACTTTAGTTTTCTTTTTTTTTTAATTTTTTAGTTGTAGGTGGACACAATACCTTTATTTTTATTTATGTGGTGCTGAGGATGGAACCCAGGGCCTTACACATGAGAGACGAGCACGCTACCACTGAGCCATAGCCCCAGCCCCACCTTAGTTTTCTTCTTTCATTACCTTAAACCTATTTTTCTAACTCATTTGGGTTAAACAAAAAGGGAAATTAATGGCATATATTGTTTTATGCTGTGAAAAATTAATTTATTTTAAAAACAGAAAAGAGGTGAAACAAACAAGTGTCAGGAAGATATTAAAAGTATAAGCTAGGGTTGTGGCTCAGTGGTAAAGCACTTGCCTCATACGTATGAGGTACTGGGTTCAATTCTCAGCACCACATACAAATAAATAAAATAAAGGTATTGTGTCCATCTACAACTAAAAATGTTACAAAAAAAAAAGTATGAGGAGGAACCAACATAAAATTCAAGCAATAGAGAAAAGAGTGAAGGGCAAGGGACATATCTAACAACAAATCTGTAAAAAAAAAAAAATTCTGGTCAAATGGACAAAAAGTGTAAGAAGACAGAATTGTTGGAATCTGACCTATAAACAGAGATAAATTTCTCATGACCAGAAAATAAAAAGGGAAGCAGTGATAAAACAGGTAAACAGTGATAAAACCTGGGTTGCTCAGGTGTGGGTGGCCTTGTCCTGACCAGCCAGTTAGGCCTGCATGTCCTCCTAGGAACTAAAGATTTGAGAGAAGGGCTTGTTTTGCCCTTTAAAAGAATATTCTCTTCAGAAAGGAGGAGCAAGGAGTGAAATGTGGGTACAACTAGAAAGTTAATGGAAACTTTTAGAAAGGCAGGACTATGCCTAAGCTCAGAAAATGCTGCAGTGGGATGACTACCAAGAATGCAGGAATGAGGGAATCTCAAGATCATGTGCATGGCTAGGAAAACTGGCCTCCCTATCTCACTGGATTTGAGTATAGCACATGCCCCAAGAGGTTTGCACAGAGAAAAAGCATTTCTGTATCCATGAAAAACCTAGTCTGAGGGCTGGGATTGTGGCTCAGTGGCACAGCGCTTGCTTCACACGTAAGAGGCACTGGGTTCAATACTCAGCACCACATAAAAATAAATCAATAAATTAAATGATGGTATTGTGTCCATCTACAACTAAAAATTTTTTTAGAAAAAGAAAAAGAAAATAAAGAAAGACCTAGCCTGAGTCACAGCTACAGGGAGGTACCTACTGTCTTTGGTGGCACATAGTAGAAGTAATAGAGGTAGGTGGTAAGAGTTCTGTCATCTGACACAAAACAGTGATGAGTCACAGACTCCCAAGGTGCTATCATCATACCATGGGGATGAAAACCAGGTGTTCTCAATACATTAACCAACACCCAGTGCTGGGCCCAGACCTCAGATAAGTAGGCAGGTGGCAAGTGTCTCTTTAGTACATGTGCAGCTGAAGCAAGTGCCTCTTTATATATTATAAGTAATAATAGTTATCAGCCACTTTAAATTGTTTTGCAACGCTAATAATAATACATCGAAATCATAAAAGGATATTCATACACCACGTTTTAATGATAAATCGTCAGTGCCAGTTACTGAAGGTGGCTGGGAGCCAACAATCCAGATGGGTGTCTGCCCTCTGCTGGACATAATGATGGAGACTTGGATAAATGAAGAGGAAAAAAGAAGTCTCAGGGATTGGAGAGAAATTCTGGTCACTTCCAGGACCCATAAACATAATGGGGATAACTTTTTTCCTGACATAAGAACATACAGAACAGTCAATGGACGTGGGTGGCATCTCCACACATACAGAAGTTAATGATCTCTAGGGGTGGGGGAAAAAGCAATACCACTTAGTACACTAGAAAGTAAACTCAGGCAAAACTGCATCCCAGGAACATCTTTTAAAGCACAGATAGTCTCCTGAACACGAAAGCAGAAAGACTTGAACCCCAGCTGAGACACTAGCTTGTCTAGAAGGTGATTTTCATTTATTTTATTTTTCTGGTGCTGGGAATCAAAACCAAGGCCTTAGCATGTTCTCTACAACTGAGCCATAACCTCGGCCCCAAAGTGATTTTTAGAAAGAATACCTATTACTACCAGACTGTTTTCATAAGTCATCCCCCTTATAAGACATAAGTTAAAGCACTGACACAAGAATCTTGACTACTTTCTAATTTTTCAAAAATCTAAAAAATGATAACATTTCTTGCCTTAATACACTGAGTATTCTGAACACCATTTGCTGTAGGGATGACTCAGGTCTGTCATAATGAATGTCTGTGCTTATATGGTGTTAAGTACCTCAGCATTCTTAGTGACCACTAAAGAGTACAGGGTTATTCACACTCCACCCAGCAGCCTCAGGTTGTTACTTTTGTTGAATTGAACACTAATTCTGTGAGTTCCTCTGTCTATTCATATGACTCTAAATATATTTGTTTCTAGAAGTGCTGCTTCAGTCCTTCTCTTAGGCTTCCTACTGCAAATTCCTGCTAGTTGCAGTCAGGATAAATCAAATAACCAAAGTCATCAGTAATCCTAAATGCGATTTCAAGTCTCTAGACTGACCTGACAGTGACTCCATGCTAGAGTCAAAGAGAGTTTATGGCAGTTTTGTACCCAACATTGAATCTGTTTTATTTTCTTTCTATTATTTACTTACACTCAAATTTCAATAATAAAATTTGCTCATAGAAAAGCTTTATAAAGAAAGAAAATGCCATTGAGGACATAAAAGGTAAAGTATATAACTAGGAAATGGAAACTGGGGCTTTATGTACAATAAATAAAATTATGTCTACTATTAATCTAAGCAAACTTAGAATAATTTGCCATTGCACTTCTATCTACAGAATGAGGGATAGAGCTACATAAAATGGAATCCTGATTGTTATTATTCTTAGTATATGCTATATCTCAAAATTTCTTTAATAATTCTGAAGATAATTTCAATTTCTATTGTCTTGAAACCTACAAGAAAATGTCAGTGCAAGTGGTTTTAAATGAATCATAAAAGAACTGAATTAGGGGGGCTGGGGTTGTGGCTCAGTGGTAGAGCGCTGGCCTAGCAAGTGTGTGGCCGGGTTTAATCCTCAGCACCACGGAAAAATAAAGGCACTGTGTACAACTAAAACAAATAAATAAATATTTTTTTTAAAAAAAGAACTGAATTAGGGCTGGGGCTGTAGCTCAGTGGCAGAGTGCTTGCCTAGCATGTGTGAGGCACTGGGTTCAATCCTTAGCACCACACAAAAGTAAACAAATAAAATAAAAGCATGCTGTCCATACACAACTACCAAAAAAAATTAAAAAAAAAAAAACTGAACTAGGTTTGAAATGTATCATGCTCCCAGTCATTACCAGAATTCTCACTGCTTTGTGTTCCATTTGCTACTTCAGAGATGTAGACTTCAGCTTAAAGCAGATGACTCCCAAGTTGGTCTCTAGCCCTGACCCCCACGATGGCACTATACTGGAAGTCTCCAAACTACCCCCATCTTCTCCTCTGTCCATTCTCTCCTCTCTGCAGCCCAAGTTGCTCTCCTCAATCAAGCTGCTATCCTGTCCTAAGATTCTTGCCAGATTACCATTTACTAATTAGAGTCTAACTCCTCAGCCTGGTGATCAAACCCCAACAATTCAGTCCTTATATACTCTGTCAACCTAATCCTTCACTTTCTGCATTTCTCTATATATACTATATCCACTTAAAAGCTGTCCCCAGAATACCTCAGGCCCATGGCTGCCCCTAAGACCTTTAAGTGGTTCATTCTGTCTGGAATGTCCTTCTCCCCTCATACCTACCTTTCTTTCCAATCCTCCCTCCAATTCCATCCCCTCTAAGAAACACTCCTGGGGTCCTTGTATTCTCCTCTGGGCATGGTCTCTCCCTCCCACCTCCTGCCTGATTTACCACACTAACACTCCCACGGTCGGGGCTATTTAAGAATATTTATCTCCCCTCCCAGCCTTCAGCCCCTACAGAGCACCAGGCAAGTCTTTCTTTTTGTTCTCCCCATGCCACCCAGCACAGGTCCTAAGATGATAGTGGATTTAAACTGAGGAAAATGGGACAAGACTGATACCCTGTGCACTGACACCAGTCCAGGACCCTGCCAAGTGCAATTCTCCACTTTTGTATACTTACGGTTTCCACAGTTTAGACCACCAAGGCCGAATGGGCAACTGGAAGTCAAGAGAGGAAAAAAGAACAAGAATCAGTTCCAAATATAAAAGAAATAATTGGAGGTAATTTACTTAAGTAATTTCTTAGGCTATTTTTTTGGTTTTTGTTTTTACAATACTGTAAACAGAACCCAGGGCCTCCCAAAGCACTCTATCATCTTTTTATTTTTTAAATTTTGAGACAAGAGTCTTGCTAAATTGCCCAGACTCTTCTTGAACTTGCAATACTTCTGCCTCAGCTTCCTCACTAGCTGGGATTACAGGTGTATGCCACCATTATTAGGGTAGTTCTTTATTAGGATAGCCTTTGTTTTTAAATTTTTTTTGATTTTTTTTTTTTTTTTTTTTTTTGGTACCGGGGATTAAATTCAGGGGCACTCAACCACTGGGCCTCATCCCCAGCCCTTTTTTGTATTTTGTTACAGACAGGGTCTCACTGAGTTGCTAAGTGCCTCGCCATTGCTGAGGCTGGCTTTGAACTCGCAATCCTCCTGCCTCAGCCTCCCAAAGTGCTGGGATTACAGGCGTGAGCCACCGCGCCCAGCTAGAATAGTTTTTATAATAAGATTTGTAACAACTTCATCAGAAAAAAAAGAACATGGAGCCTACCTCATACAGGTTTCATTTTCAAGCCTATATCCATCCTCACATGCTGAAAGAGAAAAGGAAAACCATGAATGTATTTATTTATCCCCTCTCCCCACATCCCAAACTCAGTTACTCAAACACCAGCCACCCTGAAGTCCACAAGAATATTCTAGAACCAGAGGCTGAAAATAGCTTTAAAAAATTTATTTTTTGCAGTTGCAGATGGATAGCGTGCCTTTATTTTATTTGCTTATTTTTGTATGCAGTGCTAAGGATTGAACCCAGTGCCTCACCCATGCTAAGCAAGTGCTCTGCAACTGAGCCCCAGCCCTGGCTTTAAATTTTTCTATAACCTGACCTAAACACTGCTGCCAGCTCAACTCTTGACATAATCAAAAAACTTTTGCTAATCTCTTTGTGGCTCTGTTTCCCATCTATAAAAAAAAAAATTATAAATAGCTACCTTATAGTTTCTTGGAGACGCTTTAGTAAAACAAGGCACCAAGTGTCTCAGCATAGGCCTGGCACATAGTAACTACTACATAAATGTTTATCGTTGTAATTATTATCCAAAAAATGTGATTTTTAAAGGAAGTTCTGCATCTATACAGATAAGAACTGTCTCTGATAGAGCTATCCTTCCATATGCTCAAAGACAAATGTTTCGCCTTCTTTGATGTAAATCAAATCCTCAACCAGACACTGCCTTATTAACCCTCTTCCATAAGGAGATAGGAGCTACGGATGACACTCCCTGGGGCACAGTTGTAGTGGGCATCCAGGTTTTCTTTTTTTTTTTTTTTTTTTTTTAAATATTTTTATTTACTTTAGCTGTACACAATGCAATGCATTTATGTTTACGTGGTGCTGAGGATCGAACCCGGGCCGCACACGGGGCCGCACACGTGGGAGGGCGAGCGCTCTGCCGCTGAGCCACAACCCCAGCCCTACATCCAGGTTTTCATAAGAGCCTATGAAGGGGATTCTGGACATATCTAGATGTGTCCTAACTGGCACTCAAGGATGTAACTTTGAACCCTCTGGCAGTGCTACTTCTGGAACATGCTTCACTGAAGGGACTTAAGCCCAGTTATTCCCTTGGATTAGTGGTTCCCAAATTATATGATCACAGAATACTTTTAATGTTACAATAACTCAACAGAACATCACGAGCTACAATGCATGCTTGAATGAAAGCAGACAATGAAAAATGGCCTCATAGACAAATTCCTTGATACAAAGAATGATAAAAATTTGATTCATGATTAATGTACAATAGAAACTGCATAAAAATTCACAGATAAAAATATATAGAGCTGCCAGCTGCCATCCCTGAACAGATAGCAGATATGGTGAGTTGTGAATGCAACAGTATGTGTGGCTGGAGGTGAGATGAAGGAGGGAGGTGTACATCCTGCAGGCTAGGTCTAAAGGTCTCTCACAGACTCCCTAGCATCCTCTATTCCAGATTTGTGCCTAATGGTGTTAACTGTGTAATGTGTTTAATATTCTTTCTTCTTCTACGTTTACAATGTTAGAAGCTAAATCTATTTTACTATTATAAACCATCTATGAACATATTACTGGAGTTTCATGAAACACAGTTTGGAAAACACTGTTCTAAATAATCTGTAACTTAAGATTGCAGGTCACTAAAGAGCTGTGAACCTGGATTGCACTGTTTAGGCCCCACAGAATCACTTTTCCTGAGATACTTTCTCTTGTATTGAGGGATATATATGTGTGTTTGTATATATATATATATATATATATATATATATATATATATATATATATGCATATACTTATGTACACACCCATATTTAAATAAGAAACTGCCATAGGAGAGTCATATAGCATTTACTGCAGGATCACACAGACCATGTTGCCACAAGACCACTCAGTAACCTCTTACTGTAGATGCCCAGAGAAATTTCTCTCAGGCCCTAGTGCCTAGAAAGATGGATATTTTCCCAGTTGCTCTCTGAATGACAGAGCTTTATTTTATGGATCCTGATTCTTTTCTAAGTCATGTTCCTATTTTTACTTTAGTATCCAGGAAGCTCAGAACTTAAATGAGAGGCCTATTTTAGCACATTTACAGGGCCTTATGGTTTATCTTTCTGCATGTTCACTTTCCTTCTGGCCTCAACAAAGTGTTTAATTTTCCCTTCAAGCTAATTTATCTTTTAAGTATTTTAAAATTTTGTTTCATCATATGATTTTCCATTAGGTGCTTCAAATCATTTATGCAACAAGGTAGAGCATAATCATTTCACAATCCTCTATACCTTTGAGTTTCCTATTGCCTTTACTAGAGTGGGGCCTTCTCTCAGGAACAAGCAAGCACTCTTGCATTTCCCAGGCTGGCATGGAAAGCATTGTACCCTGGTGGTCCTATTTTTAATGTACCACTGTGCATCATGTTACATCAGGGATGTGAAAGTGAGGGAACCACCTAGGGGTGACCCATGGCTCACACCACAGGGCAGCTACACAGGGACTGCTCACTTCTCCTTCTTTCTCAGCAGTCTGTTGTATTCTAAACACTACTTCCTGATGATGTTTTTACATCAAATCTACCCACCTAGTCCTCTTCTGCTGGGTAGAAACTTTCTTTAGCTGTCATCCATCATGTGTAAGGTCCATCTGTTGTCCTGACTGACAGTTAATGGGTTGGGTTATCTTCATTTAGCTTCAGAAGTAGCCTAATTCCCTGACATAATAACATTTCTCCATTTCAAAAGGAATCATTCAGTCATTCATCAAAGACTGAGTGTTGCTGGGAAATCCCAGCACTTGGGAGGCTGAGGCAAGAGGATCATGAGTTCAAAGCCAGCCTCAGTAATGGCGAGGCACTTAGCAATTCAGTGAGTCCTGTCTCTAATAAAATACAAAAGGGCTGGGGATGAGGCCCAGTAGTCGAGTGCCCCTGGGTTCAATCCCTGGTACCAAAAAAAAAAAAAAAAAAGACTGAGTGCTATGCTACTGTGTGCCTGGTATGTTCTGGGGCTCTTAGGCGAAAGCTTGTCAGTAAGGCACTCCCATGTTCCTTAGGACCCAGCTTCTCATTTCATACGCCCCATAGGGACTTACCACAGAGCACTAAGATGAAAAGAATGTGGCTAGAACTGGCATATGTGCCCAACTGGGCTTTTCCTATTGCTATGGCAAATAAGCAAGTTCAAGCCTTAAGACTTAAATAAATGGTGGAGTCTTAATAACTTTTTTGTTCCCTTGCTAGAAACTAAGTCAAGATGTGCCACTCTTTTCCTACCATGTTTACTACCCTATTGTCCATGTGCTTATTCAACAGACATTTGTTGAATCCTATAACATACTAGGCCCTATTCTAGACATGGTTCTGGTTCTCATGAAACTTATAATCTGGTTAGATACAAATGGTTCCTTTGAATTTGTCATGCATGCATGATGAAAGGAAGCTATGAAACCTATAGGAGGGACATTTATTTTTAATTTTATATTTATTTTTAGTTATATGCGTAGCTTTGAAAGACTGGTAAAGAAATTGTAAAGATGTTTTATGTGAGATACTAAGAAGTGTGCATGTGTGCATGTGCATACAACAGAGAACAATTCCGAAAACCTACTAATACACAGCTTGAATTGCAGTGATTAGAAAAAACATACACATCCTATGTACCCCCTTCCAACAACACTGGGTACATAGGATCAGAGGAACACTAGAATGGTCAACGGAAAGGGAGGGGAGGGAGGGAGTAAGGGGGGGGGTTGGAAAAAAATTGGTGGTTGAATGAGATGGATATCATTATCCTAAATGCATGATTGAAGATCTGAATGGTACTTATATACTTTGTATACAAGCAGTTGTATGTAAAAAGATACTATACTTGTGCATGATGAATAAGTAAATAAATAATAAAAAATTTAAAAAAAAAAAAAAAACATACACATACCCCTACCCTCCACTTACACAGAAGACTGACCAGATCTGAGGCATCCAAAAGGATTATCATTTAAAATATGCCTGTGCTCCAGCACTGATAGCCAGAAGATGTCACTGCTAATCCATTAGAACCCAGCTGACAGGGTTGTGGCCCAAGAAGCTCCAGATCCATTCACCAGAGGCCTCGTGGCCATAGGTACTGCTGAGAAGAGGCTTCACAGGGACTCTACAAGAGCCCAGAAGTTATTCAATATTTCCTTATGCTGCTTCTCAGATCATCACTTGGTAAACATAAGGTTGCTGGTGCCTGTGCCATTGCATTTGGTAAATCTCTGACAGCTCTGCTATTGCTAATGCTAGCCTGTGACACAATTATAAAATTGCTGACTTAGTAGCAGAGGAAAATGGCTTAGGACAGCCAAAAGCAAGGGTGGCAGACAAGGTTGTTCTTGAAGCCCCATTCAGAGGGGTTATCTCCCCTACAT
Source organism: Tamias sibiricus (assembly GCA_025594165.1). Taxonomy (NCBI): domain Eukaryota; kingdom Metazoa; phylum Chordata; class Mammalia; order Rodentia; family Sciuridae; genus Tamias; species Tamias sibiricus. The sequence goes on from CM046668.1 coordinate 70,430,398, forward strand.
GCCCAAGCTGCTGCCCACCTTGTATCCTCTCCTGCCATCTGCATACCCCAGCACACATGGACTTTAAGCTAGGCTTAACTCCCCATTTTTAAAAGAGGAAAGGCACATTTGCATTAAGCCAGATGAGAGGGAATTACAAAGCATTATCTCTTTGTAGCAAAGCAGCAGTCTGGCACAGCACTGAGAAAGGCTGTGTCCCAGTCATGCATCATGACTGATGTGTAACTCAGTGATGTGGCCTTCCTCTTCAAAACCTATCACAGGTCCTACCTGGAACACTGAGGATGTATACTTCAGAACTCTATCTAAACACAACAAGGGCAGAGTCTGGAGTTCAAGAGGACAGTATAGCCCCAAAATATATTTTTATATTCTTCTGATGGAACAAGTCCTCTAACAGGAAGTCCTGACAGAAATAAGGGGCATGTCACCTTGCCCCAGTACGTGATTTTTACTCAGATCCCAATATATCTGTCACCATCAAGGTGCTGACTGAACAGGGAATCTGTGCCATCCACATTCTAATGGGAGGCAATGCTGAGAACTACTTGAAAAACTAGCTTTTACACTGGCAGTTTTTCTGATGATCATGAATTAACAGCAGTCTTTTATGTCAGGGTACACAGTGCTCTGGACATAAATTTATTTTAAAGCAATATTCTTAGATTATACTCTTTGAGCATCTTTGAGCAGTTTTTATCCTAAACTGAATAGATTTTTTTAAAATTTTTTATTCTAAGTTATTATATGACAGCAGAATGCATTATAATTCATATTACACTTATAGAGCACTTTTTTACATATCTCTGGTTGTATACAAAGTATATTCACACGATTCATGTCTTCATACATGCACTTGGGGTAATGATCTCATTCTACCATCATTTTTTTTTTTTTTTTTTTTTACCCTTTTTCCCCTCCCTCCCCTGCCTCCCCACTGGCCTTTCTACCTTTCTAGTGTCCCTCTAATCCTCTTATGCTCTCTGTCCCAACCCCACTGTGAATCAGCCTCTTCATATCAGAGAAAACATTTGGCATTTGGATTTTTGGGATTGGCTAACTTCACTTAGCATTATATTCTCCAACTTCATCCATTTACCTGCAAATGCCATTATTTTATTCTCTTTTATTGCTGAGTAATATTCCATTGTATATATATACACCACATTTTCTTTATTCACTGAATAAATTTAAGCCTCACCTAAAAGGTAAGTAGAATTAGACTTCTGCTCTCAAACACTTCATGAAACCTTTAAAACTATAACTCATTAATTCAACAACTTGGGCAAAATACAAGAGGGAATGCTAATAGCTAAAATGTACCTCTATATACACTGCCTTCTTTAATTTCTAGAATATCTAAAGAAGTATCATTACACACATTTCATGGGAGAGGAAACTAAGGCTCAGAGAAATGAAGTGACTTATCCAAGATGAAACTTGACCAGTGAGGCCAAGTGGGGTGCTGACTCAGGTCTTTTGGGCATTAGTTGAGTATACTGTCTACTGAGCCACAAATGCCCCTAAAAGACACAGACCTGACTCCATGCTTGTATTTCCACTTTAAGAGATTAGTAGGCAACAGATAAAGATTTGGGAATTAGAACAATAATTTTTCTAACTACTTCTAAGTGGAAAAAAAATAGTAAAGGCATTGCTATCACAGGCATTCCATTCTCTTTTCTTTTCTTTTGAATCAATTGACCAGACTAACATGCACCAGTGGGAAATAATGCTATTATTCCAAGGAGATAAAGTATTCAATCCCGCTGTGAGCAAAATAACAAAAACCAGTCACCCCCAGTTAAGAGGAGTCATATCCAGAGCAGAAGGAGAGGGAAGGAAGGAGGGAGGGGAAGTGGGAGAGGGGAAGAGAAAGAGTGTTCCTATGCTGGGCAGAGAAAAGCATCTTCTTGTCCCCGGAAACACCAGCAAACCTGTTGCTACCTCGGCAGGAGTGATCCATCTTGTTGAACTGAAAATAGCCCGACTTGCACTGGCATAGTGCAACACCATCCAGATCAGTGCAGATGGAAGTCTCTTTGTCACATTCTGGACTCTTTCGCTTGCATAAGCTGCCCGCTAGAATGGGAAAAACAAGACGGTGAAACAAAACAAAACCTCTTCCACTTCAAACTTTATGATGCATGAACTTGCTATTCACAGACTCTGAGAATTTCCCAAACAGTCTCTGTAGAGTAACATTCCTCTAGACGTTCACTCTGCAATGCCTTCTGCAGCTCCTTCCCTGTATCAGTCCCAGACCTATTTACTAAATGATCACAAGTGTTCCCCACTGAGAACACCCACACAGAGAAACCAAACTGGGAAGAAACAGGGTACTGCCCCTCTTCTGTCACCTATTGCAAATGTGATTCCAATGTGGTGTCCTTCACACTAAAGGACAGTGTGGGGCAGGAGAAGGATCAGAATAAACCCAGCAATGTGACCATGTTCTTAGGTAGCTTAGAGACTTGGACCAAAAACAACTAGTGCTGGTCAGACCTGCCTCAAGTGTATCTCAGTTCTGTTTATCTGTATGACCTAGAGGGACCCAGCACATTCCTTGTGACAGAGTAGCTTGCTGCCCTGAAAGACCAGCAGAGACTTAGGATAGGCACAAACGAAAATCAGCTTGCCCAGGGCTAGAGTACAGTTATGTTTATCTGGCTGTCCCTTTCACTATAGCAATGGTTTCTTGGGACTTATTCACTTCTGGGGCCTTTGGATCCTTGTGTAGAGAATGCTAGGTACATATATGCCGAAGGTACTGTCATTCTATTAGTCTCTTCACTGCAAGAAGCAGGGGCAGGGGCTGGGGTTGTGGCTCAGCAGTAGAGTGCTTGCCTCGCAAGTGTGGGGCCCTGGGTTCAATCCTCAGCACCACATAAAAATAAATAAATAAAATAGATATTTTTTTAAAAAGTTAAAAGAAATAAAGAAGCAGGGGCAGGCAGGGAAGGAACCCATCTTTCCAGCTGCTTCCACATTTATTCTAGGGCCTTATTCCTTATTCATTTCATGGATGACAAAGAATCATTTCATTATTATCAAAAGGTATTCACTATTGGTCCATGGTCCTCTATAAGGCTGTATATAGCAGACAAAACAAGGGTGCATTTTACCATCTAAGATAAGCCTAGCAAAAAGGGCATGTGTAAATGGGGGTACAGAAGCAGTAGGACAAAAATATGAAACCAATTGGATAGTGAATAGTAACTATCTATACCCATGTACAGGACCAGGTAAGATAGATATGTGCCATTGCTGTTGTTGGGAGGCAAGAGCAAGGTCAACATGGGAAGAGAGCTGCAATGGGAAAGACAACGTGTATATTATGCTGTGAGGAGTGTCTGCTAATTTTCCAGGTATGGTCTCCTCTCCTCTACCTTAAAGAATATCCCAACATATTCAGAAACCAGGTACCAGTTGTTAATATAGCAAAACTGCCCCTTGGCCAGGCAGGTTCTAGAGGTGGGAGTAGACACTAGGACTCAACAACCCACACAGAATCCCCAGCATCTACCCATTTTATGAGTCCTGAGAGCTAGGGCACAGCCCAGATGCAGTGAGGTAAGATTCGGACACAACTTTAGTTCTCATTGCTGAATTTCCTGTCTTTATCAGTGGTAGTTGGCATGCTAAATCAGAACTCTATTTGGGAGTGTGGTGGAATTTCCTTTGTTTATTGTAAAATGTTTGCATTTAATGGAGAAAATTTTAAATGGAAAATCTCATCAGGCAAAGACTGCAGAGCTGGTACCAAGGAGGTACTAAACCTCTACAATCAATTATCGGAATTCTTTGAAGACTTTGCCAATCCAACAGCCTTAATAAAAAGAAATATCTCCAGGATAAAAAAGTTGTCCAGGCTGTAGTAGCCTTGTCCAGTAGCCAGCCTGAATTGCCTGGCCTGATTAGATATTTTCTGGGAGCCAACATCAATTTTTCCTTCCACCCTGCCCATTGATTCAGTGCTGAAGCCATAATTCCCTGCACGGAAGCAGATTCATATGAAAGCAGGGAAAGCAGTCTGCCTCTGCAATGGGCAACTGCTTTCCTAAAAATTCTCAAAGATTCTATTATAAATCCATCCAATAGAACCACGAAAAGTTTCATTTTCATTGAAAGCCCGGTGATGTGATTTTTCTACATTCACAATTCCCAAGGTCTTTCCTGGGTATAACATCCGCTAAAACAGACAATGAACACTTAAAGTAAACCTAAGGCTGAGACATTCCATGGGGGATTTCCAAGGTCTCTAAATCTCTGGAGATCATGAGAACTGCAGATCTTTGAAAGGCAGGGAAGTAGACATTTTGTGAATCAAAGGGTGAAAACCCTCTTTTCCAATGGTAATGTCCAGAATACACAGTGCTGCCCACATGCTGGAAACTCCAGATGTCAGAATCTCACAGCTCCTGGTAGTCAAGTTCACCTCTCCTGCACTCATGAAAGTTAGCAAGAGACCAAGTTGGGTTTGTTGGCAAAATCTGGAGAAGGCCTGGGAGAAAAAACAGGGAAGTAAGCCCATTTCCAGGCAATATGCACTACTATCTTTGTTCTCAAGCAGTGGGAAAGGAGAAATACAGAATGAGTGCCTCAGCAAGGAAGCAAGGATGACAGGAGCCTTCCCATAAGCCATATCCAAGCAGTCTACAGAATGGGGGTCAGAGAGAAGGCAGGGCTGCTGTGAACTCTTAGAAATTCAAATATCTGGCCAAACTGATTTGCAAGACACAAATGCATTTACTAGTGATGAAATAGTAACCTGGTATAATGCTGACCATACAGAAGTTTCTCCATAAATATTTAGGAAATGAAAGGGACCTGCCTCATTGGGAAGGAAAAATTAGTACCCTTGAATCCTTGGCAAGAGAAACAAAAAAGTAAAACCAAAGCCCCAAAGTTTCCAGCACTATATAATGGGGCATAAACTTTTCAACTAACTCTCTAGTTGATAGTCCCTTTGACTCCAGAAAGTTTAGTCCTTTTTTTTTTTTTCCCCAAATTAATAACTAGCCCTTAAATAGGCCAACCTCCAGTGCTTATCCCAGAATAAAAGTATAACTATTCAGCTCCCAACCTCCACAATACACAGGCCTACATGAGAAAGCAGTTACAAAACCCTGACCCACTGGGAGTGTCCCAGATTGACCAGCAGATAGAGTGCCAAAATTTGATACCTTCAATTTATGTCCAACATCTGGATACCAGATGGGGAGATTTAGACTAGATTCTATATCCTTTGCCAGACTAAGCTGTGTGGTAAAATGAGCTAACCAGAGTCCACTTTGATCACTTATAACATGCCAAGTGGGACTAGCCTCCTTGGCAAAGAAGCACTTTTTATTCCACACAGATTTCCCAACCCAGAGGTAAAACTCCCCCTCCAAGACCCAAATTTGCCTTCTGAACTTGCCTTTAAACTCTTTCTTCATTTGCCTTTCCCTATATGCCCTGCAAAAGCTTCTCACAAAACAGACAAAGCAAGAACAAGAAAAGGTCTAGTATAGTGATGCCACCTGCTTCACTCATACATTGCTGGTGGGACTGCATATTGGTGCAGCCAATATGGAAAGCAACATGGAGAATCCTTGGAAAACTGGGAATGGAACCACCATTTGACCCAGCTATCCCAGTCCTCAGTCTATACTCAAAGAACTTAAAAAAAACATACTACAGGGACACAGCCACATCAATGTTTATAGCAGCACAATTCACAATAGCTAAACTGTGGAACCAACGCAGATGCCCCTCAGTAGATGAATGGATAAAGAAAATGTGGTATATATACACAATCGAATATTATTCAGCATTAAAAGAGAATAAAATCATGGCATTTGCAGGTAAATGGATGGAGCTGGAGAATATAATGCTAAGTGAAGTTAGCCAATCCCAAAAAAACAAATGCCAAATGTTTTCTCTGATTTAAGGAAGCTGATTCATAATGTGGTGGTGGGGAGAAGCATGGGAGGATTAGATGAACTCTAGATAAGACAAAGGGGAGGGAGAGGAAGGGAGCGGGTATGGAGATAGGAAAGACAGTGGAATGAGATGGACATCATTACCCTTAGTATATGTATGAAGACATGAATGGTGTGACTCTACTTTGTGTACAACCAGAGATATGAAAAATGGTGCTCTATATGTGTAATATGAATTATAATGCATTCTGCTGTCATATAACACATTGAAAGAAAAAAGAACAAGAAAAGGAAAATTCTCATCATTAGTGGCACCACTGAGTGCATTTACCCTATATCCTTCTAGTTTTATATGTGTTTGTAATTTGTAAAAAATAAAATAAAAAAATAGGTAATACTGCACATTCTTTTTTACTTTATAGTTATCATTATGAAGGTTTTGGGGTCACTGACAAGCCCATACACCTCATGTGTGAGTTTCTGTCTCCCCAGGGAACAAGAGTAGTTTTTCTTTGTTATATCAGTTTCTATGTTCCTCCTCCACACACCCCAATATTGTACAGAAGAAACAGTAGGGGCCACATGCCAAAGACCAGGTATCCTCAAGACTGTACACACATGGCTGTGTGTGAGTGTGCGCCTATACACACATTCAGGATTTGAACCCCAAATCCCTTACATGTCTGTGCCTGACTATATGGGCAGATTCCTTCTAGAGGGTCTCTACCTCTCTTACCTCTAAAGATCCGCCTCTGAGATCCCAAGAGCTGGCAAACCTCAGCAGAGGACCTGCAGGAGTTGACACATTTCTGGATCCCATCGGCCAAGTCAAACAGCGTCACGTTGGAAGTCAGGGAAAATGTGGTTTGCAGTGAGATCATCACTGCACTGGATTCCCTATGGGCACAATTTTTGAGTCTTTAATTGACCTAAAGTGACCTAAGATTATATGGGGGCCCCAGGGCTTTTGGAAAGTGGTACCATTTTCCAGTGAGGGAATAGGAGAACATAAAGGTCCCATTTGTCTTGGGTCACCCAGTGGCTGGGTCAAAATAGAGTCCAGTTTTGTTGCCTTCACCCATGTTATAACAGCCTCTCTTTTCCACAGACTAGATCATAAGCAAATATAATTCAGTTTCTTACCTAGATGCATGAACTGTGGATCGGATATAACCAGGCAACGTTGAAAAACACACATTTAACTGCAAAGAAGAACAGTTTGTCATTAACTGTGATTTAGACAAAAGCTTTGGACCAAGAACCAATTTCCTATTTTCAGGACAAAATAGGCATTTCCCAGCCATCAAGTTATCAGCAGGCAGCTTTACACAGAAATGGTGTCCTTTTTTTGTTCCCCTCTTAAATGCCTTTCTGTTGTTCCCTGAGTACAAAGGGAGAGAGGCAAATAGTAAATCAGTGGGGAAATCTTGGCAGGAAATGATGTTCAGAACAGCACCCTTGGATGCAAAACATCTTCAAAGGAACAGATTTCTTCTAAGGCTCAGGGTTTCAAAAAACTTAGAGGCAACTGTTTATTTGGACTCTGCATAGTGAACAGGCTCCTTTCAGCTTCCCCAGGTCTGATGGGCCCTACATAGACCCTTCCTAATATACAATGAGTTGACCTAACTCAAAGATAGGTCTTCTTCAAAAAGGCTCTCCATGGGAAATTACATTATGTGGGTCAAGAGCCCTTTTGCTGAGAGCAAATTAAGAGCCATTCTCCCTGTGTTTGCCTTGTGCCCTCACAGCACAGAAAATCTCTCTGCAGCATAAAGTATCAGTATCATGTCTGCTTCCTTGCTGCCCTCTATATTAGGGGTTATTGATTCCTTTTATGGAGCAGAGGGTCTCAATATCTTGCTCTATGCATAGCCACCAGACTTCAAAGCCAGTGTCTCAGAGCCATCTCACTGGTTAGAAGACGGAGTCAAGGGGCTGGGGTTGTGGCTCAGTGGTAAAGCACTTGTCTAGCATGTGTGAGGCACTGGGTTCAATCCCTGGCACCACATAAAAATAAACAAATAAAATAAAGGTATTGTGTCCATCTACAACTAAAAAAATATTTAAAAAAAAAGAAGATGGAGTCAAGCTTGGAATATTATCAAATAACTTTTGGCTTTGCTTGACATTTCTTTATATTGTCTTATAGCAATGATTTGTTATTACTGTTTTATTATTAATTTTTCTCCCAGGTATTATTCAACAGAAATAGCAAAGACCAAATAAGTGGCTTCCCCAATTTTTCAATGTTTCTTGGAGGCAGGTGTGTCAGATCACTAATAAATTACACTGTAATGCTGGGCAAAAAACTAAGTCAGAAAAGTCACTGACTTCTGTGTAATGTAAAGAACCACACTCCCACACAGGATTCTAAACTCCTGTACTACCTTAGAAGGAAATATCTACCTATAGCACAACCAGGAGGCAGCAGTGATGGAGTGACAAGGTATAGGGTTAGCAGACATAAAATCCTGCTCTGTAGCAAAGAGGCCATGCCTTTGCAAGGTAATTTCTAAGCCCTTGGAGTGTCCTGCCTGCTAAAAACGTCTTTGGGGAGTGATACTGGCTAAATAATATTGTTATATTGTGTGCAAGTATGAATATGTGATAACAAATCCCACTACCATGGGCAACTATAATGCACCAATTTTAAAATGTGGAAAAAAATATAAAAATGTCCTTGTTTACCTGGGGATCCTCAGCCATATCAAAGAGTCTAACACTGTGATATATGATGAGTACTTTCGGTAACATGGTATTAGCTAAGCCTCTAGAGGGGCTAGAGACTGAGGTCAGCCCAAATAAGGTTTCAGATACCTAGGCTCAGGTAAGCTTCCTGGTTGACAATATACTGTCCATAACTCCATAGGGACAGGACAACTAGAAATAGCATCTAGAGCCCTCGTAGACTCTGCCCTGTGACTGTTTTTAACTTGCAACCTTTCACTGCAATCCTTACCACAACAGCAAGGATAACAGCTTCTAGTAAATTACCAAAACTAAAGATGGTCTTAGGGATTCCTGAACTTGTGATTGCTGTCAGTAGTGAGAGTAGCTCATAACTGTTCCCCAAATTTATACCTATTCTGTGTGTACTCAGGCAATATCATTAACTTCCAGAACCTCCCAGTTTTCCATCTTCAAAGCTTTTGACAATCTATGCCTCTAAAAGGAGTAAAATATCTGGCATAGTCCCTGTCATGCAGTAGACGCTCAAAAGATAAGATATGGAATTGGAATCTGTATTTTACAGAAATAAAATCCATAGTCGTATAGATACGTAATTCTTAGCTAATATACTATCTCTCACCCATGAAGAACAAGTAAAATTGAAACTAGATATCAATTAATCTCTAACCTATTATAATGGCAAATTTCAATTTTCTGAACATCAGATCTTTGACTTGTGTAGGAGTTGAAAACAAAACATATTATATGAGTTTCATTTTCATCTCTTCTTTCTTCTTCATTTTTTTTTCCTTATAAAAAAACAGGCAAAAAGGGAAAGAAGCAGAATCAAAGATACCTAGATATCTATACAGTGAATTTTCAAGCCTTAGATAATCAGGATTAATAGGCCTTTGGCATTCCCTTGAGGAGAAAGAAGTATCATTGTCCACAAACTCTCAAACATAGGAGGAAATGGGGCTGGGGTTGTGGCTCAGCGGTAGAGCACTGTGCCTAGCAGAGTGCACGGCCCGGGTTTGATCCTCAGCACCACATAAAAATAAAGGCATTGTATACAACTAAAGCAAATAAATAAATATAAAAAAACAAACAAACATAGGAGGAAAGTCGTACGACATGTATTTTATTTAGAGACAGGGTCTCACTGAGTTGCTAAGTGCCTCGCCATTGCTGAGGCTGGCTTTGAACTCGCGATCCTCCTGCCTCAGCCTCCCAAGTGCTGGGATTACAGGCGTGCGCCACCGCGCCCGGCTCGACATGTAAATAGCAGATGAAACACAAGGATTTTTTGGGTCTTTGCTCTTCGCCAACAGACCTCTGGTGCATGTCACCTATGTCTGTGACTGAGTTTGCACATGGAAAACAAACACTATGGCAGATAAAGACTGCACATGAAGATGCATTTTAAAAAACATTTTTACTGGTCACCACTAGTTCTCAACACCTCTCTTCTATTTCTAAGAGGCTTTCTGCTTTGCTATGAAATTTCCCTTCCAAATATAAAAGAGGAGGCCCAGGAGACATACAGGCAACCCCAGGCAGTCCCCAATTCCCAATGAAATCTGTTGGAGAAAACAAAGGATTCACAATGAATAGTCCTTTCAAGAAACTTACTGTTTTGGTGATCTCGTTTTCAACTTCATGTAGGTCTGAATGCTTTTCCATGGTAGTATTAAGAAATGTTTTCTTTAATTTAAACTCAGTCACGAAGGTTCTAACTGAAAATGAAAACATTACCTATTAGACCCCATAACAGATCAATCTATGCAAGGCTTTGTGTTTGTAAATCTCTAGGGTAACCACCTTTATACCACCCTCACCCCAGGACAATCTCTGTGCATTTCTTTCTCTGTGGAGATGGAAACAGTAAGTTTCTAGTTCCTCTATAGCAAAGTGAACATCTTCTGGGCTGAGCTGAAGGCTTAGACCAAGTAAACCTTTAGGTGGGAGACTCTAAGGAGACTTTTATATACATACAAGAGCTGCTGAGAGAAGGAGCCTTCTTAACATTACTCTGATGGTCTCCCACATAATACATGCTCAATAAAGCTGTGACCAAGAAAGATAAGCTGGTCTAAACAACATAATCATAGAAGGGAGGGAGAGATATGGTGCTAGACCCTAAAATTGCTCTTCAAGCCTCGTCAGACTAGATCAAGGAAAGTTCTTGTTCTCCAAGCTCTTTAACCAATATAAGCCCTTGACTTCAAGGGGGTGCTTTGGTTTCTTCCCATTAGAGCCACCCTCATCCAACCCCCATTCTTCTTGTTCAGAGGAAATGTCTGTTTTATCATTGATAAAAGAGACTTCCAGAAGTCAGATAACTTCCAAAGAAAGATCATTCAGCTCCCAAGGGCCAAAATTAGTATCATATTCATGTGTGTCCATCTTCAAAGTTCTTCTTTCCCCACTATATCCTCTGCCCCCTCAGGCATCTGATATTCTAAGGACTACCAAGGAACTACACAGCAAGGAGCCAAATATCTGTAGTAGATATGTACTCCAGGAGGCTTGCCAGACTCCATGATTATAAACCAACAATGAAAACTACGTTAAAAACACTGTTGGGTTCAGAAATGAAAAAAAAAAAAGTAGCCCCATTTTCAAGGCCCATTTCACTCATAACATAACATTAGTTAACACCAATTTGTGCTGATTGGACCTGAGGGGAAAGAGTCTTACAAATGGGCAGACAACCAAAAATTAGTGCAGGCTGCTTTATATCTGGTTCTTATCTTCTGTTACATTAAATTCTTTCTTATCTTTCCCTCTGGAAAGGAAAAAAAAAATAATAATAACCCAAATAGAGAAGCCCACGAAGTGCTCTTTCATGGAAAGCTTGCATGCTGAATTAAGAGAAAGGCCTAGAATAAAAATAAATAAATCTAAAAAAAAAAAAAAAAAAAAAAAATTAAAAAAAAAAAAAAGAGAGAAAGGCCCACAAACGAGCCAAGGGAAAACATTTAACATCTTATACTTTACTGTCTAAAGCCCTTAATCTTTATTTAACATCTTTTTGCTTGTTCTACAGTTCAGTGAAGCCAGCTGCTTAGGACTCTTTCTGAGCAGCAGGGAGCTCTTTGAAAACATTCTTGGCCAAATGAAAGCATTTCACCATGCTCTAATTTGCATGTTCTTCTGATGTTTATGAACAATGAAGCTAAATGACTTGAAAAGGGAAAGATGATTGTTAACACAATAGAACTGCTCTTCTCCTGATCTGCGCTACCTGTGGGACACTCTGTACACAGGCTTCCAGAACAGTCATCCCACTCCTTTATCTTTAACTCTCACCTCTCACCCAGACTCTCCATACAGAAATACACTTAGCTAAATGTTAGGTACATGGAAGTTTTCTGAATCATGACAGTCGATGTGGCCTCTGATTTCAGTGTGAATAAGAAGATGAATCAGTCTCCTCCCAAATCCTGTTCTCTTTCCAGGCAGGATTTTTCTAAAGACATTTACACTTCATACCTGTAGTTTCATCATTTAACTTTAAGACAAATTTTTCTTCAAATGTAACTGATGATTTCCCTATATTATCTAAATATTGTTTTGGAAGGATCCATAAGTATTACTTTGTATTCAGAGTGGTCTGTTTTCATAGCTTTCAATCTGGTCTAACAGCTTGAAGACTAATGTTAAACAATTACTTCCCATCTGGACAATTCTTTCAAAGCTTGCACAAATATATTATTTTATTTGACCTTCATAATACCCTGAGTGGGAAGCAGAACAGATTATAATCTGATTTTACAAGTGAGAAAACTGGGCTCAGGGCTCATGTGCTGTAGGTGGTGGTCCTAGAACTTCCAGGAATTTGATTCCTGGACAAGTGTACTTTTCCCAATGTTTTAAACTAAAATAATTTTAATCTTCTTTGTTCTTAAACTGAAAACTCTTGGCTAACTTCTTATATGGTGTGGCAAAATGGAACAGATTATCCAAATGCAAATAAATTATTAGAATAATGACTAATGTCTATATTTCTGGATTCCTCTTTTTTAAATTTTTTTTTAATTGTTGATGGACCTTTATTTTATTTATTTATATGCAGTGCTGAGAATCAAACCCAGTGCGTCACACATGCTAGGCAAGCACTGTTCCACTGAGCTACAACCCCAACCCTAGATTCTTCTTTTTAAATAATGCGATCCTCCTGCCTCAGCCTCCCAAGTGCTGGGATTACAGGCATGCGCCACCGCGCCTGGCCCATGAAGATCATTTTTTAAAATGGAAAACATGTGTATGTGGTAGGACAATCAGGATTTTATTCTATCTTTTCTCCCTCTAAAATGTTTTTTTAAATGATGTAATCAGAATATTCTTTTGATTTTTCTCCCCTAACTGCAAGGTAGAATGGTAAAGCAAATAACAATAGGCAATGTCTTCTATTTCATTTTATATTCCTCAAGTTTATATCATGGAGAAATATTGATTTTGATTAGGAAGAAAAACAGTAAATGATGTTTTATAAAATCTACTGTAAGACAGAATAAATTCTAAGATATACTCTCTTACCCAAATTACATATTCCTTTTTCCAACTGGTACCCAACTGGGCATTTGCAGGTAAAAGATCCCTGAGTATTATTACACATGGCCAGGGGTGGGCAGGGATTTGACAGGCATTCATTCACATCTGCAAAGGAGGAAAAAAGAAAAAAAAATCATATTGATTCTGTGGCAGACAGCAAAATCATAACCCAGTACAGTAAGTACTTACTAAGGACCACTGCACTTATTAGATACAATGGGGCCCCAAAGATGAGTAGGAGACACCCCTGTCCTCAAGGGGCTGACCTCCTATTGAAGGCAGAGGCAGTCAATAAACAACTAACCATAAATACAAGACATGATCTGAAGTACAGACAAAGTAGCAAATTTTGATGGTGGAGAGAATTAAGACTATTTCAAATAACATCTGGATTAAGAGTAGAAGAATTTTTAATAAACAGATTTGGTAGGATAATTTTATATTGAGGCACCAATGAATTCCAGAGGCAGGAAAATGCAGGTGTCTTTAGGGAACAATAGGTGGTCCAGTGTGGCAGGAATGTGGGGAGAACCAAATCTGGAAGTTTGTCAGCACTACACTATGGCAGTTCATGTTACCCTGCAGATAACACATAAACATGCTAATTCTCAAGTAAGCAGGATATTAACTAAAAGATCTTATTCTTCTACATTTTGGAGGAAAAAGGTATTTATTGAATAACCAAATGTGATACTGCAGACTACTAGATATTATTTTTTCTCTTACCCACACTGCAGTTATCCCCTTGCCAGGAAGGTGAGCATACACATTGATAGCCACTTCTGGTGAGGTCTACAATGCATTTGCCATCATGAAGACAAGGGTTCATGGCACAGCTGTTGACTAAAAACCCATCCAAGAATAACACAGTTAATCACAATGGCAATGCAAAGATAGCCGTAGGTAAATATTTAATTCTCTCAGCTAATATTTGATTCTTGCTTATTTCTATTTGCTTGCCCTGAAAAGACATACTACTAAAATAGAATGAGGTCCCAAGAGGTGTAGAAGATGGGCAGTGGGACTGGGTACTGGTAATAGTTTGTGTCCATATATAAGATAATTGGATTCCTGAATTCAAGAGCTGATTCAAATCAAATGTTGCTTACTCAGTCACTCAGTTCAGGACCAGATGATTGTATCACTTTTGTGATACTTAGAAAATTCTATTTGAATCAATGCCAATTTAAAGTACACATTAAGAGGGGGGAAAGAATCTCTGATCATTTCATACTCCCTAATGCAAGATTTACTCTGTGCCTTGTCTTTTCTCCTGGACATAGCAACCTTTATCCCAAAATCTCCAAATGTAACTGGGACTCCACATATTGTACATCATTCAGAAAATGATCAGAGTTGAGCACTACAATGACCTCTCTTTAAATAAAGTAAAAAATGGGCCCTAGCTGAATTCATTGAGGCTCCTATGTCAGACAGACCTACATCCCCTAAGGGCAATGACCACAACTCTGGTTTGCTCTTATAATTGGAAGCGTCACAATCCAGTTATGGAATATATGCTTCATAAAGGTTTTTGACATATACTTATAAAAGGTGAAACCTACAACGTAACTGTATCATCTGTAAGGAGGAAATTAGTGGGAGAATGCAAAAAAAGAAGGCAGAAGTCAAGAGTTATCCAAAAGAATAACTCTGAAAATTAGTAGGCTAAACCTAAAGATGATATTCTTTATCTTACTCTTCATTATAAAATCATCTATGTAAGCAGTGTACCTGTATAACCAATACCTATGAACACAATGGCACAGAAAAAAAATTATTAACAGCCAGTGAATATGCCCCTAATTCTTGTCTACAGTAATTACAATGGCCATAATTTATTTTAAGGAGCCTTGTGAATTATGGTACATCTAGTATTAAAATACATATTTGGCCTTTGGAAATGAAGACAATGTGTCTTAAAGCAAGGCTCCCAAAGCAGCCACCTCTCATCTTCCAGAGGTACTCAAATCACAAAGGGAACACTATGGGGCTGGTGGTGAGGGTGGTTTATGATCTGCACCCTGGGGTTGATTGTGGCTGACTAGTTGAAACTATATCACTGAGTTCCATGCTCCAGTAACTACAAAGCATTTCCTTTCTTTTCTTTTTCCTTAAAGGATCAGTCTCCATCTTGTTCCTTCCTCATAGCAGTTTTCTCTTTATGAATCTACATAAACCAAAACTACAATTTTGAACATGACATCCAACAATATATATCATCCTACTTCCTTCTATTTTCCATTAAATGACAAAGAATCATTTGGATTACTTTATTTTCCTGTACCAGCAACTTCAACAGGACTATAAAGATAACCATACATACAACGTAAAGAATCCCTGGTGATGCAGTCACTGTGGGAAAAAGTTCATCATCTTTTTTATTTATATGTCCGTCTACCCGTTTATCAACTAGCAATATAATCTTAGAGACAAAGTAGCATGGATTTTTCTGGACCAAGAGAAGCCCTCTGACCCTTACATGCCACCTGGTGATTGGAGAGCCAGCTGACTCAGAAACTTTGGACTCTGATCAGGGAGCATGCACCTGACTTGCTCCCTATTTCACATAGGCCACCTAAAGCTTCTTCAGTTTCTCCACCTTCCAAACCTACATCTCTGCCTTGTTCTAACCTCAGAAGTTAAGGGCATGGGGGGCTGGGGTTGTGGCTCAGCAGTAGAGTGCTCGCCTAGCACGTGCGCGGCCCAGGTTCGATCCTCAGCACCACATAAACATAAATGCATTGCATTGTGCACAACTAAAGCAAATAAATAAATATTTTGTAAAAAAAAAAAAAAAAAAAAGAAGTTAAGGGCATGCTTGAAAAACTATTGCAATTAATTACAGGGCATTAAAAGCTTCAACTGCACTATATTGATGTCACACACAACCAATATGTCCTCTTCTCTTCAGGAAGTATCACCTAACTTGGGAAATATGAGGGTCCACCATGACCTTATTTTATGCTTTGTTTTCAACAGGAAGCATTTTAGGTCACAAAACTGAGACTATTTCAAATACTAGCCATTTCTACACATTCACTTAAGTCCTGAGCCTCATGCAGTTTATAGTGTTGCACAGGGTCTAGAAGTTGATGTATGTTTAAAAGATGCATTATACCTGATGTTGGAGGTGACAATGCCATTGGGGACTGTGTGCTACTCTGAGTAGCAAAGGTGGTAGGTTTAGGAGTTAACACTTCAGCTGTAGAAACATCTGTGGTTTGGGAAGAAGGAGAAGTTCTGAGGAAATGTGAAGCTGGGCTGTACTCTTCTGTGATATCAAGCCTTGTGGTCAATTCTTTTGCTGATGTTAGTACACTGGTCAGAGGGATTAAGTGGGTGGTAGTATCGATATGCACATGGATCCTTTCTGTGGTGATGGCACCTTCTGTTGGGATTTGTGGCACCAGAATTTCAGGATTGGTTGGGAAGAGCTGTTTTCCAGCTGTAGTGTGTACAACCATGGGGTTAGTAATCAGAACTTCTGTACTTGACAAGGTGCTGGGACTGGTCACAGAAGAGTGAGAGGTCTTGAGAGTGGTAGTTGTCAAAGTTGCAGACATTTGGGCTAAGCTGGTGCTCATGGCTGGAAGGGCTGGCTTAGTAAAGGACTCAGTTAAGGCTGGGGGCAAAGAGACCCCTGAATGAGCACTCACTGTTACAACTTTGGTGGATTCTGTGGACAGAGACACCAGGCTTGGTGACTTTGCTTCTGTAATGATTTTCTCTTGTTGTGGGATGCTCTGATTCTTGGGATCTGCTGTGTTACTACTGTGGAGTATTCTCATGGATGACACCATTGTTGATGTCTGAACTGAAGTCTCAGGCATCTCTCTTGCCCTAGGCAGGACTTGGGTAGATGAATGTGGTAAGGCTGTTTGTGAGACAGAAAGTGGGGTAGGAGAAGAAGCTGTCAAGGACACTGGTAAAGGTGATGGTGAGGAAGACAAAGGTGTAGATGACTCAGAGGTAGACTTCAGCTGATGGGTAGAGGCCTTGGTTGATGGTAAACTTGATGAGAACAACTGGTGGGATTGTGACACTGAGGGCAGAGGCAAACGGGGGTCCAATGCAGAAGATGAGTCACCAACAGACCCAGTACTGGCATCCACAAGAACCAAAGTTTTTGGTATATTAATGGTAGAGGTGTAGGATGGAAGGCTGGATGTATGCAGAGCCAGTGATTCAGTGGACGGCTGGACATACTCCCCTCATAGGATGAGATGTTCCTTCTTTCAGTCTGAGCATGAGAAGAGGAAGAATAGTCTGAATATGGAGAGTCTGCGATCTTAATATAAGAGGTTGAGCTCTCACTGATGTCTGAGGATGAACCATTATCTGTAATGGACAGTAATGCCCGTTCTCCTTTGGTGAAAGTAGATGAAACATAGGTATGGTCTGTGTGGTCTCCAGAAGTCCTTTGTTCAGTATCTGTGCCACTCACTTGACCATAGCTAAGTCCAGTGACTGCAAAGGGAAAAGCCAAAGTTAGGTAAAGTTAACAAGCAAGCAAAAACATGCACCAAAAAACAGATTTTTCAGTATACACAAACTCAAGTGAGTAAAATACTTCCCTTGGAGAGGTGGTTTTCAGTGATGAACACACTGAATGGCAACAGAGAAGGCTATAACAGTCAGTGTCTGCTGAGTAGATTTACCTCCTGTGAAGGCCATGGTGGTGGCAGCAATGAACGTGGTAATAAAAGAGAAATGGAAACCAAGGGCCTAAAAATAGGGAATAGTTCCAAATTCCTTCCACATGGCTTTTCTTTGATAAAAGCAAATTGGTATGTGAAAAGCTCTCAAGATCCTAAATAGAATCATTGTTATGCTTAAATGGAAAAAGGAAAACCCTCCCAACTTTCCATTCTGTATAATGAGATAGTTCTTTCCCAGGAGACTGATCTTAGCCACAAGTGACTGGTATTTATTTTTAAGCCTCCCAGCAGACGTCACCCCATATGCCTCATCAAGTGCGTGAGAGGATGGTGCCTTCCCGAGGTAGGAGAACCCAGAAAGATCTATTCATAAAGAGCTTGTAGGATATTTTCTGGGTTGCCAGCCAACTTAATCATCCTAGAACTGAGGAAACTGCCAGGTGGGCTGAGGGGCTGTGGAGAGAATAGAATAGTTTCTGGGGAAGACACACCACCTCCAAGGGCAGGCTCAGAGGCAGGTGACCTTGAGAGCAGGCCTGCCTGGTCCGTCACATTCCCGCGTTGAGTGGCACCTGCTGAGCTCCCCACCTCCGCAGAGGTGGTGTCCACTGGGGCGGGAGCCAGACTGAGCGATCGCAGAGTGCGCTCCCCACTTCCGGTGAGAGCAGCCCAGGTGTGCCCTCCGCGGGAGTGCGCCCCGGAAGTGCTCCCCACAGCGGCGGAACTGTCGGAACTGAAGGCCAGCGACGAGCTGTCTTCCAAGGCTGAAAGCAAAAAGGTAACTCACAGAACAGGAGAAAATGCCTGTCAATTATACATCTGATAAGGGACTAGTATCCAGAATATGTAAAGAATCCTTACACACTGGAGTAAGACAAGCCAGTTTTAAAATAATCAAAATATCTGAATAGACATTTTCAAGGAAGATAAACAAATGGCCAACGAGCATGTGAAAAGATGTTTGACATCATCAGTCAGCTGGGAAATGCAAAACAAAACTATAATGAAATACCCTTCGAACTGAGTAACATGGATAAATCAAAGAAGATGGATAATAACAAGTATTGGTGAAGTTATGGAGACAACTGGGACTCTTGTACATTGCTGGTGGGAATATAAAATGGTGTGCTGCTTTGAAAAATAGTTTGACAATCCCTCAGAAGCTTAAAAATGGTGCTGCTATAATGTGGCAGTTCCAAAATGGCACATGTCCACATAAAGCTTGGACCTGAATGTTGACAGCACCATTATTCATAAAAGCTAAAAGGTGGGGACAACATACCAATTGATGAAAAGATAAGCAAAATACAGTATAACCCTATAGCATAGAATATTGTCATAAAAAGAAATGAAGTACTAATATATGCTGTAGTATGGATGAATCTTAAAAAACATTACATTACATTAAGTGAAAAACAAAAGATTATATATTATGTGATTCCATTTGCAGGAAATGTCTAAAACAAGCAAATCCACAGAGACAGAAAGAAAATTAAGTGGTTGCCAGGAGCTGAGGGGAGGGTAAAATGGGAAGTGACTGCTGATGAGTATGGACTTTTTTGGGGGGGGGTGATATAACTGTTCTGGAATTAGTAGTGGTGATTGCACAGTGGTACATTTTAAACAGGCACACTGGATGGAATGTGAATTATATCTCAACACTATTTAACAAAAGAGGAGGGGAGAGAGTTTTTTTTCAATGAATGCTATTAATGACCTGGAGTGAACAATAACTCATGAGAAGGTGACATTTTCACCTTTCAGAAACTCTTATGATTGAGGCAGGTATGGGGGGGTGGGCAATAGAGAAAAGGAGGACATAGACAGTGAGTCCTTGAGTTGTATGTGAGAAGATATAGAAAATGTTAGGATATATATGTATATCTGTCAATCAGCTATAAGAATGGTCTGCGAATAATGAAACTAAAGGGTTCTCAGAAGCTATTTCATTAATAGATGCCTTAATATGACACAGATGATCATAAGCATGTTAAGTCTCTTTCCCCTCCATGTGGTACCATTTTGTGAAATAAAAACTTACTTGAATGTTCTCCATGTGGTGTTGAGGAATCTAGGCTTTCTGAGGAAGATGGAGATGAAGACTCTGAGTAACTTCTTTCATCTGACACTGTGTTACCTCCTCTGGACTGTTGAGCAGAGTCTGAGGATTGAGTCAAAACTGAAGAGTTCATAACTTCAGGATATGAAGCAGAGCTTCCTGTCACATCTGCAAATGTCTTGCTGTTGGTCAAGGACCAGTGTGTTGTGCTCTCTTCATCTCTAGTGGGGGGAACTGACCTAGACACAGTCTCAGTCTGAAGCATGAAACTTCCATTTCTCGCTTTAGAGCTGCTGGCAAGCTGATGTCCTCTAAAGGCTGTATGATAAAATTTAAACAAAAATGCCATTACATGGATATGAAAAAGATCCTTCATTAACTGAGAAGTGAGTCCTTCTTTAAGATAAGATATCCTTTTCCAAGACAATCTTGTTTAGTATTTGTTGTATGTATCGTCTGACATATATTATCATATTCTAAATCATTATTTCTAAACTCTGGGTGTTGACAAAGATAGCAATACCAAAAATAAAAGTTTGTGAATAGGGGACTTTTAAACAGCATGTGCAAATAGCAAAGTAATTTATACTTTAGTATTTTATTCTCTGTCCTTTGAAAAGCATTTTGAGGATATGTATGTCATCATATCCAACAAATATGATGTGCATAAATATAGCACGGAGAGCACTTTTCTAAAACAGTTGTAATATTAATAAAGATTATCCTAATCCTGAAGTATAATAAAAAAAAAATCAATGATAGGGAGTAAACCAAACCATGAACTTGAGAACTATATTTATTCTGAACATTTATTTGTAAAGATCTGACCACAAAAGCACTGGAGCTACTTGTAAGGAGTAGGTCAGCTCTCACTTTGAAGACAATGCTGTAGAGTTAAAAACAAGATAGAATCAAGTGATAGCACTAAGGCTAAGGTCTCAACTCTGCTAAATGAGCTAATTCATGCATTACTTAAATCTCCTTTAAGCCTTAATTTCTTCACCTATAAAAAAGCAGGAGGGGTGGCACCTGTCCAACTAACTTCACAATGTTTTCATAAGGATGAAAATCAAAATGCAATAATGATATGCCAATAAAGGAACTGGTATCATCAAAGAGTACACATTTTTTCAGAGGCTTCAAATGGTCTTTAAGAGATCCCCTATTTGGAAATTGTAAGCTGCCTGGTACCGTAAACCGGGAGGAAAAACTCTCGGAGGCAGAGTTAAGCTTTTGCTACTTTTACTTCTACTTTCTTAGAGAGAGCTTAGAGAGGGAAAGAAAGATTTTTAGAGAGAAAGATTAAAGCGAGCTTTTCTTCTTGTCTTCTTAGCTTAGAGTCTTAGTTAGAAAGATAGAAAGATAGAGCTTAGCTTAGAGTAAGATTAGAGCTTCTTTCTTCTCTCTTCTTTCTTCCTTCTTCTTTCTTCTGTCTTCTGTCTTCCTTGGGAGCCTCGGCCTAACTCTGACCAGTCCTCTGGAGCCTCGGCCTAACTCTGGCCAGTCATTACTTCTTCTATCTGGTTTCTCTTCTGTAACCGCTCTGCCTACGTTCTGGCCGCTCTGATTCTTCTGACCGACCGAGTGACTGCCCGGCTGACTGAATTCTCCGTTCTCCTAACTCGGACCGCTTTCACCCGGTTATATACCTTCAGGTTTGCGGGTGCCTACAGGTGCGTCACATACATATCAGGTGGAACTTATGGCTTCCAGCTAGCTACAACAGCCCTTCCTAATTAGGGCTCCTTCAGGAAATATCCTAACAGATCAAGTAAAGATGGAATACTTACTTGTGGAATCATTTTGCCAATGTAAAGATGTAACACCAAATTCATTTTCTGTAGATGGCTCAATGAATTCTCCATCTCCTAGATTCTTGGTTACTTTATTGTCACTTCTTGATTCTACTGCAGAGGGTGAGGAAGGGACTGAAACTGAAGTTGTGGTGATTTTGGAATCCTTAAGGAAACCCCCTGTCTTGTTTATAGGTTCCAAACTGACAGTCAAAGACCTGAGAATCCTTGAGACACTATCAGTGAATGTAGTGGCAACACGTGTACTCTTTGTCTGGTTGACCAGTGGACTTTGGAGAACAGTAGAGTTGTTCAGTTCTTTTATACTCCCAGGAGCTAAAACAGAAGAAAATATGTTTCAAAACTACTCAAGGAGTTAAGAAAATCCAGGATGTATCTAAGTAAAAAATAATGTTTATTACATTTTTGTATATAAATCTAAACACTATTGGACCTGATGTAGATACAGACAATTGTGTATGTTTACACACATGTACAACTAGAGCATACTCCTTCATCCTCTCCTCACTAGCTCTGATTCTCATACAGCTGAGTGGAGAATCAGTGATGTTCCTCATGTAGCATATTGCAAAGCTTTCTGAGTAAGCTAAAAGGAAGATAGGAGAATCATAACATACATTAT
Source organism: Tamias sibiricus (assembly GCA_025594165.1). Lineage (NCBI taxonomy): Eukaryota > Metazoa > Chordata > Mammalia > Rodentia > Sciuridae > Tamias > Tamias sibiricus. Next base: position 70,452,711 of record CM046668.1, read on the forward strand.
TTGCTTTTTGGTTTTTATAGAAGATAAAATTACTACTACTGAATCTCATAATATTGCTTAAACAGGATAGGCTGTTGTGTTAAGGCTTTCGTCATTGTTTTATTTTGACTATGTGTCCTTTTTCCCAAGTATTATTATAAATTAAAATCCAATCCAAAAAAGCGAATAAAAGTCAAGCCTCTACATGGTACCCAGTCCAGCCCCCTGGTCACCACTGAAGACGTCTCAGGTTCTGCAGAATACAGTTAGGGCACTACTGACCTAGGACAATAACTCCCAGCCTTGTCGTTGTCAAGAGCTCTTTATTCTTCCCCAACTCAGGGCCACCATAAATTTTGTTTTGAAATAACTATCAACCAAGCTGCATTCATTTTTTTAAAATTTTTTTTATTATTTATTTACTTATTCATCATGCACAAGTAAGCTGCATTCATTAAGTAACAGAAGGTCTAAGCATCAGGAGATACTCATTATTACCCCATGAATTTAACTTAATTCCACCCAAAATCAGACAGCCTTCATTATTACAATTATTTAGTCTCATTAAACATTAGAGACCAGCTTTTACCCCAACATGCTACTCCAGTAGGCCCCCTAGGAGATCAAGGACTGCAGTTGGGGAACAGTTTTTCTGATCAATGGATGGTGGTCACTGGATAATTGTCAAGAACCTCAAGACTTGAATTACATGCCATTGGTCAAAATGTACAGTCTGTTTCACATTATAGGTGCCTTGCTGGTGGCTCCCTTTCACAGAGAATTTTTCAAAGGATACCCTGAGAACTGACCTCCAGAAGGGTATATTAATACCCTAATCTAAAGGGCTAGGGATGTAGCTCAGTGGCAGAGTGCTTACCTGGTATGCATTAGGCCCCGAGTTCCATTCCCAGCACCACAAAAAAAAAAAAAAAAAAAAAAAAAAAAAAAAAAAAAAACCTCATTCCTAAGTTCAAGAAAGCCCATGAGCAGGAAGAAACATGGCAGACAAGAAAACAGATTGGTTGTGTTTTTTTTTTTTTTTTTTAATCATTTTAAGCTAAAAACAAGGAAAAGTACTTTATACATACTCTATACCTGTATAACATAAGGCGATTAGCTATTAATTATGAGCCAGAAAGGGGGAAAGGAAGTTGTCATTATAAACAGTTCCTTGAAGACCAGTCTCATGTGCAGTTGTGACCAAAAGCACAAATACATTTTAGATATAATATAGTGAAAGAGCACAGGAAGCAAAGGGTTCCTCTTACCCACATACAAAACCATAGACCCAGCTATACCTAGAATACAGCAGGCAGCTCTGGTTGCTGGACTTAATGAAGACAAAATGAAGATGCAGGTTATCCATAAAACTAGGAATTGAAACAAAGGAATAGAAAGATCCAAACAGAAAAATGTAGTCATAGCCTACCCCAAATTAACCTACTCAAAAACAAAAAACACTTCAGTATGAAAAATCAAAAAGCACAATAAATATTGGTCCCAAATAATTATCTCCACCAAATTACTTCTAAAGCACTTTTATTCCTAGTAAATTACCTTATTTCATCCATTTGATGTTTCCATCAAAACAGGTGATTAATTTTGGTGGTTTCAGCAAATAAATGGCCACAGAAATACAATCACTAAAGTCTCAAATACTAAGTCACAAAAAGAAAATGGCTGTTCTCCCTGACCCTACAGGCTCTGTAGCTTCTTCATCACATCATTCTTATGAAAAGCTATCATTAATTGACCAATTATGATATGTCAATAATTGTACTAAGTATTTTATATACTAGTCTCATTTAATGCTCACAGTAAAGCAAAGAAATTTGTCTGAAAACTGTAGAGTTTTGATGGAAACATCAAATGGATAGAATAAGTTATACTCCATGTGTGCATAATACATCAAAATACATTCCACAGGGCTGGGATTGTGGCTCAGCGGCAGAGCGCTCGCCTCGCATGTGCGCGGCCTGGGTTCGATACTCAGCACCACGTAAACATAAATGCATTGCATTGTGTACAACTAAAGTAAATAAATAAATATTAAAAAAAATACATTCCACTGTCATGTATATCTAAAAAGAATGAATAAAAAAAAAAAAAAAAAAGAAAAGAAAATGGAAAGACCAGGGCTGTGGATGTAGGTCAGTGGTAGAATGCTTGCCTAGCATTTGTGAGACTCTGGATTTGATCCTCATTACCACAGAAACAAAACACCAAAATGGGAAGACCATCTATCCACCAGGAGCAGACACAAGCCAAGTTCCTAGTCTATATAACAAAAGGTGGAAAGAATGCCTGGTAAAGGTATAGGGTCACTCTCCAGTCACAGCACAATCACAAGTATGCATCAGAATGTTCAACCTTACCTTGACTGCTATCCAGAACTTGGCAAAAGTATAGATGTAGCTGACATTTGAGAAGGATAGGCTAAATCTAAAATCTTCTAAGTTATTTATACTTCCTCCCTTTACAAAGTGAAATCACCACAACACAATTTACCTGGACCACATTAGCTCAGCTACCCACAGAAATACTTTCATAAGTTGAGATCCATTATAATACTCTCCACTCCTATTGAGAATCTATATAAAATATCACCTTTTAAAGAACATTAGCACAATTTCCACAAAACAGCAATTGAAGGCATTTTCCATTATGATCCTCAACATCCTTGTAAGTATTCCTCTTAGAATTACAACCCCCAAAACACTTATGCCTATGGATTAAATTGTATGCTTATTTTATCTGACAACAATCACATGCCCCACCCAGCTTCCTTTTGTGCCCTGGTTTCCAGGAAGCTCAGACTAAATTTAGTGTTCAATTGTAGCCATTCTCATACAGTTCTTTGCTTCCAAAGAAGTTTTTCCCCTTTGTTTGTTGCTTTGTATACTTTTCCCCCAATGGTCAAATAGTACATGATCAATATAGAAAATATGGAAAATATAGAAAAATACAAAGCAGCACAAAAAATAATTTTAAATGGTTCCTGATCTGTTTTTAAAAGTCTGATTCTGCTGCCTGCTTTAGTGGTGTAAGACATACAGTTTTATTTCCGGAAGCAGATAAATCCTGGCTATCCCTGCCTAGGAAAAGGCTATGCTGCACATGTTTCTGGGTGGATTGGTAGGAGTGAAAAGAGACACCAACTACATATATAAAGGCCGAGTGTGTGTGGACTATCAGATGGTGAAACTAGAAAGGATCTTTCAGATCATCTGGTCTGACGTTTTCAATGAGGAGCCCCATCCTCCCCATGCCAGGCTCCTAGCTCACCATCTTCATGTCCATTTTGTAAAGAGTGTCACTATTCTGACTAGTCTAAGTGCCAGGCTTTTCTATGGGTCACATTTACCAGAGGATGGAATGGACATTCACCAGAGGATGAAGTGGACAAGTGTCAAAAGGCTCAAGTTGCTACTATACCCCTTCACTTCTGTTGTTCTGCAGAGCTGGCCCAGCTGAGCCAGGCCAATTCCAGGACCTTGGCAGGTCCTGCTGGCTCTCTCAAGTACCTACAACAACTTTATCATGGGAGGGTAAAGGGAGAATAAAAGCTCAATATTTCCATTCAGGGTAAGTAAGTGGTATGTAGAGCTCTGTTCAGTGGGTTGGCAGGTGCCAGCCTAGCATTAAAAATAAAGCAGAACTTGGGCTGGGGTTGTGGCTCAGTGGTAGAGCACTTGCCTCGCATGTGTGAGGCCCTGGGTTCAATCCTCAGCACCACATAAAATAAACAAATAAAGGTATTGTGTCCATCTAAAGCTAAAAAAATATAAAAAAAAAAAAAAAAAAGTAAAAAAGTAAAAAAATAAATAAATAAAGCAGAACTTTTGTTTCCCCTTTGGCTTCAGATTCTGGGTGCATGTGTCTTCTGCCCAAAAGCCCTCTCTATTATCTAAGAGGGTGGTCTGACTTTACCTACAGCAGAATACCTAATCCATCAAGGAAGAGAAATTCTCAGTAGAAGGCTCAAATATGAAAGATATGGTAGAAATCTCCAAATATTAGAATTATAAAGTTCTAAAAAGACAATTGCTCAAAGAATTTGAGGGCCAATTTTTTATTTAACTGTTGAAAAATATAGGTAAATAGATAGTTGTATTCAGTAAAGTTAGAAACATGGGCTGATTTTCAAATATACCATGTGCTGGGTTGAATTTAAATTATAAATATTAAATAACCCTGACCAGAATCAAAGTGGAGCTTCCTAGAAAATGCTTCCATTCCACTGTTTGGTAAAGTTGGTTATAAATCACTGAACCACAGATCTTTGGATCTGTAAAGAATCATAACTTTTATCCAATCCAACCAACGTTTATGAATAATCTTAAAAAGCAATCTCCTAAAAACATGAATCATAAATTATATCCAAACCCAGTCAGCAGGAAACTGTCTATGTATATGGAAGAGGAACTGGCTGCTTTAAATAGGCATTACAAAAAGGACCTCTGGGTTAATTTTTTGCTTTGATGACATAAACCCAAACTCCTAGTCTTGCAAAGTACTCTAAAAATCTCTGACATAAGAATTTTGAAACAGCATTTTCCAAAGCAAAAGAATGTTCCTGACCCTCTCTATTCTGCTCCCTATTGCCTGAGTATGAAAACAAGCAGTACACACAGACCCCAACTAACACCTGAGAAGAGAGAAAGGGCATTTTCCAGCATTCTCATGGCAGCATGTGCCCTGTGAAGGTATTTGGGCACATACTCATACCTATTTCTTTTCAAATGTACCTTGTTCTGGGTCTGCGGGGAACCTAGGAGAAGTAATATACATAGCATGTGTCCTCAAGAGGACTAGAGTCTCTGACTGGGTAGGCTTTGGATGACCTGGTATGACAAGGTGTACAGCACAAAGGACCAGAAGGTGTAGAAAGGCTCATAGAAATGGAATTCTTGAGCTGAGCTGAGACTTAACTGATGAGTAGGAAGTGGAATGGCAGAGAAGAGTACTCCACAGCTGTAGTGACTAATATCATGACCTGCAAACACCTGCAATGCATTTTTCCCCTAAAAAGGCGCCTAGAAAAAAAAGTATACCCATGTTTTCTTTGACAGCTAAAAAAATGTTTTTACAATCTGGAAGAAATAAAACTAATTCCTAATCAGATGGTATGGTGCTCACCATCTCATACAAGCACCACGGCATGTAGTTTGCTGTTTAAGAATACACTAGTAACACTGAGCCTTTGGGGGGTGTGTGTGTGTGTGTGTGTGTGTGTGTGTGTGTGTGTGAGTGCGCGTGTGTGTGAGCAGGGGAGAGGGATGGGGGAAGCATGGGTTGGTGAACAGAAGGCCTATCACACCCACCAGACCAACTATTATTTTTTATTCTTTATATAGTTAAAGAAAACATTTTAAACATGAATTTCAATACTGAAATAAGCTCTGTAGTTTATACTTCTACCCCAAATACTTAGCATTAAAGGAATGTTTTTTTAAATCTTTCTTGTTTTTGCTTGTTTGTTTTTGGTTTTTGCATATTTCCCCCTTATCTCCTGTTTAGGTATTTAACTAGCTAGCTATACACATCTACTTGTGGCTATTTTGAATGACTGGAGAGTTGAGCTGGGGACAGGAGTACTCACATGAGGAATGGTCTGAGGGAGGAGAGTAAGCAGTTGATTTGGATAAATGCAGCAAGGAGAGCTCTGGTCCCAAGGAATTTCTCTTCTTTGGTAGCATAGTGGGTTCTCCTGAATCCAAAGCAACAAGGGAAGACCAGCTTGAATCTGAAGTGCCAGCCACTTGGGTGTGCACAGCTGCTTCTTCTGGGAGCCCTGTCCCCTTCTCCAGGGAGACCTGGGGTGTTCCACTCTCTGTTTGAGAAGGGGCTGTTCTTTCTTCTGACCCTGAACTGCTGGATGGAAACTGAAGCTGTTCCAAACCTGAAAGCAGAGGGCAACAATTAAAATTCCACCAGCAGACTTCCAAATGTCTTACTAATCTTTTAATGGGCTCAATTCTGAGTTCTATAAAATATATAGATGTGAAGAAATCAGGAACAATTTTTCATTCTATGGAAAATGAACTCATGAAAGGGAAGCCACAAACCAAGACAAAGAGTTTGCATTTTTGGATAAAATTACAAGTAAAGGGACAGACTGAAGCTAAGTAATAGATGATAATGGACCTACGAGATCAGTGTCAGATTGTCATTATTCATCACCCACATTCTACAAAGTTGATCTCAGAATCGACTGGAATTCAACATAAACAGAATTACCAATATCTGGATGACCAACAAAACCAGGAAGTTTCATGTACAGTTTCTAATATTCATGGATGGGACACAAAATCCCTTCATACATTTTTCTTTTAAAAATCGAATGTCCTCTGTCAGACCTCTTGTCACTAGGTCATGAAACCACAGAGTGACCTTTGATAGCTTCATCCTCAATTTTCAGAATCTCACTAACTACCAACTTCCTTTCGTTAAGAGTCTTCACAAAGTCCTTTCTCTTCATGCCTGTGGCCACAAGATCAACACCTGAATTTATGTCTACTTGGGTGGTTCCCCCCACTCTAGGTTCCCTCCACCCTCTCACTTCCATACCAGACATCTTGTACCTGGCTACCAGATGAATCCTCCCCAAATCTGCTTTACCAGTATCACTCCACTGTGGAAAACTCTTCGGTGACTTCTCACCACACCAAATATAAACTGCCTGGTTTGCAAAGTCCTCCATTATTGTCCCTACCCTGTTCACACAACTGTCCCACTGGCTGCTCTGTGCACACAGCATGCTTCCCACAGGCAGGATGCTGGTCCTGCCAGCCAAAAAAAGAGCACACCCTTGTCTTTATCTCCTCTGCATCTTCAGCCACATTGAGCATTCCACTCCTTAGCCAACCCTCTCACCTCACTCAGCTACATAAGCTCAAATTCTAGCTTTGAACCCTGTCAACTGTTTGACCTCTACACATTGGGCTAATAACTTCTCTGAGTTTGTCTCTAAATTCCTAAAATAAGAATAACCTGCTTTAATAAGGATTTTAAAAGTTATGTTGGCATCTATAGAACCTAAACATTGCTATTTTATCTTCTCTTCCTCAATTAAGTCTGACCCATGAAGCCCCAACCCCTTTTGAAAGCCTTTCCTAAAAATAGCGAACCTCCAAGCTGTGCTGACTGGACCAAGAACAGATATTTGAACCACATGAACACAAACAAAACCACACCAACACAACAAACATAAATAAGCACAGTCTTCCCCAGCCACACATCCCACCAGCTCTGTGCCCCGGAGATTAGTATTGTGTGGCAGGATCCATGGAGGAGGGACAAGGTTTAAATTCAGGCTGACTGGATATAGATGCCAGTTTACTCAGCAAATTTGCACCCTCCTCTGGTCTGTATTTCAAGCAAGCGAAAGCCAGGGGCTTAAGTCACAGGTCTGATCCACTCCAGCCCGGGACCCCTGGATGGATAGGCACAGTTGCTCAAGATGAGGAAGAGGGCAGTGGCAGAGATTTTTATTTTCCAGCACTGGACATACATAAATGAAATGAACACCCTCAGTACAAACTCACTTAAGGTGCTTCCCTGTGATGTTAGAGTTGTTGCAATTTCAGGTGAAATTTGAGTGAAGTTTGTTCTACTTGAAGGCAAAAGAGTGAAGTTTGTTCTACTTGAAGACTCGTTCCTTCCCTCAGCAGTTGCTGTTTCAATTAGGAGAGTGAGATTTTCTGGAGTTTCTGAAAACGCTTGGCTCATTCTGGAGGTCTGAACCATTATGCCCTCTTTGGAGTCCACTGTTGAAAAGTCCTCTTGATTCTGATAAATGAAGGTATTTTCTGTGTGGGGTTCAGTATTACTTTCTGGCCAGTGGTAACTTACAGCAGCTGCAACAATAAGAAAATGCATCAGTGAGAACTTGCTTGTTTCTGTAAAGAAAAGTGAACCTTCAGAAAAGACAGCATGTATAGACCATTTGAGGTTATTGCTGACTACATGGCTCCTTGAAAATCTCATTTTTATTTTCCTCATTTAGGAATATTTCTCTTTCTGCTTAAGATAGGAGGGGGCTGGTGGACTGTTGAAAAATCTCTGCAAGGATGAATGAAGTCACTTCCTTCTATGAGTGAGGCAACACTGTCAAACCATCTGACAAGCAGAGGCTGCAGTCAGGCAGAACTACAGTTTGTCTCTAAATATCATGTACATGTACATACACACACAAAATAAACAAGTTATCTTTTAATTTAGAGCTGCCCAAAGAACAACACAGTCGCCATAAGTAATTTTAATAGCCATACTTTTAAAATAATGAAAGTGAAATTAATCTTAATAAATATTTATATTTCATTCAACATATCCAAAATATTATCATTTCAACATGTAATTGATATAAGAACTATCAAGATGTTATATATTTTTAAGCATTTAAACTTTAAAATCCATTGAGTTTTTTACTAGTCACATTTCAAGAGCTCAATAACCACATGGCTGACTACTAACTACCTTATTAAACAGTATACAGTTCCAGATCAATGTTACCAGAAGCAGTGGCTCACTTATTTGGGATGGATGGGTGGCAATTACAAAAATTTCCGTAAGAGACTCTGACAAACTTTTCTAGGGGAATTATTTCCTTCCCAAATCCCTTAAGAATTACTGGTTTTATGCCTCCTACTCTGTTTCCTGGAGGTGATAATTAGCAGAGGCTTCCTGGAGAGGGAGGAAAGTTGCTCAGGCACCTGGGCTCCTTTGGGGCCCACCTCAGACAGGCAAGACACACACTTGGCTAGAAATGGGATTTAGAGTGGTATTTCCAGGGGCAGTCACCAAGTCCATAAGTTGAACTTGGGCAATGGACAGCAGTGACCCATATGTCCTCCCTTTGAAGAGTTCCTATCTGAACTACAAAGGCAAGCTGGCTTCTCCAGAAGAGTTGAAAGAGTATAAGGATGATTTCTCTATCCTCTTGGTTAACTGGGAGCATTGAGAAAAATTGTCCTCAAAGGAAGCAGGAAAAAAGTGATTGTGGGAAGGCAGAAGGGACTCACTCAGATTCGTGCCCCAAAGCTGGCAAGCCACAAGCAAAGGAAAGGAAATGAACTTAGCTTTAGTATAGACTTAATACAAATGTGAGATACAGCCACTGGGGGGTGTGGCTGGCCTTAGAGGAAGCAGCAATGTCCCCTTCGGAGAACAAAAGTAAAAGTCCTAGACCCCAGTCAGCTCAAGGAATTCCAAAGCAGTTTCCAAGAAGAAAAGAATAGCCACACAGGGACAGGACATGGCTCACAATAAACCATGCTCTCTCTGTAGGAGTAGACTAAAGATGTAAGAAAGAGGCTGGGGGTGTAGCTCAGTGGTAGATTACTTGCCTGTCACATGAGAAGCCCTGGGTTTGATTCCCGCCATTACATACACATTTTTTTTAAAATGTAAGAAAGAAAACATACACTATAAACAAAACTAAAAAGCAGACAATAGTCCTGCAGTATCTTTAATAATCCTGCCACTGTCGATAACTAAGATGCTAAATAAAATAGTTTTTTAAAATATTTTTTAATGTATTGCTGAGGTGGTAAGAATCAAATTTTCAGAGGCCCCAAATAAACCAAGACTAGGAATACAAAGAGGAGAATGAAGAGCAAATTTAGTACCTGTTCAACATTTGTGACCCTGAACTTTTGTTCTGATGGCTGCAGGGATACAGGAGGTAAGAGACACAGTCTCTAGGAAGGAATCTAAAAGAAAACTACTAAACAACTATCCCTGGGATGTAAGGCAAATTGAAACAAACCTGCCATGCAGTAGGAACAGAAAGGAAACCTGTCCCTTTAATCTTGGTTTTAGGTGAAAGAAAAAATTCATCTCATCAAGAATTTGTAACCATAAAGCCAGCCCTCATGTGGGTGTGCAGTACAAATTCACATTACCTGTATGGTCTGAACCTCAAGTTGAGTATGTACTTAAAAGTGGTCTTAAACCTTGTGAATATACTGAAAAACACTGAACTATACTCTAAAAAATGAGAACTTTATAGTATGTAAATGATATCTCAAATATGCCTACAGGGGTGTATTCATACTATAAATACTGGAGAGGTAGAGAGTGATCCTGATAGTGCCTCCAGGTACCTGGCAGAAAAAAATGTTAATATTCTCTAGATAGCATATCTTCTAACCAATTTCTTTCCTCTACCAATAAAATCTTTTTAAACAAATATTTTTAGTTGTAGAGGACACAATACCTTTATTTTATTTATTTATTCTTATGTGGTGCTGAGGATCGAAACCCAGAGCCTCATATGTGCCAGGCAAGTGCTCTGCTACTGAGCTACAGCCCCAGCCTGAAGGAGCCCCAATTAGGGAGATGGCTATTGCGGTCAGCTGGAAGCCATAAGCTCCACCTCATAATAAGTATGTATGTGACGCACCTGTAAATGCACGTGAGGCACCCGCAAAGCTAAAGGTATATAACCGGGTGAAAGCGGTCGGAGTCAGGAGAAGAATGAATTCATTCAGTCAGTCGTGCAGTCGCTCGGTCGGAAGAAGAGTTCGGGTCGGAGAAGAAGAAAAGAATCAGAGCGGCCAGAACGTAGGCAGAGCGGTTACAGAAGAGAAACCAGATAGAAGAAGTAATTCCTGGTCAGAGTCAGGCAGAGGCTCCCGAGGAAGAAAGAAGAAAGAAGAAAGAAGAAAGAAGCTCTAAAAGCTAAGCTCTCTCTCTCTCTAAAGAAGAAATCTCTCTCTTTCAAGCTCTCTCTCTTTCTCTCTAAGCTCTAGGAAGAAGAAGAAAAAGCTATCTCTAATCTTTCTCTCTAAGCTCTTTCTAAGAAGAAGAAAAATCTTTCTTTCTCTCTCTAAGCTCCTCTAAGAAAGTAGAAGTAAAAGTAGTAGTATCTTTACTCTGCCTCCGAGAGTTTTCCTCCCGCGGCGTTGTGGCTGGCCACGACAGGCAGCTTACACCAGCCCACTACCAATAAAATCGAATGAATAAGAGATTGCATCAAAAATCATAAAATATACAAGGAAATAAGGCATCCATGAGCAGAAGTCAGCAAAGTAGGCAAGCAAAGACTTCTAATACTAGAATAATTAAAGAAGCCAGGCACAGTGGCGCACGCCTGTTATCCCAGCACTTTGGGAGGCTGAGGCAGGAGGATCACAAGTTCAAAGCCAGCCTCAGCAATGGCGAGGCACTTGGCAACTCAGTGAGACCCTGTCTCTAATAAAATACAAAAAATGGCTGGGGATGTGGCCCAGTGGTTGAGTGCCATGAGTTCAATCTCCGGTACAAAAAAAGAAAAAAAAAAAAGAATAATTAAAGAAAAAAATATATATATACATATATATAAAACTACATCAGATCAAAGAAGAGAAAAAGATGCTATAAATAATGCCAAAGACATTTGAAATAAGCCTTAATGAAAATTCTAGAAATGAATAATATAATTTAAATTAAATTCAACAACAGGTAGATATAGTTGAAGAAAGAATTAGAAGGTAGATAATGCCAAGAGTGAGATAAAATATGAGACAAAAAGAAAATATGAACAAAAGGTTAATAGACAAGGAAGGTAGAGTGAGAAAGTCCAACAAGGACAAACTGGAGGTCTAGAAGAGAAGGAAAGGAGAAGTGGAAATATTCAAAAAGACAGTGGCTGAAAGCATAAATCCTCACATTAAGGAAGTCCAACAAAATCTTTTTTTTTTTTTTTTTTTTTTTTTTTTTTTTTGGTCGGGGATTGAACTCAGGGGCACTCGACCACTGGGCCACATCCCCAGCCCTTTTTTGTATTTTATTAGAGACAGGGTCTCACTGAGTTGCAAAGTGCCCTCGCCATGGCTGAGGCTGGCTTTGAACTCGCGATCCTCCTGCCTCAGCCTCCCAAGTACTGGGATTACAGGCGTGCGCCACCGCGCCCGGCTCCAACAAAATCTTAAGAGAATAAATAAATGCACGCACGCACATGTGCACACACACACACACACATGCACACACACACACAGAGCAACCAAAAGAAAAATGTGGAAGATTATCTATAGAAGATGCAATTAGGCTTACAGATGGTTTTTTAACTATAATAATGGAAACCAAAAGATAGTAGATAAATATTTTCAATGTGCTAAGAGAAGAAACTAGAATTGTATACTCAGAGAAACTGTCTTTCAAAAAGTATCTTGAAATTATCAAGTAAGAAAATGTCCAGTCAAAACTGAGTTTATTAACTACACTCACTAAAGGACATTATAGAGGACTTATTTCAAATAGAAGAAAAGCAATTGTAGATGATAGATGTGAGATACAAGAAGATATAATAGCAAAGGAAATGCCAACTAAATGCACAAATGTAAAGAAACATGGAATTTATGAAAAATTATAATTTCTCATTAATGGAATAAATGAAACATATCCTGGATAACAAGAGTCTGCAGGGGATCTGTGATGTAGAAGGGTAACTTTGAGTTGTGTGAAAATGCATTTAAATTACTCAAACTGACCCTAAAGGATAGAGTGTGTCTCTACTAAACTGATAGAGCTTGGAATGATATAAAATGTCCATTGAGAGAAATTAATGAATATTGTCCAAAACAATAATAAAAAAATCAATAAATAGCAATATAAGCATGTTAGTTAGTAATATAGAGAAAATTACTAAAAGAAACAATTAGAAGGGCTAAAAGTGGTTTATTCTGGAGAGCAGAGAATTCTGATGGTGGAGTGATCAGGGTTTTTATAATAGCCTTATAAAATCCATTTATCTTTAAACTATATATGTAAGTTCAATAAAAATAAAAACTAAAAATTTTTAAAGTTGAATAGCATACTATAGTAAATGTCTGTAGTGCCAGCTGAAAGTTTAACTTTTTGAAATCCCTAATGTGTACATCTCATAGACAAAGAACATGAATGTACAATTCACAAAGGGAAATAGAGAAGAAATACATGAAAGTGTTGTTTAAAACCAAGGAAATACAACCCTGAATGAGAAAAGACTCTTTTGAAGTTTTATTTATTTCTGCCTATCAAATTGACAAAAAATTAAAAAATAGTATCTAATGTCATTGCAGGTTTAGAAAATGAACAGTTTCATACAATGTTGCTATAAATAAAAGTGACAATCTTTCTGATGATAAATTTTGTAATCTACTGCAAAAACCTTAAAAATAGGCATATATTTTGATCCAGTTTCCCATTTCTGGAAATAAATTCTAAGGAAATTATTAAGGAAGTTCAAAAAGTGTTAGGTATAAGAAAAATTTTAGGTATAAGAAAGTTTATCACAGTCTTGTTTATAATAATGAAAACTGGAAGCAACCTACACTTCTGCAGTAGGGAGTTGGTTAACTTAAGTAAGAGACAAAAAATTTTAAAGGACTGACCAAAATGCATTAATACAATTTTAGTTATATATTGTTTACCCCATACTGTTAAGTGTCAACATAAAATTATAAAATGGTACATAGCATTTGCTCTCATGTCCTTAAATATATATTTTAAAATGTGTTTCCTGAACTGGGCATGGTGGCTCACACCTATAATCCCAGCAACTTGGGAGGCTGAGACAGGAGGATTGCAGGTTTGAGGCCAGTCTAGACAATTTAGTGAGATCCTGTCTCAGTATAAATTTTTTATAAAGATGGAAGGGCTGGGGATATAGTTCACTGGTAGAGTGCCTGCATGAGGCTCTATGTTCAATTCCCAGCATCACCACCACCAAAAAAAAAAAAAAAAAAAAAAGTGTTTCCTTAAGAAAAAGAGTGAAAAATGGCTGTATCTTGGTAAAACGACTCCAAGTCTGGAGATCTGGAGAAGTCACTTTGTAATGGGCTTTTTTTTTTTTTTTTTTTTTTTTTTTTTTTTTTTGGTAGTTACAATGCCTTTGTTTTATTTATTTATTTTCACATGGTGCTGAGGAGAATCAAACCCAGGGCGCGCACGTGCTAGGCGAGCACTCTACCACTGAGCCACACCCCCAGCCCTGTGATGGGCTTTTATTGGTTTCCAGACTGCCCCCTAAGTAGGTGAAGTTTATAGACCTTAAAGTTGGCTCATGAAACATGAATATAATGATGTGTGTAGCTCCAGTGACATTCTGAATTATAAACATGTGAGCAGTTTTTAACTGTATAGCAGAAAGACTGATAAGTTTACTTGTGCCTGGGCCTCTTGATGCCTGACTACAGTCAGTACCAGCTGTGGCCATTACTGGTGGCCTTATCAAAGAGAGTTGACCAATGACCATCTCTCCATCTCTAAGCAGCTAGAGAGAAGATACACCCTTTATCAGTGTCACCACTGCTGGGCCCCATTGACCTCAGAGACCTGCTTGCTCATGATTCTACCTCCACCTTCTTCTCCTTAGTGGGTACCACAGCTGCCTGAATTGGTGAAAAGCTATTAAGTTTGGTGTCTCTCTTTATCAAGAGATCTATGCCTTTCTTTCCTCAGGAACAAAAGAGGCAAAATTTAAAAGTTGCTTTTTTTTTACCCATACCTTGTGAGTCAGTGTTTTCTGTGTGAAGGAAATCAACCTGCTTTCAGCTCAGGGTCTGGATACTGAAATTTGGTTCTCAATAGGAGAGTCAGTGCATAATGTACAGACTGTGATGAAAGTCAGACCATCTGGGTTAGACTTCTGGCTCCACCACTTACATGTCCTATGGACCTTAGGTGAGAAACAGAATTTTTCTGTGCCTTAGCCTCCTATTTGTAAGATGGGGATAATAACACTGCCTATTTCACTGGCCTGTTATGAAGATAATAGAGTAATAGTTGTGTAAGATCTCATAACAATCTACCTAATACAGTGAGTATTATCTATGTTATAGCTACTGAATAGATTTTGGCTTATCAACTTTCACACATAGATTCAGGAAGTCAGACCATCTGGGTTAGGACTTCTGGCTCCACCACTTACAATGACCTTAGGTGAGAAACAGAATTTTTCTGTGCCTTAGCCTCTATTTGTAAGATGGGGATAATAACACTGCCTATTTGTACTGGCCTGTTATGAAGATAATAGAGTATAGTTGTGTAAGATCTCATAACAATCCCTAATACAGTGAGTATTTATCTATGTTATAGCTACTGAATAGATTTTGGCTTATCAACTTTCAACACATAGATTCAGGATGACTGTGGCAGGCACTGCTAATCGGACATGGCTCTGTATCGTCATCTTTCTGTAGGCAGCTGTCAGAGATGGTACCAGAGCTGAAAGCGCCCCCCCTGTACTATCCACATTCCCTCCTGAAAGTTAGGAGTCTACTTTGATTAAAGGAGTGAGGCTGACCAAGTGGCTGCTGGAACAGCTTGTGCCTGTTTGAGTTCTGTTCCATAACACCCATCCTAGGAAAAACAGGGTGAACTTGAGAGCACAGGGTAAGGCCAAAACTACCTCCAATATAATAAGCTCCTGGTGTCACTAGCTGTGGGTTCCAAAAGAACAGTATACCATAGCCCCCTGGTTTAACTCTGGATGCTACTCTATTTCTTTTATTGCCTATAAATTCTTCCTTAGAAAAGGGATTAATAAGCCCGGTGTGGTGGTGCACGCCTATAATCCCAGCACTTGGGAGGCTGAGGCAGGAGGATCACAAGTTCAAAGCCAGCCTCAGCAATGGTGAGGCACTTAGCAACTCAGTGAGACCCTGTCTCTAATAAAATACAAAAAAGGGCTGGGGATGTGGCCCAGTGGTTGAATGCCCCTGAGTTCAATCCCCGGTACCAAAAAACAAAAATCAAAACAAAAAGAAAAAGAAAGAAAGAAAAGGGATTAACACACCATGCAGGCTGGGGCTGGCAGCACCCCAGCCCACCCCCACTGCCACTTGAGGTCCTATTTGTTTTGAGCACCCAGTGCTTTTACACTATTCCATGTATCTCAGGAAGAATGATGGGTAAATGCTAAAATATTTAGTAAAGTCTAAGGACTAATCCTTTCCAAGCCCTGAGTCATTTTGGTTCTACTATTGATGAGTTTTGCTGTGGCATGGCTCCTATTCAGCATTGGTGTAAATCCTGAGTAGGACAGTAATATGGAGTAAACTGGAGAGGACTCTACAGGGACCTACCTAGGCAGGGAAAGGGATCAGGAAACCTGCTCTTACTCTGGGTGGAAAATAAAGATGGCCCTAGAGATACAAGAAAGGAGAGATGCCTCAAGCTTCAGAGTATGGGCCAGCTACAGGGTAACAGGAAGAGACACTCTTAGAGAATCCTCTGGTGGAGGCAGCATCCTAGAGCCTCAGTGGAGGCTGGCACTGCTCACCTTGCCCAGGCCAGCTCCCCAGGTGGTCAGAGATGATAATTCAAACCCTACTTACAGACCACAGCAATTGAGCCACAACATCCACCTGCATACTGGAGCTGGGATGTCCCCATTTCTCAGGTACCTTTGAGCTGGAAAACCCTCCTTCCTTCTGCACCAAAGCTATAACTTTCCCTTGTACTATGAATGGAGGTTAAATTAACAAGTTTCGTTGCTTTGCCTGGCTTTTTTTCCCCTTAAGTTGACAACTTCCACTTCTGTAGAGTCTTAATGTTCCAAAACATCTGTTTGTGAACCAGCATCATCAGGGAATGCTAGCATAGCCAGGAATAGGATTTCCTAATTAGCAGCTGCTACAGTTAACTCTGCCACCACCCCCCAGTGATTGGGGGATTTTCAGCTTGCATTGTTTCTGAGCAGTGGAGGGGGAGTGTACAGGGAGTGTGCCCTGTCATCTGAAGAGGCAATTTCCTCCCAGAGGGCCTACCCTGCCCCCACTCCTCACCATCAAGCGCTGCAGAGGCCAGATGTCAAGTGCTGCCAGCTACACGCTTGTGTTTCTAAGGCACAGAGTTGATGAACGAGCCCTTTATTTTCATGTCCCTCCATTTGAACTCAGATTTCACTAACATCTATTCAGTGCTTACCAAATGTTTCCATATGCATTATCTCATTTAATGATTATGACAGCCCTGTCAAGTGGATATTATTATCCTTATACAGCACATGGGGAAACTGAGGGCAAGAAAGATTAAGTGACTGTTCGAGGTCAGATTCCAGGTCACGCACTCATCAGCAGCAGAGACATGATCTGAACCTAGGTCTTGCACCATTCCACTTCAGCTTATTCATGAGGCTTCAAGGCATTGGCCAATAGAGCTAAGGCAAAGAAAGTCCCACTGGCCTTCAGACTTCAGCCTTAAACACAACTGCACTGACCTTGCTTCTCCCTCAGAGGAATGAAATGGTGCCTATCACATGGGCTTTGGAATCAGACAGACTTGGTTTGGCAACAGCTGCACATTATTAACTGGAAGACTGAGCAAGAGGATTTCTAAATGAGATTCTCAGAGGTGATTTTTATACATACTAAAAAGAATGAACATAAAGCCGGGGCGCCGGTGGGAGAGCAGAGCCAGAATGGAGAACAAGTTTGATGTCTCTAAATAAAAACAAGAAAAGTCTTTGTACCACAAAAAAAAAAAAAAAAAAAAAAAAAAAAAAAAAAAAAACCAAAATGTGAAGGTTGGGTGATGTTACAACTTTGAAGTGAAAACGTCCAGTAGACAAAGATTTAGGACTGTTGGTGAGGATAAAGAGCAAGAGATGGCATATGAAAAAAAAGTCAAGGATCAAGGGCTGATTTAAGGGAAAATTTGAATCTGGGGGAAGAGGCAGAACCAGTGACAGGGATACAAACAACAAGAAGAGAATAGGATGAAATTAAAAATAGAGGCCAGGGCTGGGGTTGTGGGTCAGTGGTAGACTGCTCACCTAGCACACAGGAGGCACTGGGTTCAGTCCTCAGCACCACATAAAAATGAAATAAAAAATATTGTGTCCACCTGTTGCTGCCTGAAGCAATGGCCGCCTGCAGCAACAAAGCCGTGGGAATAAGTTCAGAGGCAGTCTGGACACGAACAGGCTCTTTATTCTGCCAGCTTCTCTCTCTGGCTCCAACAACAACCCCAACACGCCATCCACACTCCTCCAACCACACCACAAAATGGCACCAACTGACCCACAATGTCCCAGGCCAAGTCTCACGAGATCATGCAAATGGCGCTGAACCGATCCGCAATGTCCCGGGCCAAGTCTCCCGAGACCATGGAAGGTGGCAATACTTGAACATCTCTATGGCTCACAGCCAACCACGATCTTAGCCATCTCCTTAATTAGGGCTCCTACATCCACCTACCTACAAAATAATATATTTTTAAAAACGTAGAGGCCAGCAAAGAGGAAGGAAAGGAATGCTAAAGGGCAGCAGAAGACTCCATGGACAACAGGCCTACAGAAAAGCCATGATAAGTCAGAGAAATTTCCTAGGCCTTTCCAGTGTGTTGCTGGGTCAATGAAAGGTGAAGGTCACATTGCTTGGGTGAGGGTTCATGAGGAGAGGTTCTGGGACAGTACAGTACTCATCCCCAGTCATGGAATTCCAGTCATGGAATTCCCCCTTCCTGCCTCCCCTTGGAGATGTCCTGGGATCCTGAACTTGGAAAACTCCTCTTAGAACTGTGGGGTTGGTGCCCTGTACCTACACTGTTGTATATTCCAGCAACAGACTGTCAAACCTATGAAAATGAGTTTCTCTGTAATTTTTAAAGATTTTTCTGAAATTCAGTTGCTCACCCAGGGAGGGGGAAAAGTCTTTAAAAGGTGGATAGAGAATTTTAGCCCCCTCCATTTGGTTCCCTTTGAATATGATGTGTGGCTGCAGACTGAAGAGAAATGGAATATTGTTCACAGATACTTCCCCGAGAATGAAATTATGCTTCTATTCTCAGAGATCCAATTAATAATCCCACACATATTCCAATCAGCAAAGCACTTTTTACAGGATAATTTAGGAGGCCTAAATATCCTTTCAGATCCTGGAAGTCTAAGTGACAGTCATGAGGGTAATTCTTGCCCTCTTTTATGGAAGAAAAGACTGAGGTTTAGGACTTAAGTCACCTACCCAGGTTAGCCCAGAAAATAGGTGACAGAGTAGACTGGAGCCCAGCTCTTTAATTCCAGTGTCCTCAATTAACCACACTCAAATGAAAACCAGTGAGGGCCAAGAAGAGAGAAGCACAGCCAGCTCTTCCTAAACTAGTTCACAGAAGGTGTCCAGCCTCACTAGCTAGCACCCATGCTGCTTTGCACCATTCATTCTGGCCAAAGTTGATTGGGTTGTCTTTGGTAACTCCATGCCTCTCCAAAGGTGGCCCCCCAGCTAAAGACCATAGCATCCAACTATTCTGACCCTCAGATGACAGGACTAAGGTAAAGAAGGGGAGTAAAAGTTTAAAAAATCTGCAACAGAGTCAATGAGTGACATTTATGAATTTAAAAATTTTTTGCTTTCACAACCATTAGAATGGCTACTAACAAAAAGAAAAATAGCAAGGGTTGGTGAGGATGTGGATAAATTGAAATCCCTATACATTGCTGGTGGAAATGTAACATGGTACAGTCCCATGGAAAACAGTATGGCAGTCTCTCAGAAACTTAGTTACCATTTGATCCAACAATTTCACTTCTGAGCATATATCCAAAATAACTGAAAGCAGAGACCCAAATAGATACTTGTATGAAGGAGCCCCAATTAGGGAGATGGCTATTGCGGTCAGCTGGAAGCCATAAGCTCCACCTGATAATAAGTATGTATGTGACACACCTGTAAATGCACGTGAGGCACCCGCAAAGCTAAAGGTATATAACCAGGTGAAAGCGGTCGGAGTCAGGAGAAGAATGAATTCATTCAGTCAGTCGTGCAGTCGCTCGGTCGGAAGAAGAGTTCGGGTCGGAGAAGAAGAAAAGAATCAGAGCGGCCAGAACGTAGGCAGAGCGGTTACAGAGAGAAACCAGATAGAAGAAGTAATTCCTGGTCAGAGTCAGGCCGAGGCTCCTGAGGAAGAAAGAAGAAAGAAGAAAGAAGAAAGAAGCTCTAAAAGCTAAGCTCTCTCTCTCTCTAAAGAAGAAATCTCTTTCAAGCTCTCTCTCTTTCTCTCTAAGCTCTAAGAAGAAGAAGAAGAAAAAGCTATCTCTAATCTTTCTCTCTAAGCTCTTTCTAAGAAGAAGAAAAATCTTTCTTTCTCTCTCTAAGCTCTCTCTAAGAAAGTAGAAGTAAAAGTAGTAGTATCTTTACTCTGCCTCCGAGAGTTTTCCTCCCGCAGCGTTGTGGCTGGCCACGACAGGCAGCTTACACATGTATAGTCATGTTATCAACAATATTATTCATAATAGCCAAAAGAAGAAAGCAACCCAAGTATTCATCATTAGATGAACAAAATGTGGTATATACATACAATGGTATATGAAATGAAAATAAATGAAATTCTAATACAACAACATGGGGAAACCCTGAAAACATAAGTTAAATAAGCTAGACACAAAAGGACAAATATTGTATGATTCCACTTATATAAAGTACCCATAATAGGAAATTCATAGGGAGATAAAGTAGAACAGAAATTACCAGAGGCAAGGGCAGGTATGGGGATTTACTATTCAAGGAGTTTCTACTGGGATGATGAAGAATTTCTGGGAATGAATGGTGATGGTTTTAACAATGCTGTTACTGTACTCAGAGCCATGGAACCGTACACTAGAAATGGTTAAAATGGTAAATTTGCCATTTGTATATTTTGCCACAATAAGAATATACTGAGCACCAATCATGGGCAAGACACTGTGAGGGTTTCAAGGACAAATCAGATATGAACCTGCCTCAAGGAGCTTTTGGTTTCAAGGGAGCTGAACCATAAACACTTAGGATGCCTCTGGGGTCTGAGAAGTGGCCCAGAGAGGCAGAGTTTGCAAGGTACAAAAAACCCATCCTCCCTTCCGGGCTGCCTGGCCTCTGGCTCAGACAGTGGGGTCCTTCCCCAACAGGGTCCTCACAGCCTTCTCCCTAGGAACTCTCCAAATAAGGGTATTCCAGGTTGGATGGCCAGGGGTGGGATATTCTGGGGCAGTTAGGAATCTCAGGGGTTTCTGGGGAAAGTGACTGTTATCTCCCCAGAAAGGCAGCAGCTGCTGCGGATGTAATGATTTGGGGTGGAGGACTTTTAGGAGCCAAATGAGTTTGTGTGAACAAAAGACACTCCTCGATCTGGACTATCCAAGGCTCTTAGGGAGTTTTGTTTCCTTCCTTGTTCTTACCCTAAAAGGAGCAGCCCTAAGAAAAATCATACACATTGCAAAGCTTTTGGACTTGAGAGCCAATGATCAGATTTTTAAATAGCTTCCCCTACAACAGCCTCTAGTGATGAAGAGTGCAAGGTTTATAAGGCACCCCATCCTCCCCTCCCTGTGAGGGAGTCACTTCTGTTCAGCAGAGCATCCTTTCCTCCTTAGAGACAAACAGATCTACAGGACTGAGCTGAATGAGACCCAGGACGGGCTAGACTGGAGCCTTGAGCGTGGGCTTAACCTTCCAGAAACAGAACCAGCCTGATGTGGCTTTGGAAGGGGGGCAATAAGCAGGGCTGCACTAGGGAGGGCTGCAGCCTACACTGGCAGGAGGGAGAGATGAAGGCCTCTCATATGACCTTAAGATTTTTGCTTTAAAAATAATTCCATAGGGTTTTTTTTGTTTTAAAGGCCTTGAGAAAAAGACAAAGGGTTGAAGGCCAGGAGATTTCCATTCAGTAAAATAAGAAAATACAAAATCTTTTGGCAGTGGGTGTGGTCACCTTGTTTCTAGGGGCGCCTATCTTACTGCCTCCTTTCTGCCCCTCTGGTCCTTTGAAAAATAAACACCTAACAGAGTGGCTTGAAGAGGTTCCTCAACAAAGGGGCTGCTTCAAGAAAAAAGCTGAAGCCACAGCCCCTGCTCCCATGGCTAGGCCGGCCCCAGGGTGCAGGCCTCCCAGCCTGCATCTCACTGTACTGCTCACTCACACCCAGAGAGGAAGCCAGTGGCAGGGCTCCACCAAAGGAGACCTGCCAGGTTAGCGAAACAATAAAAAGGCAAGGAAAAACATCCTGGTTCCGAGGAGGAAGAGGGGGAGAGAAGTGCGCTGAGGAGGGGCAGGAAGAATCAGGCCTGTTTGGGGCGTGTGTGCGATGGAACTGCCTGAGCCCTGTCCCGGGCTTTAAACATTTACATAGTGCTGGCAGCTGACTTTTATACGTTCTGCAGTTAATTTATTCTTTAGACCTCTGTGAAGTGGCTCAGGACTCAAAGGAAATCACAGAAACATAATTGTCTGGAACATTTACGACTTTCAAAAATGGACACAGTAGAAAGATGTCTCAACACAAAGGGCTCAGAGGCCTGGACTGCAGAAGGCAGGGAAGCCTGGGGTGGAGTTCACCATAGGGACTTCCAGGGAGCCAGTTGCAGGGAGTGAATGAGTAACATCTAGTTAAAGAGAGAAATGAAAAGTTTGCTAATATGCTTTTTAAAATTAAGATTAGGAAACTTAACACTCTATTCATATACAACCAATATTTGGACAAATCAGTTGTATACCATAGCCAGTTAAGAAAAAAGTAAAATAAAGGGAGAAGAATGGAAGGGAGCTAAAAAGAGAAATAAAGCAGAAAGGAGAAAAAAAGATATGCCAAAGCAGGATAATAACAGTAATATAATACATAATAGTAATAGTATTTTAGATATAGATATATAAAAAATAATCTATGTAGCGTTTGCTCCATGCCAGGCACTCCAGCATTTCACGTGGATTGTCTCAGGTCAACCTCATGACAACCCTAGGAGGTAGCCTCATTATCTCTGCTTTTCTAATAAAGAAACAGGTAAGGTTAAGTAATTTGCCCAAGGTCAAAGAGGTCATAATAAAACTGGACCCACTCCAAAGAAAATCCAATTTTTAAAAATAAAAAAAGATAAGCAGCAAGGCGCGGTGGCGCACACCTGTAATCCCAGCACTTTGGGAGGCTGAGGCAGGAGGATCACAAGTTCAAAGCCAGCCTCAGCAATGGCAAGGCACTTAGCAACTCAGTGAGACCCTGTCTCTAAATAAAATACAAAAAAGGGCTGGGGATGTGGCCCAGTGGTCGAGTGCCCCTGAGTTCAATCCCTGGTACCAAAAAATAAAAAATAAAAATAAGAGTGAAAGAAAAAAGCCAAGGCAGAGCACATCAGAGAAATAGCCACATGTACTGAAAGTGAAAGCCAGAAAGGACAGTGCCATTTCTCTAGGTGGGTTACAGGGCACCTTGTTAAAGGTACTGGGAACCAAACTGGGGTTTCATGGCACAGATGAAGGTGTTGCATCTTGAGATCCTATGTAGCCCACTAATGGGGTTCAGTGTTCTGGTGGGATTTGGAGAAAAAGGAATTAGAGAAAAAGGAATTAGACGGAGAAAGGAAGGAAGGGAAAAGTCAACGGCGACTACTGTGCATGTAAGAAAAGGCAAGAGACAAAAGATGATGTAGATTTGAGCAGTGGATGGGAAACGAATAGGCCCACGAACAAGCAAAGGGAAGGCAGGTTTGCAGGGAGTAAAGGTAGTGAGTTTGCATCCATAACTGTTATCTGACAGTTTAAAGTGACACACCACAATGACACATGCACCTGGCAGGTGGCTGAAGGGACACAGCTGGATTGCTGAAGGGAAGAAAAGAAATTCTGGAAATCACCCTCTCAGAAAAAATAGGTGAAGCTGCCCTGCATCTTCCTTTCACACCTTTGTCCTGCCATCCTTCCAGCCTAGAATGTCCTGCTCCCTCCTACTTGGCCTTCTGGCAAAATCCGAGTCATTGCTCATGACCAGCTCAGAGACCACCACCTCCAAGAAGCCTTCCCTGGAGAAAACACTTTTCCTCTGGAGTCACTTCATCTTGTTACACAATTCTGGCTTATGTGATCACATTCCTAAGTGTCTTGTAAGAGACCATGGCTCATTAGAGATGCCCCCCACCAAATGTCCACTAAACCAAGTTGGACAATATCTCACTTGGAGGGAGAGAAGAGATGGGTAGGAGTCAGTCATGGCAACCAGAGACAGGTGAGAGGCAAAGAGGAGGAGGACTGAAAAAGACCACTGAGATTTTCTCGAGTGTCCTCCTTTTCTCCAGCTTTCTACTCATCCTTCCATGTCTACCTTCTCTGAAGCCCCTCCACACTTGGAGTAATCATAAGGCCTGATGAGTTCCCAGGTAGCATTAATGACTAACACAGCATGGATAGGTTTACAAAGTATGTCCACATTTAACAAAATAACTCATTTCATCCTTACAATACTGTGAAGCCAATAGACTGGTTCTATTACCTCCATTTTCCAGATATAGAAGCAGATATGGAGACGAAAGGACTTGCCTAAGGTCATAGTCTGTTCACTTTATTCTGACTAAAATCACTTCTGATGTCTATAAGGGCTCCTCCTCAAAGGAAGCAGGATAGACATTATTATCCCATTTTTAGCATGAGGAAATTAAGACCTAGAGACATTAGACAGCTGCCCCATGCTACATAGCTTGAAAGCAAAAGGGGTTAAGACCAAAGTCCTCCGACTCACATCAGAGCTCTTGAGATACCACTGGCATCTCTCTTTCCTAACTCTGTTGATGGCTACTGATAGCAGGACTCCATTACACCAGGCATGACTATACTATAAATAATTCCTAACAAACCACAAGAATTCACTACTCAAGTGATTATGATCCTCATCAAAGAAGTCCCATTAGGACAATACTCTAATAATGCTGTTATTGCTCAAACCACTTTCTAAAATTTGCTTTCAATAGCCTACAGAATATTCTCTTGTGTTTCCTGAATAACGATAAAGTTTCATCCCTTAATAATGGAATCGGGTCATGTGGGATGCACCTAAACACTCAAAAGTCCAATCTGATGAATGCTGCAGGAAATGGAGACAAGTGATGCTCCTCGACAAGCTCTGGACTCCTTCAAACACTTTTGAAACGGTGTCAGTAACCCCCAACGGTTCTGATCTGAGGGAAAATACCCATTGACCAGAGGTCCAAGTCTGATTGATTTTTAAGGCTTATTATTTTGTATTCTCTCTCCTTCAGTCTGACTGCTTCAGTCCTAAGGATGGAACTGGCATGGCCACCTGAAGAGCTTGCTCTTGGTTGCTTCTTCATCCATCTTCCTCCTTGGTCTTCACCTTCCAATTTGTCAGACATTGATGAGAAACTTGTCAACTTATCACATCTACCTCTTGACCTCCAGCAGTTGAGATCCTCACACAGAGAGATAGGGGCTTCTGTTATTCAGGGTCTCCAGCAAGATCAGAGCTTCTCTCATGTCCCACCAACAATCCCAGGAGTTGGGTACACAGCCTCTTGTCTGCCTGCCATGTCATCTGACCTGTAAATTTTCTTCAAAAACTTCTTTATAAGGGGAAAGACAGCCCAGTACCATGAAGTTCCACTACCCCAGAGCTAAAATACGAAGCAAAAGGAGTGTATCCATTTTTAACAGCCTCTGTAGACTTTGTCTTCTAGCTCCATAAGGGATCTTATAACCAGAGCCTCCAGAGCATTTACAAGAAAATCTGACCTCCTTACCACACTTCTCATGGCCCTTTGTGACCCAGCCACTGTGGCTTGCCTTCCTCATAATCCCATGACAAGGCAAAATCAGTTCCTGCCTTAGAGCATCTGCTCTTACTGTTCCCCCTGCCTGAGGCTCTTTCTGCCATAGGCAGGGGGACACCTTGTGCCAAGTCTCCAAAACAGTGAGTTTGACATATACAAAAAACCTGATGTGGGCAGCAAGTAGGGAGTCCAACAAGAAGAGCCAGAGAGGTAGCAGGGACAGCCACTACAGACCTTGAATTCCAACAACCCCGGGGGATGGGGGTGGGGGTGGATTTTATTCCAAGTACAATGCAAAGCTCTTGGAGGGTTTTAAGCCCGAAAATGAGGTGACCTGAATTACATTTTAAGAAGATCACTCTGGCTTCTGTGAGCACTGATTAGAAAGAAAGCAAGAGTGGGTGAGGGAGAACAGAAAAGAGCAGTAAAGATGAAGAGGGCAGATTCACGATGTTTTTTTTTTTTTTTTTTTTTGTATTTTAGTAACACAATCAACCAGACTGGTCCCCTCCTCCCCCAAAACAAAACAAGAATGTAGGAAAGGTAAAGAATGGTGTAGTGTGGGAGGGGTGACTTCTAGACTTCTGATGTAAGTTAGCAAGTGGATGGTATTGACATTTCCTGACATGGGAAGAATTGAGCACCAACAATAGGTTTAGGGGGTGAGAATCAAGGATTCTGATTCTGATTTCCTTTTTCATTTTACAGTCAAAATTTACCACAGGGAGGACAACATCTGCTGTCTCCCAGGCTTATCATACTCCTAGCAGGTTGCTTTCCACCCTCTTGAGAGTCCTCACTAAATGGCTCAGAATCAAATCCAATGGCCATTCTCAGGCCTCATCCTCCCAGATCTCCCTGTTTCCTGTAACCTGGACAGCACCTAGAGTTATGGCCAAATCTAAGCCGAAACATGTGAACTCATTTTTGACCTGGCTCTCACTGCAACTCCCGCACAGCCGGCACCTGGGCTGGCCCCTCTTCTTCCCCACTGCCCTTAGTCTACACGGGGTGTTCTTCACCTAGCCAGGGCCAGTTTCCTCTGCCCAGTGGCTTCACCAAATGCCCTCCAGGCTGAATCCGGCCCTGGCTTCTTCCTAGTTCAGTTCTACATTCTCAAGGATCCATAGAATTCTTCCACTGAAACCTGCTACAGTCTTGACAGCAAGGGAAAGTCTAACACAAGTAGGCTCCTTAATGGCAAGGCAGTTCCTCCCCCACCCCTGTGGCCTTCCACCCCAGGTCTGTCTTACTCTTGGAAATGGTACTCCCTTTCAATTTCCACCCCCCACCCCCAATTCCAGTCCATGCCCTGTTTTCAGTCTTTTCCTCCCAATGCATGGATACATTGCCCACCAGCATCCACCTGCTGTGCAATAGATATTGGGCTGGTGCAAGGGCAGATCTGTCTGTGGTTCACCTGTGAGGCCCCTGCACCAAGCACAAATAAACAATGAACATGCAAATGCACTGCTCCCTCCTCCAAGTCCATTAGGGGTTCCTCAATATGGGTGTGATGAAACAAACACCTTAAACAGGTCTCTAAAGCCTTCCATAATTGGCCCTAGTCCCCTTTTCAGGGGTCTCTGGAACCAAATTCATCAACTCCAGTCCTTTCCTTGAGATTTTTTGGTTGTTTATCACCTCCATTTAAAAAGTCTCAACCTTTTCAACATTTGGGATTCTGCTGATGCCAATAACCTCCTCACCTCTCTGTATATCCACATTTGTCAACTATCCAGAGCTAAACCAACTCCTTCTTTCCCCACGAGATCTCCCTGGACTCTCCAGTCCCCTGCAATCTCCACCTCTACCTGCTACTGCAGCTATCTCTACCACTTCATTCCTGTGGTCTGTATGATCTTCTTGTGGTATTTCTTCAGTTACAAATCATTAACGCATCATTTACTTCACTTTTTACAACTTTGATGTTCATGCTTCAAAAAAATGTTCCCTGGGGGCAAGTTAGATGTGACTCCTTATTATCTGGCACAACTCCTCACACATAGTAAGTTCTCAGTAAATATTTCCTGATTTACAAATCAGTCAAACAGGACACAGACAGAGACATCTGTCACATTCCAATAAAAGAAAAAGGGAAAGAGAAGATAGAAACATCTTTGTTTCTGCCTATGCTGGAGGAAATAGTGAGTGAGCAGACAAGAGCATAGACATTAAAATGACATTTAAACAGGGCACCATTTAATCTCTTCTCCCTCTAAATGGTATTCATAATGACTAGCGACAGGCTCATCATCTCAGCCACTAGTTCCAGCTTCACAGGAGAGTACCCACTAAGGAAGTCAACAATTCAACTCACTTTGGTTGACAATTAATGGAGCTACTTCTGACACCAATAACCTACAGATTAGCAAAGAAGTAGAGCATAAATCACAATATTTATGTAAAATACACTTTTATACAAATATGAAGACTTGAGGTGTTGACACAATGGTAGACACCTATAATCCCAGCAACTTGGGAGGCTGAGGCAAGAGGATCACAAGTTCAAGGCCAACCTGGGCAACTTAGTGAGACGCTGCTTCAAAATAAAAAAGGGCTGGGATATTGCTCAGTAGTAGAGCATCCCTGGATTCAATCCCCAATACATTAAATATATATATATTTGAAGCCTTTTCTAGACAATTAAAAACAAAATTTTTAAAAAAATTTCTCCTCTGCAGGTTGTCCCCATTACCACTGACATCCCTTCCCAATCGTGGTCCCTAATTTCTAAAAAATGGCAAGAGCAAGGGACCAAGGAAAGGAGGAAGAAGGCTGATGAGCTGGAAAAATCTTAGAGCTAAAACTGTCATCCCACATTACAGATGAGAAAACTGAGATTTCATGATATTGTGGAAAGAACCAATGGGTTTGGCCAAAATCAGTTTCAATCCTGCCTCCTCCATTTTCTGTGTGACATAACCTTGCCAGCCTTCATTTTCTTTTTCTTTTTTTAATATTTATTTATTTGCTTTAGTTGTACACACTGCAACGCATTTATGTTTACATGGTGCTGAGGATCGAACCCGGGCCGCGCACGTGCTAGGCGAGCGCTCTACCGCTGAGCCACAACCCCAGCCCCCAGGCTTCATTTTCTATGAATGTAAAAGGGAAATAACCACCCTCACAGGATTGTTTCAAGGGTGAAATAAGACAAAAAAATGCAAAAGCAGGGCTGGGGTTGTGGCTCAGCAGTAGAGCGCTCGCCTAGCACGTGAGCAGCCGGGGTTTGATCCTCAGTACCACATAAAAATAAATACATTGTGTACAACTAAAGCAAATAAATAAATATTAAAAAAAAAAAAAAAAGAAATGCAAAAGCACCTAACTACACATAGGTGATCAAAGGCTAAGGATTTGAAAGAAGGATCAAATTAGTAGTCTCCTTCCCTATTGTCCCCCTAGGATTCTGCAAAGAAAGAGACATTTACTATAGCTGCAACCTCTGTTCATACAGAAAGGACACTGGGACAGGGAAGCTGCTGAAGAAGTCAGTGAGTAGCTAACAAACAGCATCTGCCATCTGTGCTTTGCTTTCTTTCTGAGCCTCTCTGGACAAGGACAAGTTAGCTCCAGGACACTTTCTCAGCCAGCTGGGCAGGGCCACTGGAAAGCAGAGGGATCACCAGGAGGGCAGAGGCTCCTGCCCTGGCTCTCCAGGACTAGGAGGCAGTAACTACCCAGCTGGCATTGAGCACCATCCTGTCTCCCTCTGGCCACACCAGTCAACTCCTGGGCAGAAAATATCAGCTCGGCATATGCACACATGCTGAGGGAAGCAATAAACAGGTACTTACAAGGTTAAAAGGATGTGGCTTTTAAATACATGTGCCCCATGGACAGCCCTCTCCCCACAACCTTGCTTCTATTTAGGCCACCTTCCATCAAAGCAAGCAGGTAAGTAGGCTTCCCAGGGTCACCTCCCCCAGCCCCAGCCAGGAGAGGGCTGTGTTCCTAGAGGAAAGCCACTCTCCCTTCCCTTCCTGAAGGGCTGCCTCTTGCCCAACCCAGGACTTCACTGCACCTTATAATGGTTCTCCAGGCAGCCAAGCTCAATGACGAAGTTGGCCCACAAAGTTAGACCAATTCAGGCGACAGCTATTTAACAACTCATTAAGGGGCTGGGCTCAGAACACTTCCTTTACTCTAGGGAACCGCATTTTTCTAAGATTATTATTCCTTGGGCTGGCTGCTCAGCTACTCAGCATCATTTCCCCTTTGGGTGGGAAAGTACGTTGCTTCTGCATGGATTTTCATTGATTTCAGCCTTTCTGCCCCCGCCCATCTGCAGATCTCACAGTTATAAGGCATGGCCTACGGATCTAAAAATCAGGACATATGAACTTAGTGCCCAGCTTAGAACTCTAGCTCTGAAGCCCTGAGTAGCAGGAAACCACACAGAAAAAGGAAACCTCTAGGTCTCAGCCTCCTCCTCTCACCACTGGCTGAAATACCAGCAGTAAATGGCAGCTGAACAACCAGCAGGGTGACAGGTGGGTGCAAAAGCTTGATAATGGCTACACAAACAGGGGGCTGCTCTCCAGGGACTTACAATCCAATACAGGAAACCAAGCCATATACGGAATGTAATTACTCAATAGTGAAACCTTGAACTCTGCCAGGAGGAGAAGGGCTAGAAAGGAAGGAAAGAAAGAGACGTCTCTGGTCCCTACTGTTGACAAGGGTGTATTTAGAAGCCAGAGCTACAAGGTTACAAGAGCCAGGCACTGACCACCAGCACCTCCCCAGTGTAAAGGGGCTATAGACAGTTTCCCCAACAACCACATTATTTGCAAGACTCAAGACTCATTACCAGAAGGAGTACTCACCTCCCCCAATACAGAAACATGTAGGTAAAGCCTGGGTGACCCTCTACCAAGGGTACTGGAGAGGGCAGGCATCTGCACCAGATACAGTGAGTGCTACAGGACCTCTGGAAGCCCTTTAAGCCTTGAGACTTTACTGCCTTGTTGTATAAGTGACAGTACCTAATGATGCATGGTGCCCAAGCAAAACAAGACAAGAAACTCATCAGAGGTTACTAGAAAACCTGGACTCACTGAATTTACCTAATGCTGGTTTTCTTCTTTGTTGTTTCTTTGTTCTCCCTAAGTGACAATGTTCAAGCCACTACCAGAAAATAAGCATAGGTCATTCCTGGATCTTCAACCATATTGGTAGCTTCTAGCAGTTTTCAACAGGTAATCAAAATCATCTCTTTTAATCTCACCTTCTAACATCCCACACAAAATTGGGCCTTAGACCAGCAGAAGGGCAAGCACTCCTTGGGCAGTCTTGTGGGGGCACCAGGAAACTTTAGGTAAAAAGGTTTAGACTATTCCTCCTCCTCCTGAACTGCTTTCTGAAACTCTCATACCTGAAGCCTCCATCAAATCATTCAAACCTCCACAAATGATTCAAGCAAGGAAAGTTACAGAGCCAAAGCCATAAGGAAAGTCTGGATCACTTGGGGCCCTGATTCTTACTTTATTTTCCCCTAACCCAGTTGTCCCCACAGTCCCTCCCTCAGTAACCCCACCCCACTATGACCTGTGGAGATTCTCAGCGTTAGGAGGAAGGAGACTCCTGTGCCAGCCTCTAGCCAGGGCCCCACACATCAGCATCCCTCCCACCTATTCCCTAATAAGATTGGCCCCTCAGCTAAGAAGGCCTAAATACAGCTAGAGACAAATGCTTCCATTCATGGGTGTCCCCTCTGAAATGTCCTCAACTCCCTACACTCCACTATCTAGAAAACCTCTCAAAATACCATACAGTGTTCCTCAGTTACTTTTCTACTGTGACAAAGCTAGAAAATTTACTCTTTCATGTTCTTGATTCCTCCCTCCAAACTTAACAAAACAAAGTTATAAGTACTTTGAAGTCAGGGTCACTCCATGATGGGTCTCCTGAAGGTCTTCTATTCTCCCTTCCTTACTGTTCCTCAGTTTACCAATCTTAGGCCAGTGACAGATTCACAAAGATAAGGCAGTTTGCAATGATGGGAGAACTGTCGAATATGGAGCTGAGGTTTTATGGGGGGGGCAAAAAATCTTTTTCATATTTAATTCTAGCAAACACCCCTAAGGTTGGATGAAGCAAGCTATTTCACATACTAGAAAGTTTGTGAGATATGTGAAAAGTAACTGAACTGAAATTCAGGCAGATGAAATCTTCTCAACCTTCACCTAAACGCCAAATGAATGTCCAATATAGCAACAACGTAGCCTGTCCCTGCCTGTATGACCTTTGTCACTCATAGGAAGGCAAAGGCTACCACCACCACGTTGCTGACTTTGTTCAAAGCACTTTCCATTATTTTTACTTTCATTTTGTCACATCATCAACAGAAGGCTAGGAGAAACCTGGGTCATTTCTTCCATTTTAAAGACAGAGATACTAAGACCAAAAAAGAGGCCATCCTAAAGGTCATAATGGCATTATGGTTAGAATCCACCCAGTCCTGGGTAATTTTCTTCCAAACCAGAAAAATATGATGAGCACAAAAGCACCAGAAGAAGAGGTCGGTTCCCTCTCTCTGACTAGAACGAGCAGCAGCTGTGTATGGAGCAGCAGCTCCCTGAGAAAGAAAAAAAAGAGGAAAAATGCTCAGGGACCGTCCTGGTCAGCGTTTGCCTTACAGGGGTTCAAGTTTGCAGACCCTTCGCCAAGTTCCTCTCTGATTCAGAGTTGAATCAATTGACCGTTTAGTTTCAAACTACCTTCTTTGTCCTTTACAACAGCCTTAGTGTCAGAACCCTTTAAAAATCCGTTATTTATACTGGAAAGTCAGGCTCTGTACCTGCAGAGACCAGTTCTGCATCTACTGAGAAAAAGAACAGAATTGGGGAAGAACGGCCTGAAGTTACCACCCCCGCGGTGGAAGAGGCATTTTTTGATTTTTGTTCGTTTGTTTTGTTTTTTAAAGGTGGGTAAGAAGCATATGGGGTACCCATGGGAGAGAGAAGTTTTCTTCCAAGCTGGGGGGAGAACGGGATGGTCACACCTCCCAGTCCAGCCACCGGGGAAAGCTTTCTTCCCTCCCAACCCACTCTCAGAGTCCCACACACGCCGGGTAAGCGGAGCCCCCGGGCCGGGGTCGAGCAGCGCGGAGGGGCCTAGGGATAGGGATGCGGCCCCGGGGCGCCCCCCAAACCAAGGCGGCTCGGCGCCGGCTCCCCGCTCTCACTCACCCGCGCTCGCGCCTCGGGGGGGCCAGCCGGAGCGTCCCCGCGGTGTCGCGGCGCCCGGCGCGGGGGCACTGTGGCTGGGGCCGAGGGGCACGGGCTCGCGGCGCTTCTGGGGCGGCGGCGGCAGCGACTCGCGCTCCGGGCCGCGGTCAGGGGGCCGCGCCGGCCCCAAGCTGGACAGGAGCGCTGAGCGGGCCGGAGAGGGAGGCTGGCCCCGCGTCCAGGGGGCCGCCGGCGGCGGCAGCAGCGGCAGCAACAGCAGCAGGAGCGGTGGCGGCCACCGCGAGGCGCGCGGCGAGGCCATGGTGGCGGCGCCCGCCCGCGCTCACATGCCCGGCGCGCGGGGAGGGCGCGGAGCGGCGCGGGTGCGAGGGCAGCGGGCGGCCGCTGCCGCTTCGGGCCGGGGAAGTGAGCGGAGTGAGGCTGCGAGCGCGCTCCCCGCCTCAAAAGTTGTGGGAGCCGCGGGAGGGCGGCCGGGGGCCGGGCGGGCGCGGCGGAGGCGGCCTGCGGCGCCGCTACATGCTAATTAGCCCGGGCGGGTCGCGGGGCGGGCGGCTCCTCCTCGGTTGACATCACCGGCCCCGCGCGGCGGGCCGGGGGGCGGGGAGAGGGCAGGAAGGGGGCGGGGGCCGGCCCGCGAGAACCGCCCGGGCTGGGACCGCGGGATGAGGTCAACAGAGTCTCTGAGCAACTTTGATCACAAGCACACGCCCAAGAGCATCACTTTGCCTTTTGGAGAAAAAAAAAATCAGAAAAACCGAGCCATCAGAATCAGGAACCACTTTCCCAAGTCCTTAAACGCACAGTAAGTCTGCGAAAAGCAGGTCCTAGTAATATGATTGGTACTAACTAGGTTAGGTACCGAGTGCTTCTAAAGCAAAGAGAATTAGAGGTTGGCCCAGGATTCCCATTCCACCCTGTTACTGCTCTTACTAATTTTGAAGTGCCCCTACCCCCATCACCACCACTGCCCCTTCAGGTCCCCCGGCACTGATGCTAAACTTGCTTTTGCCAAGCCTAACACCTGGCACTCTGGCCCAGGAGGGAATTCTAACATTCCCCTATGCCTTCCCAAACCTGGATTCCATTCCATCTGCCTTTGGCTCACACCAGAATTCTGCAGAGATGTCACCACCAGGACACCCAAACAGGCTGCAGGGAAAAGAAAACTGTGAATTCAGGCTTGGCTAGGGCAAACTCATCATCAGTGAAAGAGTTGCAGATTGCAAATTAAACAAAATGTTGCACAGGCATCAGTGAATTTCAAATAAAAACTTGAGGAGGTAGGTTCAAAGATTTAGTGTGAACAAATTTTCTTGGTAAATAAAGTTTCATGTACATCCATAACCTTTCTCCTCCCAGGAAATAAACAAAATGTCTAAATTTTAGGACTGCAACCCTTTTTATTTATAAGCAAGAAAGGCGGGCTGAAAATGAAGGGGAAATAACTTGCCTAAGATTTGGAAGTTAGACCCAAAGATTAAGTGATTTATTTGCAAATGACTGTGTGACATCATTAATTCTTATCAGAATTTGCAATTCAGACAATGTCTCATTACTCTTTGGTGATTTTGTTGAGTATCTTGAGGTCTCCTGTCTGCCTACCAGATGCTCATGAAAACCTGAGTAGGGACTGTCATACTTCTTCCCATTTCCCTGCTCCATTTTGCTTCTCGGTCTCCAGATGTTTATGATCAACCTCCAGGGGAAGGAGCAGATCATGGTGTGTAGGGCGGCTGCAGATTCGCCTAGGCTCACTTTCTGGTGACTCAGTACAAATGAGTCACTTGGCAGAAAGCATAAAAGATGCTGTGTATAAACAAGCTCACCTTAAATGAGAAAGTAAGGAGTAAAGATTTGGTTTTATTGTTTTATTTCTGAAGAACCACAAAACAAACTCAACTTTCTAGGTCTCACGTGGAATTTCTGAGTCTCTCCAAGAAAGTACCAGACAATCATCCCCCAGAATATAACTTGGTTTGCTTTCATGGCCCCAGCTCAACTTCTCTGGACACTGTTTCCATATTAACAGGCAGGACTGCACAGCTGCCCAGACCCAGCCAGACAAATCCTAACAGGCCAAGACACTGTGCTTGGAGGTTATGGTCATTGCCTCTCCCCTCCTTTTGCAGAGAACATTTCATGTAGCACTAGTCACCCTCCTAAGCAGAGGTTTAAGGGTTTAATGGCCCTTCCAGGCTTCCTGCATGGATTCAGGGATCCCACTTGAGAATCTATCTTTCCTACCAAGGCCCAAGGACAAACATGCACCTGCCACCTGCCCCTCGTCTTTCACCATAGGTTTATCTCTGTCTAATCTTCTTTCTGACTTCTAAGTCAGATGACCAAGTTCAGAATAATTGCCAGCTGGGTAGTGCTTAACCAAGGATTAGTAAGGGGACAGGAAGAACCTGGGATGACTGATGAACAGTATAGATAGGTCCAGCACTTTTCATCTCTTCCTAGGACAGAACAAAAGAAATCAGCAAGAGAGTTGGAGGCAGTATAGAACCTAGGACAGGGTTGACTTGGTTTAAGAACCCTTGCTTCTTTCTCCAACTTTACCACTGTTTGTGTTCTGGACCTCAGTTTCTTCATTTGTAAAATAGAGTGTCTTAGATGATTGCTAAGGAGTTCTCTAGCTCTGATATTTTACAATTCATTAAAGCTCTTCTGGCATAGGAGTAAGAAGGTATGAAGCAGGTATCTAAAGACATTTGTTATGTTTCCATTCTAGGGAAGTGAAAATCCAGACAATGTTCCTGATCATCTCAGATGGTTTAAAAGAGGTTCTCTCTGGAACCAGGAGAAAAATCAGATGACTTCTCATATTTATTCTAGCCCTGGGAGCCTATTACTCTAAGATGGTATAGCACACCAAACTCCAGGACAAAGGAGTTAGGAGCCAGCATTCCTAACCTCTCCAGAGGTAAAAGTGAGGTCACTTCAGAGTGGATGACAATGAAATCAGCAGAATCCCAGTGTCTCTGCCACCCAAGACTGCATGGAGTTAGACCTTTTGCAAGGACTTTCCCACTTGTACTTGTTTTAGTTAGTTAGATTAGGTTTAGACCAAGCTACAGTAACAAATAGCTCCCCAAATACAGCAGCTTAACACCATGATGCTTCATTCTTATTAACTTAGCCTTAGACATTGATGCTTAGGTCAGTGAGGCAGCTCCTTACCACATAGTCTTCTAGGAATGTATAATATGGTGATTCTGCCACTCTCATATTCAGCTTCCAAAGTTGCTGTGGGAATTGGCACTCCAATCAGCTAGAGATGAAAAGAACATGGAGATGTAGCAGGGGAGGCTTTGATGGGCCAGGCCTAAAAGTTGTATGCCTCATTTCCACTTTAACATTCCAGTGGAGAAACATGGTCATATGGTTAGCCAAACTGCAAAAGGAGGCTGGGAAATGTAGCCCAGTCACATAGGCAAAGAAAGGGAGAAAGAATTTGGACAGACAGCTAACAATCTCTATTCTACCACCTGATGTCAGTAGGGGATAGGAGGGAAGGGAGAGTAAGGGAGATTAATTTCTGTGGCCTCGGTTTCCTTTTTTGTACAACAAGGGTGTTACATCAGGTAATCTCTCAGGGCCTATCTACTTTAATATTCTGTGGTTTGAAGAGGCAACAGAATGTCCTCCTGCTCCAAAGTAAATAAGCAGAGCAGGTTCCTGCTGCAGCACACCCACAGCTTGAGTAACCCTCCTCTGCCCATTGGTCTGATTGGGTGGACCCAATGGAGAGGACCTTGGGTTTTCTCCAAGTTCTCTTCCTAAGCTGTTCTCAATTCTTGGGCAAGTCAAGTGATCTCTATTGACCTCCGTGTCCCCAACTTTCCAGTGGGGGGAAAAATCATTACCCTTCACCACCTTCCCAGGGTTGGTCTGAGGATATGATGAGCTCACTGCCCAGAAAGCACCAGGAGCTTTTCTGATTGCATGCTGCTCTTACCACAGCCAGAGCCTTTTTTTTAATGCTGCATTCTGAGCAGGCCCCAAAGGGTGCCCAGTTCCTCAGAATGATGCCCCTGCAGGATGTGTGGCAGTGTGGGGTAGCACTGCCATGGCTGGGGTACAGTAGTCACTACATGTCAGAATATCCCAGGGACACTTAGGACTTTGGTGACAAGGGGTCCCAGAGACCTGGCACATCAGTCAACAGACACCTGGACCGAGTTTCTCCTGGAGTAGGTGAACTGGGCCTTGGGCATCACTGTCTCCTCCACGGTGTGTGTCTGGCCAGCTCTTCAGGTGTGTGCTCATTACCCTGTTACACACTGGGTCTGTTTATTCAGTCTCTCAACTGCTTGTCCTCTGCCACTCCCAATCTATGAGCTGCTTTCTGCAAAGTTCTGTGCCTTATTTGTCTTTGTATTCCCAGAAACAAACACAGTACCTTTTATCTTTTTGTCCACATTTTTTAAATTGGTGCATTGTTGTTACATATTCATAAATGCACACAATATAATTTGGCCAGTATCATTCCCCAGTATTTCCCCTTTCCCTCCCCTCTTCCCTCCCCCTAGTCCCTTTCCTCTATTCTCACAGTACCATTTTTCTTTTATTTAGCTAATCAACAGTATTTCCTATGTGACTACTCTGTGCCTGGTCCTGTGCTGGATGTGGGGGTAAGTCTCTGATCTCATAAAGCTTAAAGGTTTGGAGGAGTCAGAAGTCATCGAAAGAGCATCAGTGAAACTTATCACTTATGGAAGGGCCATGAAGGACAGCACAGGGCTTCCCTGCAAGCATGAGATTAAGCCACTGTCTGAAAGCTGTGTAGGCCATTAGCTAGGCCAAGGAGGGTGGGGGGTGTATGTACAAGGCTTGGAGGCAGGAGGAATTGGGATAAGTGTAAAGGACTGGAAGAAAGCCGGTGTGAATAGAAGACTGAAGGTAAAGAAGAGCAAGGAAAAGGTGGCACTGAGATTTTGATAGCAACCTGACTAGGCAGACCCTTGCAGCCCAGCTTAAGGATTTTGACTTTACTTAAAAGATTAAGAATGTCTTTGAAAGGTTGCAAGTAAAGGGAGATGGGGTAGCATTGGGGTGGAGAGGAAAGAGTAAGAGGTGAGGAGTGACATGATATGGAAATTGGAAATCACTGTTCTAACTGTGATAAGAGGAGTGATTTAGAAAGAAGCAAGAGCTGATGCTTGAACTCCTAAAGTCCAAGGATGAAATGATGGTTCTTGGACAAGGAGGATAGCAGTGAGTTTAGAGGAGACTATGGATTTGAGAGACTGCAGGAGGTAAAGGCCACAGGATATGTCAATGGATATGGAAGATGGAGAGAGAAGGGTCAAGATTTCCTGCTTTTCTGGCTTGCATTATTGGATGGATGTTTGTACCCTCCAGAAGGAGAGGGAACAATGGGTGAGAATGAGGTCCTTGAGGTCAAAATCGTTGACTTGATTTTGGACTTGTGTCTGGGGTGACCTTGAGACATCAAGTGGCAATGTCAAGTATGCATTTGAGCCTGTAGACTTGGAGCTGAGAGGTCCAAGTTGAAATCTAGATCCAAGTACGAGGGGATGAGATTACCTAGGGGAGAGAGGACTGTAGTCAGCAAAGGGGCTGAAAATGAGTCCTGGAGCATCTGACATGACATGGCTGAGAGGGAGGAGGCCACGCCAGAAGGGAGACTGGAAAGGAGCCCTGGCGAGTCGGGGAGCTTGCGTCACCACAGCAAAGGGAAGGAGGGTGCGGTCAACAGTGTGTAACACTGCAGAAGGTCAAATGAGGTGAAGACTGAAAATATCCATTGAATTGGCAACATTAGTGACCCGTGGCCTTAACAAGAGAAGTTTCTCTATGTAGAGTGATTGGAGAAGCCACGATGGGGGTGGGGGTGGGGTTGAGGAAGAGCAAGATGGGAAGAAGGTGAGCTAGCAGGAGAACTTTTTGAGGCTTTGAAGGGGCAGAGAGCATTAGGACAATAACTGAGGTGGGGGGAGTAGGGGAGCTCTTCTTGGTTTTAGTGGAGAATATGGACATGGAAAGGGTCTACCTGGGAGGGAGAAAGTCAAAGGTCTAAGAAAATGAGAAGATGGTGACAAGGTAAACTTTTTAAGGGCAGGAGGGGTAGAATCCATGGCCCATGTGGGAGAAAGGACAGAGGAGAGCAGCACACAGCCAAGGGTCTGGATTTCTGTCCCAAAACTTCACCTTTTTTTGTAAAGCAGAAGATGAAGCTGTTTTTTGGGCGTGAAGAGACTGAAGGGCAGGGACCTAGGGATTTGAAATGTTGAAAACTGCTAACGTGTTAGTTTCCCAGGGCTGCCATAATAAGGTACTACAAACTTGGCAGCTACAAAAGAAATTTGTCCCCTCACAGTTCTGGCGGCCAGAATTCTGAAATCTATGGGTCAACGGGCGACATTCTCTCTGAAGACTCTAGGAAAGAATCCTTCCTTGCTTCCTCCTGTGTTCTTGGAGTGGCCAGAAGTCTTTGGTGTTCTTTGCCATGTAATCCTTGCCTCATCATCCCGTGGCCAAATTCCCTTGGTGTGTGTCTTCATGAGGCCTTCTCATAAGGACCCAGGCATGGATTCAGGGCCCACAGTAGGCCACTATGATCTCATTTTAACTTGATTGTATCTATTTTTAAATAAAATCACATTCATAGATACCAGGGATAGAACTTACACATATCATAGAACTTACACATATCTTTGGGGGGGAATATAATTCTACTCACCACAACAAAGAAATTTAGAAGTAGTTGTACAGACAAGACCTAGAATGCCCAGCCCTGTCATGGGCCCACGAAGACAGGTGAAAAGGAACCAGGAGAGGAGAGTGTCTGATAGCCTCAGCCTCTCTCTCCTGCTGACCATGGGCTGTAGCTGGGGTGCTGCAGCCCTCTCCCACTGCAGGAAGCTTCCCCTCCCACCAGAACAAACACTTCTGGCCTCCCTGGTCTCCTCTCCTTTCCCAGCTCAGTCTCCATCTCTGCCTCCCATTCCATGCTTCTTTCTGCCTAGAGACACATGAAAAACCCCTGCAGACAGCAGCTGGGACAGAACTCCAGCCCCCATGAACACGCACATCTCTGCTATTTTGCTCAGAGCTCCAGGAAGCAGAGGGCCTTGGGATTTTGAGTAAATATCTAAAGGAATAAACCCATCTCCCTATTTTTAATCCTTCTGTGAGAAGCCTTATTGTCCCCTTTCTGGAATGTCAGGAATGGTCTCTTGTATAGGGGGAGTTGGGCTGCTTGCTGGGGCCCAGGCCTAGGGAGCCCTTCCTTGCTGTTTCTTTGTCCTCTAGTGCTAGGCTCTGGGTCTGTTGCCCTGCAGGGCCAAGGTGAGAATGTAAACAACACAATCCTCTGGAAACTGCTGGGACCTCCTCCAGGGAGGAAGGGTTGCTCATGGCTTGGCCAGGCTCCCAAGCCTCATGTACAGAAACCCTGAGCTCCAACTCACACAGCTTGGGGTGGGTCCTCAAATGACCTTCCCTTTCTTGTCTGCCCATCAGAGAGGACCATTCAATTCCAAACAACATTCCTCCGATAAAATCGGTTACACACTGTAAACGTCAAGGAGCGGGGAACATTCTCTGGTGCAACAGGATTTTGATAAAGCAGTCTTATTTTGCAAAACCTTTCAGTGTGAAACATCCTCCCCAGAGCAGTCGGGGAAATTCCTGGGATGCCATGACCCTGGGCAAAATGGCAGGGAAGGGTCAGAGCACCAGGTAGAGTTCCCATGGTGGGCAGAAGGACTCGAGTGTGCAACCCTCTTTTCATCTAATCAATCAGTCAACAAATAAATAGTCATTGAGCTGTTCCTAAGGGCCAGGCCTCGACTGAGTCACTAGGAATGCAATGTCTCCATGAGACTGCAAAGCCCCTCTGCTTTTATAAAAACAGTGACACCCCCGCCCCCCTCCCCCCACTGCCTGCTCCCCACTTATAAATGAATTCAGCAAAGTAGCAGGATACAAAATCAACACCCATGAATCTAAGGCATTTCTTAGATATCAGTGACAAATCCTCTGAAAGGGAAATAAGGAAAACTATCCCGTTTACAATAGCATAAAAAAAAAAAAAAAAAATACTTGGGAATCAACCAAAGACGTGAAAGACCTCTGTAATGAAAACTACAAAACACTAAAGAAAGAAATTATGGAAGACCTTAGAAGATGGAAAGATCTACCCTGTTCTTGGATAGGCAGAACTAATATTGTCAAAATGACCATACTACCAAAAGCACTATACAGATTTAATGCAATCCCAATCAAAATCCCAATGACATTCCTCATAGAAATAGAAAAAGCAGTCATGAAATTCAACTGGAAAAATAAGAGACCCAGAATAGCTAAAGCAATCCTTAGCAAGAGGAGTGAAGCAGGTGGCATCACTATACCAGACCTTAAATTATACTACAGAGCAATAGTAACAAAAACAGCATGGTATTGGCACCAAAATAGGCTGGTAGACCAATGTTACAGAATAGAGGACACAGAGAATAACACATATAATTTCAGTTATCTTATATTAGACAAAGGCGCCAAAAACATACACTGGAGAAAAGATAGCCTCTTCAACAAATGGTGCTGGGAAAACTGGAAATCCATATGCAACAAAATGAAATTAAACCTCTATCTCTCACCATGCACAAAATTCAACTCAAAGTGGATCAAGGATCTAGGAATTAGACCAGAGACACTACACCTAATAGAAGAAAAAGTAAGCTCTAATCTCCAACATGTTGGATTAGGCCCCAAGTCCCTTAATAAGACTCCTGTAGTGCAAGAATTAATATCAAGAATCAATAAATGGGATAGATTCAAATTACAAAGCTTCCTCTCAACAAAAGAAACAATCAGTGAGGTGAATAAAGAGCCTACTAATTGGGAACAAATCTTTACCACATGCACGTCAGAGCACTAATCTCTAGAATATATAAAGAACTTAAAAATCTTAACACCAAACAAACAAATAACCTAATCAATAAATGGACCAAGGAATCGAACAGATACTTCTCAGAAGAAGATATACAATCAATCAACAAACACTTGAAAAAATGTTCAACATCTCTGGCAATTAGAGAAATGCAAATCAAAACCACTCTAAGATTTCGCTTCACACCAGTCAGAATGGCAGCTATTAAGAACACAAACAACAATAAATGTTGGCGAGGATATGGAGAAAAAGGCACGCTCATACATTGTTGGTGGGACTGCAAAATGGTGCAGCCAATATGGAAAGTAGTATGGAGATTCCTTGGAAAACTTGGAATGGAACCACTTTATGACCCAGCTATCCCACTCCTCGGTCTATACCCAACGGACTTAAAAACAGCATACTACAGGGACACAGCCACATCAATGTTTATAGCAGCACAATTCACAATAGCTAAACTGTGGAACCAACCTAGATGCCCTTCCATAGATGAATGGATAAGGAAAATGTGGTATATATACACAATGGAGTATTACTCAGCAATAAGAGAGAATAAAATCATGACATTCGCAGGTAAATGGATGAAATTGGAAAATATAATGCTAAGTGAAGCTAGCCAATCCCAAAAAGCCAAATGCCAAATGTTTTTTCTGATATAAGGAGGCCAATTCACAGTGGGGTTGGGATGGGGAGCATAAGAGGATTAGAGGAACACTAGAATGGCCAATGGGGAGGGAGGGGATGGGAGGGGGCAAAAGGGTGAAGAAAAAGAGAAAAGATGGTAGAATGAGATGGATATCATTACCCTAAGTGCATGTATGAAGTCACAAATGGTGTGAATATACTTTGCATACAACCAGAAATATGTAAAAATGTGCTCTACGAGTATAATATGAAATGTAATACATTCTGCTGTCATTTCTAACAACTTAGAATAAAAATTAAATTTGGAGAAAAAAAAAATCAGTGACACCCCACCCTCTCCCTCCCAACCTCTCCCCCCCCACCCACCCCGTGTGTCCCACCCAGCCCAGGTTAACATTCAGAGCTTACCCTCCCTCTAACCCAGACCTGTCCCCATTCCCCTTGCCACCCCTCTCCACCCCACTTGCTTTATAAGCCTAGAGGTTGGCATCTTCCCTACATCCCCCTGGGCCCCCATTCGGGTGAGTTTTCAGTGTCACATTCTGTTTGCAGGTGCCTCGTATGTGGGCCGGTTTCTGGTTTCTCAGCCTCTGCTTTTCTCTATGTTGCACTCTGTGTCACTGATTACGTCCTCCTGTCCCCTCCTGCACCTCCTCTACACCTCTCATTTCTTTCCTTTCCATTTACACCTTCCTTCCAACCAACTCATCCCCCATTTTTTTTCTCCTCACCTTTTCTCATTCTTCTCCTTAACTGACTGTTAACACAGATCTAAATTCATTTTTCCCACTTTTGTGGAAAATACCTTCACAGTCTCTGGTTTTAATTTTTAAAAGCAGTGAAGATTTGTGCTTTTCTCTGTTGTCTGAATTTCTTACAAGAGCATGTGTAACAACTTAAAACTCTGTATTAAAATCTGGTGTCCTTGGAAAATAGTGTGTGTGTGTGTGTGTGTGTGTGTGTGTGTGTGCCATAAACGTGCCCATGTGCAGAGCCCATGAGTTTCACTCCCTGAACATGCCTGTGGCCACATCTCAAAATGAAAGATGCTCCACACCCCTACCCATACCTGTCCCTACCATACTTTGTATTTTTTGATAAAATGCCTGGTTTTGCATTTTATGTAACAGGATGCTACAATATAGGCTCCATTGTGTCTACCTTCTGTTGTTCAGCCTTCTGACAGTGAGCTTCACTCATGCTGGTGTGTTCTTGCTAGATAGTAGCCATTGTGGGGCCAGCCAGCAAATTAGTTTCCTTTTCTGATTAACGGGCATAGGGGTGTAGCTGCCTGATGTACAGCCACAATACCGCGGGAGGAGATTCGGTGGCAGGAATCTTTTATTCTTGGTCTCTTTCTCTTTTTCTCTTCTTTTCTAAACTCTTTTACTGAACTCTCTCATTTCTTTCTCTAGCTTCTCATTTCTTTCTCTAGCTTCTCATTTCTTTCTCTAGCTTCTCATTTCTTTCTCTAGCTTCTTCTGACCAAACTCTTAACCGCTCTGACTCTTATTTCTTCTTCTGACTACGTTCTGGCCGCTCTCTTTTCTTCTTCTCTGACCCGAACTCTTCTTCTGACTGACTGACTGAATGAATGAATCATCCTTCTGACCACTTTCACCCGGTTATATACCTTTTAGCTTTACAGGTGCGTCACGTGCATACTTAATGTATGATTATTATCAGGTGGAACTTATGGCTCCCAGCTAACCACAATAGCCATCTCCCTGATTGGGGCTCCTTCATAGGGGTAGTTTCTATTCCCAGCGATTACAAACTGTGTAGCTATTAATATTTGTATATATGTCTTTTGATGGTGTGTATTATTGTTATAATCTAGAAAGTTAAGAAAGAAAACTATTTCCATTTGGAAAGATAGAGCTAGCCAAGTGGGAAGTTCCAAAACAGGTCTGTGGAGTAGGAGCTGGAGCACAAGACTTTGTCTTGGCTTCTCTATTCTCCAGGTCTACAACTTTGGGCCAATCAGTTAACCTCAGTGAGCCTCGGTTTTCTCATCTATTAAATATGGGCAGTCATGCCTGCCACTGTAGTGATTATTACTCACAGGGGACCTATGACCATCTAATGAGATGATGAATATGAGAAAAACTTGGGGGGGGAAGTGCTCAAAACTAAGGTATTGTTA
This sequence comes from Tamias sibiricus, assembly GCA_025594165.1. Classification (NCBI taxonomy): domain Eukaryota; kingdom Metazoa; phylum Chordata; class Mammalia; order Rodentia; family Sciuridae; genus Tamias; species Tamias sibiricus. The sequence goes on from CM046668.1 coordinate 70,497,084, forward strand.
TTTCTCTTAGTTTAAAAAAAAAAGCAAAATTGTGAAGCTCTTTATGTTTTATAATTTGTGGCCTATGACTTTCATTAGACAAAAATTCTTGCCAATCCTTGACCCAATGTGAACAATAAGAGAGAAATATCCTAAAATGTACCATCTCCAAAGGTCTGTGTTTCACATGAGCAAGGGGGAACATGTTGCTGGTAGCATCTTCTGCCCCTTCCAATTGGCCCTTGGCTCATATTGGGGCTCCTGGTCTAGATAAGCAACAGAAAACCCTACTGAGTAAGCTGTAAGGGAGCTTAGGGGAGGCCCAGGCCCCTGAGTGGGGGATGTGTCCACAGAAGGCATGCAAAAGGCCAGGACTGGACTCATCTTCAGATACCAGCCCAGTGCTCCATCCACTACCTTACATTGTCACTTTCACAAGGAGGGGATCTAACCAGAGGGTAGGACTGGAAACAGGGCTACGTGTCTGACCACCATCAGAGCAAAGCTAAGACTCTTCCCTCTCTGCAGCATGGAGTCATTTGTTGGCTTAGGGAAGTTCCTGCTGTTCACACATTAATGAAGACAGGCTGGGTACCTGCCACAAGCTCCCATCCAAGTTCTTCCTCCCAATCCAGCCCAAATAGACCTGTACTCTGAGGCCTGTACCCTGAAGCGTTTTGGTTCCTCAGACCTTGCCAGAGTTGTTCCTACAGGAAGACCTCAAGCAACCAGCCCACAAATCCTTCATGAGCTCCTGAGCAATGTCAGTCCTGTGCTCCATGCTCTGGGATGGAAAGCTGCAGGGTCCCTTTCCCCAGACACACCTTTGTTGGTGGGAGGGAAATGATGGTGGACAGAATGACAGAAAGCCATTCAGGAAGGATCTGCAGCAAGAGGGCTCCGAGAATGAGCCATGTGTCCTGGAGTGTTTTCAGGGAGAGCTCTTGAGAGCCTCCCAAGGAAATGGAGGAATGAGTGAGAACCTTGAAAACCAGATCTAAGACCAATGATTCTCAGCCCTGGCTTAGAATTGCTGGAGCTTTTATAAAATGTCAAAGCCTGCAACCTGTCTATTAAGAATCCCTGGCTGTGGAGCCTGAACATCAGTATTCTTTGAAATTTCCCCAGATAATTCTAATGTGCAACTATGGTTAAAACTACCACCTTTACTTAATGCAAAAGGATATAGAGACTACAGGTAACTTTCAGCAGGTCAGGGACATGATCAAAGGAGTTCCTCAGGAAACATTTATTGAGCACCTACTCTGTACCAGTAGGCACTGTGCCAGGCTGTTATACAAAGATGAGGAAGATCTATATATAGTCTCTACTCTTAATGAGCCAAAAGATTAGGAGAAAGGATAGAGCCATAAATATGTGTAATGTATTTTGCATATGGATAAATTAAGTGCTCTAAAACAATTCAGACTTGCTGGAAAGCTTTTTTAGAGAGGTAACTTTAGAACTCTTTCCCAGAGGATGTTTAGGAGTTTCCCAGGCAAAGAAAACAGAGAACATTCTAAGTGGAAGAAAGTCTTATAGAGGTGCTAAGACCTACAGGGACACAATGTGTTCAGCATAACACAGGGTGAGCTGGGAGAGGAGGTTGAAAAGAATGACGAAGGCAAACACTAAGAGCCTGGTCTCTATCATCCTCGCTCTATTTAGAAAAAGACGCAGTTGGGCTGGGTGCAGTGGCACATGTCCATAATCCCGGCGGCTCAGTAGACCGAGGCGGGAGGATCGTGAGTTCAAAGCCAGCCTCAGTTGCTTAGTGAGGACCTAAGCAACTCAGTGAGACCCTGTCTCTAAATAAAATATAAAAAAGGGTTAGGTTGTTAAGTTTTTTGAGTTCTTTACATATCCTAGAGATTAATGCTTTATCGGAGGTGCATGTGGTAAAGATTTTCTCTCAATCTGTAGGCTCTCTCCTCACATTATTGTTTCCTTTGCTGAGAAGAAGCTTTTCAATTTGAACCCATCCCATTTATTGATTCTTGATTTTACTTCTTGTGCTTTAGGAGTCTTGTTAAGGAAGTCAGATCCTAGGCCGATGTGATGCAGATTTGGGCCTAGTTTTTCTTCTAGTAGGTGCAAGGGTCTCTGTTCTAGTGCCTAAGTCTTTGATCCACTTTAAGTTGATTTTTGTGCAGAGTGAGAGATAGAGGTTCTAATTTCATTTTGCTAAAACTTAAACAACAACAACAACAACAGAGCAAAGGCATGGCATGTGACAAGGCAAGAGCCAGTCTTTAGAAAGGACTAGCATTTCTGAATGGTGATGTCTGAGAAAACTCATTCCCTGGACCCTGGATCCTTTCTAAAGAGCACTGATCAAAATCTTTTAAAGCAAGGCTCAGGAAACTTCTTCCATAAATGGTAAGATGGTAAATATTTTAGGATTTGTGGGCCATATGTGCTCTGTCACACTAACTACTGAACTCTGCCATTGTAGTGTGAGGATAGCCACGGACGATACATAAATGGATGGGCGAGCCGTGTTCCACTAAAACCGTATTTTCAGAAACAGGGAGTGGTTAAAATAGTTAATTTTATGTTATTTGAATTTCACATCAATTAAAACAAAAATAGGCTGTGTGCTTGATCTGGCTCATAAGGCTGTAGTTGCCAACACCTGCTGTAGAGAGCTGGGAAGGAGGAGAAGCTGGGAACTTAGAGAAGATAAGGTCTGGGCTGGCTTCCATGGTGACCTTGAACAGTGATCACTGAATGATCTGAGTTCAAATCTAGCTCTAGATATGTGACCTTGAGTAAACCTGAGTTGGTCCTCCACACCCACAGGTTCTGACAGATTCAACCAACTGCAGAACAAAAATATTTTTAAAAATTTGTACTGAGCCGGGCACGGTGGCGCATGCCTGTAATTCCAGTACTTGGGAGGCTGAGGCAGGAGGATCACGAGTTCAAAGCCAGCCTCAGCAATGGCGAGGCACTTAGAAACTCAGTGAGACCCTGTCTCTAATAAAATACAAAAAAGGGCTGGGGATATGGCCCAGTGGTCGAGTGCCCCTGAGTTCAATCCCCGGTACCAAAAAAAAAAAAAAAAAAAATTTGTACTGAACATGTATGGACTATTTTTCTTATCATTCCCCCCCTAAACAATATGGTATAACTATTCATGTAACATCTACATTGTATTAGGTATCATAAACAATCTATAGATGATTTAAAGTATACAGGAAGTTGTGTGTTGGTTATATGTAAATACTATGCCATTTTGTATAAGAGACTTACACCGCCTCAGACTGTGGTATCCTTGGAGTGCGGGGAGAAGTCCTGGAACCAATACCTTGCAGATAATGAGGAATGTCTGTATTTAACTTTCCTGAGCCTCAGTCTACTCACCTATAAAATGGGAGAAATAGGAACTGGAGATTTATCTTGGTAGTAGAGCACTTGCCTATATGTGCAAAGTTCTGAGTTTGACCCCCAACACACACACACACACACACACACACACACACACACACGAGAGAGAGAGAGAGAGAGAGAGAGAGAGAGAGAGAGAGAGAGAGAGAGAGAGAGAGAGAGAGAGAGAGAGAGAGAGAGAGAGAGAGGAGAGAAATAATAATACTTACTTCATGGAGTTGTTCTGAGGACCAAAAGAGAGTAAATATCAGTGTCTAGCCTAAGGTTCAATAAAGTTTTTTTATTTAATTTTTAAGGATTGACTGAATTGCAGGATCCCAGCTGTAGACAGGAGCCAAGACCAGGGAGCCCAGGCAGGATATGGAACCCAGCAGCCCAAGAGGTAGAACTGGAAGGAAAGGAGGAGTTGTAGGCTGGGGTAGGAGGTAAGTGGAGGGTCCCTACCCATCAGTGGTAGAGAGAACAAATGCACCCACCCAGGTCTACAGATAAATAGAGCCCATAGGTGCACAGACACAATTGCTGGCACACATGCACATGAAGGTGGTGTGGCCCAACTCCATTGTTCTTAATGGAAGCGGGGTCTGAAGTGCTTTGTCTCTGGTTCACTGAAGAGGACCATGAGGAAGTGCCTTGATGCAGTGATGTTTGTGGTTCCCAGCATGGACCATCAAGCCTCACTAGCAGATAGCACGTAGGCTCTGGACTGGGACTGCAGCTTCTCATCACAGCCTGTAGCTGATGGAGACAGCTAGTCTCAGACTCAGGGAAGCCAAAGCCTTTCTACCTGTGTTTCTCATACTTCAGAGAATCACCTGGGGGAAAGGGAGTGTATAAAAATGTGTGTCCCTATGTCCCAGCCCAGAAAATCTGATTTAGAAGGTCTTGGAAGGACCTCAGAATCTGCATTTATTGAATATTACAGGTGATTTTTTTTCCATCAGTGAGCTAAGGACCACACTTTAAGAAATAAGGCTTTAGCCAGTTGTGGTGGAGTATACCTGTAATTCCAGTGACTCGGGAGGCTGAGACAGGAGGATCACAAGTTCAAAGCCAGCTTCAGCAACTTAATGAGGCCCTGTCTCCAAATACAAAATGCAAAGGATTGGAGATGTGGCTCAATGGTAAAGCACTCTGAGTTCAATCCCCAGTTCCAAAAAAGAAACAAGCCTTTAATCTATCTCTAAATGCAGCTATATATGATGGAAACATAGCAAGAGACCCCAAATTCCTTCCTGGAATGGCAGCCACAGAGCAGGGTCTGTCCTATCACTTCTGTTTCCTCCTCATTGCTTGTGAGGAAAAGACAAGCTGAGTTGGGCAACTTGGGGTAACCTAAGTATACTAAAGCAGACATGCAGATTTTCTAAGGTACTATCTCTTTTGGTCCTAAGTAAAACATCAATCCAGAGAAAAGTTGGTCCAGTGTTCTCCAGCCCATCAGAAAATCTTATGGATAAGTACTCTTCTCAGAATACTTTTGTGGAACCATCCACATCCTATTCCAAGCCCAGTTTCCTCTCTTCCTGACCATCCCAAAGGTCTGTGCCCAATTCCTGCTTCTTCATCCTAGAACACTCTGCTTCTAGCACCTACAAACTGAGCCTCAGGCTACAAAGCAAGCAATTTCTGTCATCGAGTATCATAGTTTCTGAATCATGTGAAACAACTTTGCACACATAGACATTTAATCAGTACTTATTGAGCAAATGACTGAATCCATGACAGGTTAGATGGGTTTACAGGGCATTTCAAGAGTATTTAAAACTACACATTGAGATGATGTCTTATTGAAGACACACCCCTATTACTGAAGGCCTTTTGATTGGGCAAAAAAGGCCAACATGGACCATGAATAAATCACATCATATGAACCAAAATTACAAAGTCACTCACTACACAGACACACAACTTACTAAAAAGCATTTATCTAAATAAATGCTGTTCCTTCAAAATCAGCACCTAGGGAGACCTAACACAATTTTCCAATGACACTGCCAATTCCTGGAAGGTGTTGTGTTGGGATCCCAGCCCTGGAATTTGCCTTAGGAATCAGTGTCCTTTATGGTTGCTACATTTTCCACCAAAAGATAATTTTGCCTTATTGATCCCCTTGCTGCTAGACTTGGTTTCAAATGCTTTCTGGTGCTTCCAGAAGTCAAATGAACTCTCAAAGCATAAAAACTTGCCATTCATTAGAATATAGAGAGGTTCTGAAGAGAGTTCTGAAAATGGAATTCTAAGCAACGTTGTTGGATCCAGCATGTGATTTACCACAGACAGAGCTCTCATGGCACAAATCCACTTGGGGCAGATCAGGAGACTCTCATTTGCCTTCAACAAGGAACCTAATTCTTGTCCCATAACACAGTGGCAGGATGGGCCAGATGCCCATCAAACCAGTTCTTCCTCTTCCTGAATGTCCAACGGGCCTATCTTTCCCATCCTGTCTTTCAGTCAGAATATGTGTCTAATCAACTAAATGCAGGAGGAGGTGACATGAGCTCTTTCAGTCCTGGTCCTAAGACCTCCCTGGGATCCTCCAGTTGTCTCATTCTTTTCTCACCTGCCAGCCAGATGCTGAGAATTCAGAGGATGACTCTGAGGGCAGAGAAGTTACTATACTGAAGGAACCTAGGTCCCTGAAAGGCAGTGTAGAGCAGAGATCCTCATTCCCTTATGACCTGTATCAAATTGTAATATGGGGTAGACATAAATTTATAGTTTCAAGCCACTGAGATTTGGGGATGCTTGTTATAGCAGCAAGCCCATCTTGGCTGACATAGACCCACATGGTTAGACAGAGTTTCCCATGTGAGAAGCAGTTCAATTAGAAATTGACACTGCCACTAGAGCATTAGCCCGATGACTTTCAGTTTGGGGTTATGTTTGAAAACAGTGTTGTTTTCTCCATCATCAGCCTCTTAATACATATGGTATATGTCACATCTCACAGATCAGCATTCACCAAGCCCTCCTGCCAGTTGCTGGGGGATAACTGCTAATCCTTTGAAATGCCACCTGCTCTCAGGGTTTCCCAAAGTGAATCTGATGTATACCACATGGCCCACATTTTGAATCAGGCTCCACATTTGGTGAGTCCAGGTTTTGAAATATGCTGCCTTCTTTAACAAAAACAAGCAGAAAAGTACATACACACACACACACGCCACATTTTAGCAAAATAAAACAGAAAGGCTGGCTATTATTTTAGACACCATTGATAGAACCACTCTGCCTCTTTTAGAAGGTGGCTGTGGCCCCCATTCATTGAGGTGAATGAATGATATGAAGACCTACCATCCTCCACTCAGCCTAGTCCATTAGAGCTAGGGAACAGGGAGAAGATGCCAGCCTTGATGCTGTGGGATAGGCTGCATTCCCAGGAACACAGCCAGTTGGGGACCCCTGATGCTTGTGGGTCTTTCTTGCCATCTGCTCTTTTACCTGAATATGACCTTCTCCCTAAAACGAGTATCTCACCAAAGGCAAGGGGCTGAAGCCTCCATTTCCTACCTCAAGAAGACAAACTCAAGCATCTCTTTCTGCTTGTGAGCCTTCCTGAAAGAGTCCAGGTACACTTTCAAGGTGCAGGGGTGCTGGGCAATGTTTAGTGAGTAGATATCTGCAATTCCCCTGCCTGCAGAGCAGTGCAAACAGTGTAGAAAAGCTGCGGCACGGGCAACCACCCAGCTGATCCTTGCCCTCTGGGTATCCCCAAGGAAGGAAGGTACAGTAAGGACAGGGTGAGGGAATGAGGCACAGGAGTGCGTTGTTTGCTCTAGAGTATGCCTTGGTTCAAAAGAACTGGAGAGTGGGGTTGATGTTTTGGTGTTTAGGAAAAATTCCCCAGGCTCTGGGAGGGCAGGGCAGGGAGAAGGCTGGGCCAAACAGTGCTATAGGGAAGTGGCCAGATGAATTTTATAGGCCAAGGACCTGCATTGCAGGCAGGGCAGGGGCAGCTGGCTCTGATTTGGACAGGCCACCGATCTCCTGCTGTTGGCTAGTGAAGGTGTCCAGCTATGTCTGTGGCTCACAAGATGTAGCATGGCCTCAGGGAGCAGCAGGACTCTGCTCTGCTCTGAAATGTGCCAAGAAGTGCAGCAGATCTCCTGTTCTGTTTTTGTGATTTTTTTCTCTTTCTGTGTTGCCTACAGAGGCATGGAATAAACAGGGGTGGTTCTTAAAACACATCCCACAGACCCTTCTTTATTTTCTGAAGGAAAAAAAAAAGTCTTATTTTATTTAGTACTCACAGCTCCATGTGCTGGCAGGTAAGAATTATAATTCTCATTTTACAGAGAAGAAAATCAAGACTCAGAGAGGTTAAGAAAGCTGCCCAGCTGGGTGTGGTGATGCACTCCATAATCCCAGCAGCTCAGGAGGCTGAAGCAGGAGGATGGTGAGTTCGCCTCAGCAACTTAACGAGGCACTAAGCAACTCAGTGAGACCCTCTCTCTAAATAAAATAAAAAAAAAGGGCTGAGGATGTGGCTCAGTGGTTGAGCGCCCCTGAGTTCAATCCCCGGTACCAAAAAAAAAAAAAAAAAAAAGGAAACCTATCCCAGGTCACAGAGCTAGAAGTGGTAGAGCTGTTTTCTTCCCAGAATGCCACGAATTTGCAACATTAACCTTCTTCTCAAATAAGCCCATTTAAAAGCAAGAGGTAGGAAAAAGGGTTGGTAGCCTGCTGGCAAGCCTGCGCTCTCTGGCTTGGCTCCTTCTTCCTCCTTTGTCTTGGTTCAATTCATTCCTTTGGTTCCTTATCTTCTAACTAAGCTGGTTCTGAACCCACTTCCTCCAGGTAGATTCCAAGATTCCTTCCTCACCTGTCTCTGGGCACTTGTGAGCTCCTCTTGCAGCGTGTTGGCTAGATTGTGTGCTGAATGCTCTGGTATTATGCTCCTGCCATTTCTTTTGTGCACATCCACTGTCTCCCCCTAGCTCAGCCCCCAAGACCAGTGTGGCAGGCAAAATCTCCCTCAAAGGTGGCTGGTCTTCATCTCCAGAACCTACAAATATGCAACTGATGTGGCAAAGGGACTGTGCAGACGTGATTAAGGATTTTGAGATGGGGAGATTGTGTTGAATTACCAGTTGGGCCCAATCTAACCACAGGGTCCCTAAAAACAGCAGAAGAAGACAAGTGAGTTGGAGGAGGAGCTATGATGCAGGAGCAGAGGTGGGAGTGAAAGTGATTGCTAGGGGTTGGGATTGTGGCTCAGCGGCAGAGCGCTCGCCTCGCACGTGCGCGGCCCGGGTTCGATCCTCAGCACCACGTAAACATAAATGCATTGCATTGTGTACAACTAAAGTAAATAAATAAATATTAAAAAAAAAAAAGAAAGTGATTGCTAGCCCATGACCAAGGATTACAGGCAGGCTCTAGAAGCTGGAAAAAGCAAGGAGATGGAGCCTCTCCTAGAGCCTCCAGAAGGTACACAGCCCTGCCGATGCCTTAATTTTGACTTAGTGAGAAACATTTTGGACTTTTGGCCTCCAGAACTATAAGAGTATACATTATGTTGTTTTGAGGCACTGCATTTCTGATAATTTGTTAAAGCAGCAATAGAAAAGTAATATTTTAGGACCATGTGTTTTCTTCCTGTCCTTCCTAGCTCCATATCCCTGCCCACAACCCACTGCCATAAGCTACTGGTACCTGGTGCTCAGCAGACAGTGGGGACCTGAGAACTACAAATGACTGGACCCTGCCCCTCCAGAGGTTTGGGCTACCCCTTAGCCTCTCCCACTACTGTCTCATCTCAGCAGTGGGAAGCTTCCTGCTGACCCACTTTCCACCTTCCCCAGTGTAGCAAGGAGGAGCAGAAACAGCCATGCATGTATCAGGGGGAAAGTATACCGGAAGCTGGACTTTTCCTGAGCCTAGATCATGAAGATTTACTTATTTACTTTTTTAATGGAGGAAGCCAATCTGGCCAGAACTTAAGCCAAATTCATAGGTGGCAGGGCGCTGAGTTGAAAGGTAATGCATGTGTGGTCACCACATGATCTCTGTCCATCTGTTACTAGGTGACAAGGCAGGCTGGTCATTGTTTTCTGGTTCCAGCTCCTTATCTAAGGGTTTTGGAGGAATCAGATTTTAGATTCAAGAGGAAGAATGTTAGACACTAGGGTCTTACTTCAACCTGCTGACCCCAGCTGCCTTCTCTACTAAAGCTCTTAATAAGTTTTATACCCTTTCCTGGTATTAATACATAAACTGGAACCTTCTTTCCCATCCTTAAATGTACTCCCTCAGTCAGAAACCTGGAGAGAAGTAAGAATGATGGAATCCTGAACCTTAAACTCCACACTGACTTAGTAACAGTTTGTGCAGGATGCACCAAATTGTATAGGTTGGAGAACTTGTAGCATGACTCCCAGAGACATTTGAGAAAATGACCCCTGTTCTGATTCCCAGTTGTGAGTGCAAGATTGGGATTTGGGCTTTGCTGACCCTGAAAGACTGAGGGTGGTGGCTGGGGAGTTCATTTACACCTAAGTGGCCTATGATCACAATTTTACACAATAAAACTCTGAGATTGATGATAATGTACCTGCTTCAGGTGAAGTGGTTTCAGGCACCTACTCATGAAGTTATATATACAGTTGTTCCAGACATGAATAGATTGATGGGTAAACTCATAGATGGGTGGATGAATTAATAGGTCAATGTGTGAGTGGAAGGGGAATATATGGGTGGATCAATGAGTGAGTGGGCAGGTAGGTGGATGGATCATTGATAGATCACTCAATAGATGACTTGGCTGGAAGAGAGATATTCATGGTCCCAGAAGATCATCTAATACAATCCTCTCTCATTCAGATATTATCACCCACTGCAGTAGACTTCTTGGCGAAACTCTATTTTTAGTACTGGGGATTGAACCCAGAAGAGATTTGCCACTGAACTACAATCCCAGCCCTTTTCATTTATTTTTTATTTGGAGACAGGGTCTTGCTAAGTTTCCCAAGCTGGTCTTAAACTTGCCATCCTCCTTCCTCAGCCACTCAAGTCCCCACCATGCCCAGGTCTTGGTGAAACTTTGAGGCCAGGAGTCTGGCCCTCTGTCTCCTAGAAAATGATGCTGGTCTCACTGCCCCATAGACAGTGTTGACATTTTTTTATATCCTTTAGATATACAAACCCTGTCTGCATGACCCAGTGACATGAATGCTTTTATTTTTTTTCTGATGACCTGCACTTACTACTGACCTTTGTCAATAGACAGGTTGACACCTCTTAATGCACCACCTCAGGTCCTGTCTGCCCCACTTGTCTCTGGGGCTGAGGCCACTTGTTCCATCTCAGCTGCCACCATAACAACCCATTCTGAGTGACTTCTAGCCAGTTTCTGCTTGCTGCAGAATTGCTAGGCACTCTCATGTGTACCAATCCCCAAGTGCAGGGGTGGGCAATGCCCTCAGAGATAACCTTTGATTATGAAAAACAGGACCAGCAAATTATGACCCCTTCCTACCTCTGGAAGAGGTCTTGAGACAGGTGTTCCTATAGTCTCTCAGAAGGGTCCTTCAAGAGTAAGCACATGATCCTATATTGTATCATTCCCTACCTTGATTCTCTTTTCAGTCACTCTTGCTTCCCTAGATGTATTCTGCAACCCAGTGGTAGCTCATAAGTCTGCCTTCTGAGGACTCAGGCCAAGACCAGATTAATATTACTATTTATACAATCTACTTTGGAATAAGCACAAGATGTTTGGACCTCATTGGAGGTTCAGCCTCTTGATCATCTGCTCTCCACACTAGGCTGTGAGCTATTCATTTTGGTATCCTCAACACTAAGTATCAGTTTGGATTTTTATCACATCCCCATTCTTCTATTATTGTTTTCCATAAAATTAATCATGTTGGGCGGGTGCTTTTCTTGGATACTTGAATCTTCTGCTGTGTGTTCAGCTTTGATACCACCTTTTTCAAATTCTCCTGGTGTTCAAACTCAGTAGCATCTTTTTCAGAAGGGTGATTTTTTAAGTTTGTTGTGCAGGATTCAAAAAGGCAAAGAGAAGATTCAGTAAAGTCTTCTGTGGTAGGCTGAAATGGTCCCAAAAGATACCCAGTGTAGAGTTCCCTGGAGTCTGTGAATGTTTTCTCATTTGGCAAAGATGTGATTAACTTAAAGCTCTTGAGATGGAGACTGGCCTGGATTCTTTGATAGCTCTTAATATAATCACATGCATCCTTATAAGACAGAGGCAGAGGCAGACTTCACAGACACAGAGAAGTCAATGCAACAGTGGAGCAAAGAGACATTTGGAGATGTTAGCAGTGAAGACTGGAGTGATGTGGCCACAAATTCAGGAATGCTGGCATCAACCACCAGAAGCTGGAAGGGCTGAGGAACAAATTCCCCCAGAGACCCTGCAGGTAGCTCAGCCTTGCTCACTATGTGACTTTAGGTCAGTGTGACTGATTTCAGGGAAAGAGGACCAGGAGATAAATTCTGACCCCTTCCTATCAGGAAGCAGGTCTTAGGACAGGTGTTCCTACAGTCTCTTCTGAGTCCTTTAAGAATAAGCATTCGGATACACTCCCCAGCAAAGTGGTAGCTTATAAGTCTGCTTGCTGGGGCACTCAGGCCAGGACCTGATTTATCTTATGATTTACACGATCTAGTTTGATTTTAGACTTCTGGCCTCTAGAGCTGTAAGAGAACACATTTCTGTTGTTTGTATGCTACCTCATCTGTGTAATCAAAGTCTGCTTTCTTTAAATTGTTTCTAATTGTGATCAGGAATCTGACATTTTACCAAAGCTATATTTTGTGAACAATAATCACAAACAAGAGCCTATCTTTCAGAGAGAAGGTTAAGATCTAGCTGGCCCCTCACTGTGACCTTTCTGACCCTCACCCACTCTAAGCCCTTCCATCCAACGCATCAGTGTTTTTCTTTTCCTTTTTCTCCCTCATAAGTTTTTATTGGTGCATTATAATTGTACATAATGTGAGATTCATTGTTATCTATTCATACATGCACATAATGTAACAATATAATTTGGTCAATGTCATTCTCCAGTATTTCTCCTTTTCCTCCTCTCCTCTCTCCCCTGGTCCCTTTCTTCTACTCTACTGATCTCCCCTCTATTTTCATGAGATTTTCCTCTCTCTCTCTCTCTCTCTCTCTCTCTCTCTCTCACACACACACACACACACACACACACACACACACCTTTTTCTTCTCTAGCTTCCACATATAAGAAATCCACAATCCTTGACATTCTGAGTTTAATATAATGGTCTCTAGTTCCATCCATTTTCCTGCAAATGACATAATTTCATTTTTCTTTATGGATGAATAAAACTCCATTGTATGCATGTGTGTGTGTGTGTGTGTGTGTGTGTGTGTGTGTGTGTGTCACATTTTCTTTACCCATTCATCCATTTTGATGGACACCTAGCCTGGTTCCATAATCTAGCTATTGTCAACTGTGCTCCTATAAACATGGGTATGCATGTATCACTACAGTATACTGATTTTAATTCTTTAGGATGAATACCAAGGAATGATATAGCTGGGTAATATGGTTGATCCATTCCTAATTTTTTGAGAAACCTCCATATTGAATGTCAGTGTTTTCTAAAATGTGGTCCAAAGACTGCCCACATTGAATCTCCTGTAGCACTTTGTTAAAGACATAAAGCCAGCCGGGCGTGGTGGCGCATGCCTGTAATTCCAGCACTTGGGAGGCTAAGGCAGGAGGATCACAAGTTCAAAGGCATCCTCAGTAATGTCGAGGCACTTAGCAACACAGTGAGACCCTGTCTCTAATAAAAAAAAAATAAAAAAAAAAAAAAAAAAGGGCTGGGGATGTGGCCCAGTGGTCGAGTGCCCCTGAGTTCAATTCCCAGTAAAAAAAAAAAAAAAGACGTAAAGCCCATGATTCTACCCCAAATGATAAAAGGCCTACAGTGAGGTACAGGCATCTGTTGCTTGAACAAGCAAACCAGGTGATGCTTAGCACACCAATTTTTGAGACGCTCTAATAAAAAAAAAAAAAAAACAGAGGTAAGCCAACAGTCCCTCCCTCTATGGCTCAGTGTTGAAACCACTGACCCTGGGCCAGGTCCTGAGCTTATCAGGGGAAGCCACTGCTGGGCTCCCAGAGTTAGATATTTGTGTTGAATGTCAGGCTAAGCAACCAAGAGTCCTGTCCCCTCTGCCATAAAGAGAGTTGCATAGGTGTTCAGGGAGTCAGGGACTATAAATATTTTTGAGAACAGGAGTTGACATTAGGTAATTCATAGGAATTTAATTTTAACTAAAAAGACCTTCATCAAACAATAATATCTTATAAACACCCTTTGATTCTGTGATTCTACTTTTGGGAACGTATCCTACAGATTGCTTTATGATTGTATATATGTAGAAGATTATTCACAGCAGAACTCACTGTACAGCAAAAGATCAGGCACAGTGAAAATGCCCATCACTGTGGAATTGGTAAAATAAATTATGGAAACATCTATTCAATGAAAAATAATGAGGAAACTGTAAGTATTGATATGGAAATGTCTCTGAGTTAGATTGTTAAGGGAAAAAAAAGAAAGATACGGAACATGTGTATAATAAGCTACCTTTGGGTACAGAAAGGGAATGATAAAAAAAAAAATCCACATTCCTATTTGCTTGAATATTTATAAAGAATGGCTGGAAACGTGTTATGAGAACAGCAGTTACCTCAGTGCCAGGGGATGGGAACCAAGCAGACAGGAAACCGAGGAGACCTTTTGCTCTATATATAATACTTTGGGACTCGGTACCATGTAAGTGTATTAAATATTCAAAAAATTATAATACAATAAATTAAAAATATGCATTTATTGTGGCCCTTGAACAAGCAATCTGGTTTTGGTTCTCCACACCTAATCATCTTGCTGTCACCTGAAAGTCCTGGTGTCCCCATTAGAGCTCTCCAGGTTGGGTGCCACAACCACTGTCATTCCTACTGTTCCTGTGGGTTAGGCTGGTGCTCCAACCAGAATGCAATCCAAAGTAGCAGCAGGAGGACAGGCAAGCCTTGGGTCTCCTCTCAGGGAGAAGCAGCTCCACAAGTTTCTGTTTGGGTCCACTGAGCCCAGCGAAGCTCGAGGAGAGGAAGGGTCCCAGCGCAGCTCCTAGTACAGAGGCATCAGCTGTTCCTGACTCATGAGGGAGGAGTGGTGGTAGCGATCTCGAGTGGCAAAGTCTGTGTTCTCCTGGGTGAGCTGAGTCATCTCCAAGTCAACCCTAGCCAGGGACGGTGCCAAAATGATCTGCTCCTGGGACCGCAAGCTCCTTCAGTGAGAGACACAGAGGACGGTGAGGAGGAAGGAGCAAGCAGAGAGGGAATAGTAGAGCAACTCTACTCTGGACAGATGTATTCGTAAGCTGAGGCAGGAGGATTGCAAGTTCAAAACCAGACTCAGCAACTTGGAGAGGCTCTGAGCAACTCAGCAAGATCCTGTCTCTAAATAAATATTAAAAAAGGGCTGGGCTCACAATAGGCACTGGGGGAGGAAAGAGGGGAGGTTCACTGATTGGACAGGAGGGAGTAGGGGAAAGGGAGGGAGGATGGGAACAAGAAAGATAGTAGAATGAATCTGACATAACTTTCCCATGTTCATATATGAATACATGACCAGTATAACTCCACATCACGTACAACCACAAAAATGGCAAGTTAAACTCCATGTATGTACATTACGTCAAAATACACTTTACTGTCATGTATAACTAAAAAGAACAAATTAAAAAGTTTTTTTAAAGTGGGGGCTAGGGATGTAACTTTTTTTAATGTTTATTTATTTGTTTTAGTTGTATACAATGCCTTTATTTTTACATGGTGCTGAGGATCGAACCCGGGCCGCACACGTGCTAGGCAAGCGCTCTGCCACTGAGCCACAATCCCAGCCCTAGGGATGTAACTTAATGGTTAAGTACCTCCTGGGTTCAATCCTTGGTACCAAAAATAAATAAATAAATAAATAAATAAATAAATAAAATCAGTTGTGCTAATGTTTAGCATATATTTCAATGTTTAAAACAGAATTGAGCTTTTTTTGTTTGTTTGTTATTGTAGTACTGGGGATCAAATCCAGGGCCTTGTGCATGCTAGCCAAGTACTCTCTCTGAGCTACAACCCAGCCCAAAGTATTGACAGCTGTATGTATAACAGTTTGTGAACTCAAAGTGTGAGAAATACAGTGTATCACAGGAGAGGGAGCAAGGGAGGGAGGGAGGGGGAGATTGATTTACCCTTCTTAAGTAGAAAAGCATAAAACCTGATGGGAGACAACCCATAAAGAGAGTTTTCCCCACATAAATAGTATTGTGTTGGGTCTCTGTAGCTTTTCTTTTCTTTCTTTTTTTTTTTTTTTTTTTTCCTATCAAATGAAATAATAGAATGGAGAATTGAGAAGTGTGTGAAGAAATACCTTGTCTTTGATTCACTGGATAGAAAGTTGAATAAACTGGTAAAGAAAAAGGTTAGGGATACCAAGGAAAGTGCTAGAAGGGAATTAAGGAAAGCCCAGACTGGCAGCCAGCGCATCTACAGAAGGCAGATATGGTCACAGCTCTGTCACTAATCAGCTCAGTGGCCTCAGGAAGCCTCTTCATCTCCACACACCTCCATTTTCTTAACTTTCTAGGGTGTTTCCAGTTCCTACAGATCCTAAGTCTTCACTGAGAACCAGCTACTTTACTATTAGTAAGGTTCAATTGTTTAAATCAGGAATATATTTGAAAGTTGTAAAAAGGTAGAAATCTAATGTCATAAATCTGTGGAACTTATGCAATAACTTCAACTGACTTTGTAAAATGTCCAACTATAAGAAAATCAGATCACATGACTACAGCATTATTTGTAGAGAACATATTTGAAGGTTGAGAGCTTCTGAAAGCTGGATTAACATCTACAAAGGTTGAATCTTCAAAAAGTAAGATTAGGAAGTGACAAAATACCACACCAGTCAATCAACAAAGGTGGTTTTACTGATGCACTTTTTTTTTTTTTTTGGCTAATGCTCTTTGAATCTTTTTTTTCTTTTTCTTTTTTTAATAGGTGAAGCCATTGCACTCTTTTGAGTCCAGGGATATAATATACAGTATTATTCAGTCTAGAATGGCTCAAGGATCCTCATCTGGACAGCTGCTAAGGCTTCAGGAAAGAAAGCCTTCTGGAGGTCAGGCTAGCTTTACCTACTAATGGGAGCTGTAGGTGTAACAGAGGACATCACACCCAAATCCTTCTGCTCAAACACTTGACTACATTATATTTCTTCTTCTTTGATTTTGAAGGACATTTGGGGATATAGTGGGGGGTGGGGCTACCAATTGCTATTTTTAAATGAGTCACCATTTCTTGGTCCCTTCCCCTCCTGAATAACCACAATATATGGCCCAGGGTCCTCCATGAGCCCAGCAGCTTTGACGCTGACTTAGCTGAGGCTCTCACCACCCACTTCACTAGCCCCAGCACCAAGACGGCTATGAATCTTGTGGACGGACTGTCCTTTTTTAGGATTAATCTCTTTCTAATACATCATTCTTCCTACACAGGACAACAGCGACCTCCAAGGTAAAATCCCAAGAATTCAGGGTGCCACCAAACAAGTGGTGACCTCCCATGGCCATCTTTAGGCTTTAAAACTGGAAATGACTTAAAACATTCTTGTAAATCAGACCACATCAAATGTCATCACCCACACACCAACCACAGTTCAAGAATGTGTAGGCCACTTCCACACAGAATCCATTCCCACTTCCACTCTACTTGTCCTCAGGAGCAGGTTGTAGGGGAAAAGAGACCAGTGTGGGTATGCTGAGACCTCAGTCACCCAGCCTTGTGCCTCAGACTGGATGAGAGGAGGACGGGCTGCCCCACCCTTCCTGCAGCCCCACACAGGACATGGAGCCCTGTTGGCCCATGCAATGAGGGGCATCTCCTCACACACTCCACCCTCTGTTCCTCCCTCAATCTGTGACCCCCTCCCTGTTGGTTTCCAAAGCGCTGCTCCTTCATCCAAGCTCCAGCATTAAGGTTTCACTTCTTCTGCCAACATGAACAGATCGGCAGTGCCCAGCAAAGAGCTGTCCTAGGAGGGATTCTGGGAAATGAGGAGTGATGGTCTAATGGGTATGGGTGTCAGTTTATGAAGATGAAAAAATTCTGGAGTCGGGTTGTGGTGGTGGTTGCATGACAACATGAGTGAACTTAACTCCACCAATTGGTACATTTTAAAATGGTTAGAGAAGGTAAAGATTTGATATGTGTATTTTACCACAATAAAAACAGGAAATGGGGAAATTCTAAACTTACATCAAAGATCTTGGGAAAGCGGCCTATAATGCATTATCAACATTTGGGCATGGAAGGTGGGAGTACTGACAAATGTAAACCACACATCAAGAACTTTCAAAAGAAAAAACCATGCCAGGTGTCCAGGTGTGGTGGCACACACCTGTAATACTGCAGCTTGGGAGACTAGGCAGGAAGATTTTGAGTTCAAAGCCAGCCTCAGCAATTTAGCAAGGCTCTAGGCAACTTAGTGAGACCCTGTCTCAAAATAAAACATAAAAAGGACTGAGGATGTGGCCCAGTGGTTAAGCACCCCTGGGCTCAATCCCTGGCACCAAAAACTAAACCAAACCAAACAAACACAAAATGAAACCCAGTAAACACTTGGTTGGGTGGGTTTTGCCTAGATTTTCCCAGTCTACAGCTTTGGCCCCTCATTGATACTGAAAGAGGATGGAACAGTGGGATGATTCCCCAGAATCCTGAGGTTTTAAAAGGTGAGGAAGTGTCGGCACTACAGAGTGGAGGTGAAGGAGAAAGATTAGGGCCAAGGGACAGTACATTCTCAACCTCATGCATGCTAGACAGCACTCTGCCATTGATCTACACTGGAGCCCTGATCAAAGCCAGGCTTCTCTCTGAAGCCTTCTCCTGTGTCTCAGGAAAGTTTATTCCCTTCCCTGTGTCTCTGTATCTGAATGTGGAGGTCCCACGGCAATCCTCCAGGATCCCTACTTTATTTCTGAGGTTGGTTTCTACACTGTCACCAACACCATGACATGAGCTACCTCTGACTGGAAAGAGAGGAATAGGAGTCCTACTTTCACATTTCCTTCAGCTTTAATCTTCCATATGCTTATGTTCTGATGCTAACGTCCTAGACCATGAACTCGCTGAGAGTAGCTCTCCTGAGTTGCCATCCCAGCAATCAGATTCGAGACAACGCTCCTGTGCATAATGACTGAGGATAAGAAGGGAAGAGGACGTGAGCTTGGGGAAGCTTCTGACTGGCTGAAGCTGGGGACTGGTGGTGGAGGGCAGTAAGGAGCAAATGTGAGCCTCCTGGAGGTTCTCAGGGATCAAGTTCCCACACTGCAGTTCAGCCCAGTCAGGAATGGGATCACATAGCACTTCCCAGGACTCAGGGACCCTCATCCATCCTGGTACCAGTCCCCCAAATGGCACAGACCTGTAGGAGGGGATCAGAAGAGACCGCATCCATCGGAAAAAGCTGAAGTTGGAGGCTGATCCTGCAGGGAAGACACAGACATATATATTTATGAAGGTTCTACATAGTCATCTGGAGTCCGGATTTTAATCAGGTGAATGTGCACCCCAACACACACACACACCACACACACACACACACACACACACACACACACACACAGCATAAGCACAGTTTTGCTCTCTTCATCGTAATACTCCCTAAGGGCAGCCTATTAAGGATTTTGTACCCATACGTAGCTTCCAAAATTTTTTTTCTAAAATTACAAAATCCCAAGGAAGAAACTGGATAAAGTGTTATAAAGAAAATAGCAGGGACTTCTGTCTTAGGAGTTCAACATTTTGTATAATACTTTTAATATTATCCATATCATTAACTTTTTTTTTTTTTTTTTTTTTTTTTTTGGTACCAGGGATTGAACTCAGGGGCACTCGACCACTGGGCCACATCCCCAGCCCTTTTTTTTTTGTATTTTATTAGAGACAGGGTCTCACTGAGTTACTAAGTGCCTCGCCATTGCTGAGGCTGGCTTTGAACTCGCGATCCTCCTGCCTCAGCCTCCCAAAGTGCTGGGATTACAGGCGTGCGCCACCGTGCCCGGCTTCATTAACTTTTAATAATATGTTTAGATTTACACCAACATGTGTGGAATCCATGCTATGAAAACTCCCCACTAGACCACACAATCTTTGAGAGTAGGGAACATGTTTCTTTCATCCTTGCAACCCTCAAAGGATCTGGCCCTTGGGAGGTTTCAGCAGGCAGTAAGCGAATCAAACAGCTCAACACATAAAAATGTTAGAATTGAGGTATGAAGTGAGACTGCTATTGATACTGACCAAATAATTCTGATGTTAAATACACTGATTTGAATAGGAGTTCTTGATTCTTTTTTTATGACTAGAGCTTTATAGCTATATACTTATATGTCGTAATTGGATTCATCCCAACAAACTCATGCATACATGGAAATCAATTTCACTTCATCATCCCCTGCTTTTCCCTCCCGTTCTCCCCCTCCCCCATTCTCCTTCCTCTGCTAGACTTCCTTTTGCTTGTCTATTTATTTCTATATGGTTATCAATCTTTTTTTAAAAAAACCCATCCCTTGGATATCATTACCCTAAGTGCATGTATGAAGTCATGAATGGTGTGAATATACTTTGTATACAACCAGAGATATGTAAAAATGTGCTCTACAAGTATAATATGAAATGTAATATATTCTGCTGTCATCTCTAACAACTTAGAATAAAAAAATAAATTTGAAAAAAAAAAAACCATCCTTTCTTTGGTGTAGGTTTACAAAAAATATCTCGCATAATAAATTTTATATAACTTTGGAAAAACAAATCAACTATAATTTTAGAAAATGTTTTTCTAAATTATATGTACATACATAGTGGGAAATTGATTAATTAGACCATGTTCATTATAGGATCAGGAAGTTAGCATTATTTTAAGAGACTTACACTGGAATCTTGGTTAATGTCAACAGTATGCAGTTGATAACATGTTTACTCTGCATCATTTAGGGTTCTTAAGATTAAAAGAAGCATAAATTTTAGATTTATGCTAAAATCAGAAATTGCAAGAGAAGATTCCTAATATATTTAGCAAATCAGTACGTATTGTCAGAAGTCAGAAAGTGAAAATAAAATTTTTATTATGTGATCTTCTTGTATGTGTGATCACTTAGATTCTATATCATCTAAATTTTAGATGGACATCAGCCTGATTTTTTTTTTTTTTTTTTTTTTTTTTGTGGTACCGGGGATTGAACTCAGGGGCACTCGACCACTGGGTCACATCCCCAGCCCTTTTTTGTATTTTATTTAGAGACAGGGTCTTAGTGAGTTGCTAAGTGCCTCGCCATTGCTGAGGCTGGCTTTGAACTCGCGATCCTCCTGCCCCAGCCTCCCAAAGTGCTGGGATTACAGGCATGCGCCACCGTACCCAGCTTCAGCCTGAATTTTGATCTCAAACTTTCCTGTGATTGGATTTCTAAGAAATATTCAAATTTCTTAAGATAAAACTGTTCTCCAGAAGCAATCATTGATTTAAGCACTGTTAATTAAAATTATTGTGCTGGCAAGGTGGTGCACACCTTTAATCCCAGGGGCTCTGGGGACTGAAGCAGAAGGATCATGAGTTCAAAGCCAGCCTGAGCAACTTAGCAGGCCCTAAGCAACTTGGTGAGACCCTGTCTCTAAATAAAAAATAAAAAATGGTTGGGGATGTGGCTCAGTGGTTAAGTACTCCTGGGTTCAATCTCCAGTATATGTGTGTGTATGTGTATGTATATATATATATATATATATATATATATACATATATATATATACATATACATATATATGTATATTCCATGAAATTATATAGGATTTCTTCATAACATTACTAAAATAATTATTTTTAAGTATATATTTATTTTTAATGTGTTTTCATTGGTGCTTTATAATTATACATAACAGGAAGATTCATTGTGACATATTTGTACATGCACATAACATAATTTGGTCAATGTCATTCTGCAGTACTTCCTCTTTCCCTCCCTTTCTTCCTCCCCCTACTCCTCTTCCTATACTTTACCTGTTTCTCTTTTAATTTCATGAGATTCCCCTCCCCCTTTTTTCTCTCTACCTTCCATATATGAGATTGTTTTATCTCATATAACCCTTGACTTTCTGAATCTGGCTTATTTCACTTAATGCTCTTAAGTTCCATCTATTTTCCTGCAAAGTCATAATTTCATTCTCCTTTGTGGATGAATAAAACTGCATTTGTATATATACCACATTTTCTTGATCCATTCATCTGTTGATTGACGTCTAGGTTGAGTCCATAACTTAGCCATTGTGAATTGTGCTGCTATAATTTGGGGAATGCCAAATACTATAGTAGGCTGACTTTCATTCTTTAGGATAAATACTGAAGAATGGTATAGCTGGGTCCTATGCCAAATCATTACTTTCAGTATACATGTGGTTTAAAGTATTTGATATGTATTTCTTTAAAAAAATATGTATCTAACTATTCTAATTGTGAAGAATTTCTTTTTAAGTTTGCCTGGATTGTTGTGGTTCATCTGATTTAGTTAGGACTTGAAACTAATTGCCTTATTTTAAATTGATCATCAAAGAATTTTCTGCAAAAGGCTCTCTACTGTATTTTTCTTCTTGGTGGGAGGGTGGGGGGCACTGATTGAACCCAGAGGCTTTACCACTGAGCTCCAATGCCAGCCCTTGTTTATATATATATATATTTTTTTTATTTTGAGATAAGGTCTCACTAAGTTGCTTAGGGCCTCTTTGAGTTGCTGAGGCTAGCTTCAAACTTGAGATCCTCCTGCCTCAGCCTCCCTAGTTGCTGGAATTATAGGCATGGACCACCACCCAGGTCTAATGTTTTTTTTTTTTTTTTTTTTTTTTTTTAGTACCAGGGATTGAACTCAGGGGCACTCGACCACTGGGCCACATCCCCAGCCCTTTTTTGTATTTTATTTAGAGACAGGGTCTCACTAAGTTGCTAAGTGCCTTGCCATTGCTGAGGCTGGCTTTGAACTCAAGATCCTCCTGCCTCAGCCTCCCAAAGTGCTGGGATTACAGGCGTGCGCCACCGCGCCCGGCTAATGTATTTTTAAAAAGCTTTATTATTGAGGGAAAATAGACAGTAAACTATGTGTTATGGCTTCAATGTACCCACAAAGTTCGTGTGTTGGAAACTTAATCCCCACTGCAACAGTGTTGAAAGGTGCGACCTTTAAGAGATGACCTGGTCATGGGGGCTCTGCTCTCCTTGGGAGTGGATTCTGATGAAGGATGAGTTGAGCCAGCTCCTTCCTCTCCTCCTCTCCCTCCTCCCTGTCCTCTCCCTTCTTCCTTTTTCTCCTTCCTCTTTCTCTCTCACCATATATTACTTTCCATCATGTTATGATGATGTAGCAGACACAGACCCTCTAACTTGGACTTTAAAACCTCCAGAACCATGAGCCAAACAAACTTGTTCATAAATTATCCAGTCTGTGATATTCTGGTATAGCAGCAGAAAAGAGTCTAAGATAGTATGTATTGACTATATTTTTCTGTTTTCTGTATTCTTGATATGCTGGCATTTCAGGCCTTGATCCTGGGGGAGAGGGGTGGTCTAGCTAATTCTGAAATACAACCAACAACTTCCCTGTGAGTGTGCCTTTGATATACAAACCAACCAATCCAGAGGCTACACCGCCAGTTTCACCCTTTATCAGACTCTCACATCCCAATAATCCTGCTGGCCTAAATTGCTTGGGAATGGACAACTAGAGACTGTCCCTACAGTTCAGACTCTGCCAAAATTATTCATACTGTCCAATCTTAACCTTACTCAGTAAACCGACACTCCCTCCAATTTCTTCCCATAAGCTCCAATGATGGCTCTGGGCCAGGCTCTCTCCTCTTCCTTTTCTATGCCCTGACATTGGTCCTTCCCCCATGTGGCCCTGCATGCCATACCTCCTGTTTTTGGAGTAGAGATCTGTGGCTATAAACTTCTTTCTACATTTATTTCCAGGCTTGTGTGTTGTACCATATCTGGTTAAATCAAGTCCAAGATACATTTTCAGAACAAACTGCAATTTATTTAAAATGTATAAGTTGGTCTGTTTGTACACACACACACACAAACTACACACAGCAAACTATCACACAAGCAAAATAATGAATATATCCATCACCTTCAAAAGTTTTTTTCCATTCATCCCTACTCTACACCATCCAAAAGCAACCACTCATCTGCTGTCACTATAGATCAGTGTGCATTTTTGATAATTATACACACACACACATATATATATAACACATATATATGAACACATACATATATATGAAATAACATGCTCTGAACTCTTTTGTTTCTTTCACTCAGTATAATTTTGAGGTTCATCCACGTATCAACATTCTTTCTTTTTTTGTGTGTGTGGTACCAGGGATTGAACTCAGGGGCACTCGACCACTGGGCCACATCCCCAGCCCTTTTTTGTGATTTTCTTATTAGAGACAGAGTGTCACTGAGTTGCTAAGTGCCTCGCCATTGCTGAGGCTGGCTTTGAACTCGCAATCCTCCTGCCTCAGCCTCCCAAAGTGCTGGGATCAACATTCTTTTTACTGCTCATTTTACTGTCCATTCTTTTTACTGCTGAGTACATTCCATTGTGTAGATATACCACAATTTATTTAAAGAGTCCCTGTTGATGGACCTTCAGGTTGTGTACAGATTGGGGCTATTACAAGTTAATCTTTTATGAATATTCATGCACAGGCTTTTGTATGGCCACATGCTTTCAGTTCTCTTGGGTAAATACCTAGGAGTGCAATGGCTAGGTCATATAGTAGGTATATGTTTAATTTTTTCATTAATTGGCAAACTGTTTTACTAAATGGTTGAACCATTTTTCACTCCCACCAGCAGTAAATGACAGTTGTAGTTGCTCCATGTTCTTGCACATACCTGGCTCAATGCTGTTTTTAGATGCACAAATGGTAAGGCTTATTATGTCTTCTTGATAAATTTTTCTCTTTATCTTATGAAATAATCTTCTTTACCATTGGTAATATCCTTATCTCTGAAAGTTACTTTGCTTAATGTTAATATACCCATTCCAGTTTTCTACATCTTTTTTTTTATATCCTTTTACTTTTAATCTATTTGTGTCTTTATATTTAAAAGGTGCTTTTTAACTGGGCACAGGGGCACACACCTGTAATCCCAGCAACTCAGCAGGCTGAGGCAGGAGGATCTCAAGTTTGAGAGCAGCCTTAGCAATTTAGTGCTGTCTTTAGCAACTTAGTGAGATTCTGTCTCAAGATTAAAAAAAAAAAAAAATTTTTTTTTTAAAGGACTGGGCATGTAGCTTCCTGAGTTCAATCCCCAATACCAAAAAATATAAAGATGCTTCTTGTAGACCGCATATGGTTGGATTAAGCTTTATTATTCGACTGGCAATCTTAACCATTTAATAGGGAGAGTTTAGGAGTTTAGATCATCTATATTCAATGTGAAAATTGGTATGATTAGTTATGTATAAACTATCTTGTTTTGTATCAAATATTTTTGATTATCTTTTTCCTCTTTGATGCCTTATTTTGATTTGGATATTTTTCCATTCAACTTTATCTCCTTTATTAACTTAGTCCTTATAACTTCTCATTGTCATTTAGTGGCTACATTAGGGTTTTTAGTACCTATCTTAAACTTACCAAAATCTAACTTCAAATGGCATTATAGTACTTCACGCACAGTACAGGAAACTTAAAACAGCATACTTCATCAGTAAACCTCATTTCAACAGTGTATTTCATCCCTCCTGGCCCTTGTGCTAGTGTCATCATCCACTTCACTTTTCCATGTCTTATAAAACTCATGATTAATTTTTATTATTTTTCATTTATTGTCATTTGTGTGCATGTCACATTTCTCCTCCTAGACCATAAGTTACTTGGAAATGGGATTCACGTGTGAGTCAGTGCAGGCATTTAATAAGTGTTCAAAACATTTACCCCCATGAATGCTAAAGAGAGAAAGGAAAGTAGTGGGAAAAGGTCTCAGCCACTTACCAAGGGGAAGCCCTGGGCTGGCACGGCCGATGTAGAGATACACGAGGGCAGCCACGCCAATGTTAGCCAGGGTGTAGACCCACTGAATCACAAACACGACAAGGAGGGACCCAACAGCCTATAGGAACAGTCGGAAGGACCAGTCACCTAATGGTTTTCCACATGGTAAGCAAGTCACAGGCCTTGAGAAACATTAGTCTCTCTTCTCAATTGATCACTACCAAAGTCTGAGCTATTGAAATTCACTCATAACTCAAGAAACCTCACTTAAGTAGATATTTGGGATAACAAATACCTCTGAAATTATTTAATCAAAGTTATCCACAAACAGGTATACTAGCCTAGTTCCTTGCCCTATTCCTCCCCATAGGCAACATGTTACTATGAACCCCATGTAACCCAGAAGTTATCAGGTATAATTATTTAATAGGTAAATAATTGATTAAATAAGTAGCCTGTTAAATGTAAATCTTGCCAAATGTAGTCTCATCTAAATTTCAATAGAGAAAGTAATGAAATCACTTTGCTCCTAATTAAGCCCTCTTCCTCCTCAAATCACACAGCCCCTGAATTATTTCTCAAGACAACTGAGATAAGATGAAGCTACTCACCCCTAACAGGGAGACCCAGGGATTGCACATGCGGGTGTAGACAGAAGTTGGTCTCCTCTGGATTTCTTGTTCCTGGAGTCTGGACTTCAGGAAGAAGTCTAAAAAAAAAATTAGCCAAATCCTTGGTTACCAATTTGCTACCCAATACTTTTCTACTCTGCTATATTTATACAAGCAAATATTTCTAAGTTCCTCTTCCCCGATTTTATAACTCAGCCCAAAGACAACTCCCATCACTTGCTCTTGGAGAAGGGAGAAAGAAGGAGTTTATGTCCTCCTATCAGCCAAGGATCTGATAAGAAAGGGAAGGGAGGGGTGGAGTAGAGATGGAAGCTCCCCTAAAACCCATTGTGCATCCATCTAGATTTACTATCTGGGGGAAATGGAAGTTCAGATCTCCCTTGGTATTCTTGGCCCTTGGATGTGACCACTTGTACTGATGGGTTGGGTTGGCTTTTGTCTACTGCAAGACTGTTTTTGCTATCCTCTGACTCAGAAGGTAAGCTCAGGTCAGCCTAGTCTCAGGTTTAGACCAGAAGAGGATGAAGGAGTAAGAAGAAGGGAGAATGGCTCCTTTGATTCTTTCCTCTGGTGGTTGAGGGGGCTGAGGGGGAAAAGGGTCTGGTCATAAATACATGTATGGTCCCACTTCATCCTCCAAGGATTTCAGGCACACTGGGATTTCTTGGAAACATGTCATGTTTTATGTGGTTCTGCCTTCCTCATCTACTTGGTTCCAGAAATGATTAATTTAACCATGAAAATGCATATAGATTGTTTAGCAAAATGGTCTAACCACCATGAACACTGCAGTGGTGATTTCAAACAAATGATATGTTGGATTAACTTTGCTGTATGTTTATACTGTGAGAATTTCTGGAGGGGGGGGGGGGGGGGCGGGGGTGGGGGGGGGGGGGCGGGGGCGGGGGGGAATAGAAAACCAGTGGTCCATTTTCAGAATATAGTCTTTAGTCATAATTGGGATGTAAAAGCCAATTGTAGCCATTTCAACTATAGCCCTTCCCTTTGCCCACCCCAATTTTCAGATTAGCCAATTGCATAAAGTGTAGCCCTGAGCTCCTCCTGTAAGAGCAAGGGGCAGTGCTGTGTGAGGGATAAAAACAGGCAGACTTCCTGCCCAAGTGTGCTTGTTTGCCAGACTTTGTTTAGCAGCACACCCTTCTGTAGAAGTAAAGTTGGCCTTGCTGAGCCACTTCTGAGTATGTGTTTGATTCCTGTGGCACACCGGTATTTCTGACAGTACTCATTTCAACACTAAGCCTTCATTGTTTGTTGCTCAGGAAATATGGTTGACAGCTCCCTAACTCTCCATTCTCCAGTCCCAATTCCTGATTCAGCAAAAATGCTTTGCATATGCCTTCTCTTCTGCCCAGCCCCTCCCTGCTGTGTATCCTGAGAGAACCTGTCTCAAGCAGCAGTCTTCTTCTGTGTCTCAGCTGCTTCTGATGGGTTGGCCCTGGGAATCCAGCTGGGAGCCATTTCTCATGGATTCCCTAACCTTCAACTTGCCTAACTCCTATTCATCCCTCAGGTCTCAGCTCAATATCACTTCCTCCCAGAAACTGGTCCCCACCACAGAAATCTA
Organism: Tamias sibiricus; assembly: GCA_025594165.1. Classification (NCBI taxonomy): domain Eukaryota; kingdom Metazoa; phylum Chordata; class Mammalia; order Rodentia; family Sciuridae; genus Tamias; species Tamias sibiricus. Next base: position 70,524,794 of record CM046668.1, read on the forward strand.
AATTCATTCCCTCATACCATTAATATTTCCTTATGATCCATTTCCTTTCCTTCATAGAACTTACCATTATTTGTAGTTGTATGTTTATATACTTCTAGGTCTATTTCACTAGGTGTTTCATGGAGACAGGGTCCATGTCTGTCTTAAGTGTAGGTCTTGGTACGTAGCTGGCATTCACTATGTATTCCTATTCCAAGTCTTTCATCCTCTCTGGTCACTACGACTTTCTGACCTAGACCCCTGAAGCACATACCTTCAGACTATTTCACTCCCTGCACTTTATTGCTGCTGATCTGTCCCAACTTCCTGGTTACTCTCCCTTCTCTTGGTCAAGATTTCAGCCCCTGACTCAGCACCTTTCTGTTACTACTGTGATGGATGACAAAACCAGGCCTGGATGGAAAGAACACTGTCCTGAAAACTAGTGCCTAGGAAAGGGAGAGTTCCCTTCCCCTTTTAGTGAGCCCTTCTTCAGGAAACCTAATTAACCCCATAGACCACTACCTTTTGGATGGTAAATAACTACCTCTAGGAATCTACTCCCCTTTGAAGTGTAATTGCCCCTGTTGAGGCTCCTGGCTCAAGGCTAGAGATTCATTGACGCCTTGTGAGAGGAGCCAGTTTTCACCCTTATCACACTGTAAACATGGTTCTTGCTGGAAACCCCTGCACACAGCTTTCTATGGTGTACACTAGAAATTTTATGGCACCAGATAGCCTATAAATGTCATGAGAAACTGGAGATGGGGGCTCAGAATTTGGAGTTTGGTCTCCTCTGGGCCAGCAGGTGTAAAATGAGTTCTCCCATACTCCAAGTATGGTTGGCCACTTCTTGACGGGTCTGATTCTGGCAACGCTACTACGTCATCATTCTTGGTGACTTCATGGTGCTTTCTACATAAACAACTTACTTAATGCCACATTTTCTTAGTTCCTTCAAGACCTCCTCTAACAATCTTTTTTAAAATTTTTATTTTGGCAGGGATCAAATCCAGGGCCTCCTACCTGCTAGGCCATCTCATACCACTGAGTTTCATCCACAGCTCCCCACCCCTCAACAATCCTTTCTTTCACTCATCTCAACTATCAGCTCCCCTTAGTCACACTTGAGGCTCATCATCACCAGTAACTTTACACTTCTTATACACAGTTTTTGGTTTGTTGTATGGTTTTCCTTGAAACACAATTCTTCCAAAAAGATTTACTGTATCAGGGAAATTGTGCAATTTTATATTTCTTGTTCCATCTTGAGAGATCACTCTTCAGAAAGAATATACCAGAAGGACTTCCAGTTATGGGAGTGTAAAGAAGCCAGTGAATTTTCTTCCCCCAAAATAAGTTGAAAATGAAAAAAAGTAGTCAAACACAACCACTTCAGAGCTCCAGAAACTTACCAAATGAAGACAACAAACTGAAAAGCATTTATTTATCAAAAATTGCTGGAACTAAGGGTAAGAACAGTGAGTCTCTGACCTTCCTGCCAAAGATGTTCCTTTTCCTGTCCCAGTTCTTATCCATATGGAGCTGGTCAGACACCAGCAGTTTTGCTGGATCGGGGTGAGGGGAAACTGCCTTTATAAGTTAAATATTATAAGAAAAATGAACAGGGAAATCCTTAGATTTGCAAGCATGAGGGTCTAGACCCAGATAAAATGATCAATATAGCAGCCATAAATGTAATGGAGAGAGCCTGAAACTTCCCATATTTCCCTGGGTGACAGGGGAGACCTGAGAGAGCCTGGCAAAAAGTAAAATCCAGGAGAGATGAGAACTGGCTGAAACTTCCCAACCCACACACAGATCCACTAGCAGACAGCAGAAGCTTTATGAATTATACAGAGACAGGGGCAACCTCCTAGGAAGCTCATTAAAATGAGAATTTAAAAAACTGACTAAAGGGCTAGGATTGTGGCTCAGTTGGCAGAGTGCTTGCCTGGCACATGTGAGGCACTGGGTTTGATCCTCAGCACCACATAAAAATAAAAAAAAAATTAAGGCATTGTGTCCATCTACTAGAAAAAATATTTAAAAAAAAAAAACTGACTAAAGACATCAGCAGTCACATACCACAGGGAGATGGATTCAACAGTTCAAATCCAGGTAATTTGCAAAAACAAACAAATGAAACCAAAATATAAAAACTCAGAAATAAACATCAGAGTCAAGAACTGCTGCAATTTACCCACATTGTCCAGTTTTCAACCAAAGATTACAAGACAGGCAATGAAACAGGACACTGTGACCCATTCTCAAGACCAAAAATAAAAAAGAGGCTGAATGTGAATTAGGTCTACATGTTAGATTTGGCAAACAAAGACCTCAAAGCAGTCATTGTAAACATGTTCAAAGACTTAAAGAAAAATACAATATCAATTACCCAAGGCAAATATAATGAAAACGACTTTAAAAATAGGGACTATCAATACAAAAATGTAAACTATAAAAAAGAACCAAAGGAAAAGTAAAGAGTTAAAAACCACACTATCAGAGATGAAAAAATTTACTAGATGGGCTCCTCAGCTGATTTGAGAAGGAAAAGAACCAGTAAACTTGAAAATAGAACAATAGAAATGATCTAAAGTGAAGAACATAGGGAGAAAGTTGGAAGAAAAAGGAACAGAGAGAGCCTCAGAAATCTACAGAACAATGTCACATGTACTAAAAAATGTATCATGGGGCCCTATAGGGGCAGCAGAGAAAGGGCAGAAAAATATTTGAAGAAACAGTGGCCAAAATTTCCCAATTTGATGATAAACTTTAATCAATAGGTCTAGGAGGCACAGATCAATTGTTTCTAGCAAAGTGATTACCACGAACCTACTATTTTTTATCTAAATTTTTGATAACTTAATATATACTCAATGATATCATAAAGGTGATTTGTGTTCATTTAATCAATACCATGGCCTAATTCATAAGAAATACAGCAAGTGTCATACACTTTGTATAGAAGTTAAGAGAATAGGTTTAAAGCCAGACAAATCTGGGTTCATATTCTGTCTTGTATCTTGAGCAAGTGCCCAATTTCTCAGTGTTTTATTATCTCTAAAAAGGTAATAACAATGCCCAACTCTAGGCTTAGGAATGAAATAATCCTTATTAAGGGCTTACTTGGTAGTTAGTCACATAGGACATACTTGGTAAATGATGGCTATTTTTAGCTACTAACAATATTTAACACTTAACAATAAAAGTTAGTTTGTTAAATGAACATGAATGAATCTGGGCACTAATTCTTTTCAAATGTAAACTGTGTATTCATCTCTCCTGACCTCTTTTTAGAATCTGGATTTTGATTTTCCTGTGCTTTTTAAAGAATATGCTTTGGAAGTTGTGCTTTTATCAGTTGTGATTGTCAGAATAATTGTTTCCTTCTGTGACAATGTGTTGTTCAAATGTTTTTTATTTCTATTTAATCAGATCCTTTTTGTCTTTGATGATGTCCACAATAGTCAGAAATATCTCTCTTGCACAGCTGTTACAAATAAGGAATCCATGCATATATAAGGTACAGTCCCAAACTATTTTTTAATCCATTTGCTCTCAAGAATAATTTATTCAACTGTGATTTGATTCTTACCATTTGATGACATCTGGGTTGTCAAAGATTAGATTCTTATAACAACTTAACTCTTTTTTAAGAATATGTTTTTAAGTTATAGGTGGACACAATGCCTTTATTTTATTTGTTTATTTTTATGTGGTGCTAAGGATTGAACCCAGTGCCTCACACGTGCCAGGCGAGTGCTCTACCGCTGAGCCACAATCCCAGCCCCAGTTTAACTCTTCCTAGTCTACTGATTGATGGTTCGATTTTAGCTGTATCTGTTTAGTTGCCCATCAGCTTCACAGGCCTTACTGAGTGCTGCCCTGTATGCTGCCTGGGAATATTGGGATGAAGGCAGACATGCAAAGACATGGTTTGCGACCTAGGGAAGCTCAAGTCTAGTGGCAAAGACATACAATAAAACTAATATTTATTGTCCTTAAGACACACAGATGAATAGGCTTGCAGACAAATGTATAAACAAATGTGATGTAAATGTAATGTGATAATAGTTGATGCAACTAGCAGGAATCAAATGTTGCACAGTGGAGGAAATCAGAGAACCTTTCTCAGAAGAGGTGAAAGTCTTTAAAAAGCTTAAAGTCAGACTTCTGCAAACAGAGAAAGAAAGAGGAGGTAAAGTAATTTGAACAGGATATACAAAAGCAGGAAGCAAAGAATGTGATGCGTTTAGGGCACTAGTTTGGGTGTAGCTGAAACGTACAGCGCATGGGTTGCCATAATAAAAGCAGCCAGGAAGGTAGGACAGGGCAGGACATGAGAAATCTTGCATATCACACAGGATCTGGGATTTTAGGTGTAGATATTAGATTCCAGCAAAGGTTTTGTTTGTTTGTTGTTTTGTACCAGGAATTGAACCCAGGGGTGCTTAACCACTCAGCTATATCCCCAGTCTTTTTTTATTTTTTATTTTGAGACAGGGTCTTGCTGAGTTGCTTAGAGTCTTGCTAAGTTGCTGAGGCTGGCTTTGAACCTGAGATCCTCCTGCCTCAGACTTCCAAGCCATTGGGATTACAGGTGTGCCTTGATTATTTAGTGGACAGTGTGGAAGAGAAATGGGGGAAGAGCCTGGAGGCAGGAGACAAGTCTGGAGACTTAGCTGGAGTCCAGTGTGTGAGATGAAGGGAAAAGGCAGCAAAGAGAGAGACAGAGGAAATGGTCAGCAAGAGCAGAAATACCAAAAACTGGGCAGCTGTGTAGTGACCACGTCATTCGTTAAGTGTTGTAAACTGACAACATGTCTCTCCTGAAAAGCCACTGAGGAGACAGAAAAGGCATAAAATAGAAATAAACTCACATACAAAGAGAAAGAGAGAGAAAAGATAGAAACAAGGCTTGGAAGATGGGAAGGTGACAGTGGTGACAGTCTGAGCAGAGCAGAGGAGCATGAGCCCCAGGCCCTATGGAGGGTGTTTATGAGGAGCCGCCCACCCCACTTGTTAGACCCAGCAAAGCTCAGGACCAGGAAGCACAGTGTCCCTAAAGCGGCCAGGTGCAGAGAGCTGGTGGCCAGTCTCCATCTGTTGTACTCTAAGATCCTCCCCTCTGCCCATCAACCAAGCACTGATCCCTTCTCCTGCCCAACCCCCTGCCCCAAGGGGCTTGTCTCTGAAGAAGCCCAGCCAGAGTGCCAGGCTTGGTGCACCAGGCACAGCAAAGAGTGGGGAATGAATGCCCATCTTCTGAACAACAGAGTCCCCCTTTCCCTTATCTCATCCTGCTCCCACAATGTAAGCAGCCATTGGTGTGTCCCCCAGGAAAGAGATTAAAGGACTCTGGAGGAACAAAAGAGCCCCAGAGAAAAACCTCTAGATATTCTCATTTGGAGCGGGGCGTGGTGGCGCACACCTGTAATCCCAGCACTTGGGAGGCTGAGGCAGGAGGATTGCGAGTTCAAAGCCAGCCTCAGCAATGGTGAGGCACTTAGCAACTCAGTGAGACCCTGTCTCTAAATAAATAAAACACAAAATGGGCTGGGGATGTGGCTCAGTGGTCGAGTACCCCTGAGTTCAATCCCTGGCACCAAAAAAAAAAAAAAAAAAAAAAAAGATATTCTCATTTGGGTTCCTCCAATGAAGAGGCCAGCTGACTCCTGTTATTCCACAGTGAGGCCCTCCAACAACCATCCCCGCTGTAAAGAACTTTTGAGCACACTCATCCATCCCTTAGTAACCATGGGGACATTGGTTTCAGGATCTCCACAGATACTGAAATCTACAGACGTTCAAGTCCCATATATAAATGATATAGTATTTGCAAATAACCTATATACATCCTTCCATATATTAAATCCTATCTAGATTACTTATAGTACCTAATACGATGTAAATGCTATGTAAATTCTTGTTAAGCCACATTGTTTAAGGAATAACAATAAGGGGGGAAAAAAGGAATATGCAAGTTCTACACCAAACAACCATCATAGGCCTAACCATATAATGCACGGAAGCAACTATGAGAACATATTTTGTCAATTATTTTCCATCCACAGTTGATTGAACTGGGCAGATGTAGAGCCCATGGATACAGAGGGCTACTTGCATTCTACCTTTAAGTCTGAAAAGAAATCAAAAGATCAACAGACATTTTTTTTTTTTTTTTTTTTTTTTTTTTGTGGTACCAGGGATTGAACTCAGGGGCACTCACCCACTGGGCCATATCCCCAGCCCTTTTTTGTATTTTATTTGGAGACAGGGTCTCACTGAGTTGCTAAGTGCCTCACCATTGCTGAGGCTGGCTTTGAACTCGCGATCCTCCTGCCTCAGCCTCCCAAAGTGCTGGGATTACAGGCGTGCGCCACCGTGCCCGGCTCAACAGACATTTTAATAAAGCCTCCAAAATGACAGAGTAAGAACAAAGCCAAAGAGAAGAAAATCTAGAGAAAAGAGGAACGACGACAGGAACGGAAAGAGGTTTTAAAAGGGAGGCGCTAAGCAATAACATCAGAGATAAGAGAAGTCTTTGTGCTCACAAAAAAAGAACGGATGATGTTCAAATTAGGGGGGGAAAGATTTGGACAATCAGGTTACAACTGAGAGTTCTTAGAAATAAAAACAGGATAATTGTGGCATAGACTATGTGTTGTTATCCTGTTTCCCCTTCTTTCTTTTTTTTTTTTTTTTTTTTTTTTTTTTGTGGTACTGGGGATTGAACTCAGGGGCACTCGACCACTGGGTCACATCCCCAGCCCTTTTTTGTATTTTATTTAGAGACAGGGTCTCACTGAGTTGCCAAGTGCCTCGCCATTGCTGAGGCTGGCTTTGAACTCGCGATCCTCCTGCCTCAGCCTCCCAAAGTGCTGGGATTACAGGCGTGCGCCATCGCGCCCGGCTCTCCCCTTCTTTCTTAAGGAAAAAAAATACACAATTTTATGTGAAGTAGCAGGATGACCAGGTAAAAAGACACTCCCCAGCCTCCCTTGAGCCTGTTACCATCATCTGACTCAATGCCAACCACTGACTCACAGGAGCCTGGGACAGGATTTCTAAGGAAGGCCTCCCCGGATGCCTCTACTTGCAGGTTTGCTCCTTTGTGCGTCTTCCCTTCCTTTTCACTATTGCCTGGGATATGAATGTAATGCCCAGGCTACAACAGCCACATCATGGATCATGGAATAATGTGCTAAGAATGGTAAGGAAAAAAGACAGAAGGAGCCTGGGTCACTTAGGACCATGAAATGGCCATGGCAGCCCTGGACTGCCCACCTCGGGCTCCTTTCCTAGGAGCTAGATGAAGGCACTATTATTTTGAGATTTTGTTATTTGTGATCAAACCTAATTGTGACAGATACAACCACCAACATTAATCATTGGAAGAGTTGGGAGATGAATTCAGGGAATATTGCAGGAAGGAAAATAAAATGACCAATAAATGAACAACAGGAGAGAGCAAAGGGAAAAAAATTAGAGAATCACTTCAGATGATTCAAAATAGGGATAATAAAGTGGGGGCAGCAGATCATCAAAGGAGAACCATGCAAAAGCACAAATTTGGTGAATAAGCAAGAACAATAACAGAAAAATAAATCATGAGCCGGGTGCAGTGGCACACGCCTGTAATCCCAGCACTCAGGAGGCTGAGGCAGGAGGATTGCGAGTTCAAAGCCAGCCTCAACAATGGCGAGGCACTTAACAACTCAGTGAGACCCTGTCTCTAATAAAATACAAAAAAGGGCTAGGGATGTGGCTCTGTGGCCAAGTGCCCCTTCAATCCCCAGTACCAAAAAAATAAAATAAAATAAAAAATAAATAAATCACGAGAAGCACCAGACGCTGCTGAGACTGACCCAGCAAGGCTGTGCCGCCGTACCCTGGGATTGGGGTAACAAGAAGGCAGGGGACTCACATGTGACCTATATAACCCTCACTCTGCAGAGGAAAAAAGTATATGTGACTAAATACAAAAGAAAGCTGGACAATGTACTGCCTAAAAACCAAACAAGCTAGCAATGAAGAAAAAAAATAAATAAACAGCATCAACATGATGGATGATGAGGGAAGAGAGGCCTCTAAAGATATAATGGTCTTGTTCTTGGAGAACCAGAGGTATTAAGAAATCAAAGGACTCAGTAGACAGAAGTGCCTTTTGAACAAATGACGATGACATGCCGTGAACTGAGTTGTGTGGTCTTCTCAGCCCTCTACACCTGAAGTCAACACAAAACCCCCAGGACTGTGCCGGGCGTGGTGGTGCACGCCTATAATCCCAGCACTTGGGAGGCTGAGGCAGGAGGATTGCCAGTTGAAAGCCAGCCTCAGCCATGGCGAGGCACTTAGCAACTCAGTGAGACCCTGTCTCTAATAAAATACAAAAAAGGGCTGGGATGTGGCCCAGTGGTCGACTGCCCCAGAGTTCAATCCCCGGTACCAAAAAAAAAAAAAAAAAAAAAAACTAAAACCAGGACTGAAGGACACGAGGAGCTCTAGAATGTAAGGACTTACTAAGTGGCCAAGTACAATAGCTGTGAAATGAAAATATCCTAAAAACTTGTAGAGAGGGAAAAGCAGGTCAGGCATCATGCAAAGGTTCTAAGGTTAAGAGATCAGTATGGCAAATTTGTCAACAGTGAAAAGAAAGTTCACCGAAAGTGGATAGACAATAAAACAGGGCCTCCACAACTTGTAGGGAAAATTGCTTTCAATAAGAGTTTTATGCTCAACCAAACTATACATCAAGTATGAAGCCAGAAATTTTCAGACCTGTAAGGGCTCAAAAGAATGTATTTTTCATTCATCCTTTCTTAGGAAGATATTGGAGTATATGTATTTCAGTAGCAGTAAGAAATAAACCAGGAAAGCTGGGTGCTTGGGCCATGCCTATGGCTAAGGCAGGAAGATGGCAAGTTCAATGCCAGCCTAAGCCACTTAGCAAGACCCTGTTGAAGAAGTTGAAGAAGGAGGAGGAGGAGGAGGAGGAGGAGGAGAAGAAGAAGAAAAAGAAAAAAGAAAAAAAGAGGAAGAAGGAGGAGGAAGAGGAAGAGGAGGAGGAGGAAGATGAAGAAGAAAGAAGGTATATCTTTACTAGATCTACCCCTTTGGCTAATTTGATCACTATAGGATTTAACAATGTTGGGCCCTGTTAATAGAAATGTAAAATGGTACAGCCATTGTGGAAAACAATGTGGCAGTTCCTAAAAAATAAATTAGAAAGTAGTATTATCCTGTGATCCAGCAATTGCACTTCTGGTTATACACTCAAAAGTATTGAAAGCAGGGTCTGAAAGAGATATTTATACACCAATGTTCATAGCAGCATTATTCATAATAGCCAAAAAGTAAAAGCAGACCAACTAATGAATAGATAAGCAGGATGTGGTATATTCATACAATGGGATATTTTTGAGCCTTAAAAAAGAAAGCGATTCTAACACAAGCTACAACAGGGGTGAACCTTGGGGACATTATACTAGATGAAATAAACCAGTACAAAGATATATGCTGTATAATTCTGCTTATATGTGATACAAGTAGTCAAAAGCATAGAGACAGTAAGATGGTGGATGCCAAGGGCTGGAGGGTGGGAGAAGGGGAATTATTGTTTAATGGATACAGAGTTTCAGTTTTTCAAGAAAAGAGGTACTGAGATAGATATGGTGATGCTTGTACAACATCATAAATATATTTAATAACACTAAACTGTACTCTCCAATACTTAAATTGGTAAATTATATGTTGAGTGTATTTTACTACAATTTTAAAAAAGGAATTGAAACTCTGACAATAGCTGGGCCAGGTTCAATGGCACATGCCTCTGTTCCCAGCAACATGGGAGGCTGAGGCAAGAGGACTGCAATTTGAGGCCTGCCTTGAAATTTAATGAGACCCTTAGCAACTTAACGAGACCTTGTCTCAAAATAAAAAATAAAAAGGGCTGGGGATGTAGCTCAGTGGTAAAGTGCCCCTGGGTTCAATCTTCAGTACCAAAAATTTAAAAAGAAAATAGTTGGAAAGGGAGGGTGTCAGCTCAGGGCTATGTAACCAAGGCAACTCAAAATCAAACGTCATAGCCTAGTGGGGGCACCACTGCTGCAAGCACCACTGACCTGGAAGTCCTGTACACTGGAGCCAGTAATGTAGTTGTCCTGTAGCTACCCTTATGCTTCTAGAAACTTCCTTAGAGTCCTCCATTTCTTCAAGTTTCCAGTTCCCAAATCTAAGTCTAGGGAGGACTCATCTGATTAGCAGAGCCTTGGTTTTGTGCCTAAACTCTGGCTGCAGGAGAAACCAGAGAACTGAGTATCTGATATTTTCAGTTTTGAGTGTGAAAGGCTTGCTTTACATTCCACAAGGTTCATAACATTGGAAATTCCTCCAACACAGGTCCAATGCTGGGCAGGCAACAACAACAAAAGACAAAAGTCCACCACAATATTGGACCCAAGAAATTTCTTATTACCTGGATCTGATACAGAAGCATGGTAAAGAGAAGAATTCTAGGACAACAGTTTGGTAGCAGGCCTCAAGAACAGACCAGAGTGCACCAGAAAAGGGAGCCATAGAAGAGAGGGGAATAAAAGAAATGGATATGGATATTCTGAAGATGGGAGCATTAAGAGGCATTTGAAGGGATAGAAAGAACCTATCTCAACATCATAAAGGCTGTATATGAGAAACCGAAAGTCAACCTCATAGTAAATGGGGGAAAATTGAAAGCATTTCCTTTAAAATCTGGAACAAGACAAGGATGTCCACTCTCACCACTTCTATTTAATATAGTGCTAGAAATTCTAGCCAGAGCAATTAGGCAAGAGAAGGAAATAAAAGAGATAAAAATAAGAAAGGAAGAAGTCAAATTATCACTGTTTGCAGATGATATCATCTCATACCTAGAAGATTCAAAAAACTTCACCAAAAGACTACAGAGCTAATAAATTTGGCAATAGCAGTTTACAAAATCAACATTCAAAAATTTAATAGCTTTCCTATATGTCAACAATGAATCTGCTGAGAAAGAAATCAGGAAAACAATTTCATTCACAATAGACTAAAAACAAAACAAACAAACAAAAAAAAAAACACCCTAGGAATAAGTCTAACTAAAGAGGTGAAAGACTCTACAATGAAAACTATAGAACACTGAAGAAAAAATTTGAAGAAGACCTCAGAAAATGAAAAAAGACTTCCTGTGTTTTACAGAGAATTAATATTGTTAAAATGGCCCTACTACCAAAGCAATATACACATTCAATGCAAATCCCCATTAAAATATCAATTACATTCTTCAAAGAACTAGAAAAAAAAATCCTAAAATTCATTTAGAAGAATTAAAGGTCCAGAATAACCAAAGCAATTCTAAGCCAAAAAAGAAATACTGGAGGCATCACAACACCTGACTTTAAATTATACTACAGAGCTATAGTAACAAAAACTGGATAGTACTGACATAAAAACAGACACATAGATCAATTATACAGAATATAATACACAGAGATAAGCCCACACAAATACAGTCATTTGATCCTTGACAAAGGTGCCAAAAACATAATCAGAGAAAAGATAGGCTTTTTAAACAGTGGTGCTGGGAAAACTGGCTCTCCATACATGAAGAATGAGACTAGACCCTCATCTCTTACCCTGCACAAAAATCAACTCAAAATGGATCAAAGACCTAGGAATCAGATGAGAAACTATGCAAATCCTAGAAGAAAACATAGGGTCAACACTCCAGTATACAGGCACAGGCAACAACTTTCTCAATAGGACCCCTAAAGCTCAGGGAATAATGCCAAGAGTTAATAAATGGGATGACATCAAATTTAAAAGCTTCTTCATAGTAACAGAAACAAAGAGAGAACCTACAGAATGGGAGAAAATCTTTGCTAGCTACTCATCTGATGGAGGATTGATGTCTAGAATACATAAAGAATTCAAAAAGCTTAACACCAAAAAATCAAATGACCCAATTATTAAATAAGAAAATGAATTAAATAGACACTTTTCAAAAGAAGAAATGCAAATACATGAAAAAGTGTTCAATATCATTAGCAATTAGGTAAATGCAAATCAAAACTACTCTGAGATTTCATCTCACACCAGTCAGGATAGCAGTCATCAAGAATACAACTAATAGGGCTTCAGGCTGTGGCTCAGTGGTAGAGAGCTTGCCTTGCATGGGTGAGGCACTGAGTTTGATCCTCAGCACCACATAAAAATAAATAATGGCATTTGCAGGTCAATGGATGAAGTTGGAGAATATAATGCTAAGTGAAATTAGTCAATCTCAAAAATCCAAATACCAAATGTTTTCTCTGATATAAGGAGGCTAGTTCACAGTGTTGTTGGATGGGGGTACATAGGAGGATTAGACGAACACTAGAATGGTCAAAGGGAAGGGAGGGGAAGGGAGGGAGCAAGGGGGGGAGGGAGGGGGGGGAAAAGAAAAGAAAAGAAAAGGTGGTTGAATGAGATGGATATCATTATCCTAAATGCATGATTGAAGACTTGAATGGTACAAATATACTTTGTATACAAACAGTTGTATGTAAAAAGATGCTATATATGTGCATTATGAATTGTAATACATACTAATATTATAAATAAAAAACTAAATAAAATATAAAATAAATAAATAAATATACTGTGTCCATCTACAACTAAAAAAGTATTTTTAAAAAATTAATTATAAAAAAAGAATACAATTAATAATAAATGCTGGAGAGAATGTGGAGAAAAAGGAACACTTTTACACTGTTGGTGAAATTATAAATTAGTACAACCTCTATGGAAATCAGTATGGAGGTTCCTCAAAAGACTAGGCATGGAGCCACCATATGACCCAGCTATACCACTCCTTGGTATTGATCCTAAAGAATTAAAGTCATTATACCATAGTGATACATGTATAAGTGTGCTTATTGCAGCACAATTCACAATAGCCAAACAATGGAATCAGCCTAGGGGTCCATCAACACATGAATGGATAAAGAAAATGTGGTATATATACCCATTGGAGTTTTATTGAGCCATAAGGAAAAATAAAATTATGTCATTTGCAGGAAAATGGATGAAACTTGAGACCATTATGTTAAGTGAAATAAGCCAAACTCAGAAGGTCAAGGATGATATATTTTCTCTCATACGTGGAAGCTAAGAGGAAAAAGGAAAAGAAAGGTGGTGGTGGTGATGGGGATATCATGAAAATCAAAAGGAGATCATTAGAATAGAGGAAAGGGACAGTGAGTGTGAAGCAGGGAGGGAGGGGGGACGTGCTGGGAGTGATATTGGCCAAATTTTATTGTTATATGGTGTGAATATGTGAATATGTAGCAACAAATCTGATCATTATGTACAACTATAAGGCACCAATAAAAAAATGTGAAAGAAGAAAAAAAAGAAATAATATTGAGAGGCATCTGAAAAATCTCCAAGAGCATTTAGAGAACAATAATGACAGAAAACCAAAATTAAAAAAAGACGGGTAATTATAAACCCCAGAAAACAGAAAAAGTAGCACAAAAAAGGAAGCATGATCACAGTACAATATTCGGCTTGGAATTAAGCAATATTTATTTAGTCATGGTAATGTGAATACTAGCACTTAATTTAAAATACAACTGTGGTATAGCTAAATTGCAGGCATTAGATAAGAAGTCAAAGTGGCATGAAAAAGTTAAGTCCTTGGTTACATCACAGGAAGTCAGTCAAAAGATGATGTCTAAAATTGACACAGGTTAAAGGAGCAATACAAATACATTATTTACTAATAGGAAAGTTAACAGAGGGGGCAACTTTTTGGTTGAGTCCCAAGGTTTTTGGTATAGGAGTGAGGTCTGGGAGTGGGGTTTTTACCCTAGTGAAGAGTAAAAGGGATGGTATGCAAGAGTGGGAACTACTATTCTGATTATATCAATTTTATTTGTTTATTTATTTATTTTTGGTACTGGGGATTGAACCCAGGGACATTTTACCACTGAGTTTATCACTGAGTTACACCAACATCTTTTTTTTTTTTTTTTTTTTAATTTGAGACAGGCTCTCACTAAGTTGTTGAGGCTGGTTTCAAATTTGCAATCCTCCTGCCTCAGCCCCCTGCCCCAATAGCTAGGATTATGGGCATGCATCACCATGCCTGGCTGATTATATGAATTTTAATATGATTTTTCTTATTAAACTATATACTTATTAATTTGATAAAAGTAAAATAACTTTTAAAAATTTAACAATATTCCTACTATTAAAACCTTCCCATCAATTTAGAGGTAAAGAAAGGAAATCAGGTTTATGGGAGAAGATAAAGTACTTTTAGACATATCCTTCTGTCTTTTGCCTCCTCCTCCTTGTTCATACTTGTCTGAACAGATCTCAAGAGATGGTATACTACAGAAGAAAGAACATGAGCTTCAAATACAGGTAGACCTAGGAGTGACATCCAGTGTACAAAGAATCAGCTCTGAGACTTTTCTGTGAACTCACTAGGACTTATAGTCTTCATTTGTAAAACAGAAAATGCTGATATCTATAATATTACATGAAATGATGGAAGTGTGTTACTCAGTTTTCCATAACTATAACAAATACTTGAGAAAATCAATTTATAAAGAGAAAAGGTTTGTTCGGCTCACATTTTTGGAGGTTCCAATCCATGATTGTTTGGCCCAATTGTTTTGGGCCTGTGGAAAGGTATCACATTATGGCAGGAGCACATGGTACAGTGAAACCCATTTATACAAGCCAAGGAGCAAAAGAGAACAAACAGAGGGGACAGGTCCTACAATCACCTTCAAGAGCAAGCCTCCTATAACCTAAAGACCTCCCATTAGCCCACCCCCACTTAAAGGTTTCAATAGTGCCATGTCTTTAACACATGGAACTTTGGGGGATATTCCAGCTCCAAACTATAGCAAGACGTAAAGCACCTAGAATATGGAGGTCCTCCAACATTATGAGTTCTCTCTTTCCCATGTCCTCTAAGCCTCTCCTTGAGAGTCTCTCTTGGTTTCTCAGTACTTTTCGGTCTGAGACAGCAAAGAAAAACTGTGTTCCTTTGTCTGCCTTCTCTCCAACCTGTCATGCCTGGTTTGAAAGATTCATCTTCCAAAGACTCACACTGGGTCCTTGCCAGGTTGTTGACTCCAACACATTTCCACTTCTCTTAAAAGGAGAAATTGGTTTCATTCACAGTGGCATTATATCTCAGCTGATTTTTGAGTGAAAAGAAATTGCTATTCAATTACTAGCCCTGGCTTCCAGCTCTCTAAACAGGAGTGGATAGAAATTTTTGTTTTAAACTAACTACACTATCTGAATTACAAATAATCCAGCTGGTACCTGAATATAACATTCTAAAATAAATATCAAACAAATCCACCAAGAGCTATAAAAAACTGTGAAAGCTAGGTAGGAGAGGCAATTGATGGTCACTTTCAAATAGGAGGTCCTAGTGTGGTTCCAAAGCACTTACCTTCTCCAGTCGCCCTAGGCTGGTTGCTTGGTTCAGGGACAAGTTGTTGCCCATGTGTTCCCCCAGGCAGAATCCCTTCATTCCTGGAAGTCACCTTGTTCTGGCAGAACTCCTGGTACTCCCAGGAAACAGCAGGCAACCCGTCAGAGCCCTCAGTAGGGAAGGAAGTAGGGGACTTCAGGTCCAAGAGGAAGCTATCTTGTAGGATCTTCTTGGTGACCTTCTTACATTTGCTCTTCTGACTCTCTGGCATCCTGTCACTCTCTCCTGGCCTGGGCTGGCTTCTCTCCAGCCTCCTGGTTAGCTGGAGGAGCTGATCCATGTCCTTGGTGAATTGTAGTAGAGTGCCCTCAGAGAGGCTTTGGGCAGAGCCCTCAGAGCCATAGCTGGGAGCCTTCTCTAAGAGCAGGTGCTCAGAACAGGGGGCAGCTTCTGAGGTCTCCCTAAGCATGGGCTTAGGCACCTGAGGAAGGCTACAGGGATCCATAGACAGGGAGAAGTAAGAGTAGTCCACTGCAATGTATGTCAGCATAAAGTTGATGGTGACGATGGGTGCCAGAACATTTACCTGACCCACAAGGACAAAAGCCATGGTCACCAAGCTGGTCAGGCAGATGGCTGCTACAGGTGTCCTATTTGGCCCTTTCTGCAGAAACAAAAATAACATGCAGGACTATGAAATTTCAGATAGGAAGTTTCAAACACTTCAGAACTCATGATAGAAACCAAAATCATAATGGCTCAGTTGCTTCTCTCCATGTCACTGTTCATCTATGAACTTGGGATAATAATATCCAACTCGTGGTGTGTTTCAGTCAGCTTTCATGTTGCTGTGACCAAAATACCTGACAATAACAACACAGAGGAGGAGAAGTTTATTTTGGATCACGGTACCAGAGGTCTCAGTCCACGCACAGTTGACTCCATTGCTCTCAGCCCAAGGTGAAGCAGGACATCATGAGAGAAGGGTGTGGCAGGGGGGAGATGGCCACTCAGAGCAACAGGGAAGCAGAGAGAGTGGGAGAGGGGGAACAGGCCTCCTGAACTGCTAGCAGTCTGCAAGGTGGGGGCAGGCCTGTAAGCCCTCTCCAGATCTGGCCTGAGTCTCCCCCATGTGATCCTCCAGTGCCTCCTGCCTCTCAGAATACCGCCGTAGACAGCAGCCCAGAGACCACGGTTGAGGATGGCAGGTTACCATCTGCCAGTGTCTGAGGATCAGAGCCCCTGCTGACCCAAACTCCTTGCCCAGATCTTTAGAGTACAATTCTAAGTTAATTAATTAATTAATCAAAAGAATAAAAAATACACTTTTCCTATGTTTGAGAGTTAAATTTTGGGGTATATTTGTTATAGCTGTTTAGCAGGCTCTACTAGTAAAACTACCACAAATAAAGTAAGTCCTCAGGAACTTAAAGAACTTTAAAAGGAGGGTCTTGGATAAGCTGAAGAAAATGCTAGTGTTCCAGGCCAGGACCTTGATAAGAGTGGATTCTGAACTGACTGAATTCTTAATTGATTAAATTGATATCTTCACCAAAAGATATCCAGAAAAAAAAAAAAAGAAAAAAGAAAAAAAAAAAAAAAGAAAAGATAAACCACAAACCACAGAATGGAAAATATATTTCTAACATATATAAGTGACAAAAGGTATCTAGAACACAAAAAGATAATTGGAAAAAAAAACGCAGCCCAGTAAACAAAGAAACAAGTGAAAGATTTGAACAAGTACCTTACAAAAGAATGTCCATTAAACATAGGAACCCCCCCCCCCCCCGGCAAGGTGGTATTACACCCACAGTCCCAGCTACTGCAGGGAGAGGGCTGAAGCAGGAGGACTGCAAATTGGAAGCCAACCTGGACAGTGTAGTGGGACTGTCTCAAAAAGAAAAATAATGAAAGGGCTGGGGATGTAGTTCAGTGGCAGAGCACTCCTGGATTTAATCCCCAGTGCTATAAAGAGAGAGGGAGAGAGAGAAAAAGATAGAAATCAAGCCCAACCTCACTAGCAATTAGAGAAATACAAATTAGAACCACAGTGAGATGCCATCTAGACACTGACCAGATTGGCACAAATGTAAAAGTCGGGTGATATCAAGTTCTGGCAAAGCTACAGAAGAATGGGAACTCTTATCCACTGCTGATGCGAGTGTAAATTAGTATAACTACTTCAAAAAAAAAGAGGTGGTATCTGCATAAAGATATGCACACCTTGCAATTCAGCAATTCCACTAATGGAATATGATTTGGAGGAAGTCTACTTTATAGCTAGTAAAAGAGTCTTCATGGTACTGGCCATAATACCCCCAAGTAACAACCAAACTGCTGCTACAAACAAACTGAGGGTGACTCTCATGAACATAACGGTGAGTGAAGAAAAAGCATGCCACAAAAGAATACATTGAAAAAAAAAAACAAACACAGACACCCACACTCACATACTCCATTTACAGACTGATCATCCCAAATGCAAAAATTCTACATGTCTCTGAAATTTTTTGAGTGCTGTTCTGATACTACAAGTGGAAAATACCATGAAATTTTGTCTTGTGCATAAATTTACAAAAAAAATATTGTATAAAACTGCCTCCAGCCTATGTGTACAAGTATATATGAAACATAATTGAATTTTGTGTCTACAGGCCCACCTCCAAGTTATCTCATTATGTATATGCAAACATTCCAAAGTCCAGAAAAAACCCAAATCTGAAACACTTCTGGACCCAAGCATTTAAGATAAGGGATTTTCAACCTGTATTTAACATTCAAAAACAGGCAAATTTGTGTTTAGAGAGGCATACACAGGAAGCAAGTCAGGGATTGCAAACTATGACCCCTAGGCCAAATTCAGCACTGCCTGTTTATGTATGCTATGAGCTAAAAATGGTTTTACATCTTTAAACAGTTGGGGGGGAAAAGTAAAAAAAAAAAAAAAAATAACATTTTGTGACATGTGAGAATTACATGAAATTCGCCGGGCACGGTGGTGCACGCCTGTAATCCCAGCACTTTGGGAGGCTGAGGCAGGAGGATCGCGAGTTCAAAGCCAGCCTCAGCAATGGCCAGGCACTTAGTAACTCAGTGAGACCCTGCTTCTAATAAAATACAAAAAAGGGCTGGGGATGTGGCCCAGTGGTCAAGTGCCCATGAGTTCAATCCCCAGTACCAAAAAAAAAAAAAAAAAAAAAAAAAAAGAATTACATGAAATTCAAATTTGTGTCCATAAATAAAGTATTAGGTATTATCTGTGGCTACTTTGGAGCTACAACAGCACGGCTGATTAGTGGTGACTATGACCACATGGCCTGCAGCTCCAAAAGTGCTGCAGAAAAAGTTTGCTGAGCCCCAAGAAAAACCATAAAGAGGGCTGGGGCTGGGGCTCAGCGGTAGAGCACTCGCCTGGCACGTGCTCGGCCTGGGTTTGATCCTCAACACCACATAAAAATAAATGTATTGTGTACAACTAAAAGTAAATAAATAAATATTTTTTTTTAAAAAAAAACATAAAGAAAGCAAAGAAATTATTATCAACATTGGCTACAGCAGTGAGAGAAAAGGGCTCTGGCCAGGGAGGAACAGGGCTGGCAGGGTTCCTGGGTAGAGGCTACAAGGGTGTTCTCTTCACAGTTGTTCTTAAAACAGTTCATACTGGTTTATGCTCTTTTTTTTGTATGTTGAATATTGCTCCAAAAATGTAAATTGCACCTCTTCCTCCATTAAAAGACAGGGCTAGAGGTGTAGCTTAGTGGTAGAGCATTTGCCTAGCATGCACAAGGCCCTGGGGTTGAACTTCAGCTCTGCTAAAATTAAAAAAAAAAAAAAAAAAAAAAAAAAAAAAAGTTAAAAGATGACAAACTAGGAGAAACATTTATAATACGTAGCACAGTTAATCTTTCTAACAAAGAAAGGCCTTGTAACAATTAAAAAGAAAATGACCAATTAAACACAGAAAAAAATACAAATAGCTTTTAAACACAGGAAAGGATATTCAACTTAGCTCAGATAAGAGGAATGCAAACCTTAGTCTCCTAAGGTACCATTTCTCACTATACAATTGGCAAAAATGCACATTTGGCAATGGAGTTGTGGGAACAATCCTTGTTAAACTGTGTTTGTTGCCCAAGGCAAGAGTGCAAATGGGGTTCTATACACCCAATGTCTAAATATTTAGAACTATGAACCTCACTGACAACCTGTTAAACTAAATATGTTCTAACGTCCTTCCCAAGCAAACATGAGGAGGAAGGTCAGGTTCAAGTTCACAATTCTTGCATTCCTCAGACTTCCTCACTGAAAGATGGCCATGTGTGGCACCAGCTCAGAGCCCCCCAGCTTCTCTTCTCAGACCATATCATGGGAGGCCTCACACGTATATGTGGACCCTCTGCCCACACCTTGGGGCCTAGAAAGGAAGAGGCCCTTGCAGACCCTGGAAATTGGCAGGAGGCCATCTGGGCAAGGAATTCTAGGGAAACCACAACTGGACATGGTCTAGAGCAGGGACACGGGATCCAGGTAGGCATTTCCCTTTGGACTTAGGAAGAAGCAGAGTCTTAGAAAGCAGGATCTTTTGGCCTGAGTCTAAAAATGGTACTGGCTCTCACCCACTGCTGGTGGAAGTATAAAATGAGCTGGACATAGTGTCACATGGCTGTAATCCCAGTGACTTGGGAGGCTGAGGCAGGAGAATCACAAGTTTGAGGCCAGCCTCAGCAATTTAGAGAGACCCTGTCTTGAAAAATTAATTAATTAAAAAGGCTAGGGATGTATCTTAGTGGTAGAGCATCCCTGGGTTCAATCTCCAGGACTGAAACAAACAAAAAATGCAAAATGATAAACATCCCATGGTAGGTATGTTGGCAAGATCTATTAAAATTAAAAATTCACTTACCCTTTGACCCAGCAATCCTACTTACGAAAATGTATCCACATATGCAAAACCACACACACACATACACACACAAAGATCATTCATTGTAACACTGTTTACTGGAAGCCACTCAAGTATCAATCTATAGGGAACTGATTAAACTATGGCATATCCTCATGATGGAAAAAAGAACAAAAAAGTTCTCTCTGTGCCTGTTTAAAAAAAAGAAAAAGATTCCTAGGTTACATAAAGTGGGAAAAAATAAGCAAGGTACAGAACAATGTACAGGGAACACTATCTTCTGGAAAAGAAAAATATTTGGGCACAGTGGCAAAGGCCTGTAATCCCAGAAACTTGGGAGATATGCAGAAGGGTCACAAGTTCAAAACCAGCCTCAGCAACTTAGTCAGGCTCTAAGCAACTTAGCAAGACCCTGTCTCAAAATATAAAAGGGGTTGTGGTTCAGCAGTAGAGCACTCGCCTAGCACGTGCGCAGCCCGGGTTCGATCCTCAGCACCACGTAAGAATAAAGGCATTGTGTACAACTAAAACAAATATATATATATTTATACATATACATATATATATGGGCTGGGATGTGCCTTAGTGGTTAAGCACCCCTGGGTTCGATCCCTGGTGCCCCCCCCCCCCACCAAAAAAGAAAAAATACAAACAATAATAAATGCTGGAGAGGATGTGGAGAAAAAGGAACACTGTTGGTGAGATTGTAAATTAGTACAACCTCTATGGAAATCAATATGGAGGTTCCTCAAAAGACTAGGCATGGAACCACCATATGACCCAGCTATTCCACTCCTTAGTATTGATCCTAAAGAATTAAAGTCATTATACCATAGTGATACAGCATAAGTGTGCTTATAGCAGCACAATTCACAATAGCCAAACTATGGAACCAACCTGGGTGTCCATCAAAGGATGAATCGACAAATAAAATGTGGTATATATACTCAATAGAGTTTTACTTAGCCATAAAGAAAATGAAATTGTGTCATTTGCAGGAAGATGGATAGAACTAGAGGCCAGTATGTTAAGTGAAATAAGCCAAACTCAGAAGGTCAAGGGTCATATACTTTCATATGTGGAAGCTAGAAAGGAAAAAGGAAATGAAAGGGGTGGGGAGGATCTCATGAAAATCAAAAGGAGATCATTAGACTAGAAGAAAGGAACTAGTGGGTGTGAGGCTGGGAGGGAGGGGGGAAGTGCTGGGGAGTGATGTTGGTCAAATTAGATGGTTACATTGCATGCCTGTATGAATATGTAACACCAAATCCCATCATTAGGTGCAACCACTATGGAAAGCAGTATGGAGATATCTTGGAAAACTTGGAATGGATCCACCATTTGACCTAGCTATCCCACTCCTTGGTTTATACCCAAAAGACTTAAAATCAGAATACTGCAGTGACACAGCCACATCAATGTTTGTAGCAGCTCAATTCACAATAGCTAAACTATGGAACCAACCTAGATGCCCTCCAACAGATGACTGGATAAAGAAAATGTGGTACATATATGCAATGGAATATTACTCAACCTTAAAGAAAAATGAAATTATGGCATTTGAAGGTAAATGGATAGAACCAGAGAATATTATGCTAAGTGAAATAAGCCAAACCCAAAAAACCAAAAGCCGAATGTTTTCTCTGATAAGTGGATGGTGATCCATAGTGGGGCAGGGGGATAGGGAAAAACAAAGGAACTTTGTGTTGTATAGAGGGGAGTGAAGGAAGGGATGGGGCTGTGGGTGTGGGAAGGATGGTGGAATGAGTCAGACATTATTACCCTATATATATACGTATGATTACACTACTGGAGTGAATCTGCACCATTTGTACAGAGGAATGAGAAGTTGTGCTCCATTTGTATACAATATGTCAAAATGCATCCTACTGTAAAATAATAAACAAATAAATAAATAAGACAAATCCCATCACTATGTACAACTATAATGTACCAATAAAAAATGTGGAAAGAGGAACAAAAAAAAAACTAAGAAAAGCAGTGACTATAGGACAAGACTATGGGAAAGAGATAGAAAGACTCAAGATAGGAGCAAAAATTTTCAATGTGTACTTTCTACTTTTAGTTTTAAACCCAGTGTTCATTTCACCTCATAAAAAATAAATGAAGTGAGTCAGGCGCGGTGGCGCACGCCTGTAATCCCAGCACTTGGGAAGCTGAGGCAGGAGGATCGCAAGTTCAAAGCCAGCCTCAGCAATGGCAAGGCACTTAACAACTCGGTGAGACCCTGTCTCTAATAAAATACAAAAAAAAAAAAAGGGCTGGGTATGTGGCCCAGTGGCCAAGTGCCCCTGAGTTCAATCCCTGGTACAAAAAAAAAAAAAAAAAAAAAAAAAAAAAAGAGAAGTGGAAGAAAAATAAAATAAAAAGTCATATCACTATCACATATGGAAGATAGTAGAGACAACAGTCACTGGTCCTCCCGGCCATGCTCACTGGGGATAAGAAGTGGATGAAGGTCAAGGGGGAAATTACAGCTGATTTTCATGTGCCCTCCAAAAAGGGAGGCTGGGAGTCAGAAGAAGCTGGGGGTACCCCCAAGATAAAAACAAGCTAAAACTTGCAGATCAATGGGATTCTCCAGGTCTGTTTCTCTTTTGTCATTCCCCTAGGTTTTAGGAACATCTTTTTTGATCATTCCAGCCATGACCCAACCAAACTACTCTATATCAGTTAAGGTTAGGGTCATGGTGGTTAAGAGAGCCCAGAACCCAGAGGTGTGATAAATCATCAAATAGCAACCCCCAAGGGCAACATAAGCATCAAGGGGGAGTTAGACCTGCTAGGACCAGCTCCCCTCCTAGCCAAGGGATTCTTTCTTCTATGCTAAATATGGAGGAGTCAGAATTTGTTTTTATAAAGGAGAAGACATTTCTCTTCCCTGCTGCTAGGGTCCATGCTCCTATGACTAGTTATTTAGCTACTTTGGAGCTAAGGAGCCATGTGGCAGTGACATTTAAGATGTTTCATTTAATTGGTCCCAGCCTAAGCGAGCCAGAGGACAGAGCTGAGAGAAATGACCTCTGCACTCTCATTTATTCTACCCTAGAGAACTTGACCAGAGGCTCTAATCAGAAAAACTTAAGCAATTTATGAATCAACAGTTGGTTAACAGAAAAATCTGTTTCTCAATAAAAAGGGTCACTCACCCCTTGCCCCAGACAGGTGAGTGCAGGAATCACTTTCTCCTGGGCAATGCACTGCAGGATCCGGGGAGCTCCATAGAGTCCTCCCATACAGGAGGCCAGGGACGAGATGTATAACCCCAAAAGGAACAGGAAGCCCACTAAGGACACCTGTGTGAGAAAGCAGTTTCATCATTGCTATAGTTTGGATATTGAAATTCCCCAAAGGTCCATGTGTTGAAGGTGTAGGACACCAGGGTTGCCCTTTGGGAAGGTAGTGGGACCTTTAAGTGTGGGACCTAGTGGGAGGTCCTTTGGTCATGGGGGGTGTAGCTTCAAAGGGGATTGTGAAACCCCAGCCCCTCCTCTCTCTCTCTCTTTTGCTTCTTAGCTGTAAGCAGTTTTGGATCGCAAGTTCAAAGCCAGCCTCAGCAATGGCAAGGCACTTAACAACTCGGTGAGACCCTGTCTCTAATAAAATACAAAAAAAAAAAAAAGGGCTGGGTATGTGGCCCAGTGGCCAAGTGCCCCTGAGTTCAATCCCTGGTACAAAAAAAAAAAAAAAAAAAAAAAAAAAAAGAGAAGTGGAAGAAAAATAAAATAAAAAGTCATATCACTATCACATATGGAAGATAGTAGAGACAACAGTCACTGGTCCTCCCGGCCATGCTCACTGGGGATAAGAAGTGGATGAAGGTCAAGGGGGAAATTACAGCTGATTTTCATGTGCCCTCCAAAAAGGGAGGCTGGGAGTCAGAAGAAGCTGGGGGTACCCCCAAGATAAAAACAAGCTAAAACTTGCAGATCAATGGGATTCTCCAGGTCTGTTTCTCTTTTGTCATTCCCCTAGGTTTTAGGAACATCTTTTTTGATCATTCCAGCCATGACCCAACCAAACTACTCTATATCAGTTAAGGTTAGGGTCATGGTGGTTAAGAGAGCCCAGAACCCAGAGGTGTGATAAATCATCAAATAGCAACCCCCAAGGGCAACATAAGCATCAAGGGGGAGTTAGACCTGCTAGGACCAGCTCCCCTCCTAGCCAAGGGATTCTTTCTTCTATGCTAAATATGGAGGAGTCAGAATTTGTTTTTATAAAGGAGAAGACATTTCTCTTCCCTGCTGCTAGGGTCCATGCTCCTATGACTAGTTATTTAGCTACTTTGGAGCTAAGGAGCCATGTGGCAGTGACATTTAAGATGTTTCATTTAATTGGTCCCAGCCTAAGCGAGCCAGAGGACAGAGCTGAGAGAAATGACCTCTGCACTCTCATTTATTCTACCCTAGAGAACTTGACCAGAGGCTCTAATCAGAAAAACTTAAGCAATTTATGAATCAACAGTTGGTTAACAGAAAAATCTGTTTCTCAATAAAAAGGGTCACTCACCCCTTGCCCCAGACAGGTGAGTGCAGGAATCACTTTCTCCTGGGCAATGCACTGCAGGATCCGGGGAGCTCCATAGAGTCCTCCCATACAGGAGGCCAGGGACGAGATGTATAACCCCAAAAGGAACAGGAAGCCCACTAAGGACACCTGTGTGAGAAAGCAGTTTCATCATTGCTATAGTTTGGATATTGAAATTCCCCAAAGGTCCATGTGTTGAAGGTGTAGGACACCAGGGTTGCCCTTTGGGAAGGTAGTGGGACCTTTAAGTGTGGGACCTAGTGGGAGGTCCTTTGGTCATGGGGGGTGTAGCTTCAAAGGGGATTGTGAAACCCCAGCCCCTCCTCTCTCTCTCTCTTTTGCTTCTTAGCTGTAAGCAGTTTTCGACCACTTCCACCACATAAGCAGTTTTGTTCCCTGTCCTCGCCATCTGGCATCCCCACCAGAGGCCCAAAGCAATGGATGGATCCACCAGATTGTAGATTAGAACCTCTAAAACCATATACCAAAATAAACCTTTTCTCTTTAAAGGAATTACCTCAGATATTTTGTTACAGTAAATGAAAGCTGACTCATATAATCATTCAATGCCAGACCCTGTTTCTACTCCCCTGGCACTCGCCCACCCACACTCACCTAATTATATACTACAGGTTCAGCCTCTGAGTTAGAGTTCCCATTCCCAGCCCCACTCCACCTCATTCCACTATCTCAAGTGAGTCTACCGTCACATCTTATAGGGACAACACAGTGGTTCTCAAATTGAACAGGGTCACACTTATCCACAGGGTTCATCAAAAATACATATATATCTGAGCTGGGCACGGTGGTGCACGCCTGTAATCTCAGCACTTGGGAGGCTGAGGCAGGAGGATCGCAAGTTCAAAGCCAGCCTTAGCAATGGCAAGGCACTTAGCAACTCAGTGAGATCCTGTCTCTAATAAAATACAAAAAAGGGCTGGGATGTAGCCCAGTGGTCTAATGCCCCTGAGTTCAATCTCTAGTACCAAACAAACAAACAAACAACCCAC
Source organism: Tamias sibiricus (assembly GCA_025594165.1). Lineage (NCBI taxonomy): Eukaryota > Metazoa > Chordata > Mammalia > Rodentia > Sciuridae > Tamias > Tamias sibiricus. Next base: position 70,550,709 of record CM046668.1, read on the forward strand.
CCTACAGATTTCTGTCCCCACCCTTAGAGTTTCTACTTCAGAAGGTTTAAAGCAGAGCTTGAGAATATGAATTTCCAATAGGTTCCTAGGTGATATTGATGTTGATGGGCTGGGAACCACATTTTGGAGAAGCACTGGCCAACTACAATGCCAGTTGGCCTCCTGCCTCTAAAGATTTTCTTTCTAAATCATCCCCTAAGCCTCTACCAGAGTTACCTCTCTAATCTCAAATCGGATCCTAATACCCCTGATGCAAACATATTAATGGCTTGATACACAGGTCCTGCAGTCTGTGCCCTCTCTAGCCCCACACTGCACAGAGTCACTGGTCAGCATGATTTCTCTGCCTGCTGGAACCCTCTGTCCGCACCCCTTAATCTATCCATTGTCTGTCTATTGAACTCCTAGTTGGGCACCAAAACTCAGCACAAACCACCCCACCTCCTTCAAGAGGCAATCCCCAAGTCCCCTCACAACAGTGGTTGTTCCTCAGTGCCCCATGGCACCTCAACATGTGATAGAATAGTGCCCATCATTGTCTCCTCCACCAACCTGCAGGCGTCCTTTAGGCAGGTCTCCTGTCTTGTTCACTCTAGTGTTCTTGGTGCCCAAGACAGATACATAGATGAATGAATGAATGAATGAATGATACCCACTGACCAATATGGCCCAAAGGCACCAACAGATAGAACAAGAGAGGGCAGAGCTGATCTCCTTGGTCTCAACTTGTAAAAGATAGTGCTGCTCACCATGCAGCTGTGTCCCACCCTGAGTCCTGAACCCCTCACCCTCCCAAGCTGGACTCCTTCATACCTACAGGGAAGCCTCTCAGTTCTCTTTATTTGTGATACCCTCTCCATTCTACCTCACTGTAGGCACAATGGTCAGAATTGTGTATATTCAAGTGTTTCTTTGTCAACTATTATGGATAGGTTGGAGACAATTTTCAGCTTTGTCACTTACACCCTTCTTGATGAAGGCTCTCTATACCCCACCTTTTTACTTCCTGTCTTCTGCAGTGCACCAGATCCGTGTTGTCAAATTACACTGAACATACGCCCTTGGCTAGACTTATTTCCTGGCTCATAAATTACCACTAGAATAATTTGACTGATGAATTCATCAGTCAGGATTTTTGATTGGAAAAAAGAACATTAAAAAAAAAGGAATATATTTGTAGAGCTCTGGAAGTTCATAGAATCATCAGGAGGCCAAAAATTTAGCCTTGGAGAAAGGCAGGATCCAAGCTTGAAGGCACTTCAACTCCTCACCAGGAAGAGTTGGCCAGAGTGCTACCAGCACCCCTGCCACCCTACAGATGAACTCTCACCATGTCTGTATCTTTCCCTCATTCATACACTTGGAGCACCCGATGCCCAGCCTTGGTCATGTGCCCTGCCAGGGTTGTAAAGGGACAGACAAGAGAAGGTCTTATTCTTTGGGCTTTTGAATGGGGTCTCACACCCTTCAAGACCATGCATAGGTAGAATAACCCCAAATGGTCACATAAGTCAGAGACTTGCCAGACACAACTAAGGTCCACCACAGAACATGTCCTGTCTTTAATTCAGTTGGATTGCCTTTCCCTAAATGTGTTATCTCATTCTTATCCCTAGTGAATCTCACCTCTCTTCTTCAACGTCATGGGTTTCTTGGGTTTTTCTCTCCCTCCTTCACTTACCATTTTATTATTACATGAAATTAATGTCACCTGATGTTTCCCATCACTTTGTGTGCTCTGATGGCATTTTGTTATTTTTTTCCCCTGCAGGATAGGTAATTAGACAGGAGACCTGCCTAAAGGATGCTCCTGGCTTGCCTTGCAGTGCACCATGAGCTCCTTAAGGGTAGAAATGAATAGTGTCTCTCTTCCCCCTCTGCCCAGCACCTATCACAGAGTCTGGCAAACAGGACTCAGCAGCTGAATTAATGAGGCACATGACTTATGTGATCTGTGCCCTTGATACCTTACAAAACTGTTAGATAAACTGGTCCTGTGATTAATCCTCCATCCCTTCTGAGATGTGATCATTCATCTGTGACCTTTGTTTCTGTCTTCTCTACCAATGCATCCTACATTGACTGATTAAAAAAAAATAGACTCTATGATGAAATTTTATCAAAAGCATCTTGAAAATTTAACTCAGGATTTCTCCACTCTGGCTTTACATAAGAATCACCCAGAGGTTCTGATTTAATTAGTATTGAGTGGGACATACTTTGTTGATTTTTAAAAAGCCTTTGAGGTGATTCTGATGTGCAGCCAGTGTGAAGGACCGCTGGGCACAGCACATCATATCTATTGCTTTTGCTTTTACAGACTTTTTCCAGAGAGGCAGGCAGGGTATCTCCTTGAATAAATTTGACTGTTTCTCACCTGAAAGGCTACATAGTTCTCCCTGGTATCCATGGGAAATTAGTTACACAACTCCTAGGGTACCAAAAATTCATGGATGGGCTGGGATTGTAGCTCAGTGGTAGAGCATTTGCCTAGCACATGTGAGGCACTGGGTACCATCCTCAGCACCACATAAAAAATGAAATAAATAAAATGAAGGTCTTATGTCCATCTACAACTAAAAAAAAAAAAAAAATCCATGGATTCTCCAGTGTCTTATATAAAATGGCAGAGTATTTACATACAACCTACATACATTCTCCCACATAAAAGGTAAAAGATTCATATGATCCAGTATACTACCTAAATGCAGTGTAAGTGTAAGGTAAATAATTGTTATTCTGTATTATTTAGAGAACAATAACAAGAAAAATATCTGTCCATCTTCAGTACAGATGCAATGCTTTCAATGCTTTTCCTGAATATTTTTTGACCCAGGTTGGTTGAATACATGGGCATGGGACATGAGAATATAAAAGGCTGAATACATATTGATGTTAATTTTTTTTTTTTCATTTAAAGCCTGTCCTTTTACTCCGAGTGAGAATGAGACTCCCCAGTCTGCATCCCTCTATGCTGGGTTGACCTCAGGAACTCCCTGAGTCTACAGCTCTGTGAGTACATGACACTGGTGACTTCATCTTTGGCCAGTCATCCAGAGACACACCCTGGGATTCCTCCAGAACCCTTGGTGCTGGGGACAGATGGGGGAGTGCCCAAATATAGTGACATTTTTATGTTTAGCTTGTCGATTGTGTTTAGAATGGCCTGTTCACTTACCACGTTTAGATATAAAACTATTATTCAGTCTATTTCCTGAAAAATAAGTGAAATATTGGTCTACACACATAGAGAAATCATTTTTTAAAAGATTAAAAAAAAAATCCATTCCATCTCTCTCCCACCAGAATCCAATTCTGCTGTTCTGTCATCCATCCATTTAGGAAGAATTTTATGAGGATGGTTATATTCCTGGCATGGTGCCAGGCACAGGGCCAGGCATTCGAGCTACAGTAGTGAATCATGTGGCTTTGCTCTCAGCCCTTGCTAAACTTAGTCATTTTCTCTTCATATGGTACTGAAAGTTTGCTAAAAACACTAGTAGAAGCAGAAGTGAAAATTTATTTGAGTAGATGTGTGTCAATAGTTTTTGTTAAAAATGATGTTCTTGTGTCATAAGCCTTTTTGCATCATCACAAAAAGCTATCTTTTCAAGATATTATATGGGTGTGAACTACCCTAAATTCTTTTTGTTAACTAGTCATGGAAATAATTAGTTATATCTTTCTGATGTTGGTATTTTATTTCAGCTCCCATTCTGAGGTTCAGCCACTGAGGGATTCCACCAATTCACTACTGCTCCCTTCTCTTGGTTTAAAGTCACTTACAAGGGACTTATTCTGCTTCATCTAGTCCCTTGGCCCCTTGATGTTACTGAGGGTGACATTCTGAAACCCTTACAAACCTAAACGCATTAATAAGACAATGTCTCAATAGCCCCTGGGGCTTTCTCCCATATCATGTTCCCACAGAGTCATGAGTTTTCTAATTCTCTCCTTACTCCACAGATTAACCCAACACTGCAACTTTCAGTCAAGTTTTATCTATCACTTGAGAGCCATTTTTCCATTAAGAGGTAAAGTCTGCTTCACTTCCTGAGAGGCAGTGCTGTGGCCACGATGAGAGCAGAGGACAGTTGGGCTGGGCTGGTGGCAGGTACTGAGCAGGTAACTCGGACCACTCACCATCCACCAGCTCCGACCCAGCGCCCCCTTCCCATGCACAGCTTGGGCTTCCAAGGTCACTCTTGAACCTGTGAAACCAAGACTGCCAAATCCAGAATGGTTAGAGTTCACTCGCAGATTTCCAGTTTTTAACAAAAATACTTTGGGGGTATTATTCCTACTTAGTTTGCTCTTATTCTTGCTAGTTAGCATGCCCCAGGGTTCCTAGGGTACTTAGTCTTTTTTATTTGTAGTAAACATCCATTTCCTGGACTATATGTAGTTTTATTTTAGAACATTAATTATTTAATTCTAAAACGGTTCTCTATAAAATTTCTTTATTACTGAATGATATTGGGATTGACTATTTTAGCTTCTTCTATTCAATTAAACATGGTGAATTCATTGAATGGGGAAGAGAAGTCTCCCTAAAACAAATGTCTCTATCTGTAAAGGTACCCCTAAAAGGAGTGTGGAGAGGAGTTAAAGTTCATAAGAAAGCATGATATTACTGAGACTTGACACCCAGGAGTCAGGAAAGAGTTCCTCTGGGGTAGGGATAAAAAAAGTAAGAAGACTTGAAGAAACTGGGTTTCTTTTGGGTTGGGAAGCCAAATAATTAGAAATAGTTCCCAACCGGGCGTAGTGGTTCACACCTATGATCCCAGTGGCTCTCGGGGCTGAGGCAGGAGAATCACAAGTTCAGAGCCAGCCTCAACAATTTTGTGAGGCTCTGAGCAACTCAGTGAGACCCTGTCCCTAAATAAAACATAAAAAGGGCTGGGGATGTGGCTTGGTAGTTAAGTGCCCCTGGTTCAATCACTAGAAAGAAAGAAAGAAAGAAAGAGAGAGAGAGGGAGGGAGGGGTGGGGGATGGAGGGAGGGAGGAAGCAAGGAAAGAGAGGGAGGGAGGAAGGAAGGAAGGGAAGAAAGAAAGAGATCTGAGAAGTTTTAGGAAACCCAGAAAGAAACAGATTAACTGACCAGCTGCTAATCAGTGGAAAGGAATCCAGGCAGCCTGCAGCCATTGAATAGAGTTGTTCTGGCAAAAAACACTCAAGAGAAAGAAAGAGACATGCATTGAGGAGATTCATGTGAACCAGCAACAGGGGCAGCATGTTGAGGCTGGCCGGGTGTCCATGACTGAAGGTGATAGCCAGGGCACCAGACAGATGCAGTCTTCCTTCTACAGGGCACAGGAAAGTTCAGGTATGTGCTGGCTCAGAACCAAGACCATAGCTAAGATGTGAACCTGCGCCAAGCAGTTATTAAAACTGCATCCGGATGGGGGTTGTGTCTAGTAAAGAAACTGCCCCTGCACCTCCCAGCCTCCGCAGGCTGCACCCTCTCATCTGCAGGCTCTGCCCTCCAGGGACTGTTAGTCAAGTCATCTGTGGCCCAGCTTCCTGCCAGAGTGTAGGACCTGCCACTGCAGCTGAGTCAGGGCCAACGAGGGTCACTGGAAAGCAGGAAAGGAGAAATGGCTTGGGGAAAGATGCTATGCAATCCCCTGGGGGTGGGGCTTGCGGAGCAGCCGAGACCCGCGTGTGTCTGTCTGGAGTCATCCTGGTTGGCTCGATCCCTGTTCACTTGCTTTCTGCACCAATTCCTGTTCATGACTGAGAACCAAGAACAGTCACTTTTTTCCATCACAGTTTTTACAGTCACCTATTCTAAGAAATGGTCTTTCTTCCTCTCTAGGAACTAAATCTCCACCGTTCACCCCAGCATATGCTTAATAAATACATTCCCATGGATTATGGCAGGGCCCTATGAAGCAGGGACTGCCAACCAGCTAAGGGGTGCCCACCTGTCTCACCCACTGGGACAGGTGACATTCCAAAGAAAGTTCCCCCAGTTCAAGTGTCTATTATTGGGTGTGGAATTTCTGCCCACAAAGGCTCTACCATGCCGCCTCTGGAGATGCTTTTGTTCTATTCCTCTTGCAGCCTTCCTTGGATACGAGGCTGCCAACCCTCACATGTGCCCATTCTGAACTTTCTCTGCAAAAATGGGGAAAGGAATCTCAAACCAGGAGAAAATTCATCTCTTTCTATCCAGATCAGAGTCTCTAATGGTTGAAAGGAGCTCTGTGAAAGAATCCACTAGAAAGGAACAAGCTTTAGAAGCCAGCAGGGCTACCCAGCCACTGGCAAGTGACAGATGAACAGCAAGCGGTTCCCCCAGGTCAAACAATCCCTCTCCCCTCAGCTGCTCCGTTCAATTCCTTAATGCAGGCCACACTTTTCATTTCGCCACTGGAGAAAAGGCCTTTGGAGGTGAAGCTCCAGATGAAAGGTGCATCAGATGAACATAACAGACACAGATTCTTTCCCTCAGAGAAAACCTTGTATGCTGGGGACCTGTGGCCTTGGGTGCTACAAGGTGGGTATCAGCTCTTCCTCTGCCTGAACTGCTTCTCCTTTTAAAACCTGCTTTCACCGGGTGTGATGGTGCACACCTGTAATCCCAGCCCTTGGGAGGCTGAGGCAGGAGCATCACGAGTTCAAAGCCAGCCTCAGCAATGGCGAGGCACTTGGCAACTCAGTGAGACCCTGTCTCTAATAAAATACAAAAAAGGGCTGGGGATGTGGCCCAGTGGTCGAGTGCCCCTGAGTTCAATCCCCGGTACCAAAAAAACAATAACAACAACAACAAAAAAAAACCAAAACCTGCTTTCACACTAAGGTCAAGATCCCTGAAAACAAATATTACCTTTACTTCAATGTCTATATGCTCTAAAAAAATACAAAAACAAAAACAAAAATCTGTGCTAAGGTGGAAACTAAGCCCAAGCACAGTTCGAAAAAGTAAGTTCAGAGTTTCCTGGCCTTCTGTGAAGATCAGCTGCTTTGCAAAGCTTCACACCAAGAAAGGAAGGTAATCTCTCCTAAAACATAAGTGGCAACACTCAAGAGTTAACCATAGGAAAGACTCTCTGACTACACTTCTCAGAAAATGATGGGAATCTCAGGATCCATGTTTCTTCCAGGAACTTGAAGAAAGATAGGAATTTCAGGGGAATTTTCAGGAAAATATCTGGAAATCTTATTCTTGTGGGTTTTAATGATTCCAAATAAATGTCCTTGATGTCCCATGACCTCCAGCATGTAAACAAGGCTATGGAACACAAGGAATTTGCTAATCTTCTCTTGGCAGAGTATGCACCCAGAAACAAAGACGTTGCAGCCAAATCAACCCGGAGTTTCTGAGATTCTGGGGAATGTCAGAAGGGTGAGGGTCCTGCCCTGCTTCCCTGTCAGGCCCTCCTAGCACTGGGCTCCCCATCTCCTCCACCCCCCTGCTCTGTCCCTGTCCCTCAGCATCCACCTTGCTGTTTGTGAGCAGCTTTCTATTCTTGGTGGAAGGTGAAGCTCTTGGCAAAACAGAGCTCGGTGCAGCTTGCTGAGCTGGGAATTTGGAGCAACCAGATTCTTCTACTTCTGTCCTGATTTTCAACATGAAGAAATGTCTCCGTTATCTAGTCACCTGCATTTGTGTGCCTCTCGGGGTACCATGATCTGTTTCGTGGGATCTATGAGCAACCTGCACCCTCTCCATCATTTCTGACTTCTCAAAACCTCAGCCCTGGGTTCAAGACTATGTGAATTCCCAAGATAGAATTGCAAGGGAGGCAGCAGTTGGTTAATGGGAACAAATAAATGACCCCAACAGACCAAGGCCTTTGGGTAGGACTCACCTACCTTTTCAGCTATCAGGAAGTCATAGCGAAGGGCCTCACGGGTGCAGATGGCGCCAAGCAGGAAGGTGAAGATGATGTACAGAAACCACCTGTGAAACTGGAGAGCTGAGGGGAGCTGCCATCCCACCTGCCCAGCCCCATCCCAATACCACCCCCACCCCTCACCCTGGCCAAACTGCTCAACCTTTGCTTCCTTTTTGTGCTGTTTCTCCTCTAGCACATTTTTAAAAAAAAAAAAAAAAAAGAGAGAGAGAAAGTATCAATGCTTTTTTTCTTTCTTATACTAAAGAAGAAAACCAAGAAGCCGGGCGCAGTGGCGCACACCTGTAATCCCAGCACTTGGGAGGCTGAGGCAAGAGGCAAGAGGATCGCGAGTTCAAAGCCAGCCTCAGCAATGGTGAGGCACTTAGCAACTCAGTGAGACCCTGTCTCTAATAAAATACAAAAAAAAAAAAAAAAGGGCTGGGGATGTGGCCCAGTGGTCGAGTGCCCCTGGGTTCAATCCCCAGTACCAAAAAAAAAAAAAAAAAGAAAAAAAAAAGAAGAAGAAGAAGAAGAAGAAGAAGAAAACCAAAACGGGTGTTGGGGATGAAGAGGTGGGAGGCCTAGCTGGCCTCTAGGCTGCCTGGATTCAGGTCAGGGTTGACCCAAGGCCCCATACCCCATCCTCCTGGGCAGAGGACACTGAGGCCTACTGGTCTTTGGATCACAAATAACAGGCTGGGAAGCCAAGTGTGAAAATGCAGAGCATAGCCTGGCCCTGCCCCCAAGATGCCCTGTAACCCTGAATAGGTCACATGGTCCCTGAGGGCTCCCCACCCTTCTGGGCACTGAGAGAACAAGCCAAAGACTCCTCCTGGGCCTCCTAGCTGTGACCAAAACCAAGACAGCATTCTCATGGAGAACCCTATTTCTTTTCTCCCCATCATCCACTCTTTCCCCAGTGTCATTATTATCTTCCCAATGTTGTTGCCTTATTTTGCACTATATGGCCTGATGCCCTGTGCCTGGCTGGTAGCAACAGTGCTATTGCAATAAGCTAAGAGCAGATTCGGTGTTTATGAAATAGATATGTAAAGTATCATAGTTAAAGTAATAAAAGCATTCTCAAGTCATGGTCATGTCTACGATCTCACTGCTTTTGTTTTGTTTTGTTTTGTTTTTACACCTCCTCAGTGAAGTTTCCTTCTTGGTCCTGAGGAAAAAAAAAAAGAAGATTCTAAAAGATCAGAAACAGACTCAAGGTAGGCACGCATTTATCATTATCCTTGTCTTATAGAAAAGGAAATGGAAGCTCAGGGAGCTAAGTGAATTATCCAAAGTCACATAGCAAATCGGCCACAGAACTGGGATACAAGCCCTAATCTGTCTGATTGTGAAGCTCTTCATGTGATTGTTCCTGCCAATGGTCTGGAAATTCAATGGTTAAAAAAAAATCCCCAAGTTCAAAATGAGGGTGGGGAAGGGGCAGGGGCAAGGGTGAGAGGCTGAGGAAAAAGGAATGAAAGGCTTTGGCCTGTGATCTGCATTAATGACACTCCTCCTCCAGCATTGGGGGGGGGGGGATATGCAGGGGCAGTGTCTGAGCCCACCAGACGTGAATTTTCCAGCCCAGCGAGTATTAAAAGGAGGATCGGCATATGAAATAGATTGCTCACAGTTGGGGCACTCCCAGAACAAAAGGGGCAATCCCCTCTTTTGCCTGGGGTTTTCTCTCCCACTCTCCAGCTTAGACTGATTGTCATGAGGGGAACTTACGAGATGCCAACAGCTGCTAGGGAGCCCAGGGGGATACTGGCAGCAGGATCCCTGAGGTCGCCTCCCATGTTGAAGCCGGCCATGACTCCTGAAAGACACCCAGACAGGGGTGGGCCCCGTGGTGCTGCAGTGTAGTCCACGAATCACCTTCTCCAGGGCTGCCCTTCCTCTCCTCCAGGGCCCTCTCCTGGAAGCTATCCCACATCAAGCCCTCCCATCTGCAGCTCCACAAAGAGGCCTCTTCTCAATCTCCCCTGGCAACTGGGGTAGCATCTGCGTGGCCATGAAAGAGACCTTTGTGGTTGAGTGACAGGAGGAAATCTCCTCCAGCTACAAAGGCATCTCATCGCCCAGTACAAAGCATTGAGGGTGAGGGAGGTGTCTTGCAAGTCACACAAAGGTCCCTGTACTGCATGCTGAGCACTGCCTTTCCAGCGGGGACAATGCCCTGGAGTGGCTCAGCAGCAGCAAAAGGCCTGGCAGACCTCTGCTCAGCAGATTTCCCTTGTCTCTGATGCCTACTGATTACACTAGGGATTCAAGTGTCCTTGGGTCAGATACCTCCAATAGTCAGGACCAGAGACCATGTTCAAAGCTCCTGAGCTACCAGAGGGCTCTAAACAAACTCCAAAAACCAATCCTGATGCTGCCAACACGGTACTACCTTTTCTTTTATCACCTATAGACCCCCAAAACACTAATGAAATGAAGTGATCTACCATGGTGAAGGACCAACAGCTCATTCAGCAAAGACGGATGTTTTCTTTCCACCTATGTGAAAGCAACAAAATGGTGTGTTCTGAACATGGGATGAGGGCCCAGCCAATAAGCGCTCTGAAACTCAATGCAATGGGCCAGGAAACCTCACAGGGGTAGAGGGTGTGGCCTAAAAAGAGAGGCTGAATGGGCTTAGCAGTCAATATGGGTTCCACACTATCATTCTAGATTTATGAACACGTCCAACCTGACAGGGCCTGTGATAAGTGCTTTACATGTAGTTTTGACTTGTGTAATCACTTTAGAAAAGTCAAGAATTATTTCCTCATTTTATAGAAAAGTCCTCGAAGGGGGTCGTTAAAAAAGACGAGATTACATGTTTATTGAGTGGCAAGACTAGGATTCAGTCACAGTCTAACTCTGGAAATTAAGCTTTCACTTGCTCTGTTGAAATGCTTCATGGAATCCAAGTGAAGCAGAGTGAAGTCAAAGCTTGGGGAAGAAAGTTACAGTGGCACTATGTCAAAAAGAGAACCCTGAATGTTGGACCAAGGCTGGGGCCTGCAGGAACTTTGACCCAGCAGTTCAGTACCACTAGGATTTTATCCAAAGTAAATTACTCAAAGATATGAGTAAAGATTTGGTACAAAGTGTTTATAAACACGTGTTTGGAGTGAAAATTAGAAACAACCTAATGTCTAAAAATAAAAGATTGCCTAAATAAATGACAATATGTCTTTCAATAAATACCAGGTGTGGAATATTGTCAGGGATATGCTGTGACATGCAAAGATATTTAAAGCTATTGTTTAGTTTTTAAGAGGCACATTCGAAAGAAAACATATGTTAGGGTCCCGTGGTTGTGAAGGAACAGAGAGAAGCATGGGAGGAGGAGCTAAAACGTGTTTTTCAATGTCAACAATGTTATTTCTGGTGATGGAAGAAGAGATTTTTTATTGGGTTGTTTATATTTTTTCTTAAATTTCTACAGTGATCCTTTCGAAAGGTGGGTAAAATGATGTTTGAAGATTCTTTTGTTTAAAATGGCCTGGTAGATGCATTTTTTTTCCCATTCATTCCCTCCCCCAAGATCCTATTGAAAGGGTAGTGAAGGGGGACGAGGAATAAATGCCCATAAGCAAAGAGAATGGCGTCCACAGATGAAAGGCTTCCATAAATGTCTGGGACACAGAAGATGGCAGAGCGAAAGGGAAGGAAAAGAGAGCCCAGCAAGGCTTCTCTGGGGGCTCTCAATACACTGCCTGAAGACAACCAGGGCATCCTAGATGAGGCCCTGCTCAGGAATCAGCTGGGCTCCCCACCCCAGCAGGGAAATAGACCTAAACACCCTCTGGTAGGAGAATCCGTGCCAGCCACCAAGGATGGCCAGATGTGTGATGAAAAGCAGCAACCAATAAACAAATACCTTGCATAAATAGGAAAGAAACAACTTGTCTGGAAGAAACGCATAAATCAGGATACAGAGAGAATTTTGAAGAAAACACTGATTAGTAACTCCAAATACATCCAAGAAGAATATTCTACCTATAAAATAAGATGTAAGGAGGAAGCTGGGCATGGTGGCTCACGCCTGTAATTCCAGCAACTGAGGAGGCTGAGGCAGGAGGATCACAGGTTGAAAGCCAGCCTCAGCAACTTTGTGAGGCCCTAAGCAACTTAGTGAGGCCCTGCCTCAAAATAAAAAATAAAAAAGGCTGGGGATGGGGCTGGGGTTGTGGCTCAGCGGCAGAGCGCTCACCTCGCACGTGCGCGGCCCGGGTTCGATCCTCAGCACCGCGTAAACATAAATGCATTGCATTGTGTACAACTAGAGTAAATAAATAAATATTAAAAAGAAAAAGGCTGGGGATGTAGCTTTGTGGCTAAGCACCCCTGGGTTCAATCCCCAGTGCTTCCCCACCAAAAAAAAAAAAAAAAAAAAAAAATAAAAATATATATATATATATATATAATATATATAAAATGAAGAAAAAATCCCACTAGAAAAAAAAAAACATTTAGAAATAAAAATATTAAAAATGCAATAAATACGAAGGATAAAATTAAGTCAATATCCAAACACTTAGAATATAAAGATAAAAAGGTAGAATTTTTAAGAGAAATCTTGGAATTACAACAGCCAATGAAGATGAGATCCAGAAAAAGAGAAGAGAGAAAACAAATGCAAATAACCAGGTAGGTAACAGATGTAAATTTCCCTAAACCAAAGAAGACACCAGTCTTCAGACTGAAATAGCCCACCAAGCACCTTACACGAAGAATTAAAAAAAAAAAAAAAATCCATACCTATATGTATCACTGTGCAATTTCAGGAGAAATCCTAAAGGCTGCCAAATATAAAAACTGAACACTTACACAGTGTTATTATGGCTTGGATCTTAAATGTCCCCCAAACACTCTTGAGTTAAAGGCTTGGTCTCCAGTTGATGTCACTATTAGGAGTTGGTGGAACCCTTTACCATGTGAGGCTTGGTGGGAGGAAGTGAGGTCATTGGGGGTGTGCCCTTGGAGACATCTCCTCTCATTTCCTAGCTGCTATGATGTAAACAGTTTTGCTTCACCATACTACCTGCTGTGATGCTGCCTCACCACAAGACCAAAGTGCTAGGACCAAGAGACCATGAACCAAAACCTCTGAAGCCATGAGCCAAAATCAATCTTTCCTCCTTTTGTTTATCTCAGATATCTTGTCCCCATGACTGAAGGCTACCTGACACACATAAAACCAAAAACTGCACTGGCATTGGACTTCTCATCTGCAACACTGAATGCTGGAAAACAGAGGAGCACCAACTTAAAAATTCTAAGGGAGAATTTTTTTTTAACTTGAATTTTGGCCAGATTACCAAATAAGTGAAAGTAAAGTTAAGCAAATAAGTGTCCAGAAACTTTATCTCCCCCACATCTTTTCTGAAGAATCTACAGAAATACGTACTCCAGCAAAATGAAGACAGAAACCATGAGGGGAGAAAATACGACATTCAGAAAATAGTGGTGATAACTCAGTACTGAAGTGAAATCCCAAAATGACAGCTGGACAGCAGAAAAAGAAGCAGGGATTGAAGCAAAACAAGGGATGCCCCAGGAGGGATGCTTCTGGATAGGAAACGTACTCAACCAAAGAGGCACTATGGTTAACACACTGAATGATTTTTAAGGGATACGCTAACTACTTGTTTTAGCAACAAGAAAAAATGAAATTTAGTGAAACTCCAGGAAGCCAGGTGCTATAGTGTATGCCAAAATCCCAGTGATTTTGGAGGCTGAGGCAGAAGGATCACAAGTTTGAGGATAGCCTTGGAAAGTTAGTGAGACCCTGTCTAAAAGTAAAAGGCGGGTGCTAGGGATATAGTTCAGTAACAGAGAACCCTTGGGTTCAATCTCTAGTACTCAAAAAGAAAGAAAGAAAGAAAGAAAGAAAGAAAGAAAGAAAGAAAGAGAAAGAAAGAAAGAAAGAAAAAGAAAGAAAGAAAGAAAGAAAGAAAGAAAGAAACTCTAGGAAAAGTGAACAAGAAAGCTAAGTCAAGTTCTAAATATAAAGCAAACTAGAACATGAGATGATCTTAACTAATAAAAGCTAAGAAAAATTAACCCATTTGGACATAACATTAAGAACATTCTCCCTAAATGGCACAAGGACCATATTGAAATCACAGGGAGGAATGGAATTCTACCCCATTACTATTTTTGGAGGGTGAGGTTTACCAGGGATTGAGCCCAGGGGCACTTAACCACCAAGCCACATCCCCAGTCCTTTTTGATATTTTATTTAGAGACAGGGTCTCACTGAGTTGATTAGGGCCTCACTAAGTTGTTGAGGCTGGCTTTGAACTCAAGGTCCTCCTGCCTCAGCCTCCAGAGCTGCTGGGATTACAGGTATGCGCCACTACGCCCTGCTTTCCCCACTACTTTGTTCTTTGGTGAACAACCATTATAGAGTCATAAAGTACATGTTAATTGGCTTTAACCTCATAAATTGATCTGTGACAGAGGATATAACTATAGTTATAAAGCAGAATTTTAATATTATCTACCTTGACTATGTAAAAATCAGGGTATGGTTAACTGATAATTTGAAGTGAAAAGAAGGAAATGAAGTAAAGGGAAAGAAAAAGAAAAAAGACCTAAAATCTTCATCAGAGTAATGTGAGGGAAAATAATATCCCATGATCTTCTCTCAGAAAGATTTAATGGCTGTAGTGTCGCAAACTGAAATTAGTCTAATAAGAAAACCTGAAAGGTACTTTAAGCAACGCCTTGGGCTAGCTATTAAATTTGTCAGGTAGACAAGGAAAAGACTAACAAATATTTATATACCTGTTACAATGAATTCAAACTTAACTCTGTACTTAAACGATGTATCTTGTCATCATAAATTTGAGTTTCTAAGTGTTTACTAAGAGCAAAGAAGTCTCCAATATTTCATAGTTCCAAAGACTTGACTTACAACCTTAAGACAAGAAAATGTTTAATAGGTGGGGGATGGGGAGTGGGCGTACAACTGTGTGTGTTCACTTAAAGTTTAAATAACATTTTTCACAATTTTGGTCTACTCACTTGCTGATAATCAAGCTTGCTGTTGTTTTCCTGATATTGCCCTAAAAGCTCAACTATAAAAAGATTATGCAGATTCCCTTAAAATGAAGACAGTAAATAAAAATTTGTTGTAAAAATATTGTACAAACAAGATAAAATGACTCTAGTATATCAGTCTTAAAATACAACACAGAATCTCAACTTCCCAACAATAAGGAGTGGAGGAATGAAGCCTAGAATTAATAAGATAACAGAGATTTCAATACATTATTTAAAGTTATCAAGGTAATCAACAAAATAACTAAAAACAAAGATGTAACTGTCAGAAATTGGGGAGTGGAAGGGGAGCATGTAAGTAAGCTAAACTCCACACTTACTAGCCCAGGGTCAATGTACAATGTCTGGCTTTGATTAATAAAGTGACAGGTATAACTGTATTGTTCTGTGATATGTAATTAACTCTTGGTTAATTACATATCACATATGTCAAAATGCATACAACCAGAAGAATGAGAAGTTATATTCCACTAACGTATGATGTGTCAAAATGCATTCTACTGTCATGTATAACTAATTAGAACAAAATTTTAAATTTAAAAAAAATTAAAAACAAAAATAAACAAAAAAATCAGTTACCCCTATGGATGGATATTTCAGGTAGTAAGAGAAAGGCATGAGGCCTGGGGTTGTAGCTCAGTGGTAGAGCACTTGCCTAGCAAGCATAGGCACTGGGTTCAATCCTCTGTACCACATAAAAAATTAAATAAAGGTATTGTGTCCATCTACAACTAGAGAGAGAAAGAGAGAGAGATGAGAATACTGTTTTGTATTACAGCTCCTCTGTGTGTGTGTGTGTGTGTGTGTGTGTGTGTGTGTGTGTGTGTATGTATATATATAGGAGCTGTAATATAATACAGAGGAGCTATATATATCTATCTATATTAATAGATAGATTGGTAGATTGATACACACACACATATAGGGAGAGATATTTTTTTCTTACTCATGTATAAATTTGGATAAAAAAAATAAAAAAGGAATGCCATTCTAGGACCTGCCCTAGTCTCACCAGTGCTCCGGGGCCAGGTCCTATTGCCTATGCTCTGCTCAAGGCTAGGAGCCCCCACAGTTTGCTGCCAGATAAATCTGGCGTCAAGGGTTTCCCTTGACTGTATCACCATTTATCAGACTCCCAAAACTTCAGCTCCGCCCACTAACACCACCCCTTCCTGGACCTCCCAAATTCTGACCCTCTGCAAGGTTCCCACCTGTCACCAGGTGGACTGGGTGCTATGTCTCACCTGGAGGGCCACATGGCCTCCCATCCCTGCCAGGGCCTCATCTTGCCCCCAAACCCTGGCAATTTTCTACCCATCAATTCTGCTTTGTGTGATTACATACCACTCTTTATTTCTTGCCATTTTAGTACCTCCTGTAGTTTGTCACGTTCTTTTGGTATTTTCTTATCTGTGATACTAGGCATTGAACCCAGAGGCACTGTACAACAGATCTACGTCCCCAGCCATGCCATGTCATTTTGTACACTTTCCTTCAGATCGTTTGTGAAAGTTAATTCATGAAGACCATGAACTCAGGGGCTTATGCTGACACAGGGTCAGGGTGGAAGTCAGGCCCCTGGCTCGCTAGAGGACCAGATGTTAAAGCATGGGTCAGCATGCTAGGCAAGTGCTCTGCTTCTGATATCACAGCCCTTTTTACTTTTTGTTATGAGAAAGGCTCTTCCTACATCACCCAGGCTGGCCTTGAACTTACGAGCCTCCTGCCTCAGCCTCCCTAGTAGCTGATTTTTACAGAAATGCACCACCTGGCCGGGTTTTATATATGTACACTTCTACCAAGGAAAGTGACTGATTCACCCTAATTGTTTCCTGCTTCTAAACAGGTTCTGTATTCATAACAAACGCCCTTTCCTCCTCCCCCACATCCTTCCCACAGGCCCTCCAGCTGGCCCATGTAGGATACTAGCTGGGACCCTGGGCAGTGGGAGGAGAAAGGACTGACACCTACACAGGAATGAGCCAACCCAGATATGACCACAAAGTGGCCGTTGAGACGAAGCAGAGAAGCCAGAAAGTAGATCATGAGACTCACAGACACAGAGGCACAGAGACAAGGAGATGGAGGCAGCTCAGACTCCAGAAGGGAAGTTTCTGGGTGTGTCCTGGGGGGCCCAGGAGGGTGACTGTGTTTCTGCTGGCAGAGTGCACACGTGGCAGGGGTCTTGCACCTGGTGGCTGTCACCTCCAGAATTCTACCCTTGTACTACTCCACAATTCCTGAGCAGATGTTCTCTAGTTCCAGTGAATTATAAATGTCTTGCCAGCTAGATCTAGAAAAATTATTTTGATTTAGCGTGTGTTGGCCTATCCTTGCTAAGTGTTTCAGAGATGCTTTGCTTTCTTTCAGCTTCCGGTGCAATTTAAAAATATCATCAATGACGTTAGAACTAGATTTAGACTTGGTGCGTAGAATAAAACAGATACCCGAGCATTAGTGTCCAGATGTCTTACAAAGATTTCAGTTTTTAAAAGTTTCACAACTGCTAGGTGTGGTGGTGCACACCTGTAATTCCAGCAACTCAGGAGGCTGAGGCAGGAGGATTGCAAGTTTGAGGTCAGCCTCAGCAACTTAGTTAAACCCTGTCAAAATAAAATAAAAAGGACTGGGGAAGTTGCTCAGTGGTAGACTGCTTGCCTTGCATGAATGAGTTCCTGGGTTCAATCTCTATTACCAAAAATAAAACACACACACACAGAAAAAGAAGAAGAGGAGGAGGAGGAGGGGGGGAGGAGGAGGAGGAGGAGAGAAACTAGCTAGCATGCTTGCTCTGTCTTGCTATATGATGCCTTCCATCATGTTATGGCACAGCAGGAAGGTCCTTACGAAGTACAGAGCAAATGCTTGTACCATGCCCCTGGACTTCCCAGTCTCTAGAGCTGTGAATCAAATAAACTTTTATTCTTTATAAATCACCTGGTCTCAGGTATTTTGTGATAGTAACAGAAAATAGACTAAGATAACTGTTGGATAAGAGTCAGGCTGGCAGGCCATGTCCCCAGGCGCCTTCCCGGAAGTGCCCATCTCTCGAGAGAATTCATCTTTGGCGGGCTCTGAGTCCCCACCCTTCCTGATCCTGGGAATATTCACCTCTCGTGGGAATTCAACCCAGGGCGGGCTCTCCCTTTCTGAGCCAATCCGGACCATACAAGTCACGCTCCCACCCCTCTGTACTTAAGCCCCCGGCTTGTCCAGAACTCACTCTCTTTTCGCCGCCGTCATCTTCTCACCAGCTCTCCCCTTCCCCGTTCCCCTTTCTCCATTTTCCCCTTCCCCCTTTCTCCCCTTCCCTTAATAAACCCCCCCCCTTTTTCTACAAGGCGGTCCCGGTGTGGTTCTTGCCCTTCAATAACGAATCTGATAGAACCATTGAGGTTGTGGCAAAGTTTAAGTGAAAGACTATATACAGTGTTCATCACAGTGCCCGACACAATAGGCTGCTGTAATGGTGATCATTATTGTAGGTATTTAGAATAATTAACTTAAAATTATAGGTTAGCTCTATAAATAAAATTACAAAACAAGCATGTATGATAATTATGAAGCTTCCTTCCTTTCTCCTGTTCCTGCTTACAAATCCATCAGAATGAAGTGAAGTTTGCCCCATCTTCAGCTAGTCCTTTCTTGGTCTATTTCTTAAACCAGGGATCCCCATTCTGGTTCCATAGATTCTTGTCCTCTCGCTGACAAGACATACAACTTGTGAGGAGACCCAGGGGATGGCTTGGGAGGGGAGGAGTGGGGGAGTAGGTGGGGTCAGCACTATGGCCTGGGACGGGGAGGAGAGTGACCTCTGGGCACCTGACCCAGATCAAGGAGCAATAGGGCTCAGGGTGCTGCAGACAGCAATCTGAGATGCCCAGCAGAGCTTCCCAAGGTGTATATTGAGCAGAGAGGGGAGCCAGGCTTAAAAGGTCAAAGGGCATCACAGTAATCACAGGAATCTTGACAAGGAAGGTAGCTCGGGACACTCTGGTAAAAGCTGTTTTTTTTTGTTGTTGTTGGGTGTGGTTGACCACAGACCCATGTGCTGCCTGAGGCCGGAGAGGCTCTTATCCCTTCCAGTAAGAGTTTTGGATTTGGGGACAAGGGTTATGTGACTTCACACAACTGGTATTTTTCTCAGTGAATTTCCATTTCCTAGTTGCTCCATGGACGGGTCCTGGATCCTTGGAGCGGCTGCATCTGTAAGGGTGTGTTTGTGAAAATCCTGTCGGGAGAGATGTTTATTTTCCAGGGAAAGTTTGGTGGTGTAGCCTGGAGAGGGAAAGTCCTTTGAGAAACAAAGCGAAGGCAGTGGAGGCCAAAGTCCCACCCCAACCCCTGAAGCCTCCACAGGGTGTGGCAGAACCCAGGCAGTGAGGACAGGAGGTTGTGCTGCATCGACCCAGAGGGGCCACCCACACCTAAGCTTCAGCTGCTCTTCGGAAGTCGCCTGCCTTTGGGATAAAATGTCTGAAGTAACCTAAGTCATATGTCCCGGGGGTGGCGGGGGCAGAGGGAGTGTCTGTTCTTCAAAACCCCTCTCCCCTCTCCATAGCCTAGAGGTTCTCTTGTTCCAGAAGAGGATGGCGTTGGAGGGAGCCCCAGCCATGACTCACTCACAGCTAATCCTGGGCGAATCTATCACCATGGAAACTGCCAATCATCCATGCTTTTCATAGCTCAACCAAACATCTGCCAGGGGGAAGCCAGTGGTACAATCATCCCTCCTGCTGACCATGTTTACATTTGGGGTCCTGGTAAACAGAGAGAGCCAGGGCAGGGTAACCTCCACAGTAGACAATGGCCCAGCTCCACTCACTAATTAGCTGGTGACCTTCATCAAGCCCTCCTAAGCCACTCTGTGCCCCTCCTTCCCAGTTGGTAAAGGGAAGGATCAGTGATTCTCAACCTGGTTGGGCTGAGGGAGAACGGGAGGGCTGGAAAATCCATCCCTTAAGAGTGAAAGAAGCTGGGCGTGGTGCCCCATGCCTGTAATCCCAGCCCTTGGGAGGCTGAAGCAGGAGGATCACGAGTTCAAAGCCAGCCTCAGCAATGGCGAGCCACTTAGCAATTCAGTGAGACCCTGTCTCTAATAAAATACAAAAAAGGGTTGGGGATGTGGCCCAGTGGTCGAGTGCCCCTGAGTTCAATCCCCGGTACCAAAAAAAAAAAAAAAAAGAGTGAAAGAAGACTGTGTATTTGACAGCCTATTCAGTATTATAATTTTACATTTGGAATATTACAAAATAAAACTTTCATAACTTAAACCACACACACACAAAAAAAACTTGACTAATATTCTTAGGTAGCTATTGGTTTCAAAGGAAGTACAAACACACCCATCCCTGGGGCAGAATCTCCAGTGTCTGTGAGGTTTCAAGTAATGATTATCAATAAGGAATATGGGTTGGAGGGGTATGGTAGTGGATGCCTGTAATCCCAGCAATACCAAAGGCTGAGGCAGGAGGATCACAAATTCAAAGCCAGCCTCAGTAAATCAGCGAGGTCCTAAGCAACTTAGTGAGACTCTGTCTCAAAATATAAAATAGAAAGGGCTGGAGATGTGGGTTCAATCCCCAGTACAAAAAAAGAGAAGGAGAAGAAGGAGGAGGAGGAGGAGGTGGTGGAGGAAGAGGAAGAGGAGGAGGAAGAATATGGGTTTAAGGCAATAAGTTGAAGAGGCTGGAGGTGTGGCTCAGTGGCAGACAGCTTGCCTAGCATGAGGCCCTGGGTTTTATCCCCAGCACCACACACACACACACACACACACACACACACACACACACACACACAAAGAAAGAAAGAAAGAAAGAAAAGAAAAAAGAAAAAAGAAAGAAAAGAAAAGAAAAATTGAGAGTTGCTGGACTAGCTGATCTCACATGTTAATCCAGGTCCAATTTCGGACTGTTGGGAGCAACCTCAAACCTCAGGCCACTGCTAATTCCTATGTGGAAGAAAGTTCTATGCCCCTGCCCCCAACTCAGATCAGGCATTCTCACCTTTAACAGAACAAGGACCTTCAGAAAGGAGGACAAGCAAACTATGGGAAAATCAGGGCCCTCCTGGGGTGCCCAAGGACACCCTGAGATGACTCCCTCTGGAGCATGACCAGCCAAGAAGTCACACAGCCCCTGTCCTGGGTATAACTGCTAACCTGGTATCTTGACCCAGTCTTCACCTAGCAGGGACTCCCTGCCAGGGCCCGGGGAACTTCCCTAGGGGAGTCCCATGAATACGTGCTCAGTTGGTGTGGGGGAGAGGAGAGGTTGGAAAGGGGCTAGAATGTGTCAGATGTGAACTTTTCTTATTCCTTCTCTTTTCCCACTTTCCTCTTCTGTCTGTTCAAGAGGAAACTGACCTAGATTTGATGGCCCTGGGGAAGATGTGCAGCAGAGAAGAATCAGAATTCATCTGTACACTATTTTGACTTATCTCCATAGCCTGGGTCCTTAGATTTTAAAAGATTGAAGAAGTAGGAAAGAACCAGGCAAATGGCTGGGGCAGCATGGGGGACAAGAACAGGAACTACCACATGGCATGTGGGGCTCAGTCCAAAAAAAATTCCAGGATCCCTTGCTCAAAAGTGATTTAAAAACAAAACAAAACAAAACAAAACAAACAAAAAAAACAGCAATAGCAAAGCCTTAGACCCTTTTCTGCATGGGGCTCAGTGTGACTGCATCAGTCTCGTTCCCATGTAGCTGTCCCTGGGCAGAGGTGTCCCTGGGCAAGGAAAGAGAAGCCTGCAGGTTCTGGAGCAATGGGGACTTTGTACCCATTCCCTGGCAGCACTGGTGGGGATTTAGCAAGACCTCAGAAAGGAAGGTCTGGGAAGTACCTAGACCATACAATTCCCAAGGTCAGCAGATTTCTGGTTCCCAAAGTTGATGCAGAGGCAGCATCAACCTGAAGGCCTTGCACTCAGGACGACGGGAGGGCCTGGCTCTGTACACAGATGAGAAAGAGCCAGAGATCCCATTATCCCTTGGTACAGTGTAAGACCCCAAGACCCTGGAATGGATGCAAGCTGGGCAGGGCCAGGAGGACGTATCATGAAGGACTGACATTAGTTTTAAGTGTTCCCGGCAGGATAAAGGCTTACAGTCACTATATCCAGCAAATGTGGGTTTGTGGACCAGGACCTGTCTCTATTAAGCCTTAGTTTCAGGCTCATTTCCATGAACAAGAATGTCAAGCAATGATCCAAGTGAGAAATGAAGCTTGGACAAGACTGGTCAGATGGCAGAGATGAAGAGAAGAGAGAATTTAGTGATATTTAGGATGTAAAATTGACAGGACTAGGAGAATACTGTGAGAAAGAGGGAGGAATTTCAAATAACACTTCTTACTCTCATGAGTGATTGACTGCACAGAGACACCATTCACTGAGACCAGGAGCACAGGTAAAGAGTCATTTGGAGGCAGGTTCTGAACTTGTTGGGTTCAAGATATCCAAAAGAAGATGTCATGTATAATAAATAAAGAGTAAATAGTGGGAACCTGAATAAATATTGAGAACTGTCACATGTAATAAATAATGAATAGATAATGGGAACCTTCAAGGAGAAGTCTAGACTAGAGTTGTGAATGTGGGAGTCATCTGCTTTGGGGCTGATCACAGAATAATGGGCAGGGCTGAGATTTCAAGGAAAACAGTTGAGAAAGGAAAGAATGAATCTTGGTAGCACTTAATGAGCAGGCAGAAGAGGATGAACTCACACGCAGTGAAGAGTAGGAAAGGCAAGGCAAGACAAAGGAGGAGGAAGCAGATTACTTCTCAGGGGTCGGATAAAGCAAGAAATCAAGAATGCCCACTGAAGATTCTAACAGGGAAGTCAGTGGTGACGTTGGAAAAGACCCATCTCATTGGAGAGACAGGCCTGAAATTCCAAAAGGAAAGAGTGAAGGAGTTGAGCAGGGGTTAGGAAAATGGGAGACAGGCTGTGAAAAGGAGAGAGAAGGGCTTTTGCTAAGGAGAAAAGTGGAATTTAGAAAAGGTGACTAAAGTCTTTTTTTTTTTTTTTTTTCATTTTAACATCTTTATTGAGGTATAATTAATATGCAATATACTGCATATGTGATTTTTTTTGTGTGTGTGTGTGGTACTAGGGATTGAACCTAAGGGTGCTCTACCAATGAACTACATTCCCAATCCTATTTATTTATTTATTTATTTAGAGATAGGGCCTTGCTAAGTAGCCCTGACTGGACTTGAACATGTGATCCTCCTGCCTCAGCCTCCTGAGTGGCTGGGATTACAGGTGTGCACCACTGTGCTTGGGTACATATGTGTTAAGTTTAACAATTTGAAAAGCTTTGACACAGGGAGATACCCATGAAACCATCATCTAATCAGGAATGCATTTTTCATCCCCTGAAATTTATTCCTGCTCCTTAACAGTCCTTCCCTCTTGCTCCCTAAACCTTATTCACAGCACCTACTGATCTGCCTGCTGTCACTAAAGCTTGCATTTTCTAGAATTTTATTATCTAATTTTATCTTTTTAGTATTTGGGAGGGGGGCTGACTTCTTTCACTCAGCATAATGGTTTTGGACTCATATGTTTGTTGTGTGTGTCAATAATTCATTTGTTTTTGTTGTTGAGTAGTTTCCTGCTATATGGCCGTTCCAAGATTTGTTTAGCTGTTCATTTGTTGATGAATATTCAAGCTGTTCCCATTTGGGGACTATTACAAATTGAACTGCTTTGAACTTTCACAGACTAGTCTTTACGTGATCACGTGCTTTCAGTCCTCTGCAGTCCATAAGCAGGGGGGTGGTGTGTGCTGGGTGTGTGTCTGATTGCTAAGAAACTATCACTGTTTTCCAAAGTGGTAGCACCATTTTGCATCCCAGGAGTAGTGGATGAGAGGTCCAGTTTCTCCACATTTTTGACATATGTACTACCTTTTCCATCTTAGGCATTCTAGTAGCTTCTTCTTCTTTCTCTACTTCTATCCTATTTGGGGAGAGGACAATGAGCAGGGATATGGCACACATAGGAAGGTAGAGGGAGGCAGGGTGGAAGACAAGGAGAAAGCAGCAGCCACTCTCCAGGTCACAACACTACCTAGATCGGGAGTGATATGTTCTTTTGAGTCTGTGCCCTGGGGACAAGCCCAGTCCCTAGCAAACATATCTCCTGTGGGTCACCTGTCAACATGTCAGCTGACTGCCTTCCAGGCCAGGGACCCAAGCACAAGGCAAGAGAGCTCTAGGGACCTCCATATCAGAAGGCTGCTCCATGGACACTGACGAGCAGGAAAGTGGGGGACGGTAGAGTGAAGAGATTCATTCGCTGCCTGCGGGACCCTGGTCTGGTCTACACATCCAGGCCCCCCAGGAGTATGTGCAATGGGAAAGGAGGGGGTGGGAAGAGTTTCTAAACCAAGTATGCATTCCTTCCAGGTATGAGGAGAGCAGCCTGTCATGCTGAGGAGTCCACCCTGCTCACCCCTGGGAGAAATAGATCCTCTCTGTTAATTTGGCCAAGAGTTATCAATATAGGAGTATAAGGGGTAAGGAGGATGAAATCATGCTGGGGCCTTCAGAACTTATGATTTGTTAAAGTAAATGATTTGTTAAAATGATAGATTCTTAGTCAAAGCTAATGCCATCTCTAAAAGTCAGATATACATCTTAAGAGCATGTGCAGGCAGGACTGTTATGACACTGAATTTTGGGAACCAAGAATATAAACCCCAAATGTGTGAGTGAAAAAGAACCCAAATTATAATACCTGTAGCTGCTGGGAAGAACACCCCAAACACAGTGAAAAAGGACTCCCCGGGACTGTAGTCCGGCAGAGTGTTGTTCTGTAGTAGTTCTGGTGAGTATCCAACAAAACCATGCCCTGAAATGACACAAAGGAACGCAAAATGAGCTGCGTGACAAGACATGGCACAGATACCCCTTGATTACAAGGGGTAGTATTTTATATAAACATTAAATGTTAAGTAGTGTTGTGTATGTGAAAGAGAGAGGAGAGGAAGAGATGGGGGCAGTGGAGAAGGTCTGACAGATCTCCCTTCCTGTCACAAGGGTTGGCTTTTGTGTACTTTTATCTACAGATACAAGGGGCGAAATGACATCCTAAGTCAGAACAGTGGTTACCTCTGGGGAGGAAGAATTTTCATCTCTTGCTTCATAGACTTTGGTATAGCTGGAGTATCTTTCTTTTTTTCTTAAGTATTTTTTTTTAGTTGTCAATGGACCTTTATTTATTTTATTTATTTACATGCAGTGCTGAGACTCGAACCTAGTGCCTCACACAGGCTAGGCAAGCGCTCTACCACTGAGCCACAACCGCAGCCCATAGCTGGAGTATCTTTCAATGAACATATATTTATGAGTTTGCTTTTCATTGAAAAAAAAAAAAATCACTTGATGTTTACAAGTTATCTCCCTGCTCATAAAGCTCCCCATGGGTCATCATGAGCCACACAAAGTCCAAACTTCTTAAGATGAATATCAAAGCTCTCAATCACCTGGTGACAGCCCACCATATCCTCTCCATCCTTTTCACTTCCCCAACAATCTGTCCTCCCAGGAGCACCACTTGTGCCATCCTATGACTCTGCTCAGGCCATGTCCCCTGCCTTCCAGACCCTTCTCTGTGAATGTCACTATTGTGTTCATTCTTCAAGTGCAGCTCAGACATTGCTTTACGACCACGCCCTGATCAGAATGGATTCTCCCCCTCACTTGCTCTTAGTACTAAGGCTAGAGGTGAGAAATCCAGTCTTATGCATCCCGGCCCCCAGAGCCCAGCGCTGTGCCTGGTGCACAGTAGGTAGGTTGCCAACAGGCGGCACATCAAAAAGAACTTTTCTCTTAGAGCTCTCGGCTTATGGACACAGCTCACTGCCAAGCTTTCTGTTAGACTTGCTCAGAGACTACTTTATAGCAGGAACACCTCAAATATGAATTCTTTAAAGCATTTTAAATGTTTGCCCAGTGACCTTAACAAAGTTTTTTCAAGTGACTTCAATCCTAAGGGTGCTTTGCTTCTTAGTCAAAGGAGGTCACTTTGAACAGCCTCTGTGAATGCGCTAGCGGGCTTTGGAATTTCAAGCTACAAGTCAAGTGATCTTGGCTCAGGAACACCCAGGATATTCAGCTCTGCCTTTGAATCTCATCTCTGAGAATGAGACGGTTTGTTCCTATTGACTGACGCCCAGGGAAGGCAATTTCTGCTCCTTTTCCCTTGGCGCCTACAATCACTGAGGATGGGTACTCGGCCACCTGAGGGCCCTGGTCACAGAACCTCCCGTGAACCCCGTCCTCCACCCACTCAGAGCTTGGCTAGACCTGAGCTTCCCACCACGAGAGCTCCCGCGACTCTGGCCAGTCCAAGGAGGTCGCCTGTGCTTCTCCCAGCTTCCAAGAGTCATAACTTCACTGGAAAAATATTTTTCAAAAAAAATAATAAAACGAAAGCTCAGTGAAGCACAAGGGACTCTAGGGAGCCCAGTCAGGACTTAAAATCATTGTCAATTGCTTTCTTTTGCCTGAATGCAGAATTCACTCTGACATATTAAATCCCAAGCAGTGCACAGCGTTTCTGAATGGTTTGGCATCTTCGCAGCTGGTCCTCTCCTCATTAATAAAACGCAATGAGAGCTGAGTTAACTTTAGCTTATCCGCTGGCTGACCCCACTGACTAGTCTTTCTGAGCAGAAAACCAGCCCAGCCTGTCCTGGGACTCAGCTGGGTCTGAAAGCGCATCTGAGCGGAGGCCGCGCAGCTGGGCGGGCAGGGAGGCCAGCCTGCAGCACATAAATACTTCATCAGGCGCCACTCACCTCCATGGTCCCACAGGGGCCCTGATGCAGGGGACTATCTGATCACAGGCCTGAGGGTTTTGTCCTGCTCAGCTGAAGGTTCAGAGGGATTTCAGACCCAGGTGTCCCTGGGAAAACTTTTTCTACTCCAGCCCTCCGACAAGATCCACAGGCTGAAAAAATGGGTTGGGGAGAGGGCCTGCCTCAGTTGCCGTCTCCTGCAGGGTCAACAAGAAATGCAACTCTGACATACTCACAAGCACACACTCACACTGACACACACACAAACATACACTGACCCCCGAGCACATACAGGCACATGCTCAGAAGGATACGCTCACACACACGCACACTGACACCCACAAGCACACCACATGCTCTTGCTGGCCCAGCCCCCTCTGAACTGGATCCTAGTCTAGTTCTGATGCTTACTTAGGAAAAAATCTTAACTTTGAAAAGAAATCTGTGGACAAGGATATTTGTCAGTGTTTTATTTATGATAATGTAAAATGGGGGGAGGGTCTACATGTCTAACTATGGGAGACTGAGGTATTTTAGATGTTTAAAAAGAGATTTTAGTACCAAAGATAACTAAGTATGTTATATACATTTAAGTAAGAAAATTGAATACCAGTTACAGTATACATACAAAAAGAAGTTTATACATGTAAGAAAAGTCTAGAAGTAAACATATTTAAACACTGTGATTATACAAATAATTAAGGGAAATTATTTTTCTTTTGTATTTTATTTCTACAAAATTTCCACATTTTTAGAATCACTACTTTAATTATCAAAAATAATGATCTTTTAGGAAAACAAACAAAAGAACAACTGAAAGTCTGCTGTCTCCAGGGAACGATTTGATATACAACTATTTTTCTTTTCTCCCCCTACCTTTCAATTTGTACTTCCCAAAATAATTTGAGTGGTTTAAGAGAAAATCATAAGCAATGGTTGGGCGCAATGGTCCCCAGCAGCTCAGGAGGTTGAGGCAGGAGGATCATGAGTTCAAAGCCAGCCTCAACAACTTAGCAAGGTCCTAAGCAAATTGGCGAGAACTTGTCTCAAAATAAAAAATAAAAGGGGCTGGGGATGTAGCTCAGTGGTTGAGCACCTCTGGGTTCAATCCTCAGTACCAAAAAAGAAAAAGAAAAGCATAAGCAAGAAAGGACAAATAAAATTAAAAAAAAAGAAAGAAAGAAAGAAAAGAAAAAAGAAAGGGAACACACCGGGGGCTGGGGTTGTGGCTCAACGGTAGAGCGCTCGCCTAGCACGTGCGTGGCCCGGTTCGATCCTCAGAACCACGTAAAAATAAACGTATTGTGTACAACTAAAGCAAATAAATAAATATTTAAATAAAAGAAAAAAAGAAAGGGAACACACCCACAATCATACCTCCATGACAGTCTGAGTCCTTATTCAGATAAGGCGTTGAGTGGAACCCTGCAGGGAATTCCCTTAGAATTTGGGGTTTTTAAGTATTTTCACTAAGCCCCCTGGGGCAGGGCATTAGACCTAGTGGCCCATTCCTCCTATGGATGAAAAGGAGCCTCTGAGGCTGGCCTCCTTCCCTCTGCCTCATCTTCCCAGGTCTTTATGATTTTCACCCACCCCTATTACCAGGCCACCTCAAGACCCCCAGTCCTGAGCCAAGCCCCATGGAGGCTGGCTCTACTGATCCCCATCCCACCTGCTGGGGCCTAAGTCTTTCTCCCATACCCCGAGCCTGGTAGTCCCACCAGACCTGGAGCTCAAGCAGAGCATGTGCCCAGGCGAGGCACTGTTGCTCTCACTGGCTGGTAGTGGCCCGCTGAGGGATGGTGTGCAGTGGGTCAGGTGGAGGTCTGAGGCACACAGCACATGCCATGGCTTCCCCCAGGAGCTCTGAATGTCTGATTCGCCGACATCCAGGCAAAAGTCTCCTAATTATTTTCATCATGGCCCCCTTTGAGAGTCTGAAAGCTGTGGTCCCTGCCTCCATCTACACTGCCTTTGGCATACAGTCCGGAGGGTCCTAGATCTCTGAAGCTTCTGGGTTCAGCACGGCTACTCCAGGGACTCTCCTTCTACCTGAGACTGTCCCGGGAGGCCCTGTATGCATCTACAACTTCCTGAGCCCTGACTGCCCATGTGCCCCCCTCAGAGTGGACAGCAGCCCCAGGAGTGATGTAGCCAGTCATGTCTTCATACCGGAGTCCCTGCCAGGCAGTGAGGAGGCTCTTGTGCACAGAGATTGTACAGGTGCCCCCAAGGACATCACAGGACATCTTGCTTTGGAAAATAATGCTGCACAGCCATTTATGGAACACTTCCTGTGGGCCAGTCATTGGGCACCAAGCTCTGACATCATCATCTCAATTGTCACAACTACACTGCAAGATTGAAAGGTCAGAAAACCAAGGCTCAGGAAGGGGAAGACTCCTACAAGGTTACAGAGTCAGACCTGCCTGTACATCACCCACTGCCTCTCCCTGAGCTGAGGACCAGGCTTTTCTCTCCTGGAGATAAACCCCAGGCCCTGGCACTCACCTCCCTCAGGGAGAGATGAATGTCAGACAGGTTCCCCTTCGGCCCCTGGAAATGCCCCCAGTGCTCAGGGCCTCTCCCTCTGCTCCATTTGGGGAGGGTAGGCAGAGCCCTATCCTATAGAACACCCCAAGCTCAGGAGTGGGTGATGGGCTGGGGCTTATGCAGCTGGGAGGATGAACAGCCTCCCCTCGACTCCAGGTCTGCCTGAATTTAAGGCTTTCCACCACCATACAGTCTGTAATTTATTGCAGAGTTTTTCCCCCAGGGATTTAAAAACTTGTTCCTTTTTTCTTTTTTCAGTACTAGGGATTGAACTCAGAGCCTCATACATGATAGGAAAGCCCTCTACCACTAAGTTCCACCCCCAGCTCCTTTTTAAAAATATAATTTTCAGACAGAGTCTCATTACATTGTCCAGACTGACCTCAAACTTGCCACTCTTCTACCTCAGCCTCCCGAGTAGCTGGGATTACAGGCACGTGCCACTGTACCCAGCCAAAGCTTGTTTCTTGACCTCAAAGTATCTCTGCCTCAGTGGGCCTTTATGTTCCTCTGCTAGAAAAACCAGGTCACTGGGCTGGGGTCCTGTCAGCTGACAACCTCCAACTCTGAAAGGCCTGGGATGCCCAGGACCTGCAGCTGCTGACTGTGACTGTATCTGGGCTTGACCTGAACATCTGCTTCTGCATCCACAGAATAAAAATACCCTGGTCCCATTTGAGCTGTGTGCTTTTAGGCAGAACAAAAACAGAACAGGCAGGAGAGAGAAAATCACCACAACACCCAGGCAGGAACAGGCAGAGGGAAAGCCTTGAAGTCTGCACGCCGGACGGTTTGACCTCTCCCTCCCAGAATTCCAGTCACTTCAACTTCTTATATGCTGTCAAGTGGGCTGCAGTTCTTGGGGATCACCCTTGGCTCCCAGGAGCACCCCACTCTGGGCAAAGGAGGTCAGCTCTGGTCACAAGTGGTGACAAAGAATAGCTCTGGCAGGGCTAAGTGGGGTCCCTAAGTGGGGTCTGAAGCTCGCAGACCTGGCCACCCTGCTGAAGTGACTGCTGGGAAGCTTCCTGCAGCACCTGTGGTCTCCACACCACATCCCCTCCCCACTGTGGGGGCGGGGAAGCTGCTGAAATTAGTAGAGGCAATCAGAAAGTCCGCCCCCATTGTGGGTGTTGGGTTGCCACTATTGACTAACTTAGAAAGCGACATTTCTAAAAATGATGCTGGCACTGTGGGCTGCGGGCTGAGGGCAGGGGCTTCCGGCAGCGCACTGGCTTTCTTCTGTGCTTAGCTCCCCCCGCAACCCCCATGACCAGTGACCAGCCAGACAGCCCTTTCCTGGGAACAGACAATGGGAGAGGCTGGTCCAACCAGGAATAGAAAGAGTGGAGGAAGGGCCCGAGAGAGGAAGGGTGGGAGGGGGCCTGGCCCAGACTGAAGTGAGGGTGGGGCCTGGGAGATCACAGGAAGAGCAACTATGCAAGGAAAAGGAAAGGAGAGGCCGAGGTTCTGGGAAGGGACACAGGCACCAAAACAACGCCTTAGGGGAGGGGAGCAGGGCCCTGGCAGGGCAAGGGAAGGCCACAGAGCGAGCTCACTGCAGATCCTCAAAGGAGCAGGAAGTACAGTATAGCGTGGGCTCCCAGGACAGAAACAGGGCCTTCCACAATGGCCAAGCACTGTGCCTCCTGTGGACGCCTCCTGAGGCCCCCCTCGTGGTGGAGCTGGATGGGAATCCAGGAGGGCCTGCAGGAGGGAGTGCAGCACAGGAACAGAGGTCTGCAGCAAATCTGAAATAGCCACACAGAGCAAGACCAGGGAGGACGGGGAGAAAGGGAGTGTCCTGGAGCCCACCAAGCCACTGAAGCCACCCACAAGAGTTCTGCCCAAGCAGCAGACACTTGCTCAGATACTGCCCAACCTTAGAAGGCCTAAGCTGAACAGAGAGGGGCAACTGAACCTGCATACCCCGTCTGCCTGGACTCCTGGGTAGAGTTTTCCCTATGGGCTTTGGCGTTGGTTCCCGGAGGTGCAAAGGGTGAGGCAGTCAGAGGTCATCAGGAAGAAGCCCAGCAGAAATAGAGCTCAATGAACATGGACTTGGGAGAAGTCCCAGCTAGGCTCCTTCTCTCTGGGTGTGGGGCACAGTGACCTCTTCTCAGCACAAGATCCCTGAAGATCTCTGAGAAGAAGGCAAGAACCATTGCAAGACCGGAAGTTAGGACCCCTGGGTTGGGTCCCTGGTCTCCCCACAGGCTTACAGTGGGTTCCCTTTCCTCCCGGGATACTGCATCCCTAAGGAGCTCCCAGGTGGTGCCAGCTCCAGACACTGAGTGGCAGGGTAGTAGGTGTTTTTCAGAATCCTCTACATTTTTTTTTTTTTTTTTTTGGCAGTACTAGTGATTGAACCCAGGGCACTCTACCACTGAGTTTTACCTCCAGTCCTTAATATTTTATTTTTTTTAAAAATTTTGACATAGGGTCTCCCTAAATTGCCCAGGCTGGCCTCAAATTTGCAATCTTCCTGCCTTAGTCTCTCAAATTGCTGAGATTATAGGCATGTGCCCCTGCACCTAACTAGAATCCTTCTATTTCTGAGAGCTGCCTCTCAGATGCCCATTCTTAAGACTCAGAACACATCATTCAAAAGCACAAATGATTTCCAATGGCACATGTAAAATCCCAAACCAGATTCCAGAACGTGTCTGCTTCTCCTCCTCTCATTCTGTCAACACAATACCTGTTCCAGAACTGTGAAACAAGCTCACAACCACATTTTCACATATTAATGAAAAACAGTTAGAGTCACTGCCATAGGCCTTACATGTTTTCATTTTCTGCTGTTTTAGATGACCAAAGTCTACGTTGTCTTCCATTAATGCACATAATGAAAGATTAAAGAGAGTGAAGGGAGTGAAGGCACCTATGGTCTAGTTTGTTGGGCCATTTTAACAACTGAGAAAACTGGAGTGCAGAGTTGGCAGTCAGTTGTTCAAAAGGCCGGGGGAAGTTAAAAGTGGAAGAATGACCCCGATTTAGAGTCCAATGTGGAGTACAGATAGTACTAAATCCAGTTTGCTGGACTCTTCCCTTGAACTGGGTTATAATAATCCTGGTACAACTATAAGTGTTTGATAAAGGTGCTTTGAAATGGAACTGAATCCGGTTGTATTGATTTAGACTGTACTGATCACGGCCTGGAGAGAAGGAAGATGAAATCATGACAGGTTTAGAAGAAGCCCCCAAAGAGGTCTGGCCAGCTGGAGTTTCTACCAGACTACAATCTCCTCTCTGACTTCAGCCCTGGTGACTGTGGTCTTCCAAACAGAGGGTGGGGAGAGGATGTGAGCAGGGTTTCCAGGCCCAAACCCCCACCCAAAGAGAAAGTACGCAGAGGGCCGGGCCTTCCAGCGGTGGCCAGCAGGGAAATGTGAAGTGGGGCCAGGCTGCCCAGAGGCCCTGGAAGTTCCACCCAGACCGCCCAGGGAGGAGCAGCCTGGAGCCTGGCCTGGCCCTGGGGAAGGCCTCCACCCTGTGGGAGGGTAGGCTGTCAGGAAACAGCTAGAAAAGCCCCCAGTGCTGGACAGTCAGGGTAGGGGATGTCAGGACAGCCCCTCTGGCTAGGGAGGGCAGCAGCTGTAAGCATCCAGCAACAAGAGGGTCTCCTGCCAACCCCTCCACCCCAGGAGGGCAGCTCTGGGGTTCTTTCTGAGCAGAGGACTTCTTGCTTATGGAGAGGAAGGTGAGCCATTTCATCGTGGAGAATGGCTTCTAACACCCCATCGACAATTTCCTCTGCTAACTTGGGCTCTATATTAAATGCTTAATGAACCTCTCCTACCACAGCCTTGAGATCAGTCAGCTGAGATGAGGACAGAGTTCTGCCTAGAAAGGTCTACCATAGGAAGAGGTGACTTGGGAAAAAAGCCTGATTTGAGTGGGCACCCGGGGTTCACCCTAGCCCCAGGAAACAGGTGGCATCTCGGAGTGAGGATAATGATGGCCACTTAGAATGAAAAAGATTATGTCAGATATCGTCCTGAAGGCTCTCCCCTGAATCAGCTCATACAAGCCTCCCAAGATCCTTAGGAAGTAGCTGCTGTTTTTTTTTTTTTTTTTTTTTTTCTTTCAGGTAAAGAAAATGAGGCATGAGAGGTGACAAGGATTTGAAACTTGTGCTGTCACTGCTGGTTTGGTGCTTGCCCAAGGATGCAGGGAGTCTTGTGGGGAGGCAGCAGGAGCTCAAGTGGTGGTGGGTGGGGGGCACAAGGGACCACAGAGTCCCCACAGGCCTCCTCTACACAACTCTTAGCTCAAAGGAGCCCTGAGAAAGGAAAATCTGGCTTTCTTATCTCCTAGGGGAAAGGAATGCACTCTCCCGCCAGGATAAGGGGCTGTTTTGACAGGAAGTCTCCACCCTGACTGTGGGTTCCTCCCAGCCACCACTTACTCCTTCTGGCTGTCCCTGCCTCTGGCATCCCACTTCCCATGCTTAAACTCCTGACCTTACACCCCGCAAATAATCCTAACCCAACTTGTCTCCTCCTCCCAAACTGGCTGCCCCTGCACAGCTCCACTCTAGCCTCAAGTTCTGACCTGGGAGCCCACTCCCCTGCCCCACCCTGGCCTGACCACCCGTCCCAGGCAGGCAGCTGAGGGAGGGGTGGACGGGAGGAGACAGCATCAACACCCTCCTGCCAAGCACCCAGCTGAAAATACTCAAATGCCCAGAGCCCCACTCCCACCACTCAGTTCTACAGCCACGAGCAGCCCTCCCTCCAAACCAGGTTCTACCCAAATGTGCTCAGGAGTTTAGGTGGAAAGCAGAAGCTCTCTTGGAATCCCATGGCCTGGGGCTTGAGGTATAGCTCAGTATGTGCTTAGCATGCACAGGGCCCTGCATTCCATCCCCAGCAACACACACACACGTGTACAGAAGTGCTATAGCTAAAGATCCAGTGCCATAGAGGCCTAGAATATTAGCCTCAAATTCATTGTACAGATGGGAAAAAAAATTTTTTTTTTTTTACTCCACAAAATTAGCAGTTGGTCATGCACGTCCAGAACTCAGTGAGTCCAAGCTTACATCCTTCATGTTCTGTGAGTCCCCACAGGCCCTAACATGGCACTCATCTGTGTTGTGACTGCCTGGCTATTGGCCTGTTTCTCTACTAGACTATGAGCCATGGGAGTACAGGGACTTTGCTGTCTATTTCCTGGGGTGTCTCTTGTGCCTAACCCCAGGGTATGTACAAAAAAAATTTTTTTTTTACTAATAAACAATGAGAAATAACTCGTGTCCATGAATAATGAAGGAATAAGCAGAATGTGGTATATTTAGACAATGGACTATTATTCAGCCGTAAAAAGGAATGATGCTCTGACACATGCTACAACACAGATGAGCTTTGAAAATATTATGCTAACTAAAGAGCCAGATGTGAAATGCCAAATATTGTATGATTCTGTTTATGTGAAATATCTAGAATAGACAAACTCACAGGACAGAAGGTAGAGGAGAGATTGCAGGGCAGGGAGAGGAATGGGGAGTTATTGCTTAATACAGAGTTTCTGTAAGAGAAACCTTTTGGAAGCCTTTAATGGTTACACAATAGTGTGGATGTGATTTGTCCCAGTGAATTGTACACTTAGGTTAAGACAGCAAACTATATGTTGCAGTCTTGACTACAATTAACAATAAATAAGCAAGCTATTTCTTTAATAATGCTCCCTCAGGGGCATCCACCCTGCAGCCCTGCTTTAGGTCTGGCTCCTCCTTGCTTTATAGATGTGGAAAGAGGAAATGGAGGGCACTTGCTAGCCAAGGCCGTTGGGAAAGTGAAGGGCAGAACCACAGCCTCCAGATGCTTCTCGCCACCACAGACTGGAGCTTGCTGCTGCTCCGGTGGGAGTGGGCAGCTCCAGCTCTAGGCAGGACTGTGAGCCACTTGACCCGAGGCTGCTCAGGGTGGACTGGAACAGAGAGCATGTGTGCTCAGAAGTTTAAGTAAAAAGGCATGGCTCCTTTTGCTAAAGTCCAGAACCTTTTTTTAATACATGTATGAAGACACAATTGTTGTAAAAATACTTTATATAAAACCAGCAACTTGAAAAATTGTGCTCTTTATATGTAACATGAAATGAAATGTACTCTGCAAACATGTATAACAAATTAGAATAAAAATAAATTAAATTTTTTGTTATTTGTTCTTTTTAGTTATATATAACAGTAGAGCCTATTTTGACATATCATACATACATGAGTATAACTTCCCATTCTTTTTTTTTGTGGTACCGGGGATTGAACTCAGGGGCACTCGACCACTGGGTCACATCCCCAGCTATTTTTTGTATTTTATTTAGAGACAGGGTCTCACTGAGTTGCTAAGTGCTTCGCCATTGCTGAGGCTGGCTTTGAACTCGCGATCTTCCTGCCTCAGCCTCCCAAAGTGTTGGGATTACAGGCGTGCGCCACCGCGCCCAGCTAACTTCCCATTCTTGTGGTTGTACATGATGTGGAGTTATACTGGTCATGTATTCATATATGAACATAGAAAAGTTATGTCCGATTCATTCTACTGTCTTTCCCATTCCCATCCCCCCTCCTTTCCCTTCATTCCCATTTAGCTAATCCAATGAACTTCTATTCTTCCCTCCCCTGCCCCCACACCCTTATTGTGTGTCAGCATCTGCATATCAGAGAGAACATTCTTTGGTTTTGGGGATTGGTTTATATTCCACGGGGTTTTGTTCAAGGGTGAAGGTGAGAGGATTTGCAGCAAAGCAGTCAAGAAGCACAGATTTGTTGGGTGTCTCTCTCTAAACCATGCCCAACTCCCACAAAAAAAAAAAGTTAGCCAAGTCTCCCAGTCCCTCTTGGAAGCACACGTTCCCACTTTTTTTTTTTTTTTTTTTTTTTAGTTGTACACCAATGCCTTTTATTTTTACATGGTGCTGAGAATCGAACCCAGGCCGCGCACGTGCTAGGTGAGCGCTCTGCCACTGAGCCACAACCCCAGCCCACATGCTCCCACTTTTAAAACTGTCATGGTTATTAGGACCTGAGCTCTGGGAGCAGCATGTGACAGGGGGTTCCAGTAAGAGACAGCTGGCCTTGAAGAAACGGGCCTTTAGCCTGGGCTGCCCTGGGCCAGTCCTGACCTTACTGGCTCTGATCTCACCATGCACAACCTTCTGGCTCTTTAAGGAAGAAACCAGAGATACACCTGCCTGTGCCCTGTTATTCCTTTGCAAGCTTCCATGTGGCTTTGCTGCAGGTGCTCAAGGGAGTAAGGGGTGTCTGATCATCTCCCATCAGATGAGGACTCCTCAAGGTCAGGGACAAGTTCCCTCCTCCTCATGGATTCCTGGATCTCCTCCTCATCCCAAAATGAGTGCAATCACTGGGGTGCTCCATGGGCAAGGCGGCCATAAATCCTGATGGGTCAGTTCTAGCTCGCACCAGTTGTCCAGAAGTACTTGTTAAAATAGCAGGAAGTGTTCTGATGACCCTGCCCCAGAGGGCACCAGGAGGGGAACACTGAGGGAGGGAGGAGGAAGGAGGATGCGCCTCTCCCTGGCCTGGACTGAACTGCCTGGGAACCTTCCTTGTAATACAAGGTCTGGTCCTGGAACCAGCAGCCTCAGTAACACCTGGAAGCTTGCTAGATATGAGGAATCTCAGCTCTCTCCTCTCCCTCCTTACCCCATCTGCAGAATTGGAATTTTCATTTTAACAAGATCCCAGCTCTTGAAGCTTGAAATATCATCTTTTTTTTTTTTTTTTGGTACCAAGGATTAAACCCAGGGGCACTTAACCACTGAGCCACATCCCCAACCCTTTTTTGTATTTTATTAGAGACAAGGTCTCACTGAGTTGCTTAGGGCCTTGCTAAGTTGCTGAGGATACCTTTGAGCTCGTCATCCTCCTGCCTTACCTTTGAGCTGCTGAGATTACAGGCATGTGGCACTGCACACGGCTTGAAACATCATCATAAGAGTATAAACCAGGGGCCTCCAGAGACCTATTTTCCAGGATAAACAATGCTAACAACAACAATTATTATTTATTAAGCACTTTTTGTGCCAGGTATGACATTATGCTTCTTAGAAACTTTTTTTTTTTTTTTTAATTTTATGCTTTGACAACACAGCAAGGTAGGCTTTTTAGAAAAGAGGAGAGCAGGCAGAGAGGTTAAGTCCAGACAAAAAAGTTGTAGCCAAGCTGGACTTTGATCCCAAGGGTCTAACTCCAAAGCCATGGCTCTGACAACTATAGTAAATATGATACAATCTTTCAAAGTAGACTAGCAGTTACAGCCACCTGCCAATCTCTGTGGCCCACAGGTTCACTTATAGATATGCACACCCCAGGGAGGCGTTCCAGAGGCTGCCCTGTTGCCTAGCACTGGCCTGGCTATGGCTAGGTAGGTGCTGGAGTTGGGCTAACCCTGAGGCAGATGCCTCAGTGTCTCTTCAGAACTCACCTCTGAAGGTGAGTTTATGTGTTCCAGTCTGCAGAGAGCATGAAGGTCCATGACTAGAGAAACATACAAGTTGGATGATGAGCAGGCCTGGGGGACCCCTGCTGCCACAAGCTCAGGCATCTCTAGTACTAGCCTCACCTTGGTCCTAGAATGAGGGTGCAGGGGAGAAAAGCAGAGCGAGGCCCTCAGAGGTCCTTGTTATTTTATTCATCTTTCAAATATCTGATTTGGACATCATCTGCTGCCAACCCTGAGGAGGCAGCACTCTCTCACCATCTCCACCCATGGCAGATGCCCTCTATGCCCCACCTGGATAGCATCCCCAGGCTCCTGTGCTACAGAGCTGGCCTCAGCTGGGGTCTTTGCCCCACCCACTCACGGTCTGGGGTTGTGCCGTGGTTCTCTGGGTGTGCAGCTGGCCACCTCATTCCCCACTCAAATGTGTGATGTGAGGGCACATCTCCCCTGGCCCTGTGCCCCACACAGACCCACCAAGTCTCCCAACCCAGTAGGTGCTGCCAAAATGCTTGAGCCTGAAAGTGCCACCATCTGCCCTTCCATGGTCACCCAGGGAGCATTCTGCAAACTCTCAGAGCCAGAGGACACTTTCCAGGTACAAAGAGAGGAACGTAAGTTCAGCTGGCTGAGCAGCTGGTGGGGGGTACAGGCAGGATCCGGCAGACCATCCCTCAGGGTGTCACCCTCACTTTCCTGGGAACTCCCAGCTGCTCGGGGCTCAGCGATGTGAAATGGCCCTCCCAAGCCAGTGACTTCATTCACCAGGCATCCATCCCCAAGCACTGGCCAGGGAGCCCGGCTAGCCAATCTCCTCCTGCCCACAGAGCTGGAGCCGATGCAGGGACAGAAACTGGGCAGCGCTCACTTCCTCTGCAGCCGTGACCGGGTCCCACAGCCTCCTCAGCTTGTGGTTCCTATCTCTGGTCTCCAGAGCCAAATCCAGCAAATGAAAATAGTCCAATGGCGACAGCTCAGTTGTGGGGTGGATGTGGGGACTTGAAGTCAGAGGTCTAAGATTCTGGTAGGCCATTCCTTCTTCATCAAAATCAAACTCAGGCCAAGAGGGAAGCTTGAGGCACACCCACTCCTGGCTGCTCCCCCAGGCAGGGATGAAAACCTTCTAATAGGGGCCAGATCCAAAACACCAGGAAATTCGGGGTGCTTAAAATATTTCCTCCCTTGATCAGAGAAAAATTAAATGCTCAACTCATCTAATTTTTAAAAAACAAGAACCAACCACATAAAATGTTATTCCATAGGCAAAACAGATAAAAGTCATGCTTTTTTTCTGACTCAGTAGGAGAAGTGGTAGATGGTGAGGAATATTACAAGATGGTGAAATGGGGACAAAGAGGAAAAAGACAAAAAGACCAGGGAGAAAGAACAGAAAGAGAGATAGCCATAAAGCAGGAGAGAGAGGCAGAAAGAGACAAGAAGGGAAGGTAGGTTAGTTTTGAGGAATGCAGGAGATCACCAGATCCTTGGCTAGGTCAGCAGAAGTTCAGGAATCCTTACTCAGATCTGAGCCTTTGTTTACAATTCTTCACTGCTCTAATCCTTAAAAATTCCTTTCTTCTAATCCTTAATCTTTCCCCTTTCATGGTCAAGGATGACTCTGAAAATCTGGCAATAGTTCTGGAGCTTCTCCTAGAAAAATACACTTATCCACATAAAATCTTGCATGCAGTTTCTGGGGCTTATGGACTCCGTTAAAAATTACTTACTCTAGAAGCTCCTCTCTGATTGGGAGACCCACAACAGCCAAAGCAAAAACACCCCAATTGCTAGATTATACTAAGGGTGGGAATCATATGTGTACTCAAGCTTACTAACAACATTTGCTTCATTGATAGAATTTGGGGGCACAAGTACTTATCCCTAGCTACAACCCCACCAGATGGGGAAGCTGCCGCTCAGACAGGCCATTTCCCCAAGGTCATGGAATGAGCCAGAAGTAAAATCCAGGTTCTGATATTTCTTCCCTGACACCGACTGAGCAGATTTGTTTGTGCTGTAGGAATTCAGAACTGCAGAGTTCTGAGAGACCCAAAGTCTCTGGAGCAGAGAAAATAAAAAGTGATTTTCCTTTTGTTTCATGTAGAAATTTGGGAAAAAAAAATAGAAATATGTATTGGGTTTGTCTGGTTGCTGTTGTTTGTTTTAGGCCATAACTGAAGCCTCTTTATTGCCTAAGGAACTTAATAATGTGCCATGCAGAAGGAGTCACACCATGATCACAAAAGTCACGTGTAGGTTGAAAATAGTGTTCATTCAGGCAGCAATTACAGATTTACAGTTCAAATTTATTATTTTATTTACTTTGGAATGTTTTTAATTTCTTGAGATTGGAATCATAAGGTATCAGACCTTAAGAAATATAGAATTAGCCAGGCATGTTGGCACAGGCCTATAATCCCAGACACTCAGGAGGCTGAGGCTGGAGGATCAAAAATTTGAGAACAGTCTGAGCAACTTAGACTTTGTCTCAAAATAAAATAAAAAAGGACTGAGGATGTAGCTAGCTTGGTGGTAGAATGCTTGCCTCCCATATGTGAGACCCTGAGTTTGATAGAAAGAAAAAGAAAGAAAGAAAGAAAGAATTCACATTTTGGCTTCTGCCAGTTTAATGAGAGTCAGAAAGAGCCAGGAGAAATCTCATTGAAATAATAAAACCAAGAACTTGTTCTCTACAATATCCAGTGAGTGTTCATTTTCTGGAAAGCAGCTAGAGAGAAAGGGGAGAGAGGGAGGGATACAGGGAGGGGGAAAGAAAGGGGAGGTTGGAGAGAGAGAACCTTCCAAAAACTTAGAAAAAAATAGCTGCATTTGACTTGCTTATTTATTTGTTTGTTTATTTATTTAGCAGTACTGGGGAATTGAACCCAAGGGCACTCTGAGTGCCCAGCCCTTTTTGTTTTTATTTTGAGACAAGGTCTCACCAAGTTGCTGAGGCTGGCCTTAAATTTGCAAAACTCCTGCCTCAGCCCCCTAAGTAGCTGGGATTACAGGGCCTGGCAGACACTATTTCTAATCCTTATAAAATGCCCTTCCAAGGCAGTACATTTTCCATTTGACAAAAGAGCCCACTCAGTTTCAGTGACTTCCTCACAGTCTCACACAGAACAAGGAG
Organism: Tamias sibiricus; assembly: GCA_025594165.1. Classification (NCBI taxonomy): domain Eukaryota; kingdom Metazoa; phylum Chordata; class Mammalia; order Rodentia; family Sciuridae; genus Tamias; species Tamias sibiricus. The sequence goes on from CM046668.1 coordinate 70,591,582, forward strand.
CATGTATTTCAACAGAACTGATCACAAAGCACTGTCACTGGTTTTCCTACTCTGCCTTCCATTTCACAAGGGCCTGGACTATGGCCATCTTACTCCCCATTGCATCCTGAAGCCTACTCCGGGCACCCCAAGGCCAAGGCTTCAGTGACTGCATATCAGTGGGCGGATGGAAAGAGGGGCAGGAACAGGTGCCTGTGTGGTCACGCTCCCTGAGCAGCTGCCACGCCACATCAGTGGAGACTGCATTCAGACCACTTGTGTTGGGCTCCATTCTTTCTCCGCAGCTTTTATCACACTCACACAGCCGTGCAGATTGTTTTCTAGGACTGTGTCCATCTGCCTCAACGATCCTCATCCACTCTGGTTCATTTCCCAGTCACTCACTCAGCAAAGTGTAACCAAGGCCGGCCTTGTGCCAGGTTCTTTCTAAGATGCCAGATACAAAGGCAATAAGAGGTGAGTCCTGTGCTTGAGGAGTGGCGGCCCAGAAAACAATGACCTTGGTGCTTGGTCAGCTCTGTGTGCCTCACAATCCAAGGCCTACCCAGCCTTCTTATCTGCCGCATGTTCCTTTCTACCATCCCCAGTGCTTTCTTTGGTTATTTTCAGAGATTCCAAAAGATGGCCTGATTGAGGTACTCTCATCAAGAGGATGTCCTTGTGTTTTTCTCTCAGAGAACATCTCCCATGTTGGGAAGCACAAGACAAGCTCGAGGAGGGAAGCAGGGGTGTCATACAAAGCTCTTTCCTGAGCTGTGCAATGGACACAGGAGCTGGAAGAAGGCTCGTGTCTAACAGGTGAGGAGACAGAAGGTGAAGTCCCCCCACATCACCAGTGGAGCTGGGGGACCCTGGCTCCACCTCTCCCAATGCGGAACACTGTATTTATAGGACCCCTTTCCTACACAACTTAGCAACTTCTCAAAAGTGTGTTTTAAATGCCACACGCTATCCGCACTGCTTGTTTTGTAATTCAGCCAATAAATAGCACTGGGGCTCTCACAGCTAGCAGCAATGTGAGCTTGATGGAAAGATGGACAGGGACCCCAAGGTCAGACAGGCTTCAAATTCTGGCACCCTACCCAGCGCAATGGCTTACACCTGTTATCCCAGAAGCTCGGGAGGCTGAGGCAAGAGGATCGCGAGTTCAAAGCCAGCCTCAGCAACTTAGGGAGTCCCTAAGCAACTCAGTGAGACCCTGTCTCAAAATAAAAAAATAAAGGACTGGAGATGTGGCTCAGTGATTAAGCACCCCTGGGTTAAATCCCAATCCCTGGTACCAAAAACATAAAATTCTGGCACCCTGGTTTATTAGCTATGTGATCTTGGGCAAGATAGCCTCTTTGAACCTGTTTTCCAATCTTTTTTTCTTTCTTTCTTTTTCTTTTTTTTTTTTTTTTTTTTTTTTGGGTGCTGGGGATTGAACTGTTTTCTAATCTTTAACATAGGAGCAATAACTGCATAGGGCCCCTATGGGTATTGTAAGGATAAAATGAGATGTATGATACTTAGCATAGGGCCTGGCACATTGAGAATGCCAACAAACACTAGCTACCGTTACCTTCTTTGGTCTCTATACCACCTTCAAATCTTTAAGACATGTATAGCAATGTGAATTGACCCACAACTTTTCTCTCTTCTTAATAAATTATCCCAGTTTACTTTCTTCTCTGCTTATAAGCAGATATATGCAGTGTTTAGAGTTTCAAAAAGCAATGCATTTTATCTGGGCCATTTGGTAAAGAATGCCTGACAAGGACACTGTGAGAGTCTGACCTGCCAGTACACGTCCAACATATAAACAGCTGATAGCCTTTACAAGTAAGTTTGAAAATAGTAAGAGCTGGGTGACAGTTCATGAACCACTTTTCTAAATCATTATGCTTATGCTTACTCCTGAAAAAAAGAAAAAAAAAGAAGTCCTAAGTTATCAGAAAAGTGACACAAATTCTCAGAGAAGAAGGAGAAATTTCCCTTCACATCCCTAGACTCAGTATTCAGGGTGAAAGAGACTGTTGTTTGGACTGAAGACTTGGGAGCCAGACGTTATTTTCACATGCAAATGATGGTCACATCTAGGGATGATCCAGGCCCCAGGCTAGGCAGAGACCCCAGCTGTCCAGTTCCATTCTTACAATGCAGGCACGTGTGGCTGAGCTCCAGTCCCAAGATTAGGAAGCCCACCACCCAGCAATGGGAAAGGATGTGCATGATAAAGATTAAAAACACAAAGCACGCAGGAAACTGTGCAAATGAATTTCACTCAAAGAAGGTATTAGTCCTGGATCACAGATGGGGCTGGCCAGGATTTACCCCAGAGAAAGTGAACTGGTTCAAGTTCATGTGCCAGATACTGTGCCAGGTGCTTTCTTTACAGCATCTCAGGTGGCCAGGCCATCAGTGCCTGCGACCACATGGGGGTTGACATGTGTGTCTACTCACAGAGATAGTAGTACTGGAGAAACAAATACTTACAAGAGAATCTTGGAATATTTTATTATCATCATTTTGGGTCATAAACTAACAAGAGAAAAATTGATTAAGGATCTTATTTGTGAAAATAAATTTGGTTTGCTAGTGTTTAAGGAGCGTGTATGTTCCTGATGGTGGTGGTGGACAGTAGTCAGGGTGGGAGGAAGGCTGAAAAGGAAGCAAATGGAAAAATTAAAGACGTGTTTAAAAACAAATTAATAGCAGGGCATGGCAAGGCGTGCCGTGCCCATAATCCCAGAGGCTCAGGAGGCTGAGGCAGGAGGATCACAAGTTCAAAGCCAGCCTCAGCAACTTAGCAAGTTCCTAAAACAACTTAGTGAGAACCTTTCACTAAATAAAATATAAAAGAGGGCTGGGGGTGTGGCTCAGTGGTTAAGTGCCCCTGGGTTCAATCCCTGGTACAAAAATAAATAAACAAACAAATAAATAAATAAATAAATAAAACAAATTAAGAGAATGAGATCACAAAAATGGTTCCCAAATTGCATTTGGTCTCCTTCTCTATCCCATCCCCCACTACATCAGTCCAGGCTGTGTTTTCTCTTCCCTCTGAATGACCTCTCTGCCTTTGGTCCCTCTGCATTTCTGTCCACACTAACCCCAGGCAGGGTTTCTCAGAGAAAATCTCATTCAACCACTTCCCTACTTAAAACAAAAACTTACTGACCTTTTGCTCAGCTTTTATGATTTATGCATTCATGGTTCTTTTGTTTGTTGATTTTCTAACTATAAAGACTAAGAAAATCCTCAGGATAAGATATGTCATCAAGCCTCTGTTTATATCACAGGCCATCTGGGACTTCTGAATGTTGCCACATCAGTTTTTGGGGGTTTTTTTTTGGGCGGGAGCGGAGGGATACTGGGGATTGAACTCAGGGGCACTCGACCATTGAGCCACATTCCCAGTCCTATTTTGTTTTTTATTTAGAGTCAGGGTCTCACTGAGTTGCTTAGCACTTCGCTGTTGCTGGGGCTGGCTTTGATCTTGCAATCCTCCTGTTTCAGTCTCCCCAGCCACTGGGACTACAGGCACGTGCCACCATGCCCAGTTTACACCAGTTGTAACTTTTTTTTTTTTAATTCTAATTTGTTATACATGTTTGCAGAGTACATTTCATTTCATATTACATATAAAGAGCACAATTTTTCGAGTTGCTGGTTTAATATAAAGTATTTTTACAATAATTGTGTCTTCATACATGCATTTAGGTCATGGATAACTCAGTCTGCCATTATTCCTATCCCCTTGCCCCCTCTCTCCCCCCTCTTTGTTCTATTTAAAGCTCTTTCATCAGTTGTAACTTTAAGAATACTATATACTGGGGCTGGGGTTGTGGTTCAGTGGTAGAGCGCTTGCCTAGCATGTGTGAGGCACTGGGTTCAATCTCCGGCACCACATAAAAAATAAATAAAATAAAGGTATTGTGTCCATCTATAACAAAAAACATATTTTAAAACAAGAATAATATATACTATAGAGCTCAATTATGTTTAAAAAAATTTAAAGGGATGGAGGCTGGGTGTGGTCAGGCACTTTTATGGCATGCACAAGGCCCTGGGTTCTATTTCCAAAACTGCAAATTTTTTTAAATTAAAAAACACGGACACAAACGGTGTGAATATACTTTATATACAACCAGAGATACATAAAAATGTGCTCTATAATTATAATATGAAATGTAAAATATAGATATATGTATTAAATTGAATTTAAAAAAAAAAAAAAAACATGAAAAGGGCTGGGGACGTGGTTTAGTGGTAGAGCATCCCTGGGTTTCCCCTGGGTTTAATCCCTAGGACAGAAAAAAAAAAAAAAAAGGCTATAATAAAATAGCCTTTCTAACTTCATATTTGAAAATTCAACATGTGTGATAGGGGTGTAGCTCAGTGGTAGATCCCTTGCCTACCATGCATGAGTCCCTGGGTTTGATGTCCAGCACTGAAAAAAAAACAAAAAACAAATTTAATGTACATTATTCTTGGTAAAAAAAATTAATGAAAATTATAATTTAGATGATCTAATCACAAATATGAATAAAAATATACAAGACAAAAATACTGGAAGCAAATATGCTAATTATCTTCTAATTTTGCTTTCCTTTGTTTTTCAGACTTTCTGGGATGAGCATGTATTGTTTTTGGAAAAAGCAAACTTTGCTTCATTCTTCAAGTTGGCTAACTCCACGTGGCCACATGCTGAACCCAGCCCTCTCTGTACTGTCTGATGCAATCAGAGACCTTTGACACCTGTCATGCTTACAATGTCTTTTTTTTTTTCTTTCAAACATCTCTCTCTCTTTTTAAAAAATATTTATTTGTTTGCTTTAGCTGTACACAATGGGTTTATTTGTATGTGGTGCTGAGGATCGAACCCGGGTTGCGCACGTTCCAGGCGAGTGCTCCACCACTGAGCCACAACCCCAGCCCTTACAATGTCTTTTGAGGACATGAGCTGTGAGATCTCCTCATGCCCTATGACCCTCTTCCTTGGACACAATCTCTTGACCAGAGATGGAGCCTGAGGCAAAGGTGACCACACAGAGGCTGATGCCATAAGACCCAGTCCATCCAGGTCTCTCTGGGCGAGAATGATGGGAAGACCCTTAAGGGAGGCAGCAGGGGGCAGCAAGTGCCAGCTGTGGATGTGATCTGACTGCAACTAGCTAACCTTCCATCCTCACCGAGGCCTGCACTTCAAGCCCTAGGGGCCACACAACTGTTGGTTTCCACATCTCCCCTCATCTCCTCTTTTGAAACTACCATTGCAGCAGGAAACTGGGTGTGACTGAACCAAAAGAGCTTTACTTCCTTACAGTCCTCTCTCACGCCCACCCCATCCTAGAAGCCTAAGCTCCACACACTTTTCTGTACTTCCTAAAATTTTCCATGCACTTTCTCCACCTGAGTCTTCACACACATTTCATATTCTTGTATGGTCCTCCCCAGGTCACCACCAGGTGATCTGTGGGATCTCCAAGATGCTCACTGTCCTTAAAGACCTCTCTTGACATCTCAAGGTCAAGGTCCATCCACTCTCCTCCACCAAAAACATGTATATTTTCCATTATAACATTTAACCAGGGTATGATGATTATTTTGGTTAAGGGACTGTACTTTATTCTTGTATCTTTTTTTTTTTTTTTTTTTTTTATACTGGGGATTGAACTCAGGGGCACTCGACCACTGGGCCACATCCCCATCCCTTTTTGTATTTTATTAGAGACAGGGTCTCATTGAGTTGCTAAGTGCCTCGCCATTGCTGAGGCTGGCTTTGAACTCTTGATCCTCCTGCCTCAGCCTCCCAAGTGCTGGGATTACAAGTGTGTACCACCATGGCCAGCTGTTCTCATATCTTAAATGTCCAGTTTGGAGTATGAATATAGTGACATTCAAGGAAGTCTTTGGTTAATTGATTAGAATGGAAGAGAGAGGAAACTGATGGTGGTGTGGGAACTTCAGAGACGAAGGGACCAGAGAAGGACAAGGTAGAAATGTAAGAGTCAGGAAAAGGATGTTGGTAAGGCAAAACCTTAAAAGGCACCAAGAAAAATCTTTTCAAGAATAAATGCATTTTCCTAAGTAGACCATTTATCTGTTTATTTTCAGTCCTACTAGCCCTGGTGCCCAATGGGATATTCTAATTAGAAATGCTTCCAATATTATAGAAGCCTCATTGGACAATTTATGCTTTTTCCTTGGATACTATTCCCATGTGTTTCAAGTATGGAATCAGTGTTTTCCCCAGAGCAACACCTGAAACTTGTTTCTGTATAGCCTGCAAACACTCCGAAGGGGAGGAAAGTTCTTACAATAATTTCAGAAGGTTTTTACAATACTAATTCACAGTTTCTGACTGATATGATTAAACACCAACCCATGAAGTTATTATACCTACTAATAATAACAAGGATTCCTAAATATTTATTATGACATACACAGAAATCATATTGTAGCAATCTACCAAGAGAAAGATACCTTCTTTTTCTACAATATCATCCCAAAATAACTTCTAAAAAGCTCAGAAACCTTCCATTGACAAAGTGTGATTTGTATTTTCACAAATGGTCCCCAGAATCAGAAGTATAATCCACATAGTGATGGCAGCCCGGAGTACGGGGCTTTTAACTTTTCCAGAGCAAAAAAGACAACGATCCCTCATAGAAAGACATATTAATCTTCCTTAGAGATAGAAAAGTGCTGCTTTTTGTGTATGTGGTTCAGGACATTGAACCCAAGGCTCGTGCATGATAGGTAACCCGCACTCTACCACTGCGCCATACTCCCAGCATTTAAAATTTTTTTTCTTTGAGACAGGATCTTGCTAAGTTACCCAGGCTGGACTTAAACTTGTGATCCCTCTGCCTCAGTCTACCAAGCAGCTTGGATTATAGGTATGCATGTCGTGCACCACCAAGACGGGCAGTTGTCTCTTATTCTGCATCTTTGGTGTTATCATTGCCACCCTGCAGCCACATGGTGGCCCTGCACCAGCTCCACTTTCTATTCTGGGGTTATAGCTCAGTTGTAAACCACTTGCCTCACATGCCTGGGACACAGGGTTCAATCCTCAGCACCACAAAAATAAATAGAATAAAGGTATTGTGTCCATCTACAACTAAAAACTATTTTTAAAATAATGCTACTTTCTGAGGGGAAAAAGTAAATGAAATTTTCTAATTAAAATATTAAACATAGTTTGCTATCTAAAAATATTAATAGCAGATTGCTGTGTTGAGATGAAAGACTGAATACATGTACCTGATTTTGTTCCCTCTCCAAATCCCACTAATACACAGCAAAGAGGTTTTTTTTTTTTTTTTTTTTTTTTCGTTTTATAAGTAACAGAGTTTTATACAAATGTAAAGCTGTGCACCTCCAAAGCTATTACTCCAACACAGGCATTTGTTCAACTAGACAAAACATTAAAAAAAACCACACATGTGTGTGTGTGTGTGGTACCAGGGATTGAACTCAGGGGCACTCGACCACTGGGCCACATCCCCAGCCCTCTTTTGTATTTTATTAGAGACAGGGTCTCACTGAGTTGCTAAGTGCCTCGCCATTGCTGAAGCTGGCTTTGAACTCTAGATCCTCCTGCCTCAGCCTCCCAAGTGCTGGGATTACAGGCGTGCGCCACCGCGCCCGGCTTTAAAATATTTTAAAGATGTAAAAATACATTCAGAACCTAACTCCAACAAAGTTTACAGTACCTACAATAGAATTTACAGATGTCTACATAGATGACTACAATCTATATTGTAGATTGGTTCAGTTTACAGTTGCATGTATTCCCTTGTTTTCAGAAATATAATTAGTACAGGAAGGATGTCTGACTTTGGATTTTCTTGGTCTGTTAGTTGTCTCTTGTTGTTGTTGTTGTTGTTGTTGTTGTTGTTTGTACCAGAGATTAAACGCATGGTTGCTTGACCACTGAGTCACAATCCCCAACCCTTTTTATTTTTTATTTTGAGACAGGGTCTCACTAAGTTGCTTAAGGTCCCACTAAAATTGCTGAGGCTGGCTTTGTACTTGTGATCTTCCTGCCTCAGCCGTTCCAGTCACTGTGATTTACAGGTGTGCGCCACCATGGCAGGCAGTTGTCTCTGATTCTGCATCAATGAAACGTCTTCAGTGTTATCATTGCCACCCTGCAGCCACATGGTGGCCCTGCACCAGCTCCACTCCAGGAGCCACATCAGAAGAGGACTGCCAGGCCTGGCCTGCCACTTACGTGGCCTCTTCACCACCATCCAGGAGGCACCAGTGCACAGCCCTAGCCTGGCTTCGATTCCCTGATACACCCAGAAAAGAAGTTTTAAAAAGAATTTAAATCCATAAGATTGTGGAAAACAATAGAGTTACAACATGCTGGAAGCTATAAAGTAAATGATTTCATGCTGCTGATATCAGACCCAAGAAAACTGAATGTCAAGTCAGGAGAAGAAAAAAACAAGAATGTGATTCACCCCACATAAGTCTCTAAGGCCTCATGTCTCTGGATGTCGGGTCTGAGAGACAGTGTGCTGAAACAAGGAAGTCCAGGGTGGAAAGTCTCCAAGAAATTAATGGTGCGACCAGGCACCTGAGGCAACCCGACTCAGCCAAAGCAGAGATCCCCCCAGCCCTCTTCCCCTACACAGCTCCCACAGCAAGGGCCACCAGACTCTCGCCCTCCAGGTAGACTGGAAGATTCCTCTCAGGTAAAAGCTATAGGAGCAGGGGTATAGCTACAGTTCTGCTTAGCATGCCTAGGCCATGGGCTCAAACCTCAGCACCTCACAGACTTGAAAGGGTCCCCAAAAATTAGTCCACTGAGGTCCTCTTGTTATGGTGGGGGCTCCAAGGAAGTCTCCAGGAGCAGAAATGACCTTTCTCCGATGTTCTAGGGGTTTTTTGGTACTAAGGATTGAACTCAGGGGCACTTAGCCACTGGGCCACATCCCCAGCCCTCTTTTGTATTTTATTAGAGACAGGGTCTCACTGAGTTGCTAAGTGCCTCGCCATTGCTGAGGCTGGCTTTGAACTCCCGATCCTCCTGCCTCAGCCTCCCAAGTGCTGGGATTACAGGTGTGCGCCACCGTGCCCAGCTGTTCCAGGTTTCTGACCACACTACAGTGAGAATTTAAGGATACATCAGGTGCGAGTAGCATAGCAGGACACTTATTATAAAGCAGAAAGTACACACTCCAGAATGGGAGTGCAGGGGATCTTAGAGTCAGCCCATTTTGGTCTGGGTTTTTAACATTTATGCAGGGACAACAGCTAGGGGCTGAACTACAGGTGGAGTAAGGGTAGGATTATGAAATTTCACTCCAGTTTTCCTTGCACTTGCATATTGCCCTCAGGCATTCTGATCATGCTACTTCCTGCACTCAATGTCTCATTAGCATCTTAAGTCTCCGCCCACGGGTTTGCATCTTAATATTACAAAGAGGTGAGAGTCATTTCTCAGTCACCAAAGTCTCTAATGCACATATTCTCTAAAGGAGCAGCTCTTCCACGTACCCTGTGTGTTTATCTTGCAGTTTTGTTGCTTTTGTTGTTCCAAGGGCCCAGGCTGGGCTGCTCACAAGTTGTTTGTTCTGCAATCCAATTGCTTATGGACATTAGTCCCTGGAGACTCGGTGTTCTCTCTATATCCCTAAATTCCTATCTCACTCTCAGGGAGCTCAAAACTGATGAGACCCAGCTGTGCCTAGTCCTTCCAATCAGCTACCTATCTTTCCTCCTAATTTTGAGCAGAAATCTAGGATCTGACAAATTCCTCTAACACTAAAGATAAAGACTCAACCAATACAGAAAAGACAACTTAGAGGAAGCAGAAACTATGCAGAAATCAGAAAAATTTTTAAATATATATATTAATAAATCCTTTGAGAGAGAAAAGAATATTGCATCTATGAAGGGGCATGTTATTAAACTAATGAAAAGAAACTCAGGAAACTAAAAAACGGATCGTGAATCAGAATGTCTTTGGAATTCTCAACAGCAGTATTAGAAGCAAAGAGACAAGTTATCAAAAAATCTAAGTCTGGCATGGTGGCACAATCCTGTAATCCCAGCATTTTGGGAGGCCGAGGCAGGAGGACTGCAAGTTCAAAGCCAACCTCAGCAACTTAGTGAGGCTCTAACCAACTCAGTGAGACCCTGTTTCTGAACAAAATATTAATAGGGGCTTTGTTTTTACATTAAAAAAAAAATGGTTCAGTGGTTAAGCACCCCTGGGTTCAATCCTTGGACCAAAACAAACAAAAAACCTGAAGAAAAATAATTTTCAACCTAAAATTTGATGTCCAGCCAAACTATCAGTTGATTGTGAGGATAGAATAAAGCTTTTCAGATCTTTATTCACTCATAGGATTCAAAAAAGGGAAATCCAAGAGAGAGAGGAAGAGATAGAGACAGAGATAGACATAGAGATAGAGATAGATAGATAGATAGATAGATAGATAGATAGATAGATAGCAAGAGAGAGAGAATGGTGAACAGAAATCCTGGGATGACTGTGGTAAAGAGAAATACAAGGTTCCTTCCCAGACTGAGCAGTGTGACTAAGGACTCCGAGAGCTTTCATCACCAAGATCCCTGCAGACTGCACCGTTTTTAACCTGAGGTCAGAACACTCAGGTGAGTCTATCTGTGATTCTGATCTGTTTCGGCTTATCTTGATGTGAACTGATAAAGTCGCTGCTCCCCCTTATCACCTTGCTTCACCCCAGGAAGTGTTGCACTCTGACCTACTTCCTGTGGGCCAGAGCTTAGAGGCAGAAATGCAGAGCAGCTTACTCCCCTAACATATTCTCTCCACACCTATGGAACCAACATCTTCTACAGTCCTTCCTGCTATGCTAACCCTGCACAGAAGGAGACTCTGATTTGTCCTCAACAATTCAAAGTCGGTGAGGCCACAAGGAAAGAAAGGTTCATAAACAACTAGAAGTCAAATAGTGACTACTTCTGGTGGAGAAGTAATTGGGAAGGAACAACAGTGCTGGTCATGTTCTATATGTTTTATACATGCTCCTAGGTTGAAGATATGTTTTGTGATAAAATAGCTTAGATTAATTCTAAAGTTTAGAAGGAGTAATGTTCTTCTCCAGGTTTAGAAGTGAATCTCAACCTAATTTCTTTTTCTGCAAAGTGCTGTACTTTTATAGAGAAAAACATGTTTACCTTTATGAAGTAATATATCCATTCTGTAAGACTTGAGAATACTATCAGTAAAGACTTTGAGAATCTCTGAGTTTTTGTAATTTTAGACATAACTGGTGTTATGATTTGAATATGAGGTGTCCCCCAAAAGCTCCCATGTTCATGCAGGAATGTTCAAAGGTGAAACGATTAGATTGTAAGAGGTGTAGTCTTTCCTACTAACTGGATGGTAATGGACTAACTGGGTGGTAAGTGTAGGCAGGTGGGGCATAGCTAGAAGAGATGGGTCACTGGGGGATGCCCTAGAAGGATTCATCTTCCCTGTGGCCCCTACCCCCGCCCGCCCCTGCTTCCTGGCTGCCACGAGGTGAGCAGTGCTCTTTCACCACACCTTTCCGCCATGATGTTCTACCTCACCTTGGGCCCAGAGCAATGGAATCAGCCTACCATGGACTAAACCTCTGAAACCATGAGGCAAAAATAACCTTTTCCTCCTCTAAGTTGTTCTTGTTGGACATTTTGTTCACAGAGATAAAAAACTGACTAACACAAATGGTATCATTTCATAAAAACTGACATCAAGTCTAGATTAAAATAAGTCACGTCCAGAAGTTCCAAATCTCTGGCTTAAGGCCCAGGTCTAAGCCCATCAGATCCTCAAGAGGTTATAAAATGTAGTGGGTAAGAGCTGAGGCTACTTGATTCTCATCTCCACCCATGATTTACCACTTAACCATCTCAGTTTCCCCATTTGTAAGATGGGAATAATCACAGTACACTTCTCTTTGTGAGAATTAAACGAATGAATACATGGAAAGAAGAAAAACAACGCTTGGCCTATAGTACAGATTAGCTGTGGGGGCTGGGGTTGTGCTCAGTAGTAGAGCACTTGCCTAGCATGTGTGAGGCACTGGGTTTGATTCTCAGCACTGCATATAAATAAATAAAATAAAGGTCCATTGACAACTAAAAAAATATATTGAAAAAAAGAGAGATTAGCTGTTATTCTTATCACTATTACAGATAAGCAATTGCCTGACCATACATGATGACTATCTTTCTACAAAAGTTCTTTCCATCCAAAGTTCCACGAGCATAGGGTCTTGCTGCACTCAGTCTTCCTTGTGGCTGCCTGGTGTCCGAGTTTTTATGATCTTCCAACCAGCCACTAACCACAGAGTGCGGAGAAGCAGGTGGTGTTTGTAACTACTTATCTTAAGATGTGGATCCCCGAAAGGTGCAAACTCAGCTTTGCCTCTGCCAACTCATCAGGCCCCCCTCACAGGAAGTAGAGTCTGAGGTGTGTGTGACAGCTCACTGTAAACAAACACAGGTAGAACTCCAGGCTGCACGGTGGCACAGAGCAAAGGGCTCTGGATTAGGGATCTGGAAAACTGGGTTCCAACAGTGGCTCTGTGTGACCCAGCTAATGTCACTCGACCTCCCTGTGCTCCCACATAGAATATAAGCACATCATCCAGACTCCCAGATTCTTGGACTCGTAAGTGCATATTGGTTCTCCCTTAAATCACGTGTAATTAACGCAGGGGAAGGCAGGTCAGCCGCAGGGCAGCGAGTCTCCTGAAAACACAACTAATCATCCAAATCTGACTTCAGGGCTAGCGCTGGCCTGCTTGGGTTTCCCATCCCCTTGTCTACGCAGAGCCCACAACAATGTTATCACTTTTTAAAACATATGCCTAAACTCATTCCTTTTCCAGACAATTGGCAGGTGCCCAGTTAATAGATTATTCCACCAGACAGTTGAATGCATTGGCCATTGGTCAAAAATGAGATCACCGAAATCCTATGTGCTAAAACTGGAAAAGCCTGATGAGAAACAATTGTCTATTTTTTTTTAATGAATAGAAATCTATATTCCCATACCATATCCCTAAATTTGCCTTGCCTGGTGCATGACTCAGGAGCAAAGGAGGACTTTGTTCAAGGTCCCTTGGTTTTGTTCTTTGGCCCCATATGCTAGGAGTGTGAAGGTCCATGTGGGTTTCACATCAGCAAATCCCCAACCAGATTCCAGCTGATCTGCAGGAATTTCTGACCAACATCACCAGATCCCTGATCTTTCTCTCAAACCTGCACAGTTGGAAGGAACAGGTCAGGAAGGTCCTTGTCCCTGTTATCTGGATTCTCATTTAATTTAACTTACTCATTCACATACGTTCAGGGAATACAAGTAATAGAAAACTCAGGAACTGAGATAAAAGGAAGGTTCTAGGGAGTGCAGAGCTGGTGTAACCAGAGGCTAGGGCATCTTCCCAGCACGTAGGCATTCACAGACAAAATTCACCCCTGACCTGCATCAGGTAAGACACCTACAGGCTTTACCAGTGACTCATCCACACTCTTTCATCAAGTCTTTGATGCCTCCCTAAACATCTCCACTCCTTCCAAAAGAATAAGAGAAAGAAAGAAATCCCAGGAGGAAAACTTTTCAAAGCTGCAGTTTCTTCCCAGCTGCAACCCTTCCTTCCTTCCTTCTTCACAAGAAGGTCTCACTGAACTAGCAGTTGGACCGCACCCTGGGCCGGGCCCTCCACACAGGCATTGTGCGATCCACTGCCAGCTGCCACATGTGCAGACGGAATACCTGAGAGCCGCTGCCAAAACAGGAAGGTCGGCGCCTCTCAGGAGGGAGGCCTGGGGAGCATCCGTTGCCCAGTGACTGCAGATAAGAGGCCAAGGGGCTAGGATGCCACACCTCTGCTGGGGCTCCAGAGCCCTTCCCTGGTGCTTTCTTCGTTCTATGTGATTCATTTTTTTATTCACTCACTCAACAAACGCAGAAAGCACCTAGTATTATGCTGGTATTGTGGGGGACAGAGAGATGACAACTATATCCCTGTCCCCCAGGGCACTTGTGTAGCTGTGACAGCCCACTCAAGGGACAATTGTGACACCTCACACTCCTCCTGAAGCCCCCAGTGGAACCATCTCTCTGCCATCCCAGCGGTGACCCCTGCAGCTTGTCATCACAAACAAACAAAGCAAATGGGGGTAGAAACAAGGGGGACAGGTAGAGAGGGTCAACCTCATCTCCCCAGTTTCCCTTAGCACTAGCAAGGCTTCCAGATTCACATCCAGTTTCTGGTCTCAAGAACTTGTCTTGGAGCTGAGGTTGTAGCTCAGTGGTGGAGCATTTGCCTAGCACATGTGGGGCACTGGGTTTGATCCTCAGCACCACATAAAAAAGGAACAAATAAAATAAAAGTACTGTGTCCATCTACAACTCAAAAGAAGAAAGAAAGTAAGGGAGGGAGGGGGAGAGGGAGGGCGAGAGAGGGAGAGGGAAGGAGAGAGGGAAAGAAAGAAATGAAGGAAGGAAGGAAGGAAGAGGAAGGAAGGAAGAAAAGAAGGAAGGAAGGAGACAAACTTGTTTTGTTGCAGCCAATCGGCAGGCTGGCCATAATAACTGGAATATGTTGAACCCCAATTTAGTGGATAAAGACACCCACAGATTTTATCAGTGGAAGGCGAAACCTTCCATGCTGCATACCTCTGTATCCTCCAAAAGTCTGCTCATCACCAGTGTCTATAACACAACAAGTCTTTAGCAAGATAATAAGTAACTTTCATACTTAATAGTAAAATTTTTGCTTTACAAAGAGGAATTAGGACAGTAATCGGAAGGTTGGGACAGAAACCCCCATACAGTAGCTCATTCCAGGGATCCAGCCACAGATAGGGGCTGAAGGAAAGAGATCAGAGGAGGAAACCAGAAAATGAGAAAAGCGACAAAAGGAGTCAGAGAGGCTGGAGAGGAAAGAGGAAGGGAAAAGAGACAGGGGCAGTGTACAACAGGGCTAGAAATGCCAGCTGTTCCGTCTCAAGTATTCTGCATCTACTTCGAGGATTTGCTCCTCTCTGCTGTTCCAAGAAAGGGCTGGACACTGCGGCCCTTTCTGTCTCCCCCCTCTAAGGCACTGCTCCTGCATCCCTGAGGTAGAGAAAACATCCCTGCTCAGCCCCCTCACCGTCATTGGTGAAAGTCTTTACTGCACCACACCACTCGCCCCACAGCCCAGAAGTAAAGGCCAGGACACCACAGACATCTCACTCACGGGAGCTCACGTTCCCTGATGGGGCCTCTGTGGGCACAGAGCTGAGCAAGCTGCTCGGGGACGAGGCTCTCTAGCCCTAGGTCAGGAAACAGTCAGAATCACAACTCCACACAGAGGCCATCCTAGGCACTGCAGGGCCCTTCCAGGCAGGCCTGGCCACAGCCTGGGAAGCCTTTCCTGGCACAGCCAGGGGGCCGCCCTCCCACCACAGCAGGCAAGGAAGAGCTGACCTGGATGATGACAGGACACAGCCATTGTGGTAACTCAGCAGGCTTCCTCTCAGGAGGAGGGCAGAGCTCCAGGGAAGGTAAGCCGGGGCTGAACTCCCACACTGGGGGCCAGGTGGGGGCCGGAGGGCCTCCCTCACGGTTTGACTGCACCCACTGGGGCAGAGAGGCCTGGCATTGCCATCTTTCACTTAGTAGGTCATTCCTTGAACAAACATTGACCAAGTCTCTCCGGATGCCAGGCTCTGTACTTTCCAGGGGACCCAAGCCTTGTCCTCCCCACAAGTGCAGGCCAAGTTCAAGTTCCAGGGTAGCAGACCTGCCGCTGGCTGTTCATTGTACCTGCAAGGAAGAGCCATCACGGAGCTTCTGCAGCCTGCTCTAGCAGGAGGAATCTTAATCTTTAGCTACCCACTGTGTATGTTTATTTTTATCAGAGAGTTTGTTCTGTTTTTGTTTTTAAAATACAGAATAGTGCAAAACGCCTCTTCCTGTGAATTAAATTCCATCTTCACAAATATCTCTTTCCCCCACCAGAATCAGCACTTTCCCCGACAGTTCCGGCCCCTCCCATTGCCTTACCTGTTCCCACGCTGCCTACAGCTTTATATCCCCCCTAGCCACGCCTCCAGTCACATTGCCAGCCTATTGGTCACCTCCATGTGGCCTTGCGGAAACTCTGAGGTGGACCTGGCCATCTCCCCTACACCTTCTCCTGCTGCCCCGGTTCCCCCACCCCCACCCAGTGCCTGAGGCCCCAGCCAGCCAGCCCTGGGGTCAATGCTGTCCCTTCCCCTGCTCCACCCCACACCTACCAGTCTCATCCCTCTTCCACCCACCCTCCTCTCCCAGCCCCAGAGGCTCCCCAGGATTATCCCAACAGCCACCCAGGGGGCTTCCTGCCTCTGCTCTTCATCCCTAGCCCACATCATTTTCCACACTGAGGCCAGAGGAATCTAAAATACAAAACTGAAGCCCATTTTCCCACTGTCCCAAGAGAAAGCTCAAGGCCCTCAGTGCAGTGGACCGGGCCTTCCCTGAACTGACTCTGTGGCCTTTCTGTCTGCCTGTCACCACCACCCTCCCTGTCCCCTGGCACAGCTGGCTCTCCCACTGCATGGGCTGCCCTCCCTGCAGGCCCTGCTTTCTTCTTTTCCTCTGGTTAAATTCTGGTTCCCTAAACGCTCAGGGATAATCTCTGGAAAGACTTTCCTGACTCTCCAGCTATGTTAGGAGCCCCAGGGATCCCCAGGTCCCTGTGCAAATCTGTCACAGCACTCACCACTACCTAGTAACATCTCTGGGTCTCCCAAGACAGCATGAGCAGTTAAAATGAATGAAATGCCACAGGAGGTAGTAACATGGATACATCCCAAAATTATGTTGGGTGAGAAAAGTAATTTGCAGAATCATTCATTCACCATTCAGTATTTTATCAAATGAATCCATGCAGTATAATAAAAATGTATGTAAATTCTTTAACTGCTAAACAATAGTAGTGATTGCTTGGGGCCATCTACATGTGGTAGAAAAATAAAACACACGAGGCGGTGGATGTACATGAGCCTCAGTATCAGTGGTCGCCTAGGGGACAGGAGGGGGTGGGTGAAAGTAGGGCTGAAATTGTATCTGTGGTGTTTTTTTTTTTTAATATATTTATTATTTAGTTGTAGTTGGATACAATATCTTTACTTTGTTTATTTATTTTTATGTGGTGCTGAGGATTGAACCCGGGCTACGCATGTACTAGGCGAGCACTCTACCACTGAGCCACAACCCCATCCCTCTGTGGTATTTTATTTAGTTTCACTTTTAATACAGCTCCCAAGCTAAAATTGGCAAATATCTATTGGATTTGGATGGTAGATAATGGGTATTTGTTATATCATTTCCAACATACTTGAACTATTTTATCAGTACATTTAAAATTTTTTAAACAAGAAACCTGAATGGCAAATGCTCTCATTAATTTCCCAGGGGCCTGGGCAGACTCCTACAGCTGCTGACCCCAACAGGTCTGCATGGGCATAGCTGCCACTCTGAGATGGGCAGAAATACCATATAAAGAAGTAAATCTGACATACGTGTGTGTGTACACGTGTGCATGCATGTGAGTGTGTGTGTACCTTGTGTATGTGTGTACCGTGTGTGCTGGTGGGGATTAAACCCAGGGTCTCATGCATGATAGGCCAGTATTCTACCACTGAGCTATCTTCACAGCCTTTTTTTCTCTTTTTGTTAAAAAAAATATTTTTATGGTAGATGAATACAATTTTTTTTTTTTTTTTTTGTGGTACTGAGGATTGAACTCAGGGGCACTCGACCACTGGATCACATCCCCAGCACTTTTTTTTTGTATTTTATTTAGAGACAGGGTCTCACTGAGTTGCTAAGTGCCTCACCATTGCTGAGGCTGGCTTTGAACTCGCGATCCTCCTGCCTCAGCCTCCCAAAGTGCTGGGATTTCAGGCGTGCGCCACCGCGCCCGGCAGATGAATACAATTTTATAGTAGATGAATACCTTTATTTTATTTTTATGTGGTGCTGAGGATTGAACCTGGTGCCCTCACACATGGTAGGCAAGTGCTCTACCAACTGAGCTATAACCCTAGACCCATTCACAGCCTTTTTTATTTTTTATTTTGTGAAAAGGTCTCACTAAGTTTCCCAGGCTGGCCTCGAACTTGTGATCCTCTTGCCTCAGCCTCCTGAGCAATAGTATTACAAGCCTGCACCACTGTGCTAGGTGCTCACTATTTGTTTCTGTGCATAGGTGGACAAGAGAGTAAGTAAACGGAGGAGGGAGAAACAGAGGATGCAAACTTACTTGTCTTTAATTCGAGATGGTGCTCAGATACCCAAGCAGAGATCCAGTAGGAGTTGTTCACATGGGAGCTGAGTTTGAGAAAGCTGGAGAAGCAGTTGGGCCAGGGCAGTAGTGGTCGAGGAAGGTCCCCTCAGATGAGAGCAAAGGAGAACACAGGGGTAACAGAGGACTGAGCCCTGTGCTCTCCCTGCCCACATGAGGGGACAGGATGACCAAGAAGAGAGATAAGACAGTGTTGTGTCCTGGAAGAAACGGGAAGAGAATTTCAAAGCAGCATGGCTAGTCGATGATGCAGAAGAGGTCAAGAATCAGAAATGAGCACGAGTCCTGGATTTGGAAATCAAGAGGTCCCAGGAGCCTCAGAGAGAAATTTCAGCAGCAAGGAGAGGCAAGCATGCTTGCTTCATCCCCTTTATAGCTCCCAGCACTGACACTGACCGTCACGAGCCAAGCACAAGCCTCTCCCTCTCCAAGCAGAAGCACTTCCCACCTGCTGGATGCAGCATGAGATGAACTTGGCCCTGCTGAGCTCTGTCCCACTGACCCTCCTCATAGCAAGTGACAGAGCCACAGCAGAGCAATGTGCTGGGTGGGCGTGGGGAGGGGGATACCACAGAGAGAGGCTAAGCAGCTGCCTTCCTAGATAACCAAAAAAGTAAGCTTAGAGATGCATGATTTCATTTCCAAATGCAGAACACAGGATTAAAATGGGCCACATGTCACTTTATTTTCTAAAATGTATTTTCTCTATATTTTCCTGACTTTTATGGCAATAGGATCATTTTGGCATGACACTCATCTTACATAAATGAAAATATGAGCCAAAAAATGGCATTTTAGGAGCGTTAAGCCAAACAAATGCTTGAGAGTGTCTTGTTTAAATTGTCAAGTTAAATAGCTTTTTATAGTAATGAAGCTCTGCGTCTTCACAGTCTTGTGCAATGGTGCTTGTTTTGAGGGAAAAAAAAAAAAAAAAAAAAAAAAAAAAAACAAGACAGGAGGTGGAGAAAGAAAGAGGGACCAATGCTGCCAGTCAAAGCAGTTGGGAGGTGAAGAAATAGTGGTGATGAGGAAGATCCACGGCTGTGAGATCTGGAGATGAAATAAGAGATGTGACACAAAGAGGATGGCGTAGATAGAGAGCTTAAGATGGAAGGACATAGAGGAGGAAAACATGTGCCAGATGACAAACACTGGACTAAATGAAAGTCTACAGCCTAACTATGAGGCCTCCAGTCCCTCCTCCTACCTTTCCCTGTTCCCAGAACTATAGCAGCCACACACAGGTCCCTGGAAGGAGATTAGAGAATTCCTCTTTGGAAAAACACGAACTGCACCAGCAGTAAGATCTACAGAAACTGACTGTATTAATCTATTTTCTTTTACTATAACAAAATACCTGAGGCTGGGTACTTATAAAGAAAAGAGGCTTATTTAGTTTATGGTTTCAAAGACCAAAAATCCAAAATTGGGTGGCCTCATCTGTTCAGCTTCTGGTAAGGGCCCCCTTTGTTAGATCACAACACGGCAAAGAAATGGGAAAGGAATCGGCTGCATACAGAAGGGGCCACGTGTGCGGGTTGGTTAGTAGGTTGGCTGGATGGATGGATGAATGGATTTATTTGTTTATTCATTCATCCATTTATATGCTGCTGGGGATTGAACATGGGGCGTCACACATGCTAGGCAAGCATTCTACCACTGAGCTGCACCCCAAACCCTGATCTTACTTTAAACGATCCACTGTCATGAGAGCGAAGTCCTTCTACAAGCAAGCTTCAATCCTTTTGGAGGACTGTGCCCCCTGTGACCTAATTGCTTTCCACCAAGTTCCACTTCCAAGAGGTTCCACCACCTCTCAATATCACTGTGCTGGGAGCTAAGCTTCCTGCATGGGGACCTTTGGGGGAAACCACATCTATCCCATAGTGCTGACATCTGGGAGTCTTCCCAGGAAACAGCCCAGTGCGCACTGGGTCGCCCCACCAGCCAACTGCCCTGCACTCAGGGTGTACACACACAGCTTCTCATCTGCTTTTAGTGCCTGATTATTAAAAATGAATCAACAACCAAGGGCTATCAAACATTTGAAGAAAGTTGGCAGCAATTAACAGGGAGAATAAAATACCAGAAAAGAAGAATCTGGGGCTGGGGTTGTGGCTCAGCGGTAGAGCGCTCGCCTAGCACGTGTGCGGCCCGGGTTCCATCCTCAGCACCACGTAAAAACAAACGCATTGTGTACAACTAAAGCAAATAAATAAATATTAAAAAAAAAAAGAAGAAGAAGAATCTGGACAGGGACAAGGGGACAAGAGATTCAAAATAAAACCTTTATATTTTATAGTCTAAAAGAGTCAGAAAGAAATATTATATCCATGAAATAAGAACAGGATGTGATTTTAAAATTAACAATCAGAGAACAAGGATCTCTTATCAATTAATGATAGACAAGATAAAAAATGTAGTAGAAAGGTAGAAAGCAACGCTGAGGAAAGCTCCCATAAAGTGGGGAGAAGGGAATATATATAAGCTACACAAAAGAGAAGATTTAAAAAATAATAATAAAAGAAAGTTTAAATCAAGAGTTCCAACATCTAACTATGGTAGTAATTCCCTCCCATCCACAGGGACCCCAGTGGACACCTGAAACTGCAGATACTACTGAACCCTATGGATATTATGTTTTTTTTTTTTTAATATGTTATGGTATGGATATGACATGTCACCCAAAAGCTACTGTGTTAATGCAGGAGGTGAAATGATTGGATTATGAGAGCATAACCTAATCAGTCCCCCTAGTTTGAATGGACTCACCAGGTGGTAACTGTAGGCAGGTAAGGTGCAATTGGAGGAGATCACTGGGGGTATTCCCTGGAAGGATGCATCTTCCTGCAGCTACTCCCTTTTGCTCCCCACACCTCTGTCTTTCCTGAGCATCATGAGTAAGCAGTGCTTCTCTGCCATGCCCTTCTGCCACAATGTTCTGCCTCAACTTGGGCCCAGAGCCATGGAGTTGGCCAACCATGGACTCTGAAATCTTGAGCCAAAATAAACTCTCGTTCCTCTAAGTTGTTCTTGGTTGGTATTTTGGTCACAGCAATGAAAAGCTGACTGACACAACATATCTATGATTAAGTTTAATTTATAAATTGCAAAATAAAATATTAACAAAAAATAATAAAATAGGACAATCACAAGTCTTATGAATTGCTTATGAAACATCATTTACGAACACTTATGAACTGCTTATTTCTGGAATTTTACATTTTCCACCAAAACTGTGGAAAGCAAAACTGTGGTTATGAAGGGACTACTAAGGGCTGGGGCTGTGGCTCAGTGGTAGAGCACTTGCCTAGCACATGTGAGGTACTAGGTTCAATCCTCAGCACCACATAAAAATAAATAAATAAAATAAAGATATTGTGCCCATCTAAAACTAAAAATTAAAAAAAAGGGACTACTATTGTCAGAATTCAAGGGGGGAAAATGTAGGAAAACAAAACAGAGGGGAAGAAATTCTCCAAGAAATAAATAAAAATCCCAGATTGAAAGTGCCCAGGGCAATGAATCAAATTTTCATCATGAAATTGTAGAATATCATGGGTAAAGGGAATACCATGACTACTTGGAGGAGAAGAAACAGGTTACCTCTCACAAACAGAAACCAGAATAACACCAAACTCCTGATGCCACTGAATCGGTGCTAGAAGATGAAGTGATAATGACTCCAAAATTTATGAAAAACTATTTTCTACGTAGATTTTTATATCTCCTGTCAGTTACAGTTAAGGTAGAAAAGGGATATTTCTACTACAGGCAGCCAGGATGACCTGGGATCCAGAGAACACGGAGCAACCCCTGGGAGCGGAGCAGTGAGGGTGAAGACCCAGACCCTGAGATCATCCATCCAGGAAAAGCAATGCCGAGGAGAGAATCTCCAACATGGAGACCCTAACAGAGGGAGCACTAGGGGAAATGCCCGTAAGGATGAAAGCTCTATGGAACACTTTTTAAAATGGTAATAAAATTCTAGAAAATAAAGTAAATAAAAAACAATGGAATGTAGTGGTTTGAGTGGTGACCCCTAAAAAATGTCCACCCCTTGACCCTAGGAAACTACAAATGAGACCATATTTAGAAAAAGGGTCTGCAGTTTGCAGATGCACTTAGGGACCTTTAGGTGAGATTAGCCTGGATTATCTAAGTCAGACCTGTTTCCAGTGATGATTTGTCCTCACACAGCACACACAGGCAGGAGGAGAAGGTCATGTGGAGAAGAGGCTGAGGAAGGAGTACCAGGAGCACCACTGCCACAAACTGGAAGAGGCTCAGAAGGATCCTCCTCTGGGGACATCCAGGGAGACTGGCGCTGCCTGAAAGACCTAGGATTTCAGACTTACAGCTCTAGAACTGTGAGAGAATAAATTTCTACTGTTTTAAGCCCCCAGGGTTGTGGTAGTTGTTGGAGCATGAAGTGTTTAATTTCTTTTTTTTTTTTTTTTTTTTTTTGGTGGTGCTGGGGATCGAACCCAGGGCCTTATGCATGTGAGGCAAGCACTCTACCAACTGAGCTATCCCCAGCCCCTGAAGTGTTTAATTTCAAGAAAAGCCAGAAAATACACACACACACACAAAAAAAAAACAAGTACCAAATTTGGCTCAAAAAATGAATATTTTTATGTGCATATATTACTTTCATTACATATAAAGTCAATTTTAAAAGGACATATTAGGGGAGAAATTTCAACATATATAACAAACATTGTCTGTCACTAATGAAAACTAAAATATTTGTTTTGTGTGGATTAATGGTTAAGGTAGAAGAGCTTCTGTAAATCATTAAAGAATAAGATAACCTAATGGAAAATAGGGAAAGAATATAGACAATTCAAAGAAAAAGAAGCATAAGTGGAAATAAAATATGAAAAAATTATCCTCACTAATGATTGAAGAAAAACAAATTTAAAAGATTACCTTTTATTTTTTCCACCTATCACAAGACAGAAATCTAAAAGATTAAACCTACCCAATATTTCCCAAGATATGGGGAATCAATAACTCTTTGTGTACTGTTAGTGAAAGTTCAAAATGGAACAACCTTATTGGAAAGCAATTTGGCAGGATCAAACAAAATTTAAAATGTGCTTGACCTTTGTTCTATGAATTCTATTTATAAGACTTAATCCTGCAAAAATAAGCTCCAACTTTGGTACCGCATGTTCACATTGACATTTGAAATGACCACAAACTAGAAAAATCTAAATAACTACCAATAAATTAATCTTTCATTACAAAGAATTTTAAATTTGTAAAGTGGAACACCTTGCAGGCATTGAAAAAGGATGAGGGAATCCTAAACATACTGACATTGGTATCCATGATATGGAATGGAATGGAGGGGAGCGGGCAGTAGCAAAACAATGTGGAATTTAATTACATTTTTATAAAGAACTATGCTGTATGTGTTATGTGCATGCACACCTGCATGTGTGTTCATACATGTGTAGAAAATAGACTACAAAGACATGTGCTCCTCTAACGCCTGCTGGAGTGTAAGAATAAGAGAATGGAATGAGAGGAGGAAACTTTTACTCTTCAACTTCATACATTTCAGAGAGTGTGTGTGTGTGTGTGTGTGTGTGTGATTGAACTCAAGGGCACTCAACCACTGAGCCACATCCCCATCCCTATTTTGTGTTTTATTTAGAGACAGGGTCTCACTGAGTTGCTAAGTGCCTCGCCACTGCTGAGGGTGTCTTTGAACTTGTGATCCTCCTGCCTCAGCTTCCCCAGCTGCTAGGATTATAGGCGTGAGCCACTGCACCCGACCATTTCAGGATTTTTTGGTTTTTATAAAACAAGAAAACATTCATTCCCTTTAAATTACACATGCAGAGGAAAATGCAGTGTCCGTGTATTAAAAGACAATTTTATTCTGATTTTAAAATTAATTACCTTAGCTTTAAAATGTGCCTGCAAATTCATTGAAACTTATCCATTTGAAAGGTGGAAACTAATTCTCCTCCCTTCAAAGGAGATTCAGTGACTCACTCTAACACATAGGTCATAGAAGCAGTGCCACTAAGTGGCTTCTGAGGCTAGATGATAAAAAGGAGCTTTCAGCTATTCTTTCTGATTGTTTGCTCTGGTCGGTCAGCCCTTGTCTTGAGGACACTCAAGCAGCTCTTGAGAGAGAACCACATAAAGAGGCACTGAGGTCTCCCAGCAACCACCACCTGCCAGCGAGACCTCCAGCCCCAGTTGTGCCTTCAAATGACCACAGCCGGGCTGACAGTCACTTGGACCTCACAAGAGACCTGGAGCCCAGACTGTTAGAAAATGTTAGGACAAGAAGTTACCCCGGAACGCCATGCTGAAAAGGGACGGTTTATTGGGGTGCCACGTGGTGTGGCAGGGGGCAAAAATGGCTTGGAGGACAGGGAAGGTAAGGGGCAAGGGAACAGGGACAAACAAGGGCGGACAGGGACAGGCGCGAACATAGAGCGGTTTCAGTCTGGGGCTGGCTTAAATAGCAAAGTGGTGGTCAGAGAGCCCCCTGGAGTGATTCCTTGCTCTGTAGGCTGCCGGAGGTCAGGAGGTGGAGGCCAGGGCACCTGCTAGTCAGGTTCTATGGCCAGGCTGAGACACCTGGGAAATGTAGTCTTTTCACAAAGTACCTGGGAGGTGTGGCCTTCTACCTGGGAGGAGCAGCCTCCCTGCCGGGAATCCAACACTGACCACCAGCTAAGTCACACCCACATTCCTGCCCACAGGGAAGGCTGGAGATAAATAAATGTTTACTGATGTTTTAGGCAACTACATTTTCAAAAAATTTGTTTGATAGCAATAGGTTATAAACATACCAACCCCCCTCTGGAGAGAAGTGGGAACAAAATGGCTGAAGAAGGTAACTTCCATCTTTTAAAATACTTTCTACATTTAAAAAAAAATTGTTTTAATATTTGTTTTTAGTTGTAGATGAACACAATTTATTTATTTATTTATTTTAATTTAATTAATTAATTTATTTATTAATGGTGCTAAGGATGGAACACAGTGCCCAACACATGCCAGGCGAGTGCTCTACCACTGAGCCACAACCCCAGCCCCTACTTTCTACATTTTCACATTATGTATTTCAGGATTGTTGTTGTCGTGGTTGATGATATTTAATGAAAGAAAAAGAAATAAAGTTCAGCTTAGTTGTATTTAAAATATTTTTTTTTTCTGATTTAAAAAGCAACACTAGGGGCTGGGGTTGTGGCTCAGTAGTAGAGCACTTGCCTAGCACATGTGAGGCACTGGGTTTGATCCTCAGAACCACATAAAAAGAAATAAATAAACTAACAAAATAAAGTTTTTTAAAAAAGAAACACTAGTAAAAAAAAAAAAAAAAAAAAAAAGACAAAGTTGGAGAACAGGCACAACCCAACTGTAGGACATACTATAAGGCTATGATAATTCAAGTGGTATAGAATGGAGAAAGAATACACATAGAATTAACATAACATAGCCAGACACAGACCCACATAAATAGAGCTGACTGATCTTTTACCTAAGATCAAAGGCAATTCAATGGAGACAGAATAGTTTTTTTCAACAAATGGTGCTTGAACAACTGGACATTCACATATGAATAATCTAGATACACCCTCCACAAAAAAATCACTCAAAGTTGATCATAGATTTAAATGTAAAACATAAAACTTCTATACATCAATAACAAATTTGCTGTGAAAGAAATCATCAAAGCAATTCCATTCATAATACAAAAATAAAATACAATGTCTAAGAATAAATTAACCAAGGAAGTGAAAGACCTCTCTCTACAAAGAAAACCACAAAACACAGATGAAAGAAACTGAAGAAGATACAAAAAGATAAAGAACTCGCATTTTCATGGATTGAAATAATATTGTTAAAATGTACACATGACACAAAACAATCTACAGATTTAATGCAATGTCCATCAAAAAAACAGTGATAGGGCTGGGGATATAGCTCAATTGGTAGAGTGCTTGCCTCGCATGCAAAAGGCCCTGGGATCAACCCCCAGCACCACCAAGAAAAAAAAAGATATTCTTCACAGAATAGAAAAAAAAAAATTCTAAAATTCACATAGAAGCCATGTACAATGGTGCACACCTATAATCTCAGAAACTCAGGAGGCTGAGGCTGGAGGATCACAAATTAATATACAGCATGGAACTGAATGCTGTATAAAACAGACACATAGATCAATGGAACAGAATAAAGATTCAGAAAAAAATCCATACATCTTCAGCCAACTGATTCTTACACAAGGGCACCAAAAACATCTGTTAGACATGAAAACCAAAGGTACAGAATAGAGGACATGGAGACAAACCCACATAAAAACAGTTTTCTCATCCTAGACAAAGGTGCCATAAACATATATTGGAGAAAAGATAGCTTCTTCAACAAATGGTGCTGGGAGAACTGAAATCCATGTGCAACAAAATGAAAATAAACCCCTATCTCTCACCATGCACAATACTCAAGTGGACCAAGGACCTACCCAAATCTCCACGAGTTGGCTTAGGAACTGACTTCCTTAACAAGACTCCTAAAGTGCAAGAAGTAAATCAAGAATCAATAATTGGGATGGATTCAATTAAAAAGCTTCTTCATAGAAAAGGAAACAATCAAGACTGTGAACAGAGAGCCTAAAGAATGGGAGAAAAATCTTTGCTACCTGAACCTCAGATAGAGCATTAATCTCTGGGATATATAAAGAATTCAAAAAACTTAACACCAAAATAATAATAATAATAATAACCCAACCATAAATGGGCTAAGGAACTGAACAGGCACTTCACAGAAGAAATGTGATTGATCGATAAATATAAGAAAAAATGTTTAACATCTCTAGCAATTAGAGAAATGCAAATCAAAACTACACTGAGATTCCATGTCTCTCCAGTCAGAATGGCAATTATCAAGAACACAAGTAACAATAAATGTTAGCAAGGATGTGGGGAGAAAGGCACACTCATACATTGCTGGTAAGAATGCAAATTGGTGCAACCACTCTGGAGGGCAGTATGGATATTCCTCAGGAAACTTGGAATGGAATCACCATTTGACCTAGTTATCCCTCTCCTTGATATATAACCAAAGGACTTAAAATCCGCATACTACAGTGATATAGACACATCAGTGTTTATTCTAGCAGCTTAATTCAGAATAGCTAAGCTATGGAACCAATTTAGGTGCCCTTAAACAGATGAATGGATAAAGAAAATGTAGACTATATATACAATGGAATATTACTTAGCTATAAAGAAAAATAAAATTATTGCATTTTCCAGTAAATGAATGGAACTGGAGTGTAAGCTGCCTGTCATGGCCAGCCACGGCGCCGCGGGAGGAAAACTCGGAGGCAGAGTAAAGCTATTACTACTTTTACTTCTACTTTCTTAGAGAGAGCTTAGAGAGAGAAAGAAAGATTTTTCTTCTTCTTAGAAAGAGCTTAGAGAGAAAGATTAGAGATAGCTTTTTCTTCTTCTTCCTAGAGCTTAGAGAGAAAGAGAGAGAGCTTGAAAGAGAGAGATTTCTTCTTTAGAGAGAGAGAGAGCTTAGCTTTTAGAGCTTCTTTCTTCTTTCTTCTTTCTTCTTTCTTCCTCGGGAGCCTCTGCCTGACTCTGACCAGGAATTACTTCTTCTATCTGGTTTCTCTTCTGTAACCGCTCTGCCTACGTTCTGGCCGCTCTGATTCTTTTCTTCTTCTCCGACCCGAACTCTTCTTCCGACCGAGCGACTGCACGACTGACTGAATGAATTCATTCTTCTCCTGACTCCGACCGCTTTCACCCGGTTATATACCTTTAGCTTTGCGGGTGCCTCACGTGCATTTACAGGTGCGTCACATACATACTTATTATCAGGTGGAACTTATGGCTTCCAGCTGACCGCAATAGCCATCTCCCTAATTGGGGTTCCTTCACTGGAGACTATCATTCTGAGTGAAATAAGCCAATCTCCCCCAAACCAAAAGCTGAATGTTCTGATATGTGGATGCTGACACACAATAAGGGGGATGGTAGGGAAGAACAAAAGTGCGTTGAATTAGACAAAGGAAGGGAGGGAAATGGGAAGAGGAAAAACAGTAGAATGAATTAGACATAACCTTCCTATGTTCACATATGAATACACAACCAGTGAAACCCCACATTGTGTACAACCACAAAAATGGGAAGTTATACTCCATGTATGTATGATATGTCAAAATACACTCTACTGTCATGTATATCTAAAAAGAACAACAACAAACATCTGTTAGAGAAAATGACAGCCTCTTCAATAAATAGTGCTGGGATATCTGGATATCCACATGCAGAAGACTGAAACTTGACTGCTACCTCTCACCCTGTGCAGGAAGCAACTTGAAATGGATTGAAGACCTAAACCTAAGAGCAGAGACACTGAAACTAAGAGGAAAACGTAGGGGAAACATTTCAAGACATTGATATAGGCAATAATCTTCTGGTTAGGACCCAAAAAAACCCAGGAAACAAAAGCAAAAATTGACAAATGATATTGCATCAACTAAAAAGTATCTGCACAGCAAAAGAAATGATATATCAACAGAGCAAAGAGACAACCTACAGAATGGGAGGGAATATTTGCCAACTATTCATCTGGCAGAGGTTAATATCAAGAATACATAGGAGGGCTGGGGTTGTGGCTCAGCGGCAGAGCGCTCGCCTCGCACGTGCGCAGCCCGGGTTCAATCCTCAGCACCGCATAAACATAAATGCATTGCATTGTGTACAACTAAAGTAAATAAATAAATATTTTTTTAAAAAAAGAATACATAAGGAACTCATAAAAAAACAACAAAGCCCCAAGCAATCCTGCTTAAAAATGGACAAATGGGGCTATGGGTGTAGCTCAGTGGTGGGCACTTGCCTACCATGTGTAAGGCCCTGGGTTCAATCCCCAACACTACAGGAAAGAAAGAAATGGGTTATGATCTGAATAGACATTTCTAAAAATAAAAAATATAAATGGCCAACAAATAAACAAAAAAAAATGCTCAATGTCTTTAGCCATCAGGGAAATGAAAATCAAAACTACAATGAGATACCATCTCACCCCATTTAAGATGGCTATTGTAAAAATAACAAATCCTGGCAAGGATATGGAGAAAGAGGAATTCTTAGATACTGTTGGTGGGAATGTAAATTAGTATGGCCATTATATAGAACAGTATTGAGGTTCCTCAATAAACTAAGAACAAATCTACTACATGATGCAGCTATATCCCACTTCTGGGTATACAGCCAAAGGAAGTGAAATCAGCATACCAAAAAGACACCTGCATCATTGTGTTTTATTGTGGCACTATTCACAATAGCTAAGGTATGAATCAGCTTAGTACCCACAAATGAATGGGACCAACAGATGAATGGATAAAGAAAAAAAAAAAAATATATATATATATATATACACATATACACACACAATGGAGTATTTTTCAGCCACAAAGAAGAATTAAATCCTGTTAGCTGCAGCAAAATGGTTGGAACTGGAATATATTATGGTAAGTGAATTAAGCCAGACACAGAAGAACAAATTCTCTCTCCCACCTCTCTCTCTTACATATGTGGAAACTAAAAAAAAAAAAAAAAAAAAGTCAATCTAGCTGGGGGCAGTGGCGCACATCATAATCCCAGTTACTTGGGAGGCTGAGAGAGGAGGATCATAAATTCAAGGCCAGCCAGGGCAATTAGCAAGATCCTATCTCAAAATTAAAAAAATAAGAAGGGCTAGGATATAGTTCAGTGGTACAGCATTCCTGGATTCCATCCTCAGTACTGAAAAAAAAAAAATCAAACTGAAATAGAATAGTGATTACTAGAGATCTGGAAGGGTATAAGGGCAGGGAGATAGGTAGAAAAGGGAGGTTGTATTCGTCAGTGCAGGCTATGTGAATGTATGAAACTATACACTGAGCTCCATTAATGTGTGTAATTAATATGCATTAATAAGTAAAAATTTAAAAAAAAAAAAAACTTCTAGAAGAGAACACAGGAGAACTATTTAGGTGACACCCAAATGCATGATCCACTAAAGAAAAAAATTAACATGTTAAGCTTCATTACAATTAAAAACTTCTGTCTACCAAAGACATAGTTAAGGGAATGAAAAGACAAACCACAGACTGGAAAAAAATATTTACAAAACACATATCTGTCAAAAGGTTTATATCCAAAATATGCCAAGAACCCTTAAAACTCAATAGGAAGAAAACAAACAATCCAGTTTTTAACAGACAGATAGTTCACCAAAGACGAATGATGATACACAGATGCCAAATAAGCATATGAAAATATGCTCAATATCAGATGTCATTAAGGAACTGCAAATTAAAATGAGGAGATACTACCACACACCTATCCAAAACAGCCTAAATCCAGAGCACTGACACGCCAACTTCCAACAAGGACGGGAGCCACAGAAACTCATTCAAAATGCAAACTAATACGGCCACTTTGGAAGACAGTTTGGTAGTTTCTTTCAAAGAGAAACACGGTCTTACCATATGATCCAGCAATCATGCTCCTTGGTATTTATCCAAGTGAGTTGAAAAAATGTCATCACAAAAACCTGAACAAGGATGTCTATAACAGTCTTGTTCATAATTGCCAAAAAAAAAAAAAAAAAAAAAAAAAAAAAAAAACTGGACTGGAATTAACCAACATCCTTCAACAGGTGAATGGAAAGATGAACTGGGGTACATTCAGACAACGGAATATTACTCAGTGATAAAAAGAAATGAGCTATCAAGCCACAAAAGGACATGGAGGAATCTTAGGTGCATATCAGTAAGTGAAAGAAGCTGATTTGGAAAAGCTCCATATTGTATGATTCCAACTATATGACATTCTGGAAAAGATTGAAACTGTGGAGTCAGTAAAAAGATGAGTGGTGGCCAGGAGTGTGTAGTGGGGTGGGGTTAACAGGTGGAACACAGGGGGTTTACACACTCCTCTGTGTGATACAGTCATGGTGGATACACATTTGGCATTGCATATTTCCAAAACCCATAGAATATGCAACACCAAGCATGAACCCTAAACTATGGACGTTAGTTAATCATCATGTGTCAGAACTGGTTCATCAACTGTTAACAAACATGGCACACACTAATGCAAATGTTCACAGGGGAAGCTGTGGTGGGGGAGGGAGAGAGGAAGCAGGAGGGAACCTCTGTACTATCTGCTCAACTCTCCATTGATCTAAACCTGCTCCAAAACATCTATTATTTTTTTTTTTTTTAAAGTAACACCGGTCAATTGAAGGAAATAAAAATAAGATAATATAGCCACATGTAATCTCAATGACAATCATCATTAACACTTAGGCATAGTTCCTTCCAGTCTTTTTTCAAATCTCTATGGATATGTCTTTTTTTTTTTTTCTAATAGCTGAAACCATTCTGCTAAACCCATTCTGAATGTCTGGTTTCATTTTGGATTCTTAACCGCAAAGAAAACAGCCCGTATAAAACATCAGTGATACCAAAAACAGATTCTACAGGGGCCAGTTGCTATGGGAATAATTGAAAATAAATTTCAGTTCACACTACACCCTGCTAATGTACTGACCAGAAGGAAGGAGAAATATTTGGAGTAACTCAGAAAAGCAGCCAAGAAAACTTCTAATAAAAAAGAAGGAAAACACATCAGTCTAGTAGGATTTCAGAGAGGCCAGCAGGATTGCCCTGCAATTTAACTGCGCTCTCTCAGCCACTGTATTTATGGAGGGGAAAGCACCCAGGAGTTGGGGACTACAGTGAGCACTTATCCCCTTAACTGACATTTTGGCAGCCAAAGGCCAGTAAGTCTCCCTCAGTATGTAAGATGGTGCAAGGCCGGCAGGGAAAAATCGCCTTTTCCTTCCAATGGAGATGTTCCAAATAGCAAGCCACAAGAGCCGGGCTTCAGGTGAGCAGTGTGGATACCTGTGGCCCTTAGCACTGCAGGGGACCCCTCTGTATAGGAGTTGACCCTTAGGTGCTGGATCATGGTACAGTCTGGGGATTCTGAGGAAGGGCCTAGGATGCCAGAGGATAGGGATATTCAAAGGAATTTGGGGGAGCTACAGTTTTCCAACAGAACAACTACAGTGTATAAAGAAGTGATGAGGCCATAGCAGTGTATATGAACTGAATTCTAACCCTTCCACACCAACACTGTGATGAAAGACAAGACTGTTTGGGACATACACCAGGCACAGCCTAGAAGGGGAAAAGCAGAGTTCCTATCACGGAGTGTGAAAACAGGCTTGCTTCCCAGCACAAATGCAGTGACAAAGAAGACTAGTTTCAAACCCCAGCTCTGTCATGCATTTCCACCAATAGCATCTGTGAGCCTTGGTTTCCTAATCTGCAAAATGGGTATAGCTGTTCTTTCTTAAGACATTCTGATAAGAATTCAACAAGACAAGACACATAAAGTGCCAAGCACAATGCAAGTGTTGCCAAATGCAAGCACTATCACCACCTGTACACTACCTGTCATGGTCTGTGGTGTGTGTGTATGTGTGTGTATGTGTGTGTGTGTGTGTGTGTGTGTGTGTGTATTTTAAACACAGCTAGGGGCTTCATCTGTCTTTCCCCATCCATAGTCCAGATAGTCCAGTGTAAGCTGCTTGGTCATACTGTCATATAAGGACAGGGTCCCTGCAGTGGAAAACATCAAGTAGTGACCTTTTTTTCCTAGTGTTCTAGGAATAGCTCCACACTCTAGAGAGAAAAGTTGACCTTAATGCCAAACCAGAGCAAATCAGAAAGCTACAGAATTATGACACTCTGGGTAAGAGCTTGTCACTCAAGGCCTAAGGTGTTAGGGTTGAGTTGTAAAGCATCCTCAAGGCTGAGGAAAACCCAGGGTTAGATTAAATAGTGACGGCCTGCTTATACAGATGTGATACCATCTCCAAAGGGGGCAAACCTATACCTGGTTGGTTGTTTTCGTTAAGCTTATTAGTTAATGAAGGCATATTTTTATTTTGAAAAAATAATTTAGCCCAGAAAACCATAAATAATCAAGCATATATCTGTCCCTGCCCCCCAGAAATTGTTAATATTCGCTATATTTACATCAAGTCCTTCGTTCACAGTGCTGAAGATCCAACCCAGAGCCTCACACATTCTAAGCAAGCAAAGTTGTTAAAAGAAAAAAAAAAGTCAGATGTGGCAGTGCGCACCTGTAATCCCAGCAGCTCAGGAGGCTAAGGCAGGAGGATCACGAGTTCAAAGCCAGCCTCAGCAACTTCACAAGGCCCTAAGTGAGACCCTGTCTCTAAATAAAATACAATAAAAGGGCTGGGGATGTGGCTCAGTGATTAAGCGCCTCTGGGTTCAATCCCTGGTATAAAACAAAAACAAAAACAAAACTATGACAGATAAAATTAAGGTCTATTTTTCTTCCCTATATGCATATTTATTTCTTGCCCAGTCTTCCAATCAGTGTTATCAATTTAATCTCTATCTGTGTGTTTCTGCTCTCTTTTCATCTAAGTTTTCTGAGTTTTGTTTTAAAAAGAAAAGGAAAGGAAACAGAAAAAGCGTGAAGTGAAAATGTGTGTGTGAAGAGAGACTCTGTGAAGTCTCACCAAGACATACCCACTCACCTGATCAGGAACGGCCCACACTAATTGTAGGTACACCTGTGGCGGGAGGGTCATCTCCAAATTCACACCTATCAACATTCACAAAGCAGTACAGATCCACGGGATAGGCCACATACTGAATCCTGAAGGGCTTACCTGGGTCCAGATGGGTGAAAGAGCCCACCACAAAGTCCAGTGTGGACACAGCCAGCAGGAACAGCAGCAGTAGCTGGAGTCGGATGATCCATTTGACACCTGCGAGGTTGATCCCCAGCAAGGCCAGAAGCACAGCCACTGAAATTCCTCGCACAGCCCAGATATTCCTGAGGCCCAGCAAATCCGAGATGGACTCAGCAAAGCCAGTGATGTACATGGCACCTGCAACACACTGCCCAGCCATTCCAGACAGGAAGAGCCAGCAAGACAGAGAAGCATCAGGAGCCCCTGGGCAGGAACACCTGCCTGAGCACCCTGTTGCCCCGACAAACACTCCCCCTTTTCACCTGGGAATCTGCCGCAGCCCCATTTCTGCTCGACTATGTCCTGACCAAGGAGAGAATAAGCACTGAGCCCAAGCTGAGAGCCAACTGCCAGAGGTGACAAAGATGAAAAGAGTATGAGAGGAAAGAGGGGGTGGTGCAGGGGGATGCTGGGTCGAAGAGGCCTATTCAAGAACTAAATCTAGAACAAGAGCCAGCAGGGGGTCCCATCTTCAGAGCCACAGAAGGGCACTGTGGCAAACCAGTTTTCCACATTTCTTTGTAGGTTAATATTATTTCTGAAATTATCTAAGACTTGGAAATAGAGGGAAAAAAAGTAGACGGCACATCTTTTCAAGGTCATATGTTACAAAAGCTACCCAAGGACATCTAGGCAAATGTACTCTGTTCAATTCACTATTCGCTATTGATATCCCAGACTTAGTAAAGTTACACGACTTACAGATTTTTTTTTTCTAGTAGAAATACAAGTAACTTTTATCCAGGGAAACAGAGAGCCCAAAAGATTAGCGTTTGTTGTCCAGTAAGACATCAACTAGCTTTGTATCTAACACAGCAACCTTGTCTTTATACTTTCTTGGTAAATTGCCCATTACTCTGTAGGTTGATCTCACTCCGTCTAACATCCACACCCAGCTTCTCACTGATCTTTAACATCCTATTGGCTCCTCCACTGATTAATGAATTAAATAAAAGCTTTGGCACAAGCTCATTTTATATTTGCCTCTGAGCTATGATTTTACTTTGGTGGGAGATATTTGAAAGATAAATCAATAGTTGAAATTAACATCCACCTCACTTTGCCTGATCCTCAGCCTCAGCCCTCTTCGTTCTCCAGGTTTGTCACTTCACTGGCCCCTAGGGTCAGCTGTCACTTTCATTCCTGTTGCCCTGCTCTTGCCATTCCCCCAGGGAACAAACCCTGTTAGGGCCTCATTGGAGATATTCCTTTTCCATAAAGCCTTTCCTCATCTCCATTTTCTGCATAAACATTCAGCTCACTGCCAGTTTCATACAATTCATTATCTGCGTCCACCTCCTATATATCACGTACAGAAGTGATATGTAGTGTTCAGTGAACCACTACCAGGAATGCAAATATTTCTTAAAAACAACAACAAAAAATTTTAGCCGATATACACCTTTTCAAATACTCTGCATTTGCTAAGTATGCCACAAGCATCCAAGAAATATTTTGTGATAGGTTGACTGTATAAAAAGTGCTTTGGGGGAAGCAATCGCTGATAAGCCCCAGCCCTTCCATGCAAAGGCAGGAAGGTAACACAAGTTCTGTATTTGAGGTGAGCTCACGTGCACGGCCACATTCTTCACTGAGAACAGCACACAACATTTTTGTCAGTGTTCTCCAAAATTTATACACTTAGATTAAACAGTTATTCCAGCCCTCCCAAGTATCCCATAATGATAGGCATCTCTGTCCATATTAGAAATATGGAGGAAATATAATTATCTCAGAGAGAGAGAGAGAGAGAGAGAGAGAGAGAGAGAGAGAGAGACTGACTGACTTGTGTTTTCCCATATTTAACTCAGAACTCAAACTTTCTCTTGACTTAACCCTAAGAGTATGGTGGTGCTGATGATGCTATCTCATCAGTATTAGGTCAGGTCAACAGGACTCCTCATGGTCAGATTTATCTGAATTTAAAAAATAATTGACAAGAATGGAGTAATAATGATCATTTATATGGGCTTCAACTTCCCAGGTGTCCCATGTCACCCACATGCAGACGATTATGCCAGAACTTGAATGTGACCATTTGCATCTGGAGCTTCCAACAAATTCTTCTTGTTGTTTTTGTTTTTGTTTTTCTCCTAGCAGCTGAATAGTACTTGCTTACATGAGGAGGGCCACACTGTATGCACCACTTAATGTTTCCAGTAACTCCAGCAGAGCCCCTCTTTTGGGTTTGCACCTACATGCTTTTTAACTCAAGTTGCCACAACAGGGAAAAAAGCTCTCTGGGATTCTTGAAAGATCTTTTTGGTGGTTAGGAGCATGGACTATGAATCCATGTAAGGCCAAATGCTGTGTGACTTAGTAAAGTGTCTCGAACTCTGTGTATCTCATTTTTTCACCTGTGAAACACAGATAATAGCAGTACTGACTTCAGAAGGTTATTGAGATGATTAAATATCCCAGACCAATATCTGACTCAGAGTTATAAAAATAATGACTATTAGCATTATCATTATGATTTTATTGTTAGCTACCAAAGAAGAAGAAACAGGAACTAGCTATAAATACCATACAACACTTTGCTAATGCTAAATAGATGATGGTAATGCCACAGGGAGGTTGCAATATAAGTTGTAAATAAGGATTCTTGAAGTCAAAGAGACTGACTTTAAGGAAAAGCAGTAATAGTCCAAAATCATATTATTCTCTCAAAATTTAAGTGTTTGGGAAAGGGGAAACGGTGTTTATAGAGAGCGGGAAAGAGATTTCATATTTGGCCAGAGAGGAGATAGTAAATAACATCTTGGCTGGGAAGAATAGAAAAAGTAAAAGAAATAAGAAATAGGAAAAAGAAAAATATGTTTAATCCTGGCTTCTAAGGTTTGTCCACTATTACCAATAAAACTAAAAGCACAATAAAATGCCAAATCAATTAGGGGAAAAAATGTAATGCAAATAAATTTGACCCCTGTTGGCAAAGCCAAAAGTAGTGAAAAATAAATTATTTTTAATTATCTATAAAGCAATGAACAGGAGAATTCTAAAGCCCAAGACACACAACCAAACTTGTATCTAGAGGAGAAAAACAAACAAACAAAAAAAAAAAAAAAAATTTAGTCCTAAATGTTTTTATTAGTTAAAAGAGAAAGAAAAATAAAGGAACAAAGTATTAACTGAAAAGTCATAAAAAGATGAACATAAATAAATAGAGAGTAAAAGGAAGTTTTTAATATAAGGAAATATAAAATTGAAGAAATATAAAATAGAAGAAAAACAACAAGAGAAAAGACACAAAAATCAAAAGCTGACCCTTTAAGAAAAATCAATAAAACAGATAACCCCTGGCAACCTGATTAAAAAGAAAAGAGAGAATGCAAAAACATAGACAACTACTGTGAGCGCTAAAGGACTGGGCCAGATGCAAACTTCACGGATCATCTGAGCCTTTGGTTCAGGAACTGGATTACGCCCACAGGAATGGACCCTCCTTGTGGAAAATGAGCCCCTGGCCAAAGGAAGAATTTGGACTTATATAGGTTATACTGACATCGTGTCAGTGTGGGCCCTCAGGAATTTGGGTTTTGGGGTTGGGGTCAGTGGCCAGCACCTGGAGAGGAGTTGTCTTGAAAGAGATGAAAGCTATCAATGTATGGTTTTCTTTTTCATTCCCTTTTCCCAGGCCACATTACCTTGGGGTTTTTCAATTTCCATATCTAACAACTACTAATACAGAAAAATGAAATGGAGAACAAAAATGTGCCTATAAATTAGCTATGGTCATATTATTCAATATTCAGTAAGTACTGTGCTCATAAAGTATTGGTTGAAGACACTAACCTAGGGGAATATCTGTGACTTCTTCTCACTTCAAGTGAGACCTCCGTGATGTGGAATAGAGTATGAATTTTGTCCCCATTTTTATTAAAATAAGCAAGTCCTTCGTAAATCCACAGGTATGTGACTAGAGTGGTGGCAGACTACACTGGGGTATGTTGTAGCCCAATCCGTCTGTGTTCAGGGAAGCAGCCCAGGACTCAAGGCCTTCACCACACCTGGCTCACAACAGCCATCTCAAGCCTGGTCTGAGCTGGGCACAAGGTATGGATGCTCAGTGACTGCCAGGCCTTCCCCAGAGCAAGCCAACTACCGTAAGGAGGTCTACCTTCCAACAAACACCACTTTCTTGGAAAGCATTCCCGGCGATGTGTGTAAACATCTCCAGTGGTTGTTTTTAGGTTTTTAATCATCTGGCAGTACCAGGGATTGAACCCACGGGGATTTTCCCCTTGAGTCACACCTTGGGCCTTTTTATTTTTTATTTTGAGACAGGGTCTCAAAAAAGTTGTTAGGGCCTTGCTAAGTCACTGAAGCTTCAAGCTTGTGATCCTTCTTCCTCAATCTCCCAAGTCACTGGGATTACAGGCATGCACCACTGTACCCAGCATCCAGTATTTATTATATTCTTAAAGTATTTTAATTCCCTCCTGAAGTTTATAATCATGGGTGTTCCTTTTTCTTTTCCATTTTCTACAGAGAAATTTCTCTAACTCCCTGCCATAAGACACAGCGGGTGTTACCATTTTAAAGACCAAATGTGGCCTATACCTCCATTCCAAGGCATTTGTTTTAGAAGAACTACACATTCACGATCATAGGCATTTTCCCTCCACCTTCGGGTACCCAGCTAGAGGACCAGAGCTACCCCTCCACCCACCTCCTTCTGACACAAATCACTGATTTCGGTTGAAGCTGGTGGATTGTATGTCTTGCGCTTGTGCTGACGAGGAAAACTCCAGGCCTCTATCAAGTCTACAAGAGATTTCCAGTTCCCCACTGTTCTGGTACAGAGCCCGGCACAGAGCACAGTAGCCATTATAAATGCTTATAGACGGGTCAGTATGCTGAAGCCAGACATTCTGGTGTCTAGTTAAGCAGCCCCAAAGAAGCCTCCAGGCTGACACGGGCGAGTGGGCAGGGAGTAAGGAGAGTCTCTAGCCATCTTCCCCTCCTCAGCCCAGGAAGTCTGGTCTCACAGGGAAGCTTGCTACATGGGCCTCAGAAGTGAGGGAAGAAGGGTTTGGGATCATTATGGTTTAGATATGAGGTGTTTCCCAAAGACTCATGTGTTAAAGGCTGGGTCCCCAAAGTACCGATGTTCAGAGATGGGGCTCTGGGGAAGGGACTGGGTGGCAAGAGCTCTGCCCAGTCCACTGATGAACTCTTAGCTGCTGGCATCGTGGGGAGGTGGGGAAAAACTGTAGGGGGCCTTGTTGCAGGAAGCAGCTCACTGAGGGCAGGCTCCAATGGCATGTACCTTGTCCCCAACCTCTCCTAGCCTCGGTCCCTGTGCTTCCCAGCTGCAATGAAGTGAGCAGCTTTGCTCTACCACACCTTCCTCTGTGATGTGCTGCCTTCGCACAGGTCCAGAAACAGGAGCCAGCCAGCCAGGGATTGAACCCTCTGAAACCAAAGTAAGTCTGTCCTCTTTGAAGTTGTTTATATCAGCTATTTTGTTACAGTGAGTAAAAGCTGACTAAAATAGGGAGAACAAAAGACATAAGATTTTGCAAGCTTCTTTATTTTTAAATTTTGTGGTGCTAGGGATTGAACCCAGGGCCTTGTGCATGCAAGGCAAGCACTATACCAACAGAACTATATCCTATTCTTGTGTTTGTGTCTCCTAAGTTTTGATGCACTAGGGCAGGGGGCTGGCAAACTGGCTCACTGGCCAAATCCTGCTTGCTGCCTGTTTTGAGACAGAACAATGTCTTTCTTTTTTTTTTTTTTTTTTTTTTGTACTGGGGATTGAATCCAGGGGCAGTTTACCATCACTACATACACAACCTTTTTTTTTTTTTTTTTTTTTTTTTTTTTTTTTTTTGAGATGGGGTCTAGGTAAGTTGCTGAGGCTGGCCTAGAACTTGCAATCCTCCTGCCTCAGTCTCCTGAGGTTCTGGAGTTACATGCAAATGCCACACTCCAGACTTCTATGGCTGCTTTTGCACTACAATGACAGAGTTAATTGCTTGTGACAGAAACATGCAAATCCAAAATATTTACTATTGAGTCCTTTACAGAAGTTTGCCAACCCCTAGTCAGGGACAAAACCAGATGATCTGCCCTAGTAATCATTCAAAATGAATGAATGCATGCATGCCTGGGATGAGGAGATGAGAGGGTTAATACGAGCCAGGAACAGGGAACCTCAGAAACCCCAACCACACCTGGAGCAAAGAGCTCAGATGAATAACCTAACTTGACACCCAAGAAACCAAAAGGAGAAGAGCAACTAAACTCAAAGAAAGCAGAGGGGAGGAAATAATAAAGACTAGAGCATAAAATAATGAAATAGAGACCAGAACAATAACGGAGAAAATCAACAAAATTGAAAATTGGTTCTTTGCAGACAAATCTTTATCTAGACTGATCTAGATGAAAGTGAGAAGATCCAAATCACTAAAGTTAGGAATGAAGGGGGGATACAAAGACAGAGAGGATTATAAGGGAATCTGTAAAAAATATGTCAATACGATAACCTAGATGAAACAGACACATCCCTAAAAAGACACAAGCTTCCAAAGCTGACTCCAAAAGGAACAGAAACATGGAATATGCCCATGTAAGTAGAAACTGAATTAGAAGTCAAAACTTTCTACAAAGAAAATCCCATAGTCTCACTGCTAAATTCCATTAAACATTTAAAAAATCAACATCAAACACTTCCAAAAAACTAGAAGAGAAGGGAACATCTCCCAACTCACTCTGTGAGGTCAGTAAGTAGCCTCACACCAAAACCAGACAAAGATGTCACACACGAAAAAACTACAGGCCAACAGCCCTCATGAATATGCACAAAAAGTCCTCAACAAAATACTAGAACACCATATCCACTAGCTCATACAGGATTAAACAGAAACCACTCCCTGCTCAGAGACTGCAGCCTGGGGGAGCTTCAGACAAGGCAGAGGCGTCATGAAGACACTGATCAGAGGCACTCGGAGATTTCTGACCAAGGCCCAAGTGGAGAGAAGGCAGAACAGCAGAGCTGCTGACACAGAGGCTTCTCAGGCATGACTGCACAGCTGAGAAAATATCTTTCTCATATTTCCTTCCAAATCAGCCCACCTCAGGGAGACTAGGTAAACCAGTGTCCTCTCTTTATCCCGTGTGTTCAGAGCCAGCACCTGCTTCTAGAAGCTGGCTTGTCGCCTGTCCAGGGAGTGGGGAAAGCAAGGACTTCTGTGACAAGCCTGCAGCCCACTTGGCTCCACAATAGCAGAGCTACGCACAAATCCTCAGGGGAATAAGGTCCCCCATCCACTCCTTATTCACCTTGCAGACAATAGTTTGAACATCTTTTGCCCAAAAGGCATGGAATCAGAAATGTTACAGATTTCAGAATTTTTCTGACTTCGGTATATGTGTATAGACCTCATAGGTTGAGCATCCTAATGTGAAAATCTAAAGCCAGAAATGTTTCAAAATCTGAAACTTTTGAGCACCATTCAATACAAGGTTCAAAAAAATTTAGATTTTGGAGCATTTTAGATTTTGGATGTTCAGATTCAGGATGGTCAACGTATACTATTCTTAAAGAACTTTCTCTGGTAAAAGCACATGCTCTTTAACAGTCAGTGACAACCTATCTGCCTTCCATGCACCCGTCCTAGACAAACAGACAGACAGACAGACAGAGACAGACAGTCTCTCCCTCTCGCGCTCTCTCTCTCTCTCTCTCTGCTTTGTGCTGTTAGAGAATCAAATGTATTTTTGATGAAATCTCTTACCTGTGCTGCCTAAAAATAAAAGAAACAAAACCAATGTTTTCCTTGAGGAGACTCTTGTACTCTTCTTTTTACAAATTCTTTAAGCTACTTTTAAAACCACCCTTTGGGGTACCATAAAATCTTTTTCAATCCAAGAAATGCTTACAAAGAACTGCTTCTTAGTGTCTGTACTTCGTTTCCTCAGCATTAAGTCACCGCGCTGTGTTTTAGCTAAATACGCCTTAGAACCTCTTCCTGCTCGCTGGTTTTCCGTGTGCCTTCATCCATCCCGATGAGGTGGCCTCCTCATTGCTATTCTCCTTCTCAGACACAGTGTCCACACGAGGGCTTTCAGCCTCCCTGTTAAGGTTACCTGAGTCATCAAATGTGTCTGAGAGCTCCAGCTCAGTTGAGAAGGGCCTGCTTCCAAGAAAGTCCCTTGGCACAGGCAAAATGTCTTTTCTTCAGCACAAAAGTGCCCTGGTCCCAGGCCACGTGGCTGCCACCTAGGCTCCAGCTGCTATGGCACACACCCTTCCTAGCCAGGCAGCAAGAATGGTGCTGAGCCAAGCCCCTTTTCAAATCAGGAATCCATGAGGCAGGAGTGGTGGGGAGCAGGAGCTCTAGACTAAGCGGTGCAGGATCTGGACAAGAGCCCAGCCTGCTCACCTATAAAATGGGGCACTGCCCCCACTCGCGTTTTTGCACCAGGTAGAAAGAGGAATGGGAGGAGAAGATAGTGAGAAGAGAAGATGCAGAAAGCAGGCAGGGCCAGGACACCCCGCTGTTGGCAGCCTCACCTGTCCAAACACATAGAGCAGCCCGATGGTGCCTCCCATCTGCCCGCCGAGGACGGAGGAGATCATGGAGTAGACGCCTCCACTGCCCATGCCAACATGCTCCCCAACGCCGATGCCAGACAGTACAGTAACAAGGGCCACAAGGATGACAAAGGACACCAGAAGCATGCCCATGAGCACACCCGTGTTTCCCTGTAGAACAGCAAGGAGCAAGATCAGGGTGAGGAGCAAAGGCCCTGTCAGAGCGGCCCCTACTGGGAGCACTAACCACTTCCCCTCACCCTGGGATCCACTGCCTTAGAATGGGGGAGGGGCGCCCCAAGCAGGGCTACCTGAAAAGGTTGAAAGACACCACCAGAGCTAAGGCCCATGAGAAGTTCTAGACGAACAGAAGGGTCCTTGCTTTAAACTCTCCAATGACTTCCCATCACCTATGTAGTAAAGTGGAAGCACTCAGTATAGTCACGAGGCATGTTCTAATCTGTTACTCTGTGCCCTACCATGCAGAGAAATGCTTTGCCTTGCCACCACCCCTGATCTACATGACTGGAATGCCTTCACTGCTCATTCTCTGTGTTTGCAAGGTTAAAGCCAATGCATCCTTGAAGACTCAGTGTTTAGGATTTCCTCCTCCAGGAGCCATCCCTGTAAGCTTCGGGGCTTCTCCAGTATCCAGGCTTTAGTAGTTATCACAGTACTTGCCATTCTAGACTCTTTCCAAGTCAGTCCCTACCTCTAGCTGTCAGCCCCAGGAGAGCAGGATTCCCTTCATTCCCTTGGGGCTTAGTGCATCCTCCCACAGTAGGTGCTCACTCAGTGCTTCTGAGTGAATAGGCAGTACACACATGCCTAGTGGGGTATACATGCATGTAGACAGACACATTCCAGTGTAAAAGGCAAGTGTCCTAGAGAGGAAATGGACATAGCACACACACACACCTGAGAAGGAGAGGCAATGCACAGGCCTTCCCAGGGTAATGGAGACGCCTGGAAGGCAAGGCTCTGCTGTGTGGATGTTGGAGAGAAAATAGAAGTGGGCAATGGAAGACTTTTACTGTAAAAATCCTGGATTCTATACCCAGAATCAAAAGAAGAGACAGAAAAAAGAAGAAAGGTAAATCTGAGATGTTGAGGGTTGCATCAGCGTTCAATAAGCTGTACCAATGCAGTAGCCATCAGTCTTTGTAAAAGGGATGACCTCATCTGACCTAGTGTGGAACTGAGGAGCAAGGAGAGGGTCTCCTGGGGACACTCAGGTCAAGAAAGGAATGTGCATCTGCAGAGGTAGGGCTCTGAATGCAAACTGCATGCTGAGCACAAGCAGACAGGGCGTCTCCC
Organism: Tamias sibiricus; assembly: GCA_025594165.1. NCBI lineage: Eukaryota > Metazoa > Chordata > Mammalia > Rodentia > Sciuridae > Tamias > Tamias sibiricus. The sequence continues at coordinate 70,635,604 of CM046668.1, forward strand.
CAACTGTGGCTACGGGACTTCACCTCTGCTCAGTTTGCTCTTTTATAAAATTGAGATAATATTTATCTCATGGTTGTCAGGAAATAACAAATCTTAGGGGGATTAAACACATGTAACATACTTAGAATGCCATCTGGGATATAAGGGCTTGATAAACTTTATTTGCTATATTCTTATTTTGCCACTATTATTACTATTGCTAATTATTATTATGCAGTTTATACATATTCCACTCACTCTCCTTCTCCTTAGTGGCTAGACTGGAGCATGAGGATAGCTGTGGCTCCCTCTGGGAACAGGACATCAACAGTTGTGTGGGTATGTGTACAAAAACCCAACCACAGAGCTGGGGATATAGCTCAGTGGGTAGAGTGCTTGCCTTGCATGCACAAGGCCCTAGGTTCAATCCCCAGCATCACAAAACAACAACCAAAAAAAAAAAAAAAAAAAAAAAAAAAAAAACCACCAACCACACAGCCACATGGTTCACATCGCTGTTGGGATTTCCAGGGGTGGCAGTGATGAATGATTCTGGAGGTAAGACAGGCCCCCAAGAAGAACTGAGAGGAGCCAACCATAATGCCCACTTGCCTTGCCCCACTCCATCACCCCATCCCCAGCTGCCCCCAGGCAGATACCCTCAAATTATATGTGAATATGACATCTCAACATGCTAGGGACTAATTTTGCTGATTTTATACTTATAAGGAAATTACATAGGGTCATTTTCTTCTTTTGTTCATACCTATAAATTGTCTGCATATGAAAATATAAAAATATTCAATAATATCTTTAAGTTTTCATACTAAATGACCACTTTACCATTTTCCAGATTATAAGTATGCCTCCAAATCATTTTTTACAGTAAAAATCTTCCATTTAAAAAATAATAATTTTGGCATGATCTCTACCTATTTTCATTTTATGCCGTTCCCTAGAAGCTCTGTATTTAGAGCTCTATATTATTTTTAGCATTTCACGTTTGCCTTTGTTTTTATGATCAAATATGATTTTTCAGATCATTTTAAGGCAAATGATGTATTTGTGTGGCAGACAAACTTAAAGATAGCCCCAGAGATCCCTGTCCCCTGGTATTTCTGCCTTTGTGTAATCCCCAGCCTTTTGAGTTTGGGCTGCACCAAATGACTCACTTTTTAAAGTATGCAAATATTTTGTCAGTCACTCAAAATGATCACATTAGTTGCAATTTATTTCATAGTTTTTGAAGTGCAAAATTAAACATGCACATACTTCCATTTTGGGCTATTTGTTTTATCCATGTAGTTAGTGACTTGCTTTTAATGATTAGAATACTACAGAAGTGACAGAATGTCACTTCCAGGATTAGGGTAGTAAAAAGACTATGGCTTCTGTCTCGTGCTCTTGCTCTCTCCTCCTCTCTTTGATTGCTCACCCTTGTAGAAGTCTGCTGCCTTATAATGAGGCAACCCTATGCAGACATCCACATGAGGAGGACCCAGGCCTGGGTCAATAACCACTCCCCGACCCCCCAGTTGAGACTTCAGTGGAGACTGCAGCCCTGACTGACAGCTTGACCAAAGCCTCATGAGGACCTCAAGCAAGAGGCACCCAGCTAAAATTGCACCTGGATCCCCAAACCACAGAAACTGCAAGAGAAGACATATATTTATTGCTTTAATATTAGGGTAATTTTGATATGCAATAATTTAATGTAACTTGTACCTTCACTTTGGGGATGGAACTAATAGATCTTGACAGCCCTTAAAAAAATAAAAAAATTAAAAAAAGGAAAAAAATTTTAAAAAAGGAGAGAGCTAAAGGACTAAGAGTCTGTTCTTCCACTTTTCCACAACCATCCCTACATGAAACAGAGCTCAGGAATCCCAGGCCGATGCTGATCAGGCCTCCTCTGCCATAGAGGTCAGGTTGATGGGCCTCCGTTGGACACAGGCTGGAGAGTTACTAAGCAGTGAGGTGACCACCACACAACAGGAAGAACTGGGGCAGGTCCCAAAAGCCTGAGTCTGCCTTCCAAGATGATGAATAGTCTGGGCTGGGGGCTATGGTTTTGTACGTCTTAGGTCCCCATGAATTTAGAGGGTTTGTGAGAGGCATAAATTCTTAGTATAAACACTAATTCGTTGACCCCAATCTAAGCTTCCTATGCATTAAAAATAAAAATTTTCAGACTCACCCAGGTACAGTTAAGGCTGAGCCCTGAGGTAAGGACTGAGGTGTGAAAGAACAAGAGCTCAGGAAAATCGGGCCTTATCCAGGCCTCTGGGGGGGGGGGGGGGATCCAAGAACTCTGCACATCTCACCACCATGGAGTTTAATCCCCTGGCATATACACATGGAATGGTTAATTTTATGTGTCTACTGTGGTGACCAGTGGTTTAGTCAGACACTAGTCTAAATGTTGCTGTAAAGATATTTTAAAGAGGTGATTAAAATAATCAGTTATCATAAAGTAAAGGAGATTACCCTTCAGAATGTGAGTGGACATCTTCTGATCAGTTGAAGGCCATCAGAGCAAAGACTAAGGTTTCCCAAAGAAGGGATTCTGCCTCTAAGCTGTAGTGTAGACATTCTGCATGAGTTTCCCACCTTCAAACTCAAGACTGACCTGATAATATATACCTCCTATGTGTGTATCTCCTCTGATACTGGCTCTGTTGCTTCAGGAATATTCTACACCTTCAAAGGCCCTCTCTTCCACCTGTCTAGTCCAACTCACCCTTCAGGGCTTTCCACAACTGCACCTCCCTCCAGGAAGCTCTCCCGGACTCTTCAGTGACACAGCACCCTCAGCCTGTTCCACAAGCAGCACAGGAGCCACCAGCTCATCACTTACCACCAGCCAGCCTGTCCTCAAGAACAGGACAACTCCAAAAATGTTGATCATGCAGGACGTGAACACACCATCCCAAGTCCCAAACAGCACTGGCTCCCACATGAACAGCTGGATCTTCCACCAGGGCTGGGGCTGGGCCAGGGCCCCCTGCCAAGAGAGCACACTGAAGTCAGCTGAGCCACCACTAGCAGGGCCAGGAAGAAGGAGGAGAGTGGACCAGGAGGAGGCAGGAAATCCAACTTTAAAAAGCCCCCACCTTATGGTGCCAGCTAGGGCAGCCATGTGTTTTCAAAAGTGTGCACACACTCTCATAAACACACACACCAAGGGGTTTGTGTTTTCTTGTTTGGCATTGGGGGTTGAACCCAGGGGCACTTGGCCACTGAGCTATACTCCTGGGTCTTTTTATTTTGAGATGGTCTCGCTAAGTTACTGAGGCTGGCCTACAGCTTTCAATCCTCCTGCCTCAGCCTCCAAAGTTGCTGGGATGACAGGCATGCACCACCGTGCCTGGCGCACACACAGTTTTGAGGATTGAGTCCACAACAGGATCACTATTCTCTACAAACAGCAGGTACTGCTGTACCCATGTGTGCAAAGACTAGCTGTTCAACAAACCCGACTTCCTTTCCTTTTGGCTGCCCAGGTAGACTGTATTTCCCAGCCTTTCCGCAGGTGTGGCCAGGTGGGAAAAACACCCTGGGCACCAGCTCGGGCAGTGGTCACAGTTCTGGGCAACATCTCTTCCCTTTTCAGTCCAAGGTCCTAGGGCTAAGGGTAGCTCCCAGGGGTTACGGATCTTCAGATAACCTTACTTTACACTCTGCTTCTTCAGTCTTTCCAACACCCCATAATCAACCCTGTGATCAGCTTCCCTGTTTAATACCTACAGTAATTTCCATTTTCCTAACTGAACACTGACCCCTACGTCTTCTTCCTTTCCAAGACCCTAGGATTTTAAATCATTGTTTGGCAGCTGTTTAGCATCAGAGGCTAATAATTGGCTCAACAGATTCTCTGCTGGTTTTTCCAATTGAAAAAAATAACCAAGGCATTTATAAACACACATAGAAACACTTCACTGAAAAAACTAAAAGCTTGTGGAAATACTAAAATGATCTTAAACAAAAGCAACAGCAACTCATACGGTAAACTCTTCCTGCGTAGATAGCATCTTCCATTACCCTCAAACTATGCAGCAGGGATTAATGATTCTCAGCGAGCCGGTTAAGGTGGGTGGGAAGGAGGAGGTGTCCAACTAAGAGTCCCTGCCCGGGCGCGGTGGCACACGCCTGTAATCCCAGCACTTTGGGAGGCTGAGGCAGGAGGATCGCGAGTTCAAAGCCACTCAGCAATGGCGAGTGCACTTAGCAACTCAGTCCTGTCTCTAAATAAAAATACAAAAAAGGGCTGGGGAGTGACCCAGTGGTCGAGTGCCCCTGAGTTCAATCCCTGGTACCACAAAAAAAAAAAAAAAAAAAAAGAAAGAGTCCCTGTGCAGTGAGTCCATCACTGGTGAGTGTGTGTCATCCGTACACACAGTGAAAAGCAAGAATCCAAGAGTAAAAAAAAAAAAAAAAAAAAATCTAAGATCCAGAGTCACAGGGGCATGGCTCCTCAATGGCTGAGAACAAGATAGCAGCCATCATCTAGGGCCAAAACTGGGGCCAACTGCTCTTCCTCCTTTCCTGCCACACACAGATGAAGGAAGGGCCTCAAAGTGAGCCGTGGTCACTAGAGGCTGGGAAGGGAGCAGGAGGAGAAAGGGAGGCTGGGAAATGGGAAGCAACACAGAGACAAGAGGAATTAGTCCTGATGCTCCACAGCACCAAAGGGTGACTATAGTTTACAACGACTTACTATATATTTCAAAATAACTAGAATAAAGAAGTATAGCAAAAAGAAATGACAAATGTTTGAGAAGATGGAAATGCTATTTGCCCTGATATGATCATTACACGTTGTAGGCATGTATTGAATTATCATACTGTAGCCCATACATGTACAAATTTTATGTCTTTTTTTTTTTTTTTCTAATTTAAAAAGATACAGTAGGAAAAAGAAAGAAGGAAGCAAAAAAGAAAGGAAAGGAGGAGGGAATGAGAGGAGCTCAAGAAATAATTGGGGACATCAATTAAGCCACATGGGACAGATGGTTTGGGGACTCCTTGGTTTCCTATCAGTCCTGACCACTGAGTTCTCAGCTCCAGCTGGAGCTTCTTTTATCTGTGTACATGACTGGTCATCTGTCATTCACAAACCACAAACAGAACCTCCTGACAGACAATAAAGGTGACAACAGTCATTGTGGCTCAAAGAGAAGACTGACAATCTATGCTTGTCCTTGAACAGACGGTACAAAGGGACCTGCCTGGTGAATGCAGGATTGTTTTCCAGGTTTCCAATCCTCAAAATTCAGGACATAGCCAACTTCCTATCAGAGCTTGCTGCAGGCCCAATAGCATTAGAAGCAGTAATAACAGCTGCTATCAGCAACAAGAAGAGTAATAGTTAAGAGAATATGGTCAGCTTCAATAGAAGTCTTCTTCTTTGACCCTAATACAACAGCCCTGGGAGGCAGGCAGGGAGAGGGAGCCTGCTTGGAGCTGGGCGGACTGGCTGCCCTAAGTCCCTCAGCCAGGGATCCATCCAGCACCCCTGACTGTGAAAATGTGTGCTTTCCCCTATACCACACTTACCTAAAGGTTACTCGCCCTTTTCTGCCCTAAATTTAAGTCTTTCAGGTTTCAAACGTTAACATTCTGGACTAGACTTAACTGCACGCCATCTGCCTTACCCACAAAATGCCTTTGGTGATATTTTTCAACTTTCCACCCTCAAGGCTGTTTTGTTTAATGGAGTGTGGAAAGCCTTCCACTCCCTTGATCTCATTGGTCTAGTAAACTTAAGGGTTCTTTTATTATTATTATTAGTAGTTTTAGTTGTTAATGGACCTTTATTTTACTTATATGCAGTGCTGAGAATTGAACCCAGTGCCTCTACACATGCTAGGCAAGTGTTCTGCCACAGAGCCACAACCCCAGCCCACCCTTAAGGGGTCTTTACTCTTACAGCAGGTAGAACCTTTAGGAAACGCTTTACCCAGAAAAGGAAAATATAACTGGTTTGAAATGGGTTTGGTGATTAAGCCATGAAGCTTGTTTCAGGATATTTAAGGGTGTGTATCTACTTTTTATCACCAATTGATCAAAGAAGATAACTGAGTCTTCCCACCACCTGTTTGTCAGAGACTGGCAGGAAGAACCTGAGTTTGACCCTAAGATTGAAACCCGAAAGTTCTTAGAGAGAGACCACATAAGCCCACTTGGAGGGAGAGAAGGAAAAGGAAGAAAAACAGCACAGAGAAAGGGAAAGAGGAGGAGATGGTGGACCCTCGAATGAAATGCAATATAAGTAATGCAGAGATCCTGAGGACTATTTCCCAGACTGTCCTGAGATGACATGCTACTTCCTAGGCATCCGCATAAAAGCACCAGCTCTGGTGTCACCACTTGTGCAATGCCATTCAACCTCATGCTACCAGCCAGAGTTGCTTCAGGAGGGTACAGTCTCCACCTTTCAGCCACTACTTGGCACAGTGACTGCCAGCTCAGATGGGCTGAGGGACAGGGCCTCTGTGTGCAGGGAAGGCAGTATATCAGTTCTCACGCCTACCATACACTTTGTGGTTCTCCTGGGACCTCAGACCTGCCTCCTTCCTCTGTGGAAGGGGAAGGAATCCCCTCTCATCTTAAATATGCCTCCCAACAAAGCCCACGGCTTCAGTGATGCTCTCTGAGTGCCTACCCAGCCCTTTCTACTGCCTGAAGAGAAATGGCTGGGAAGAAGGATGAGGATAGTTAGGCAGTTCTGAGCCAGTCTGCTAAGCAGGACAGAGGTCTGGTCCCAACAGTTAGTAGCTACCGTTCGAACCTAGTTGTCTACATATTTGAGTCCCAGTCAGCAATTCCAAAACAAGGAGAATCTCATTTGATGTTCTATAGGCACACAGGCTGGGGAAAGGTAGGTAGCTAAGGATGTATGCTATGCCTAATGTGGGGTCCACTGGGAGATACAGGCTAAGAAGGATGAAGAAAGAGGAGAATTGGTCCCACTGAAAGGGTGCCATAAGTCATGCTCAGGGGACAGACCCTTCTCTCCCCTGAGGACCCTCAGCCTGGGGGAAGGCTTGACAGGTTCCAGGGATGCCGATACTGGAAGCCTGGCCCCAGGCAACCACTCCTTGGACTGCTCACTGCTGGAGTTTTCCTTTCCAAGCTCCCAGGACAAGAAGCCTCAGCACCCAGGGACCTGCACTCAACACGGGGAAAACCATGGCTACCTGGTGGATGTTTTTAGTTCTAAGAGAGCTGTCTTTCTCCTGCAGATAGAGAATTTCCACACACTTGTGTTTAAAAGGCTGGGGAAAATACCAGGTAGGAAACACTCTCCTTCCTGCACCCAACAAGCTGAGCTGAATAAGAGACAGAAAAGTCCTGCCAGAGGCCATGATAGGGGCTCATGCCCAGGAGCCTTTGTACACACCTGAAAGGTGAAACGACACCTTTCCTCTCCTCTGGCAACTGGAGGGGGAAAAAAATTAAAAACTCACCTTCTTCCCACATAGGTCAGGAGTGGGTCAAAGCAAGACATGACTTGCCCTTTTCTCCCCACATATACCTGCAAAGACTGGTTCTACCTGGATTACACTGCACACAAACAAATGAACCAGCAGCTTGCTTTCTGAAACTTAATTATTTAATTATTAATTAGACACCAGAGAATAGGCTCGGGCTGCTGCTGAACTGTGATCCAGTGGGCAGACTGGAAGCTTTATTCCTTTCCCCTGGCTCTGAACAGGCAACATGTGCCAGACCACAGCGACCAAGACGTGGGCAGGAGACCAGCCTGGCCATGGGCTCAACCTGCATGGAACGTTCTGACGCACCTGAACCATGGGGTTTCTGCAAAGTTTAGGGGGGAAGATAATTGCAAAAGCTTTGTGTAAGGTTGAAACACCAGAGATGATCCTAAATGTGGATGAGGTATTTCTTCTGGGAAGTTGGAACGCAGACAAAGAAAAGAGTTCTTATCGACCGTGCGGTTTCTATTTTCCCCAGCTAACTGGTTCTCGTGGAATTCTTGATCCCAGGCTCAGATCTCAAAGCTGCCTCACTAGCCCTGCCCTGCCCAAGCACTGGGGGAGCCAGCCCTCCGTACTATAGCAGGAGTTCTAGACTATTTTAGAAATCCAGTAGACTGCCACCCCCACTCAAGGGGGACATGGAACCAGCTCTGCAGGATCTGACTGGGTCTCACCTAAACCTTATTTCCTTGGATTAGGACCATGCAGTGCCCTGGCCAGTTCTGATTTAGTGATTCCTAGAGAGGTGAGGTCTTCCTTGCAGTGTTGCTCTCCTCTGCCACAGAAGCAGCTGGAAGCCAGTGTCCAAGTCCAGCAGGTCCTGCATGTCTGACCTGAGTGCTCTCCAGGACTGTGTATCCTCAGACGTGACCCTGGCTGCAGCTCTCTCGAGGGCACAAACCAGTCACACGGTGGCACAGCCTCAGAGGGGAAAGACCCTTAGAGGCTGTGAAGACATTGATGGTGATGCAGAAACCCTGGGTTCTGCCACTCAGGACCGACAGCAGCTCTCTCACCAAGAGCATCCATTTCTGTCCTATGGAGTCTGCAGACACATGCTCTGGACACCTGATGCCAGCCCCCAAGTGACAGAATCCTGCAGCAGCAAGGACATGGCCACTTAAACAGGAGCTTCCCCTGCCCTTCCCCATCTCCTTGGCAAAAGGGGAGATCCTTTCCTGCAGGGCTCAGGTTGCTGCTAGGAAGTCTACCTAGATTCCACCTGGATTTAACACAAGGAGGAGCAACATGGACCCTAATACCCTCCCCACAACAGGCAAACCAGTTAAAAATCAACTGCAAGCCTAGGGCTGTAGCTCAGTGGTACAGCACTTGCTTAGCATGCATGAAGCAGTAAGTCATAGATAAATTTAAAAAACTGCAAAAGTTTTATCCTTCTAGGTGCTTCAATGGATCATCCAATATTACACACATTTAAAGAATGCTTACGTGATGAGTATACCCTTTCCTATAGTTTAGAGTTTTGGAACCATGCTAATATTTTACATACTTAAAATCAAATCTATGAGAATTAGAGGTAAAAATTAAAGTAGAATGCAGAGAGAAGGAAATCAGTCTAACTGTATTAACACAACCACACTTCAGGTGGGGAAAAAATGAGATTATAGGCGTGGGCCACCATGCCCAGCTTGAGGTGTTTTTTTCTGTAGGGGGATAGTTATCAATTCTGAATCTGCTTTCTGTCAATTATAGGACTGTGCAAATACTTCAATATATTAACTGGGAGTCAAGTTTCTTACTATTGGAGAAGAGGTTCCAACTAAGGAAAGAGGAAGAATAGAAGAATGAACCCTGGGCTGGGGTTGTGGTTCAGCGGCAGAGCGCTCGCCTTGCACGTGTGCGGCCCGGGGTTCAATCCTCAGCACCACGTAAACATAAATGCATTGCATTGTGTACAACTAAAGTCAATAAATAAATATTATTAAAAAAAAAGAATGAACCCTGTGTAGATGAGCTGGAATTAGAAGTATCAGTTTGAGTTTGAAGTTTTTAATATATACATATATATGCATATACATTATGCATACATATATTTAGAGAGACATACATACAGATATATATATATATTTATATATATTTATATATTTATATATATATATATATATATATATATATATATATATATATATATTCCTTTTCTCTGTCCACTTAAACGGTCTATAAGCAAAGATATCCCAGTGGTAATGAGCATACCTAGTACTCAGATCGTGATTTCTAGATACCATTCCTTACTTAAACCAGGCAGGGTTCTTTGAAGAAGTCACTGATTCAAGGCTCAGGCAAAAGAAGTGCAATATGTGTCTATAATAGCTTATACCATAAAGTAAGGAAGTGCTAAAAAAAAAAAAAGGCAAAGATGTGTCAAAAGTATATAGGAGCCAGCCTGAACGATCTCCCACTGGCCCAGTGCTTGATTATCAAAACAAATAATAATAGCAATAAAATATTCATGGAATAGAATAAGAATCTGAATCCATGCAAATATAAATACATGAATAAATTGAAATGGGAGCAAGATAAGAAAGCCCTTTCATACTGCAGAAAACCAACTAGTACATGTGGAAGGAATTACAGTGTTAGAAAATTACCATTTGCAGCCATCACAGTGAGAGTGGATTGGCCAAGAATCATCAAAGGATGCTAAAGTTTGTGGGTAAAAGATCAAAGAGGAACAAGATATTTCCATAGTCTCAGATAAGCATCAACAAATGATTTATTAATTATTAAAGGAAAATTAATAATTTTAGATTAGACTAACCTAGTGGACACTACCTTATCTAAGTAACCAAAGTTAACATCACCATGATGGGACAAATGGAAATCATGTACCTCCTGATAGAAAGGATGCCTTGAGAAGAACCCAACTTCGTTTCTCTAGCATTCCTGCCAAAACACAATGCCTTAATCAAGTCATGCAGGAACTTGTTCCAAACTGAAGAACATTCTACAAAATAACTGGCTTGTGTTCAACAAAAATGCCAAGGTCATGAAAGACAAAGAAAAGCCAGGAAACTGTTCCATGTTCCTCTCATCTCTGTAGTATTCTCCTCTAGGAACTGTTCCTTGGTCTCCCCTGTTAAAGGGACTAAAGAGATATGACAACTAAATGCAAGGTATGATCCTAGACTGAATTCTGCACCAGAGGAAAGGGAGGAGGAAGTTATAGGATATTAGTGGCACAATTGGCAGATTTTTGCATGTGGAACTATAGATTAGATAATAGGATCACCATGGTTGGTCAGAGAAATTCTTATTTTTAAGCAGCACACATGGAAGTATTTATAGCATTTATGGATAAAGAGACATGAATGTCTGCAAATTACTTCCAAATGGTTTAGGGAAAAATGAGAGAGAAAGAGATCATGAGCAAGAGAGAGAGAGAGAGGAACCTGAGAAAACAAAAGGGCAAAATGTTAAACAATGGTCGAAGACTGAATATATACATTTTTTTTGTATTGGCACTATTGCAAGTTCACTATGAATGTGAAATTTTATCAAAATGAAATTTAAAAATAAGTAGGTGGTGCAACTTTATCAATGATTTAACACCATCAAACTCAACATTGAAGAATGTTTTTAAGATGGTAAATTTTGTTATATCTAATTTACCAAAATGAAATATTGGATAATGTTATAGTTTGGATGTGAGGTGTCCCCCAAAAGCTCATGTGTGAGACAATGCAAGAAGGTTCAGAGAAGAAATTATTGGGTTATACAAGAGCCTTAACGCAATCAGTGAATTAATCACCGGATGGGATTAATTGAGTGGTAACGGAAGGCAGGTGGTATGTGTCTGGAAGAGGTGCAGTTTGGGGGGGGGGCGTGGTTTGGGGGGTATATATTTGTATCTGGCAAGTGGCACTCTCTCTCTCTCTCTCTCTCTCTCTCTCTCTCTCTCTCTCTCTCTCTCCCTGCTTCCTGATCATCATGTGAGCTACTTCCCTATGCCACACTTATCCACCATGATGTTCAGCCTCACCCTGAGCCCCAAGGAATAGAGCCAGATGTCCATGGACTGAGACCTCTAAAATTCCTTTACAATTGTTCTAGTCGGGTCCTTTAGTCACAGCAGCGAAAAAGCTAACTAAAACAAATATAAATAATAACTTCAGTAAAAGCTCTTTTATAAAAGGATCTCAACACTTATTTAAAAAAAAAAAAGGCACCTTGTTTTCTCTTGCCCAACATGGACTGGGTACTGTGGTGCCTCATCCCATTTCACTGTCCATGGTTTCAGTTACCTGTGGTCAACCTCAGCCTGAAAATATTAATATTTGCTTTGACTCTTTCAAGAAAGAGAGCACATTTGCATAACTTTTATCAGAGTACATTTTTATAGTTGTTCTATTTTATTATTAGTTATTGCTAATCTCATACTTGCCTAATTTGTAAGTTAAACTTTATCACAGGTAAGTATGTACAGAGAAAAGCAATGTATACAGGATTTAGCATTATCTGTGGTTTCAGACATTCACTAGGGGTCTTGTGATGTATCCCCTATGGAAAAGGATGGACTGTACCCATTGAATGTGAGTTAGCTGAATCAGTGAGTGAAATGTGCTTTAGAAAGTGACATCAAGCATCTCTTTTAAGATGGCAACGTAAGCACTTTCCTACCTTCTAAATTACCATGGAAATGACAGAAAAGATGTGGGTTTTCTTAAAGTTTGAAGCTCTAATTATAACTAGAAGGGGGAAAAACAAGTGCCACCAGACTTTTGGAGGGATTCCTGCAGATGGGGTTGGAGGGGCAGAGAAAAAGCAAAGGATGGAGCAGAGTTAAGGAAGTGCTGTCTTCCACGCCACCTGAGAAGCCTCAGTTCAGAGCTAGCTTGTCCCAGAGCTGGGGCCTTAGATGTGGGCCCCAGGCAATCACAGGTGAAATGCTGTCTTGAAGGCTTCATCACATACATGGAAGTAATATATGTGACAGCATAAAATATGGAGAGTTGATAAGTTAACCACTATGACTGCCAAGTTCCTACATTTTACATGAAGTGGCAAAATAATAACTCTAAATAAACTGAAATGCTTAAAATATACATTAAGTTTCTACAACAGCCATTCTCAAATTCTTTGTCTCAGGCCCCCTTTACATTTAAAAATTATTGAAGACCCCAAAGAACTTTTGCTTATGTGAATTATTCCTATCAATGCTTAGCACATTAAAAGCTTAAAATGGGATATTAATTAATTAATTAATTTTAATATAACAATAATAAACCCATTTCTTGTTAAGATAAAGGACATTTTCACAAAAGAATAGCTCTTTTCCAAAATGAAACCATTTCTCTTTGTGCAAAGAAAGACCCTGTTATAAATTTTGCAAATCTTCTTAAATTCTGTCCTGATAGAAGACAGCTGGATTCTCAGGATTCTCATATCTACTTGTACATTCAATCTGCTGCAAAATGTTGTGTTTGAAGAACATTAAAAAAAAAAACTGACTTCCCACAGTTCTAAAGTTAGAAAAGGAAGAAGCCACTTACTACCTCTGATGCATGTATGAAAAAAATTAGCCACCCAAATGATAAGAGAATCACCAGAAAAAGGTGACATAAGATATAAGAAATAGCAGTAACAGCATATGAACCAGAATTAAAGAAAACTTGAAAGAAATCAAGACTTTCAAGCAGAAAAGCCCGAATTAAGATTTGTTTTCTTCTCCATGATTCCAATACTATCACTTGGTTATTCAGTTACACACACACACACACACACACACACACATTTTACTATTTAAAATTTTTAGAACCAACTAAAATAAACATGAAAATATGCACCACAATTACAGAAAACGTACATAAATGTCATAACCTTGACAAAGTAAACATAATAATCCAACTAACAAAAAACTAGAAATGAAAGAGAAATGGAAGGAAGACTCTGTGTGCCAATGTCTTATTTTTCATATCAGAAAACAGTGTATTGATAACTTTACCAAAAAGATGAGGCATATGTATATTATTTAAAGTGATATATATTTTTTTTAATATTTATTTATTTGCTTTAGCTGTACACAATGGGTTTATTTGTACGTGGTGCTGAGGATCGAACCCGGGCCGCGCACGTGCCCGGCGAGCGCTCTACCGTTGAGCCACAACCCCAGCCCTTAAAGTGATATTAATAACCAATAGAGGAACTAAAAACCAAAACCACCTGCAGTGATGGCCTCTGGAGAACGGCAGGGAGGGAGGAGGGGGAAAAGCTTTTCATTGTCTATCACTCTTGTCCTGTTTAAATGCTTTTCCCTGCATGTACGTAGTACCTCTGTGACAAAAATATATAAACTTATTTTGATTTAAAGAAAAGAAATTCCCACATTCTTAGAAATATTTTAAAAACAGAACAGGTTCTTTAGCTGACTAAATGTTAGTTATCCCGTGTATAGCTGTATTCAGTAGATGGATTCACCAAAGATGTTTGTGATCTAAATCACATTTTATATGCAGTGAATGGGATACTAAAATATGGTAAAGGCTTTTGTAAAATCAATAACTGCCTCCAAATTTGTGTATCTTTAAAAAATCATAACTTGTTTTTGTTTTGTGTTGTTCTGATAACTGCCTAATTTTTTTTTTTTTTTTTTTTTTTTTTTTTGGTACCGGGGATTGGACTCAGGGGCACTCGACCACTGGGCCACATCCCCAGCCCTTTTTTGTATTTTATTAGAGACAGGGTCTCACTGATTTGCTAAGTGCCTCGCCATTGCTGAGGCTGGCTTTGAACTCATGATCCTCCTGCCTCAGCCTCCCAAGTGCTGGGATTACAGGCGTGTGCCACTGCGCCCAGCAACTGCCTAAATTTTAAAAAATGACTCAGAATGAGTTGAGGCTGTTTTAAGTTAAATTCTGTGAATATTGAGATTCATGTTAGAGCAAGGACACGACTATTTCTGGCTTACTGAGAGTTGCAAGGCCACTGTGGCTTCATGCTATTCATAGTACTGATAGCCTGTAGCCAGTGACAGTGACCACAGATGTGACTTACAAGCCCGGCAGATTAGGAAAAGAACAACTCAGAATTTCTATACGGATGAGTGGTTTTTAACTCCACTATCTTTTTCTTTCTTTCTGCTTCTGGGGAAGAAAACATTCTTATGCCAAAATAAAAGCAAACAAAGAAATGTACATAGGACCTGACCTGGTTTGGGTGTTGAATGTCCCCCAAAGGTCCATATGTAAAGGTTTGGTTTCAGGGTGGTGGCACTGGGAGATGCTGTGGACCTTTAAGTGGTGGGGCCTAGTATGGGAGGTCTTTAGGCCACTGGGGACATGCTCAAAGGGGATTATATGTCCCTGATATGTGTGGGTGTATGTCGGTATGTGTGTCTACCTGTCGATCCATCCCCCTGCCTTCCCTCTCTGCTTCCTGGCTCAAGATGTGATTGCTTGCTGTGCCACATGCTCCCTCCACTGCCATCTGCCACCCTCAGCAGAACTAAGCTGATGCAGGCACCATGCCTTTGAACCTCCCAAACTATGAGCTAAATAAACCTTTCCTCATTATAAGTTAATTGTCTCATGTATTTTGTTGTGCTAGTAACATGAAGCTGACGAATACAGGACCTTCCTCCTGAGAAGTGGTAAAAGCACTATCCCATTAGAATTGCATCAAAGTCTAAATGGGTGCTACCTTGAAAGACTTTTCATATCAAGCTGTCCTAAAGCACCATCTTTGCAAGTACCACACCTTTCAATTAAGGCATTAAAAACTCGGGGGGAAATTAATTTTAAGAATTAGATTAACTTCTACTTGATAATTATTGAAAAGCAAAAAGATACTGATTTGAATTTTATTGAGGTATGTGTATTTCTTTAAATCTAACCACAATTAATTGACATTTTTCCATGATTATAGAACTATCTAGTATTTAAACTATTATACTGAAGAAATATATTTTGGTCAGAGAAGATACAAAATGAAGCTAAAACTCAAATATCCACCCCTATAGGAAGCCCCCATGGTCTAAATACCACCTAGTGACACCATACTTGATAGATGGGCTACCCCCACCCCCAAAGGGAAGTTTCTGTATCCTGAGCAAAGCAACCTTGTTTCATTTTCCAGGCAGGAGCCAATGGGCTTAAAGGTCGCTCTGTTCTCCCGGCAGGATGTTTTTTCCCCCTGGGCAGAAGCCAATAGGCTTAAAAGTTGTGGGCAAAGAGCCAAAAGCATTAAGGGTCATTCTGGTACACCCCCCACCAGGAATCCCTATTTAAGTTCCAGTCCATTCGGAGCTACACACACAACAGCTCATCCCTGCTGAGAGGAGGCAGCCACTGCACCAGCCTTAGACCCACCACCACCAGCCCGATGGCAGCTGCCCCAGCCGACAGCTCCAGTCTCCAGCCGGTCAGCAGCTGCCTTAGCTGACAGCTCCAGAGACCACAGCTGGCACGACCAGGCACCCACCTTCCTTTCAGAGCTTGCATACTCCCCTCTCCCTGACTCCTCTCTCCCACCAGAGCTTGCACACTCATTTCACCCTGACTCCTCTCTCCCAGCACCTCTTCTACCTCTGACCAGCCACAAAGGCTGGTGAATAAATCTCTTGGCTGCACGGTTGTCACCCGTGTAATTTTTGCCCTTCAATACTCAAATTACAAGAATAGTACTTCAGGGGCTGGGGTTGTGGCTCAGTGTGTAGAGTGCTTGTCTAGGACATGTGCAGCCCAGGTTCAATCCTCAGCACCATGTAAAAATAAAGGCATTGTGTACAACAAATAAATAAATATTAAACAAAAAAAAGAACAGTACTTCAGCTTCCTTAACATAGCAACTAGGATACTTCTTGTAAACCCCAATCTATTAAATGATGGCAGAGAGAGTAATTTTTTCTGTATCTGGCCATAGATGAAATAAATGTATCTAAGGCACTAAGTTTTGAAGTCACTTAGGTCATCCATTTACAATTAAGCAGACTGTACTATCCATGTTTTATTTATTTATTTTTAATTTCCATATCTTATAATAAAAATTGTGCTGGCTTAGAAGAGATTGACCCTCCCAGGACTAGCCAATTCTTAGAAATAGCAAAGGGCTTGGGGCTGGGATTGTGGCTCAGCAGTAGAGTGCACACCTAGCATGTGCGCAGCCCGGGTTCGATCCTCAGCACCACGTAAAATTAAATAAAGGCATTGTGTACAACCAAAATAAATAAATATTTTTTAAAAAAAAAGAAATAACAAAGGGCTTGGCCAGAGCATGCCTTTCATACACAAACCAACGAGTTCTGAGTCTACAGCTCCAACCACCACCTTGTCTAACTCTTATATACCAAGGCAGTATCTTCCCTGACCTAAATCATCCAGGGCTGCGTACCACTCCTATAGTCGATAGTCCATTGGAATTATTTGAACTGGCCAATTCTGTTTACTGTTTACTCTTCTCTGCCTTGCCTTTCCTGCAGAAATCCCAATAAAGGCTTTGGCCTGGGCTCTTCTTCACTCCTGTCTTTGAAACATCTGACCAATTCTGGAGCTTCCCCTGTGGCCCTGCACAGTGTGGCTTATTCCCTTCTCTTGGGAAATGTAAGCAACTACAATATTCTTTTCATGACATTGACCTGTCTGTGTTATCATTCAGTAACCTCCACAAATTAAAATCCTGCAGATACAAATGAGACACAGAACCTCACCTATTTAATTTCACTGAAAAACATTTCATCCCAGTTTTTAGGTAGGACCCCTTTATCTAGCAAATGCCTCCATTTTACTTTTTATAAACATGCAGCATTTTTGGCCCACTTGTCATTTGGAGGAAAAGATGCTGAAACAGTCTTAAAAAAATATATGCTTAGTAAAAATGGGACTATAAAATGGAAAGAGGAAAGGCAGTGGAGAAAGAGAAGGGAAAGGTATAATAGCCCTGTGAAATGCTTCAGATGCATCTCGGTCCTGAGAATATCATTTTTTTCTCTCCTACTAACTCCAGGATCATAAGCTTCTTTTCTCCTGCTACCTCCAAACATCAGTTTTGTCCCTTTTCTTTTTATTTTTCTAGTTTCCCAAGATTTGTATTATATAATATTAGGTTAGACTATAAGAAATTGCCAATGTTGATTTTTTTTAATGAATATTTTATATTTTTAATTTGCAGAATTAAGAAATATTTTCAGAAAATGAGCATCTGCTAAGTTATTTATATGGGGTTTTGTCCATTTGCTAGAGATGAATTTATGGTGACACTAATAGTTTAGATACTTCACTTGCACTGGATGCCTTCCAGAGATTATATCTAATTTTGTATTTGTCATTTGTATTCTTTTTACTAAAAAGAGTCCTAAAAATTGTGTAAGCTTCTTGTTCTCCAAAAACTGAGAATGCAAGGGGGTTCATGGTTCTGGAAATCTAAGACAGGAGCCCTATTTCCCTATCTAACCATCTGGGCCCAGGTTTCCTTATCTGTAAAAAGAGGGGCTATTAAGACCATCTTGTCTTAAATTCCCTTTTTCTTTCTCCTCAGTTGCATTCATTTTTGTACATATTAAAAAAGTAATGCGCTATTGCCTAACACAGGGATGCCCATGCCTACTTTGCACATTTGTGTGTAAGGTTTGTTTTTGCTTTTGTTTTGTAGCACTGGGATGGACCTCAGGGCCTTCCACATGCTATACACAGTGTAGCTTTTTTAAGATGTTAAAACAGTCTTTAAAAAATGCCTACTTGGGCTGGGGTTGTGGTTCAGCGGTAAAGCGTTTGCCTAGCACGTGCACTGCCCAGGTTCGATCCTCAGCACCACATAAACATAAAGGCATTGCATTGTGCACAACTAAAGCAAATAAATAAATATTTTTTAAAAATGCCTACTACCTAAACTCACCAATCAAAAGACACAGACTGGCTGACTGAATTAAAAAAAACAAGACCCAACAATATGCTGTCTCCAAGAGACTCACCTCACAGGCAAAGACATCCACAGACTGAAGCTAATAGGATGGGAAAAAACATATTACTCACATGGACCTCATAAACAAGCAGGGGTTTCCATCCTCATATCAGATAAAGTGGACTTCAAGCCAAAGTTAATCAGAAGGGACAAAGAAGGACATTTCCTACTGCTTAAGGGGATTACACATCAACAAGACATAACAATGGTAAATATTTATGGCCCAAACAATGGAGCATCTATGTACATCAAACAAACCCTTCTCAATTTCAAGAATCAAATAGACCATAACTCAATAATACAGGGTAACTTTAACATGCCTCTGTCACTACTGGATAGATCCTCCAAACAAAAACTAAATAAAGCTATTAAAGTAAAAAGTATAATTGATAATTTAGACTTAACAGACATATATAGAATATTTCATCCATCAATGACTGAATACACTTTCTTCTCAGTAGCACATGGATCCTGCTCTAATATAGACCATGTTATGTAAGCTATCACATATATTGGCATAAAATTGTAATATTACCTTAGTATATTTTTAGCATCTATAGGGTTGTTTTGATAGCTCCATTTCCATTGATATTAATTTTTGTGTTGTTGCTTTTTCTTGATTAAACTTGTTTATGTTTTATCAAATTTTGAATAGTATTTCTCCTCTATTTCATATGTTTCTGTTCCTACTCTCATTTTTTCCTTCCTACTATTTCATTTGAAAATAATTTGTTATTCTAGCTTCTTTCTGAGACAAGTACTTTAAGTTATAAATGTTCATCTAAGTACTGTTTCATCCCAGAGATCCTGATATTTTAAGCTTTTCTTATCACTTAGTTCAAAGCACTTTTTATTTACTTTTTTTGTGCTTCCTTCCTTGACCTCTGAGATTTATAAGTGTGCCATTTAATTTTGAAATGGTTGACATGTGGAGGTGGGGTTCTACATATCTTAAGGTGATTGATTTCTAATGTAATAAATCATGTAGGAAACATTCTGCATAATTTCAAATTTAAGAAAGTAACGGAAATGCTTTTTATATTGATTGTATTGATTATATACATATCAAAACTGATCAAACTGCATACTTCAAATATATGCATTTTATTGTACTTCAATTTTAACTTAAAGCTATGGGGGAAAAAATGCTTAGTAAAAATACAAGTCAGTTCTTAAGTGTACACTGGCTAAAGAGGACTCAGAAATAAGAGCAAAGCTTTGGAGATGACAAAGCCTAGCACCAATGCTCAAAATTATAACCTGAAGACTAGATCAACCCAGAGCTTTATTGTGGGGTCAGTAGCTGGGGTTCCAGCCCGACTGCCACTCCTCACATGTGTCTTTGCACAAGTCATTCAATATCTCTGGCTTGCTTTTTAACATACTAAGCAAGGAGACTAGGCTAGAGGATCTCTGAGTACCTCTCTGTCTTGACCAATCCAAAATTTGACCAGACTCTCTTACTGTGCCAAGCTAATTTAGGCATGAAAATTTGAGAAGGAAAAGAGAGAAAACAAAAGAGGAAAGGCCAGAGAAGAGAAAGAGCAGGACGTCAGACAGTGCTGGGAGACAAGGGGCAGGTGGATCACACCTTGGGACTCCTACAGGCTTTAGACACAGGGAAACACCTCCTCCCATAAGCCTACATCCCATGCTGGCCAATGATGTCATTCTGGATTTGAGACTTCTGCCTTAAGTCTTCTGCCTGACTTGCTATGCTGAGTCATGCATTTATTTGCCAGTAGATCCTTCTGATAATTTATACACTACTCTTTGGATTAAATGTCTACTCCTCACCTTAATTTTATTATTGGTTGACATTTACTGAATGCTATGAACCAATCACTATGGTAAATATTTGCAGGAATTATGTCCTTGATTCTTTTTTTATTTAAATGTAGCCATTTTATAGATGAGGAAATGGAGGCTTCATGAAGTAAGTAACTGGCCCAAGGTCACAAAGTGTTAGAGACAGTACTTGAACCCAGGCGGCACATGTACCCTTGACCACCACATCATCAATCCTTAGATCTACTGCCCTTCTGTAAGGGGTGCACTTATGACTGACCAATATCCATATACAGCTACCCCATCTGGTCCTAAAATGATTAAAGCCAAACCAACAAATCATGTATCTACTTCTCTACCTAACTCACAACCTACAAGCAACCTTCTAGTCACAATGACCACGAGAAATGCAGGTCAAGACCAAGGGTTTGACATGACACCACTAGCCTGTCTTCTTACTAGGCACTGCCTATTTAACCCCATGTTCCACAGGCCCCAAAGCTCTCAGCAGAATTCCTGACCCCCAGTACTGGAGTAAGGGTTAAAAAACGTTCACAGGAAACTTTTTGAGGGCCAGCCAATCCCAGAGTGCAGATTCAAATGCATTAGCCACCCAGCCTATTCCCTGTCCCCCCCACAAAGGTCCTTGATTTATCATCTGGGTGGCTTTGCTTATACAACTGGAGCAGGTGGCATATAGCAGAAAAGATTAAAAATTGGGCCTGGCCATCAAACATGCCTGCATTCAAAGTGTTCTAGTCCTTCATTTATCAAACAAAACTAATCATATCTCCTCCAGAAGAATATTGTGAAGATTAATTAAGGTAATCATATTAAGTGCTCAGACCACAAAAGGTACCCAGTCACTGGCAGCAATTATCATTTCCTTACCATCTGTGATGTGCTTCCCAAATTTGCCATGTGTTCCGTTTCCTTAATGCAAATGGCAGCTTCTCTAACCCCTAGCTGGAAGAGTTCAGCTCAGTAGGACCAGCACTGATGAGCATCTCCTCTGCACTGAGCACTATGGCAGGGATTGGGATGTGATGTGAATAAGATGTGTTCCTGAGGCTGGGGCTGTAGCTCACTGGGAGAGCACTTGCTTAGCATATGTGAGGCACTGGGTTCAATCCTCAGCACCACATAAAAATAAGTAAATAAAATAAAGGTATTATGTCCATCTACAACTAAAAATATATTAAAAAAAAGATGTGTCCTTGATCTTGTGGAGTTCACAGGCTTTAGGAAGATAAGGAAGAAACAGCTCATTTCCATGCCACACAGGCAGTGTTACAGGATCCCACAGGAACAGGACAGGTTGGTCAGATCATAGAGGGCCTTGGGGGTCAAGACAAGGAGTCTGAACTATATTCTGAAGGCAATGAAGGGGTCTAACCAGAGGAGACAAATGTACAGATTGAGACTTCAGGAAAGGGTCACTTTAGTAGCAATGTGGAGAAAGAAGGAGCATATGAATAATCCAGAGAAAACATAGTATCCTAGACAGGGCAGGAGAGAGAGAGAGAAAACAGGAATAGGTTTCAATGTGTCTAGACAGTATAGGTCAAAGGTTTTGACGCTGGACATTAGACACTGTTCAACCTCTCAGTGTTTAGATATTGAGGAAGAAGGAGCTGACACAGCCTTGGTGTCCATCACTTTTTAAAAGACGACATTCTGGGCTGGGGTTATGGCTCTGCGGTAGAGCACTCACCTACCATGTATGAGGCCCTGGGTTAGATCCTCTGTACCACATAAAAATAAATAAAATAAAGGTATTGTGTCCAACTACAACTAAAAAACAAATATTAAAAAAAAGGACAACATTCTGATAGGGCATGTAAAACAACTGAAATTGCACTGTCAATCAATGGACATTCATTGTCACTTAAATGCCAGGCACTGCCTTAGGTACTGGGAGGGTTCCAATGACAACACAGTCAAGTGAGAAGTACCAGCAAAGACCAGGGAAGATACAAGCACTGGGGAATGGTGTGGTTTGCCCGAAAGTGAGGACATAGAGTGGAAGATACCGGAAACCTATCAGGGTAAGACCACCCAGGGTTTAAGCTAAAGACTTAACTCACGATGGTGGAGGAGCCACAGAAGGTCTCCAACAGGGGAAAGAGGATGTGCGCTAAGCCTAAACAGACTCCTCTCACAGAGAAAAACCCAGAATGTCTTCCTTGATTCTCTTTTTGGAATTCCTGGGCCTCACGTTTTCCATTTGGGGTTCTTTTTCATGCTTAACACAGTGCCAACTAAAAGTAGTCCATAAATAAATGCTATAATCATAAGACTCACATACAGTCTTACATACCCAAAGAAAAACAGGGGAAGTACGTGAGAGACTGGTCAAACTAAAGAAATATAAAACCCTTAACAAATCAAACTGAGAATCCTCAAGCACACCATTAGCATAGTCCTGGGCTTTTCACCTGGACTGAACAGCTCTGGGCAAGGGTAATGAAGAATCATTGAGGAACAAGTTCAAATTACCAGTCATTAATTTCTAAGCAGCTTGAGTACTTCAGGGTAGAGGCAAGTTGCTAAGTGCTGAGGGTGCAGGAACATACCCTAGACACAGGAGAAGGCAGCAGTACTTTTTATTGAGCACATACTGCCTGCCAACTGCATGCTACATTTTTTTTTTTCACATGTGCCCATGAATAGAGGGTTACCAGCCAGTTTGGATCCCCCCACCAAGACCGAGCCCCATCTTCCTCACCATCCCCTGCCCTTTGGCTTAGGGTACATCTGGATCCTGCTCTCTTACTATTGTGTGAAGTCTTGAGTTAGTTCTTTCCCCTCTTAGGGAGTTTATTCCTCCTGTTAGAATGCTGAGAAGTTCTCCTAACCCTTTCCACAAAGCATGAGAGAAATCCAAGGGGCATTGAAAACTCAAGTTGAGTGATTGTAGATGGCAGAGATCCTGGGTGTAGTTTCGTGATAAACACCTACGTATAGTTTTTCATTCCTTTTTGTTTTCTTTCTCCTTCCTCCCAGCCCCCAGTGCTAGGGCATTCCTTAAGAAATCAACTATTACCAGGTGTGGTGGCACATGCCTGTAACCCCAGAGGCTCAGGAGGCTGAGACAGGAGGATCGGGAATTCAAAGCCAGACTCAGCAATGGCGAGGCATTAAGTAACTCAGTGAGATCCTGTCTGTAATAAAATATAAAAAGGGCTGGGGATGTGGCTTAGTGGTTGAGTGCCCCTGAGTCCAATCCCCAGTACCAACAGAAAAAAAGAAAAAAAGAAATCAACTATTTCTGGGGAGAGCCACTTCAACTGCATAACTATATGTGGAATATTTACTATAAATAATAATCAACAGGAAAAGGATAAAGGGGAAAAATCCAGTAGACATTAGAGAATCTAGAAATCTATTTGACTTCAGTACATATGAGGTTTTCTCATATTGGTTTGAGAACATTATAAGGAATTCATAAATTCTCACTTTGTTCATGGAAGCCTCCCACGATGGGGGGCAGGGGTGCAAGATTCAAAATCCATTACAAATAATACCAAATAAAAATTTCTGCACATAAACAGTGAAGAGTTGTCTATGAGGTTTTCTCAATTAAACTGGAATGCCAAAATGAATTTCTGAGACACCTGCTTTTAAAATAGCACTATCATGTTCCCATTTCGTGGGCTGGGTGGTGACCCCTGGCTCACAAGCCTCTGGCAGCTCCATCACCAGCCACATACCTACTAACCTACCTGCTGGGCTGCCTCATGGAAGAGTTCCTGCACTGTGGACATCTGGGCCATTCTCCTGGAAATGGGATCCTGGTGCCCTGGGTGGGGAGACCCCTGTAGAAAGTAAACACCATCCATGGTCATGCTAGCTCCTCCTTCCCTGCCTCCTTATAGTCCATCCATCCTCCATACCCAGCAAGGCCTTGAGTAAAGAAAAGATTTATCTTACCTGTAGAGATTCCTCCTAATGGCCTCTGGTACCCACATAACCCCTCATGCTCCAGAGCCTACCTATGCTCAAATCCTGCTATTCTAAAGCCACAGTGCCTCAGCTTGCTTTCTTTTCTCAGCTCCTTCAATATATGGGGGTCAGAGCTGGCTGCCCGGCCCTTGAGGACCCAGTTTTACACTCCGCCCCCATCCTCCTGTGTATGTATGTGCCTTAGGAACTCTTTGTCCAAGGCAAGGGTACCACGGGATTCCTTGAACCTGAGCCAGGTGGTGAGCACATGTGGACTGGACCAAGATCAGTGTGGGAGAGGGAAGATTAGGAAACTGTCTTGAGAGACGGAAGCAGGACAAGAATGGGGTAGGGGAATGAAGCCAAAGGTGAGGAAAAGATTGCTGAGCATCCTTGTGAGAGCACAGTACTCATCCACCACAAGAAGTCTTCCCTTGGCACCAGGCCTGCCTTTCCTTGGGGTAGGGACTTTATCCCCTCATGGTATTTTGGAGGAAGGAAAGAGGGTGAGAGAAGGGGCTGTCCGTCCTGTGGGAAGAATGTGACCAATGCCAGTCGCCATGGGTAGTGAGCGAGGGAATGGGCACAGAGGGATATTCAAATGCAAAGACCTGGGGCCAGCGTTCGCCCAGCGAAACGCTGAGGAGACTGAGGGGGCTTGGTGGGCTGAAGTCTGCCAAAAGCAGGAAGATGGGTAGGTGCTCGGTCAGCTCCATGCCACACAGACCCTACTGCGTGGGTGTTTGCCACATGGCGCTGGCCTCTCACCTCCAGCAGCCTTAGGGGCAAAGACCCCGTCCAACACAACACCCTTCCCCACCCCGGCTGGCTCACTGAACACAGCCCCAACCCCCCGCGTCTCAGACCTTCCTGGGGCGGGACCCTCACCCCAGGCTCTCAGGATCGCCGCCGAGGAAGGACTGGGCAGAGAGTGTGCGTCTGACGGACCCAGCTGGCAGCGGGAGGAGAGCGTCTCCGTGGCCGGGGGACCTAGGTGACCCCACGCCTGGATTCTTGCGGAGGGTCAGGGCTCCTCCTGGGGAGGTACAATAAGTCCACCTCCTCACTCCCCCCAGCCCAGACCGCTCTCACCTGTTCCCGGGTCTGCGAGCTCCTGGCGCTGGGCCCGCCCCAATCCCGCCCCGTCGCCACGTGGCTGACCGGGTTCCGGCCACTCGGGTCCCCTCCCAGTTTCGGGCACTCACCCACCCCAGCACCACTGACTCTAGGGTCTAGGTGGAGGGAGAGAGCTACAGAGACTTCCCTCCCCTCCCCAAGAGTCAGCTGCACACCTGCCCCTGGCCAGGGGGAGGAGTCAAGAACCTTCACCTGGCGGGGGCGGGATGCGGTAAGGTGCGCAGGCTACAGTCTGGACCTGAGCTACCGCCTAGACGAGTAGCTTAGTGCAGGCCGCTGAGATGCCCCTCCCTGGGACTAGGGGCCTGAGACTCCAGTTGCCACTGCCGTTGCGGCTCAGGGACTTCTGGGGACCACTGCAGGAGTGTGTAGGAGGCCGCAGCAGGGGAAGCCCACGCTCGAGCCTTGGCCCCGCTGAGCTAGAAGCATCTGGACTGGAGACTGAGACCCTGCGCACCAGGGGTCCCAAACTCGCAAGGAATTGAACTCCTTTCGCTAGGAAAGTGCCTCGGGGCATGCTGAGGTGTGGCAGGATTACCCTCACTACCTACCGCAAGACCCAGAAACACCTTGACTAGGGGTGAAATAAGCTTTCCGGGGCCACAGATTGCAGAAAATAACAAATTAACATATAGAGAGATTAAATTATCTCCATTTCCAATCTGGCATATTTCCTAAACCTTAAATAACTTGCTTGGCTTCTGAGAAACAGGAGGGCAGCTGGGAGCACTTCCCACACCCACATAGGCCTTTGTGTGAAATCCCTAAAAATAGAGGTTGTTCTTTTAAAAACAAAAGGGAAGGCAAAGCCACAGGAACACTGACAGAGCCTCAACCTCTCTTTTCTGCTCCAGCAAAGAGTTTGCATGTATGGAGGTATATTACACAAAATTTGCCATTTTCTTCCATTTTTTTTCATTTTCTTCCATTTTCAAGCGTACAGTTCAGTGACAATCACATTCACAATTCTGTGCAATTATGATCTATTTCCAAAACATTTCATCACCTCAAATAGAAACTCCATACTCATTAAGCATTTCCTCTAACTCCACCTATGGTGGTCTCTAATTTTTTGCTTCTTTTTATTTGCCTATTTTGGATATTTCACATAAGTGGAATCATGCTGTATTTGTCCTTTTGTGTCTGGTTTATTGCATTGCGTAATATCTTCAAGGTTCATTTCCAGTAAAGAAGTTTTTAATAACCCATCTCTGCAAGGAAAAAAAAAAAAAAAAAACAGAATAAATTAGAATAGTCATCTGTGATCAAAGAATGGATGGGCAGACCGGATAACATATTTTGGGAATCTACTATATATCCATATATTCATCTGTATGGCCATTAGAATCACCTTTCTTACTTTTAGCTTATACATGACACTTTTTGTTTGTTTGTTTTGTTTTGCCTTAAGCTGGTTTATTTATTTATTTATTTATTTATTTTGGTACTGGGGATTGAACTCAGGGGCACTCGACCACTGGGCCACATCCCCAGCCCTTTTTTTGTATTTTATTAGAGACAGGGTCTCACTGAGTTGCTAAGGGCCTTGCCATTGCTGAGGCTGGCTTTAAACTTGTGATCCTCCTGCCTCAGCCTTCCAAGTGCTGGGATTACAGGCATGCGCCACCTCGCAGGCTTTGGCTGGTTTTTTATTTGGTGTCACCTTCTGATAACCCTCCAAGCATCAGTGAAAAATTTTAAGAATCCATATTCAATTCTATATCAGCTTGTGTTTAAAGAGTAGAAAAAGGGCTGGGGATGTAGCTCAGTGGTAGAGTGTGTGTCTAGCCAGAATAAGGCCCTGGTGAAAAAAAATTGAAAAGGAAAACCACCCCTCTTCATCATCACCTACTTCCTACCACTTTTCATTTTCTAAATAAATGAGTTCCCTTCAAAGCTTACAAGCAACTTCTTAACATTAGAATAAATGTGCTTGTTCCTTTCCCTCAGTGTTAAAGCTAAGTAGAGAAACCTACTCCTGCCAGATGCCACCTGCATCTACCTGTAATCTCAGAAACTCAGGAGGCTGAAGCAGGAGGATGGCAAGTTCAAGCTAAGCCTGAGCAACCCAGGGAGACCTTGTCTCAAAATAAAAAATAAAAAGTTTAGTAGTAGAGCAACTCTGTTTCAATCACCAGAACTGCAAACAAAACAATAAAACCTACTTATTTGCAAAGCAAAAACCATATCCTGCTTAATGTCGATTTCCCTTATAACAATGACACTAACTCTAAAAAAATACTCTGCGTTGAAAAACAGTATCTTGTGTATCCTTACAACAGAACATTTCCATTTTTAAGATACTACCCGACTTGAACTAATAGAAGGATGTTCATTACATCAGTAATTTTTAAGAGTTGAAAGAAATAAGAACAACTAAAAATCCACCAATATAGGACTGAATAAATACACTGTGGTGCAACCATACAAGGACAGCCAGCATTAGAGAATTAGGTGATTTTATGTGTACTAACATAAAATTGTTCATGATATAACATTGAATAAAAATAGCAAGTTGTAGAATAATGTATATGGTGCATCATTTATATACTTATATATGTATATAGTTTCCACTGAATATTCTAGAAGTTTTTATATCCAGGGAATGGGATTGAGAGAGTAAAGTGGGAGAGAAAACCCACTCTGGTATAAAACTTTTGGGCTTCTATTGAAATTTTTCCTACAATGAGCATGTTACTTTGGAATCTGAGCAAAAATGAGTAGACAATGTAGGAAAGACTGTATTTTCTAAAGTAGGCTGTACTATAATATATCCAACCCATATGCTTTTTTTACAATATGAGGTTAAGATTCCTTCCAAAGGAGAAAGGTCTATGTTCACTCTTATTGAGCCTGAGTGGACTTTTTTTTTTTTTTTTTTTTTTTTTTGGGTACCGGGGATTGAACTCAGGGGCACTCGACCACTGGGCCACATCCCCAGCCCTTTTTTGTATTTTATTAGAGACAGGGTCTCACTGAGTTGCTAAGTGCCTCGCCACGGCTGAGGCTGGCTTTGAACTCGCGATCCTCCTGCCTCAGCCTCCCAAGTGCTGGGATTACAGGCGTGCGCCACCACGCCCGGCTTGAGTGGACCTTTTTAAGTACCTCAACCGATAGTAGAAATTGGAGAAATGACTGCTTGACTTCATAAGCTGTCTCAAAGGCAATAGGCTTCCTCACTATTCCCTTGGGATTTAGCCACCATGTTGTAAGGAAGCCCACATCACATAAAAAAAGCCAGATGTGGGTATTCCAATCCATAGCCAGTATAACCCATCAGATTTGTGAGAAAAATAGATCTTCAGATGGTTCCAGCCCCCAGCTAAGGTCCCAGACATTGTAGCTATGCTTGCTGAACTCTGCCTGAATTCCTAATCCACACAAGCTAGGAGAGGATAAATTACTGTGGTTGCTTTAAGCCACTAAGTTTTGGAGTAATTTGTTATGCAACAATAGATAGAGAATGTATAATATGTCTGACCAAGGTTAAAATGTTTTGTTTTCTTTTAAAATATTCTTATTCATTTCATTGCTTGAATTCACTGGTATTGCAGCCCAGTTATGTAAAATAAAATAATAATTGTTATTAAACTTACCTTTTTTTTTCTTTCCTATTCAGTAACGACCCAAGTTCAAGTTAAAGTACACAACAGTGAGGCTGTTGTGTGGGTCTTACCTGGCTCAACTGCCGACAGGTTCTCCATTCTTAAGGCAATTCTCAGTACCAACCACTGGAAAGAAGGAGATCAGAAGGAGAATGGTGAAGAAACCATGTCTTAAAGTTGACTTCATCTTTTAGAAAAAGTCTGAACCCTGGGGAGGTACCAGAGCTTGGAGAGAGTCAAGCAGTATAGAAACGTGAAAGCAGGTTGGAAACGTTAAATCATGATGTAGGTACGTATGTATATAAAAATATGTCTTTGCAGCCTAAACACCCAAACCTGAGTCCCATTGCTGCAAGATGGGGATCAGGTGTGCACTTCACAATCACCTACAGGTGGTTTTAGAAACTCACCCCCCAGAGATTTTAACTTTAGTTTTAATTGGTCTGTGGTGGGACTTAGGCATTAGCATTTTCTTTAAAGCCCTCCAACACTTCTAATATGAAGCCAAGATTGGGATTTCTAGCCCAATAGCTTTCCCCCCTCTCCAAAATACCCGAGAGATAGAAAGTTAAGAGATAGAAAGCTAAGCTGTGGGGTCTTACTCTAGTTACAATTTTTAATGGCAAGGAGGAGTGTGAAATCTGTCCCTGAGAGAGCACAAGTAGTTTACCACATGATACATATTGATTGGACATTGTGCTGTACATCCCAAGGGAACACCTGCCTATTTAAAAAATTACAGCAATTCTGCACACACTCAGAAAGGCTTGCTGGTCCTGAAGGTGGAGCCAGGATTTGAACCTTGGTCTGGTTCCAGTACCAAGTCCTCTCTACACAATGCAGCTTCTTTACTCCTAGGAAGGAATAAAAGTGAAAAAGGTTATCCTCCTTCCTGGAGTTTGAAGTGTGCTTCAAGAACCCCAGACCTGGGAGGGAAGTCCGTCAGAAGGGCTGACGTGCATTCCTGGCAGCTGGAGTGATGCAAACCTGCAGCACACGCCCCTTGCAAGGCTGAGGGCTCCCCAGTCCCAGGAAAGTAGGGATGGGACTCTCGGGAGACCAGAGTTCTGCTATGGCTCCTCTGGGTAAGGCAGAGTAGGGAGGGAGGGGCCACCACTATCCTGCCATGGGTGTCCCCAGCTCCTGTAGAGCAGGTTTTTCCTCCAGGATCTAAGCAGTTTATTGACTCTTAGCATTTGTCCTGTGACAAGAGAAAGCCATTCACCCTGTATCAGCCAGCTGGCACCTGTCACAGGCCAAGACCTGGTGGAAGCATGAGAAAACATTTGATGCAGGGTGGACGCGTAAGAAGCAGGATGCATTTGCTTTGTGACGACAGTGGTGGCCTTATTGGACTGTGACAGCAGTGTAATTAGCATTCACTGTTTACTTAAATATTGTATACAGGAGCCACTGACAGAGCTTCAAAAGTGTAGGTGTTAGTAGTCGGGTCTGAATTTGAGTCCTGGTTCTCTTTTCACTATGTGACCTTGCCTAAGTTCTTTAATGTGTTCAAAGCTCAGTTTCCATATTTGTAACACAGAGTTGATGATAAGACCTGCTAGGCCTGCCAGGCAGAGTTGTTATATGGACATTCTAGAATTTTACTGGGGATTGAAATCAAGATCAGTTGTTTTCAGAGCCCATTATACTTCCTCCCATTCTGAAAACCACATGACCAGTTTTCTGGCCTGCCAGCTGGTATGCACAGAGTCTCTAAAACCCCAGCACTGCTTCTTCTATGGGACCTGCAAGCCCTCTTGCACACATCCACCAAAGTATCTGTGGATCACCAAGCACTGTGGCCAACATGGAATGCACAATGGGGAGCAAGACTGGTCTGCACAGGCAGGGAAGACAGACATTAATCAAATTCTTGCACTGATAAGCACAGCATCAGAGACAGAGATCTATGCCAGGGAAACTGTATGGGCTGGTTGGAGACTCCAAGGTGATTGAAATTACCTAATCAGGAAAACCAGGGAATGGGTATGCTTTTCTGAGGAAGTGATGGTAGAGCTGAAATCAAAGGATAGGTGGGAGGTGGAGGTTTTAATACAGTGTAGAGAGAAAACAATGCATTTGTGGGGAAGGGGGCTATCTTGAGATACCAAGAGCTGAAAGCAGTCAGCCTGGTCCTCCCTTGAGTTGACAATCTGATTGATCAGATCATAAAATATTTATTGAACCAAATCCAGCAGTGAGCAAGGCCATTTTTCATTCGTTGGTTATACATGTAGACTTGTTCCTTTTTTCCTTCTTTCTTCCTTTGTTCCTATGCAACTGGGGTGGGAAAAGGACTGGGGTCCACTGGCTCATTGCTAGAGTCCTGGCTATTCTACTCTTTAGTCTTGTCTTACATATTGAGATGCTCTGGTCAATCATAGGGTGCCAAAAATGACTCTAGAAGTTTTCAATCCTGGCCACATCCTCTACTTCTTTCTATGCTAGGGTTTGGGAACTCATTTCCCACTAACCTTGGATTCTTGGGTGTCTCCTTTAGGAATTTTGGTTAGAAGCCTGTGGCACCTGTGGTTGAGGGCCGAATTCCAGCATCTCCACCAGACCCTGGCAGCATCCTGTCACTGAAAATCCACCATCATTTCTAATACCTTCAAACAGCACTCCTACTGCTTCCCAGACCCTGTAACATTGTTCACTTACTTTTTCATACCTGCTTGTGTGTGAGGCAGCTTGATGCTCTGTAAATGAAATGCATTTAAAAAGCTTTAGAAACTAATAAAGGGTTCCCACAGTCTTCTCCTGATGAACAATTAGTTTCGAATTTTCCCAAAACATTAATGCTAAAAGAAAAACATTAATGCTAAAAAACAAAACAAACAAAAAACACTTAAGTAAATCTAACTACTTGCACAAGAGGCGCCAGGGCATCACATACCATCAGTCAGTCGTTTGTTTGGTATAGACCTGCAACACACATGTAAAGTTGTTCAGAAAGATGAAAATAGGAACAGGCAAAGAAGGTACAGAAATAGAGAATAAATGGAAGATAAAAAAAAAAAAAGGTGAAAGAGAAGACCCACAACCTCCACAAAGATAGGATATGCCTTCCTTCCTCCCAGATGGTAAACTGGCTGCAGTATTCCAACTTCGTTGTCCATAATTTTGCTTTTGCCTTATGAGCCAGCAGATTCCTGTTCATAATTGATAGCTTGGGAGTGAGCAATTGGGGGCTTCTACCACCAAAATATTGCATCACTTTTATAGGATATTTCTGTCTTGTTTCTAATGTGTTGTGTTATACCTCAGTGTTAAAGATTCTTCAGAATGTTCCATACCTTTCAGGTTATTTTATTTATTTATTTATTGGTACCGGGGATTGAACTCAGGGGTACTTGACTACTGGGCCACATCCCCAGCCCCCCCCCCCTTTTTTGTGTTTTATTAGAGACAGGGTCTCACTGAGTTGCTAAGTGCCTCGCCATTGCTGAGGCCGGCTTTGAACTCGCAATCCTCCTGCCTCAGCCTCCCAAGTGCTGGGATTACAGGCATGTTGTAAGTGGACACAATACCTTTATTTTATTTATGTGGTGCTGAGAATCAAACCCAGGGCCTCACACATGCGAGATGAGTGCTCTACCGCTGAGCTATAACCCCAGACCCCTTTCAGGTTTTCGATAATGGAATATTTGTTTGTGGGGGACAATACTGGGGACTGAAGCCAGGGCCTCACATATGGTACGCAACTGCTCTACCACTGAGCTACATGCCTTGGCCTTTATATTTTTGAGACAGGGTCTAAGTTACACAGGTTGGCCTAGAGCTTGAAATCCTCCTACTTCAACCTCCTGAGTAGCTGGAATTACAGGCATGCACCAACACTCTCAGCCTTTTTTCTTCTTTCTTTCTTTCCTTTTCCCCCTCTCTCTCTTCTTCCGTTTTCTTTCAGCTGTTTGAAATCTGTGTCCCTGAAGTTTAGGACACGTACTTGATAAATACTCTGCACTCCACTTGTCTGCAAATGCAAATTATTCTTTCCTTTACAGAATTCCTATTACTTCCACTTCGCTACTTATTTCTTGGTGGTTAATTAAATCCAGACACATTGACTTTGTCCTATCTTCAGTCTTTTTTTTTTTTTAATATTTATTTATTTACTTTAGTTGTACACAATGCAATGCATTTACGTTTACGTTGTGCTGAGGATTGAACCCGGGCCGCGCACGTGCGAGGCGAGCGCTCTGCCGCTGAGCCACAATCCCAGCCCCTATCTTCAGTCTTTTGAAAGATAATACAGGTTGATTATTTGTTATCTGACATGCTTGGGGTTACAAGTATTTCAAATTTAAAAAGATTTTTATAAACGCAATAAGGTATGTTGGGAATAGAACTCAAGTCTAAATATGAAATTCATTTGTTTCACATATAACTTATACACATAGGCTTAAGTTAACTTTATACATTTTTAGTGCACCTGCATATTGTGAGGAACCCATCACATGAGATCACGTGGAATTTTCCAGTTGTGGCAACATGTTAGCACTCAGAGTTTCTCATTTTGGAGCATTTTGGGTTTTGGATTTCAAAAGCTCAACTTAATATTTTCTGTATGTCAGAAATATATTACATGCTGTGCTTTATATGAAATGAGGTTTCCAACACTTGTCCAAATGATACTTAAAACTCTCAACTAGAAAATGCTTACTGCTTTACAAGTTGTTACTTTTAAGACATTCACAGCAATTTGTATAGTTTATCATCCTCCTTTCCAGATGGAAAATATTGAGGTTCAGAAAGGGCAAGTGGCTTGAACAGGGTTACAGAGATGCTCAAGGCAGACCTTGATTTGGAAGTCCCTTGACCAGTCCCCTACTCACTTCCATGCTCCTTATTTGCCCACGTAGCCTGTAGATTATCAATCCCCAGCCCTCCCACAATCATCCTTAACAAGAGACAGCTCATTTAAAGCTGTTCCACGCCGCACTGGCTTTGCTGCCTGGGAGTTGGTTTCCTAAATGTTTTTGCACACACATCACCAGACTGTCATTCCTCCCACCCTATGCTGAGCGCACAACTGCTCTCAAGCCACGAGAGGTCCTCTTCCAGGGACGGTGTCTAGAGGTACTCAGAATGGTTCAGCGTTTGACATATTGTAGGCTTTCCTATAATACAGCCTCTAGCAAAACCAGGCTTTCTCGAACCCCTGGAAATAGAATTGTTTACCTTTGTACAAAGGAGGTTGGGAAAGCACCAAAATCTGCATGTGGTATATGCCCAGGCAGACTTCAAGGGGTTTGTGCTGTGAGACCTAAAGTCCTCATGAGATTGTCTAAAACCAAAAAACATGCCAGCAGGGCCAATGGTGGTCCCATGTGTGCTAAATGTGTCTGACAGGATCAAGCATGCTTTCCTTATTGAGGAAGTATTGTTTAAGTATTGAAGGCACAAGCACAGAGTCCAAAAGCCAAAAACAAACAAAAAATGAAGCTTCTTTGAGTAATAAAACGTCAAAAGGCAAAAAAAAAAAAAAAAAAAAAAAAAAAAAAAAAGGTTCAATAAAATTCACACAACGGTCCTCAGTCACATTTTGAGGCCTGACTTTCATTTCAAATGCTGTGTCCTCTTCCTGCCATTTTATCTTGTGTTCTAGAAAGATAAAATGCTAGACCACAAGTTGCACTGTCAAGTTGCATATACAGCGGTACTAGAGCTCCCATAAACAAAGGAAAGCTACCATATTGGAGGTTTAAAAGGTGAGTTTACAATGGCCCAAACACCTTCCAGGAGATGGAGCATAATAAACGTCATCTGGAGTACTGCACATTACTATATGACTTAAGGGACTTAAAAATATTAAGACTGTGCTAGCATGACTAATTAGGCTTTGGTTGTTAAGTTTTCCTACTTTGAGGAAAGCATCCTTCAGCACAACCCCGAAACCACAGGAGAGTACAGATGATCCTCTGGTCTTTTCCCCTCAGGTTTGAGAATACCTATTGAGCATTAATTTCCCACTCCTGTGATAGGTATTTCTTTGGAAACAAGTCTATTTCATTTCCATAGACTAAGCTTGAATCCTATTCATAAATTTTGTATTTTAAGTAGGGGGTAATTTTTGACAACATTCTCTATTTCCATTGTATTGGCCTGCTTCTATTTTCCATCTTATGGAACCTACTTATTAAAATTGTATTTCCTAGTAAACTTTTCTAAAATAGAGAACTGTACCTATCCATTTGTTGAGGAATGAGATGTAAAGTCTTCAGAACAGCATCCAATACATCTTCACAATGAATGTTTGCTTTAATAATCTCAAGTACAATACTGCAACCTGTAACTGACAGCACTACCAATGCCTTCCACATGCTCACAGATGCCAGTATTCTCAACCACCTATTATTTGCATCTAGTACAATGTCTATCACTAAGTAGGTGATCAGTGCTGAATAAATGCATGGTCAATGTTCTATGCCCCAGCAAGTAAGGATTCAAACCAATAGAAAACACCATGACCATCATGGGTAATACACTCCTTTGGCTTCATTTACCACCTTGACAGGAGTATCATAGTTTTAGAATCTTAAGAACTGGAATAGGGGGCTGGGGTTGTGGCTTAGCGGTAGAGCACTCGCCTGGCATGTGCGTGGCCTGGGTTCGATCCTCAGCACCATGTAAAAATAAAGGCATTGTGTACAACTAAAACAAACAAACAGACAAACAAAAAGAACTGAAATAGTTAGGGAAAATTAAGGTCACAACTTTAAAAGTTTACCTGCATAAATGGGTAAACATGCAAAGGCTCACATCTTCTCTATTTTACAATTCAAGACCACTTTTAAACTTTTCGGTTTGAAAGTGTCATTCTTGTTTACAATATTACATTTCTCATCCCAGCTTTTACGCATATGTATATACATCTGCATGAGAGTGTGGGTAAAAGGTTTTACTCTAAATGTCCTTTTCATTTGAAAATGAAAAACTAAACTTATGAGAACCACATTTTAAATTTTAGTTCATTAAAACAAAACACTTCCATTCTTTATTCATCATATAGATATAACTTATTCTAAGATTTTACAAGATTCACCAAAGAGGGAAAGAACAGATACAACTCTGAAAAAATTTAAAACTCTATCAAAATATATAATTGGAAAAATGTTCATATTCTTTTTGTGTGTGATAACTTGTCAAGTAAGACTCAATGACAACAAATTAATTCAAGTGACTTCAATTTTATTTTTTTCATATAATCTTCAGGTGGGAGAAGTGTCATGTAGAATATCTCCCCACCCCTCACCCCACCAATTTGAATCATTCAAGAACTGGGATCTAGGAAATGCATTAGTAGACTATCAGTGGTATTATTATGTACAATTGGTTACAGCACCATGCTAATAAGCCGGGGTCATAGGACTCATCTCTGCAGGGGCCAAATAGTTTACATTTGTCCCATGGACCCAAGCTGCACTCCTGACTGCTGACAGCTTTCTTACAATGCATCCCACTGTCATGAGATAAGTACTGGCAAAAGTGGTAGATAAATGAAAACAAATCTATCTACACTAATGAAAGGAAAAAAAAAAAATCCCATGTATGCTACTGATGGTGATTAATAGAATCTTATCTGTAAAGAAGGAAAAAAACATATGCTGTTTGCTCTACATTAAACATATTTCAAGTCTAAAATATTCAATGACAGTAACATTTGACTCTTGCACTTTACAACTAATAAATAAAACATTCCACAAAAAGCTACAGTAAAGACCCTGATAATTCTTATCCAATCTGTTAGCTGTTAAATTTCACACAGACATCCTTTTTAATATTAACTATGTACCACGGTTTTTGCATATTTACCACTAGTTATTTGGTTTAAAGAACTGTGAAAAATCAGCTAGAAAATTAGTCATAAAACTGTATTCTGTATTTTATTTTTCAAACAGCCAGTGTCCACATTTTAAACGCAGAATTTGAAATGTTAAGTCTAATAATTCAATTTTAAATAAAGCAAAACAACTTCCTTTAGTATCACAACACATAAAATGGTATTATAAACTCCTTAAGTGGCAAGACTAACTACATGACAACAGTGTCAAAAGCCGTGAAACTCATTAAACCTCTTAACGAATAGGTCAGTTTAAAGAACATTTCTATGTTTCATGACTACACATGAAACAAGCTTTCACTATAAAGGCTCAGCAAAAAATCATTCATGGCATATTATGGGGTCCACCAAGATTTTTTTTTTAACAATGATGATAAAAATGTATTTAAACAAAAAATCCTCCCAATTGTTTAAAAAACAATTATATATGGAGGACAAAATATATTTTAAAATATACTGACTTACTAAATTTCAATCATCAGGCTGCTGACTACTGATGTAAAAGTTTGTATTTAAAAATATCACAAGTATCTTATTTAACAGTGAAAATTTCAATGTGGTAAGTTTCATTGCAAAGCAATTTTTACCTGAGTAGATTTCGAAATTTAGTGCTCTTATTTTGGGGGGGGAGAATAAGGAAAGAGCCACTTTTTATCTGATCTGAGTTTGCAGTTGGTTCCTCCACACTGATATCGTAGGGGGCTGAAGAAACAATCTGCTGTGACTTTCCCAAGTCAGACCATGCCCCCTTTTCCCTCATAAATTTGCTCTGGCATTTCATAAATTCTCAGTATCCATCAAATATTTCGACTTAGTTACCCATTCAAGCATGGCAACCAAATTCATTCAGTTCTATACAACAGTGTCTATATTATGTACATGTTTAATTATCAATAGGAAATAGAAAATAAAATTTTACAGTGATTGAGAAAAGGGTCAGAAAATGGGATAGGAAAAATAATACTGTATAATCAGAATAGCCTATTATCCTACCAGTTTCAATGACAGGGTTTTTCTTTTATTAGTTGATATACAAAGAAGGCGTAGGGGATCCCAGGAAAATAACACTATGTATCAGAAAATTCAAATGCTCCACCATCAGGATTTCCATCACACATTTAATTTCTTCTGTACAATTTTTATAAACTTGTTTTCTTTTCAAAATCATCAGATTTCCAGATTAAATTCAGCACTACACAGTATGCCCTTGAAGTAAAATGAGGTTACCTGCTTTATTTGGATACCAAGTTTCCTTCCAGACAGCATTAAAATAAAGACAAGACTACACAGATAAAATCCAGTATAATTCAAATCCAACAATGAAAAATTTCCCCCGTATTGTTGCAAAATTCTTTCTACTGAAATGCTTTGCTACAATAATAAAAAGCATACATTACATATAAAAGATACCAGTGTACTAAAAAGTGACAGAAGTGGACTAGCAAATCCTTCAAAGCACATTATATAAATGACTAGCATTTAAAAACATTTCTCCTATAAAATGTAGGTCATATACATTTATAAATTGGCGGTTTTATTTCTAAAGCAGTGATGTGTGTGTTCAAATAGCTGTTCTGTACAATATTGACTCACTTCAAACTACAATAAGTTTGTCTTTCTTTGTATTGAAGTTGAATAAAGTCATCTGATCAGCTGAGAAATCAAGCTTGAAAAATAAGTATCTAAAAATCAAAGTAGAAAGTTTAGAATTATTGAAATGTAGCTATGAAATATGAAGAGAACTATCTATTTCACAATGGAGCTGAAGTCACCTCAAAACTTATGGGCTTGAATCTAAAACAGAAACAAATATTAAAATCCAAAGCAAATCACTAAGTTAGGTAGCAGTACAGAAGCAGGGAAAAAAAAACAACAACAACAACAACAACAACAACAACAACACATCCCTTCCTTCAGTGTGATGGGCACTAAGTTTTGCGGTCTTCCTCCATCTTGCAGAAGATTGGTAAGGCCATTCAATGCTTAGTGAAAGTGAGTACAGATGAAGCCAGATTTAGCCTGTCTCCTCTGCAACTTCAATTATGCTGTGTAAACAGTGTTACGTTCCAAAAGGAGGAACAATGGAATTTGCTTATAAAAACTGATTAAAGATAATCATCATTAAATGAAATAAGGATAATTAATAACTCTGAAATGTTTTTAGAACTTTCCTGATGCTACTTGTAAAGTTAGCACTGCTATGTATTATTGCTTACATACAGTACAACATCATATGCCTTCTAACATAAAGCAGTACTGTGATTTGTTTGTACATATTTACAGATTCTTAAAAACAAGCTGTAAAAACATTACATACTTTCAGACAATACAAATTAGCACATTGGTACTCACTTCAAAACAAATGGAATGCATAACATTAATAAACATCATAAAGGAAGACTCACATGAAAGTCCTTGATTGTCAAGACACGTTTATATATAAACTCTAACTGTGCAGAATTAAAGATTCAATCATAGGTACATCCTTACTTGATGAACTGTATTTACAGCATGGTATTGCATAAAAAAATAAAATAATGTTTACAGGGTTTTACTTTTTTTATCCATTGGATTAAAGAAAGCAACAAACATAACAAGAAATGTTTGTCTGCTTTAGTTTGTTTCCTACCAAAGTTTAAGTGAAAAAAGGAAACATACAGTTTTTATTTGCAGAATATAGCAAAAACAACTGGAAAATTATTTCCCTGAAATAAAGCAATTTGAAACGGAAAAGGTTTAAATTAAAATTGCAGACTCAAAAATTTCTCATTGATTATAATAGTGCTTCTTCAAGTAAATACATACTGTGAAAAACTGAGTTCTAGTTTAAAATGTTCTAAGATACGTAGTACTACAATAATGCCTACTTTTAAAGTTTCCCGGCTTTTTATTTATTTATTTGTTTGTTTATTTATTTTAAACAGCCCTTTAAATACCCAACTTAATAAAGTGAAAGAAGTGGCAAAAGATCTAACCTCATAGCACTTTCCAAGTGTCTCACATCTGTGGAAATGAAAGCCTGCCCTGAGCACAAGGCCTTTTCTACCTCTCAAGAGATAAAATGACCCAATTGCTGGCATCTTCAGCCAGAGCTAAGAAGATGGATTTCTACCTTATCAGGTAGCACATCTGCATGTAGATCTAAAAAATTTAGGAGCCACCCAAATATTCTAAATCAAATGAAATATATGTTATAAAAATTTAAGTTGAAAAAGACACTTTTAGAAGATGTTCAAGAGATATTACTTTATCTAATATGATGTTTCCAATGCTCAAACATAAAAGTAAAACCTAAGTGAAAAAGCACACCTCGCTCACAGAGATCAAGGGTTTAAGAGCATGTTTTAATAGAACAATTGTTCACTGAGCGAAATGAGAAACATGAATTACAAAGGATATCTCATATCCTCCATGTTTCAAATCTAAAGCAGCACACAAGGCCACTTATTTTCTCTACTAATGCCCAGAAATTAAACAATTTTCTAAACCAAAATGGGAAACCAAACTGTCGAGATGTTTATCATAGGATGATAATACAAGGTAAGTCTGTAGGCATTTAGAATTTCACAGTAAGACAGTGATGACTGTACTTAAATGGTAAGTTAATAAGTTATGCTGGCTAATTATCAGTTATCTGAAAAATGCTTATAACCTGGTAGAAAAGTCTGCCATTATGTAGATTTTATTAAAGAAATGTGTTGAAGACAGGAATGCAACACCTGAAAATCTGCTTGCATAACTACCATTTTCAAAGGCCTTCTTTCCTAAGCTTATCCAAACTGCTCAGCAATAGTCACATTCTTAAAACTGTGCTGGTGATGTAAAAAACAAACACAAAATTTTACACAGTACCAAGGACTGCATCAAGTTCCCAAAGGAACAAAATTTTCGATCGGGCTTAAAAAAAATAAAAATCAACTCAGGAAATAAATGCCTACTGTCATCAAAAGTACTATGAGAAAAATGCCTATCTAGGGTGAGCACAGTTCCACTTTTAACATCTCACTTGAAATAATTCTTCTTACAATTAAGTGATGCAGAACACAACACACATCAATCTTAAGGTCAATAATGGCAGAACTTAAAATATTTACTTCAAAGAAGTCTAAAATTATTGAACTACTTTGGCAGCAAAGAAAGCTGTCAAATGGGAAAACTAGT
Source organism: Tamias sibiricus (assembly GCA_025594165.1). Classification (NCBI taxonomy): domain Eukaryota; kingdom Metazoa; phylum Chordata; class Mammalia; order Rodentia; family Sciuridae; genus Tamias; species Tamias sibiricus. Next base: position 70,676,478 of record CM046668.1, read on the forward strand.
ATTTCAAACAAAGCTTAATAACCAAGCGTAGAGGAAACCACATTAAACATAATTTATATTCCTTACCATAAAACACCAATATATTTAAAATAAATGAATATAAGTAAAGAATGTTAGGAGGGGATATTTCTTTGTTCCCTTTCTTTATGAGAACAGTCTTGGGATAACATTAAATAAGAGACAAAAATAATTTAAATGGATAACATATTCTATACTGAAACAAAGAATGTAGACCTACAGGGCCAATATAAAAGTTAAAATGGAAATTAACAGCTTCTTCTTCCAAGGATATTAATTTTAGGTTACCACTGGTGCTATATATTGGTATGTGCATTGTGACAAAGATGGCGGAAATTTAAAATACAAAATTAAAGAGAATGATAGCATCAACATGACTGTTACTTTTCAAAAATCAAAACTGTCCAATGTGTAACTCAAACCATCATTCTTCAGAAAAGTATATATATAAAAGCACTATTTATTGTACCATGCTGTATTATTTTAAGACAAAGTATTAAAAAAAAAAACATTCATGGTATAAGGATAAAGTCTGTAGTTTATTTAAGATTTTGAAACGCAACAAAAAATTTCCGGTCACTCATCTAGCTGAAAAAGAAATTATAGTTACTGGAGTTAGTAAACACTTTTGGTTTGTAAAACTGTAATGAGCAGTGTTCATTAAAAAGTAACTCAAGATAAAATAAGCAATTAAAAAGCCCATTTCTTATTTCTCTGGACACTGTTTAATAATCCAAGAGTCTAGAAAGAGAAGGATTAAACCAAGTTTTACAGTTCCAAAGATATCCCAATTTCCTTTTATTGCCCAAAATTAAAATAGTCAATTATGAGATGATTATGACACAACCATATCAAACCTAAAACTCTATAATTTTTTCACTTTGAGAAATCAAAAATACCAAATAGATTCTAAGTGCTCTATGTTAACTGAAGTGTATATGTAAAGTAAAATACAATTAAGCTTTAAAACGTGGAATATACATTTTGTGTAAGCATTATGTTCTTGGGAATGTAATCTACAGAATATTTTTTACTAAAACTTCAAAACCTTGATACTTGCACATGAAAAAATCATAAAAAATATCTAGGTACAACTTAGGTACAACTGTACAAAGAAACTGACACCAATATGCATACTTCCATAGAGAAGTGAATGCTTCAACAGTTGTGTATTTTGGTAAAAGTTTGGAAAGTATGCATATTTTAAAAGTAATTAGGCTTTTAAATAGTGGAGTCTTAGACTATCAGATTTTTATTACTTTTTTTCTTAAAAAAAAAAAAAAAACCACATGTCAATATAATGCAAAATGAAAATCAAGGGTATATGGCATATCATTCTTTTTGAAAGGTGGTTTTCTTTTTTTTCCCCCTATAGGACAAACTAATGTATTTAAGCCATAATCTCTTGACATTTAAACTTTTAAGTTCACTCTGTCTGTAAAGTATACTCAGATTCCCTGCTGAAGTGCAATGACTATGCTGAAAAACTTAGAAACAGTATGAGTAAATTTCACACAATTACTAATCTCGTAAGAATGTACAATGTTATCAGTTAGGAAACAATTGTGCGAAAGTCTTTTTTTTTTTTTTTTCCTTTTTAACTTGGTGTAGGTGGAATAGCAAGTTTCTGATCTAAAACAAGTATATGCATTGCTTCTATAAAGGTGACAACATGTAAGGCAGTTCAAAGAATGCTGACTAACCAAATAAAACGTAGTTATGGGATTATCTTGCTATTCATATCATCTTAACTTGTTATTACGCATTGCTCTTAAATCTGTACAGCACTCCATTTTACACAGAGTAACCCCACTCTTGATTAATCTGTTCTAAAGTGCCAGTATTATTTACACTTTTTTTTTTTTTTTTTTTTTTTTAGCCAAAAGTCTGGCCAGTTGTGGCATCTGGTGAAGATGTCATCCCAGCTCTGTTATCATTTACATTCACCAAGGGAAATTCTGAAAATTCAGCACTTGTCCCTGGTCCCCGAAGGTTCACCTGTCCATTGGCAGTGCTAAATTGAGTAGCTATTCCAGCTCTGGATCCATGATATGGAGCACGGAAAGGCTGTTCAAAGGAGCTCATTTGGTAAGCTTGGTGGACAGGCTGAGCCTCAGCTTTCTTCTGAGAAGTCACTTGATCCAAAAAGTCCTGTGTTGATGTGGCAGAAGCATGGTTTGTCTCATCACCTGAAAAGGGAAATGAGTGCTGTGAATCACCAACTATTAGTCCAAAGTGGGACTTATCTGGAGTTGTTCTTAGTGGAGAATTCATTCCTGATCGAAAGCTATTGATGGGCATGGCTGCATAGACTTGCTTGTCTATAGAAGAGAATGCTGGCTGATTTGGAAGGGTCTGGTTATCAGTCACAAAGTTAAGGCTCGGGCTATTCAAATAGGCATCATTTTGGCTAGTTCTGTCCAAAGCCTGCTGCAGAAACTTTGAGTATTCCTGCAACATGTTGGCTTTATCTGATGAGGATGCTTGGGAGCTTGATCCAACATTCTCTGACTGGGTGACTTCCGGTACTTCTGAAGAATTTATTGATATGCTAGAAGTCACTTCAGTGTCTGCAACACTGAAGGAAATCTCATGCTGTCCATTAGCTTTATGGGAATAATGATCCAACAATGTCTGCAGTACCTCGTCGGGAATAACATTTTTGTCATGATTACTCTTAATCTCCACATTCAGCGCTTGTGAATCTAATATGGATGCTGTGGTACTTTCATCAATGACACTTGCCACAGCTGCTTGTGTTACAGAAGGCTGAGAAGCTATGGTACCCACATTCAGTGCATACTCCCTGCTGTTGTTACTTGCTGCTTGAAGATACCGCTTCTTCTTCAAAAACTGCATGGCATCATCATAATTAGTACTACTGTGCACAGGTTTACTGGGTCCCTCTTGCAAGTTATCAACCTGATCAATGTCAGCATTGCCTTCTGAGTCCAGTAAAGCTTGTTTATCCACAAGTTCAAATGCATACTTTGAAACTTTGCTCTCTTCATATGTGGATAAAGGTGAAATTGTTTGATTTTGCTCCAGTGGCTGTTTCAGACTTCTCTTACTATTAATTTTTTTGAGAACCAACTTCGGTGGGTGTATTTCTCCTGATGCATCTTCTAAATGAGATCCCCCAACTGAAGAATGTGGCATTTCAACAGCATATTCTGCCACCATATACTCATCTTTAACTTTAGTACTTGAAGAATAAAGAGGCAAGTAATCATTTTTGTCTTTCTTCAGGTCAGATTTATCCAAAGAACTCTCTTTGTCCATACCAGATGATTTCTTCTCAGTTTTCTGCCTTTTCTTTTTTGGCAGTGAGTTATCTTTTGGTGATGTGGAAAAGCCAGAATCTTCTTCAGATGTCAGAAGGCCACCTTTGATGGCACATCTGTTGAGTTTTTTGTCATGATTTTCATGGCACATACGTTTATGTTTCAATACACGATCTGTTCTGGAAAAATACTGTTGAATTCAGAGGTTGGAAGTGGGTTTTTGTTGTTGTTTTTTGTGTTTTTGGTCAACAAAGAAAAGAAAAAAGAAAACAATATAAGTATAATATAAGCAATTCCAAACAAATTAACTGAGCCAATTTTCTATTATAAATCTTATCAATAAGAATTTAAAAGTTCCTCAAATAGTTTTAGTAGTAAACAGCATTTTCTAATTTCTTAGATTTTATAACTTAATAAGGATAGAACAATTGCAAACTACCTATCTTACCTGTAAACAGTATTCACACTGGTAAGGTTTTTCTCCACTATGAGTTCTCTTATGCCTTTCCATATGGTATTTTTGTATGAATCTCATACCACATTCATCACAGCGAAATGGTTTTTCACCTAGTACATGATAAAAAGTTTAAAACAAAACAAATATTGTAAAATGAATTGCTTCGTAATAAGAAGCTCTGAATATCCTTTGATAGTTGTGATAATTCCCTTTTTTTTTTCATGATAAAAAGTGCTCCCTATTCTAAAGGCTGAAAGCAGGCATACTCAATTTTTTCCTCCCTTCTGTTATGTGTGCATAGAACATAATTTCTAGATAGACCAGCAATACAAGAAATTTACAGCAATATAGACATTATTTCAGCAGAGTAGTTGATAATTTCTTATCTTTCTTTCAATCATATAAAGTAATATATTAGAACTTTAAAAAATGTTTTTCATGCATAGTCTAATATAATTCTCAGGTATAGCTTCTTAATTCTTAATCTATTTTAGAAACATCTGTGGTTAAATGAAATATGAATCCTGGGAAAATATTCTTTAAAATCTAATTTAAGGGCTGGGGCTGGGGCAGGGGCTCAGTGGTAGAGTGCTTGCCTAGAATGTGTGAGTGAGGTACTGGGTTCAATTCTCAGAGCCACATATAAATAAATAAAATAAAGTCCACTGACAACTAAAAAAATATTTTTAAAAACTTAATAATTTAAGACACAAAACAAGCTTCAAAGCCAAATTACAAAAGTAAGGTTTGTTTATATTGATTCTTTTTTGAGGGGAGGAGGGTACTGGGGATTGAACCCAGGGGTGCTTTTTTTTTTTTTTAATATTTATTTATTTACTTTAGTTGTACACAATCCAATGCATTTATGTTTACGTGGTGCTGAGGATCGAACCCGGGCTGCACACGTGCAAGGCGAGTGCTCTCCCGCTGAGCCACAACCCCAGCCCAAACCCAGGGGTGCTTTTTAAAAAAAATTTTTTTTAGTTGTAGATGGACACAATAGTTTTATTTATTTTTATATGGCTCCGAGACAAGTGCTCCACCACTGAGCTACATACAGCCCCAGTCCCCAGGGGTGCTTTACCACTGAACTACATTCCCCAACCTTTTTTATTTTTTATATTTTTTTATTTTGAGACAGGGTCTCACTAAGTTGCTGAGGCAGGATTTGAACTGAACTTGAGATAGTGATTATCTTTCTTTAGTCTCCAAGTCACTGGGATTATAGGAATGTGCCATCATGCCCTGCTATATTTATTCTTTTTCTCAACTAAAAACAGCATTTCTTGTCATCTGGGGATGAATTATAAATTGAGTACTGTTAATTATACATACAACTGCTCTACCCCCCGCCCCCTTAATTCCTTAAGAACTTTTTAGCTATAAGGTACCATTACTATGGAGCTCTATAAATAGTTTCTTTTTTTTTTTCTTTTGGTGCCGGGGATTGAACTCAGGGGCACTCAACCACTAGGCCACATCCCCAGCCCTTTTTTGTATTTTACTAGAGACAGGGTCTCACTGAGTTGCTAAGTGCCTCGCCACTGCTGAGGCTGGCTTCGAACTCGTGATCCTCCTGCCTCAGCCCCCCAAATGCTGGGATTACAGGTGTGCGCCACCTTGCCCGGCTTATAAATAGTTTTTACTGATAAACTCTATAGTTTCTTTTTTAAAAAAATTCCTTTTAGTTATACATGAAAATAGAATGTATTTTGACATATTATACATACATGGAGCATAACTTTCTATTCTTGTGGTTGTACATGATGTAGAGTTACACTGGTCATGTATTAATATATGAACATACAGGAAAGTTATGTCCGACGCATTCTACTATTTTTCCTATTCCCATTTCTCCTCCCTTCCCTTCATTATAAATAGTTTTTACTGATAAAACTAAAGTCTAATAAATAAACAACAAGTTAGCTTTTATAATACTTGTTTGGGGAAACTACTGTTTCTATCTATCATACACATAACAAAATTTGACTGAATAATGTTCCTCTACCCACAGCCCTCCTGTAGGAGGTTAAAAATATAAGACATGCTACTTGTTTTCCAAGAGTTTATAGCATAATTGGAAAAACAAGATACAAATATTATAAAATGATAACTCATAAAACTATATCTAGCTCTGATTTACTTTTACTATTTTTATATCACCCTGTTTCCCTTCTTAACTTTGTCCTTCAGTCAAAATATCTACCATCTCACACTTCCTATTTTCACCTTGATCCATGCTGCTCCTTCAGTCAAGAATGCCCACTAAGTGTTCAGACACCACCCTCCCAATGAGACCAAATCCATCTCCTGTGGGATACTTTGCTCCCTCTTCCTGAATTTCCAGAGAACTCCATTAAACAACTCCTATGGCACTCATTACTTACAACTCAAAAATTATTTAGTACATTTCTGTTCTTTACCATATTATACTTCCTTAGACTTAAATTATATTTAGGTAGCTCAAAGTACCTTCTGTTATCTTTAGATGCCAAATAAATTATTACTACAGTGAATTATCATTGAGAAAAATGTTATTATGACTAGGTATGATTTGGAAAAGCTTCTTGGAAATGTAGGAATCTAAGTGAAGTAGCAGCTGAAAGTTAAAATTCCACAGAAAGAAAATTTGGGGAGAGCCAGGTGTGGTGGTGCATGCCTGTAATCCCAGCACTTGGGAGGCTGAGGCAGGAGGATCCCGAGTTCAAAGCCAGCCTCAGCAATGGCGAGGTACTTAGCAACTCAGTGAGACCATGTCTCTAATAAAATACAAAAAAGGGCTGGGGATATGGCCCAGTGGTCGAGTGCCCCTGAGTTCAATCCCCGGCACCAAAAGAAAAGAAAAAAGAAAAAAACTATTTATAGAGCTCCATAGTAATGGTACCTTATAGCTAAAAAGTTCTTAAGGAATAGGAAGGAAGGAAGGAAGGAAGGAAGGAAGGAAGGAAGGAAGGAAGGAAGACCTGGGGAGGAATAACAGAGCTGCTAACTGTTTAGATATTGTTTGATGTCCAGGAGAAATGGTGCCTAAGAAGAGAATTTAATTCGGCAACAAGTAAATTATTTAACCTGTTAAGTCCCAAGTTTTCAATTATATGCCTATTTCAACAAAATCAACACAAGTGCATTAAAATAAGTTGTAATTTATAATCTGAGTTTGTATATTATTTATTAACATCATAATTTTATAATTATTGTTATTATGAAATTACATATTACATACTGTATTTAAGGTTTTATATGTGTTTCTTATCTGGGACAATGGGACAAAATAGGTTAAAACTTTCAAGGATGTAACTTCTGTAACTGCTATAGAGTTAACAAATTTTAGGACAAAAGGTTCAACCCTTATTAAGCAAATTCAGTTGCAGATTAGCTCACTTTGATATACTGGGACTTCAAGGAAACATTCCCAGGATTCAGAGGTCAGAGGCTAGAAAGCTTTATCAATAAATCTAGACTAACTCACAGTAAAGAAATACTGAAGCCTAGAAAAGTTAAGAAATTTGCAGACCAAACAATTAATACAGTATAAGTTGGGAGAGAAGAATACTTATTAAGGAAGTTTGGAAGAAATGGAATGAGAAATGAGATGGGAAATAATAGAGTAATCAATTCAAGAATAAAATTGCTAAAGGAGACAAAGCTGAAGGCAAATGAATCAGTGTAGAAGAAAAACTGAACTAAAATTGAATTATTACAGTAAATAATCAAAGGGAATAAGATTCCAGAGGATCAAGATAAGAAGGAAGGAACAGATAATGTTGGAAAGAAGAAGTAAGAATAGGTGCACATTTTAAAATAGAGAATCATTAGGTTAGAACTTAAAATCATTTATAAAAAGTGAGAAAGGATAAGAGAGAAAATGAGTATGTTTATTAGAATTCAATTAAATCTGCCTAATATTTGTGGACTAGAAGACTTAATATTGTTAAGATGGTAACATTCCCCAAACTGATCAGAAGATTCAAAGTAGAAATTGAGGGCTGGGGTTGTGGCTCAGCAGTAGAGTGCTTGCCAAGCACGTGTACAGCCCGGATTTGATCCTCAGCACCACATAAAAATAAAGGCATTGTGTACAACTAAAACAAACAAATAAATATTAAAAAAAATAGAAATTGACAACCTTATCCTAAAATTCACATCCAAAAACAATCTTTTTTAAAAAATATTTATTTATTTGTTTTAGTTGTACACAATGCCTTTTTGTTTTTATATGGTGCTGAGGATCGAACCCAGGGCATCACGTGTGCTAGGCGAACGCTCTACCGCTGAGCCACAAGCCCAGCCCTCCAAAAACAATCTTTAAAAAACAAACAAACAAACAAAAAAAAAAACCCACATAATCAAGGTGATTTGCTAATAGCTTAAGGACAGATATATATCAAGAAATGAAACTGAGCATATATGAAGTCCTGGTTCAATCTCTAGTACCACAAAAGCAACAAACTAACACAAAAGAAATGGAATTTAGAGTTTGGAGAAAAACCCTTACATTTATGGTCAAGTGGTTTTCTAAAAAGGTGCCAAGGGTTTCAGCCCATTGCCTTTTTTCTGCCCTGAAAATGAGCCAATCCAGGGTTCCACCAATGGATTCCTCTGCTAAATACTGAATAAAGAAAAGCCTGCTGATCTGAAGAAAATAAATAAATTTTTAAAAAAAGGTCCAAGGCAAGGGCTGGGGTTGTGGTTCAGTGGTAGAGCACTTGCCTAGCATGTGTGAGGCACTGGGTTTGATTCTCAGCACCACATATAAATAAATTAATAAATAAAGTAAAGGTCCATCAACAACTTAAAAAATATTGTTTAAAAAGGTGCCAACGCAATTCAATGGAGAAAGAATAGTGTTTTCAACAAATGTGCTTGGACAATACTCACATGCAAAAGAATGGAGTTAAGATGCCTCCTACCTTACATCATAAATAAAAAAATACCTCAAAATGTATCATAGGCCTAAATGTTAGAACCAAAACTATGACAGAATAAAACACATGACCTTGGTTAGGCAATGGTTTTTAAGGTATGATACCAAAAACACAATAACTAAACAAAAAACAAAAAAAACGAACTTCATCAAAGTTAAAACTTTTGTGCTTCACTATCCTCACCTCACCCGGCAAAAAATGTTTGCTATTGTGGGAAACGATGGCAATTCCTTAAAGTGCTAAATACAGAATTATCACATGACCCAACAGTTCTACTCCTAGGTACATTTTCAAAAGAATTGAAAACAGGAACTCAAACAGATACCTGTATACCAATATATATCACAGCATTATTCAGAGCAGATGAAAGGTGAAGCAAGCCACTGTCCCATCAACTTAAATGGAGAGAAAAATGTGATGGGTACAAACAATGGAAGAGTATTCAGTTGTAAAAATGAAATCTTGATGCATACTACTTATAAACATGAATAAATCTTGAAGATATTTTGCAAAGAAAAAGAAGTCAGATACAAAAAGGATAAATAGGGATCGAGTCTACTTGTATAGAAGGATCTAGAATAGGCAAATTCAGAAACGCTGAAAATAGAGCAGTGGTACCAGAACCAGGGGAGGTGAGGGGGGTGTTACTGTTTAATAGTTATAAAGTTTCTGAAGGCTGGTTTTTGGCCACTTTCTGAGATGGAGTCTTGTTATGTTGCTCAGGCTGGCTTCAAATTTACAATCCTCTCATCTCGGTCTTGTGAATAGCTGGACTCACAGGCATGCAATATGTGCCTGGGCTTGGTTATAGAGTTTGTTTGATTATATAACCTTGTAAATTTTCTTAATGACATTACATTGTATAATTAAAAATGATTCAAATAATAAAATTCCATGAAATAATATTTTTAAAAGTGAAAAGACTACTCAGAATGGGACAATTTGTGAATCATATATTTTGATAAGTGATATAACTGAGAATATAAAACAGCTCTTTGAATAAAAAGATGTAAAAATTACCAATTAGCATATGAAAAGATGCTCAACATCATAGTTATAAGTAAAATATAAATCAAAACCATAATGGTTTCAAACCTATTAAGGATGGCTAAAATAGTAATAAGTATTAGCATTGGGTTGTAGATGGCTATTATGATTATGAAATAGTGCGATTACTATGGAAAACAGTTTTGCAGGCCATCAAAATGTTATAGCTACCATATGACCCAACGATTCTATTCCAAGGCTTATAACCAAGAGAACTAAAAACTTAAGCCCACATAAGCACTGCACACAAGTATTCATAGCAGCATTATTTACAATAGCCAAAAAGTAGAAAAGTCTAAATGTGTACCAACTGGTGGACAAAACCATGATGGATCCATGTGTGCATTATTCAGCTTAAAAAATAAAAAGGAATAAGGTACATGCTACAACATGTCCAGAATGGGAAGATCATATTGACAGAAAGTAAATTAATGGTTGCCTTGGACTGAGAGGAAGTGGGCAATAGAGGTGAACACTAATAGGTATAAGTTTTCTTTTTGGGGTGATGACAATGTTCTAAAAATTAGATAGTGATAGTACAACTCTGTGACATGCTAAAAACTACTGAACTGCATACTTTAAGTAGATGGGTTTTCTGATATTGTGAAAAAATACTGTATAAGAGCTGGGGCTACAGCTCAGTGGTCGAGTGCTTGCCTAGCATGTGTGAGGCACTGGGCTCAATTCTCAGCACCTCATAAAATAAAGGTATTGTGGGGCTGGGGTTGTGGCTCAGTGGCAGAGCGCCCGCCTCGCACGTGCGCGGCCCGGGTTTGATCCTCAGCACCACGTAAACATAAATGCATTGCATTGTGTACAACTAAAGTAAATAAATAAATATTTTTTTAAAAAATAAAGGTATTGTGTCCATCTACAATCAAAAATATTTTTTAAAATATTGCATAAGCACACAACTGGCACCACACAAAGTACATGAATTAGAAATTCTTTCTTTCATCCAGGAGCTCAAAATTAAACAACGTAAGTTAACTGGAGAAATTCCCTGTTTAAATTATCTGCATTCTAACAGATGATCAAGAAGTTAACACCTTATTTAACCAGAAGTAACACAAAGAAACTTCCTTTAACAAAAAGATTATTAGAAACATAAATGCCTCAAAAACAATTTATATAAATGTTCCTTTGTTGCTACAAACAACCCCTCATATCTCCTGCAAATTAAATACAGGTTGAGCATCCCTAATTTAAAAATCTAAAATGTTCCAAAACCTGAAACGTTTTGAACGCCAACATCAGGCTATAAATGGGAAATTTCACATTATGAATCTATATTTCATGCATAAAATTAAAAATATTGTATGAAATTACCTTCAGGCTATGTATATGGAGTGTATATAACATAATAAATTTCATGTTTAGACCTGGGTTCCATCCCCAAGATATCTCATTATGTATATGCAAATATTCCCAAATCCAAAAAAAACCCCTGAAATCTCTAATACTTCTTTTCCTAAGCATTTTATATACACAACCTGTAGAACAAAGAAGATGTCTAAATAAGTCAAAGATTAATGTAAACACAAATTGACCTTCCATAGTCATTTATTATTTTTTGGTTACCCATTGTTGTTATTCTCATTTCTATTTCTGTCTTTTGCTCCCTTTAATATTTCCTTCCTTTTTTGCTCTATCATCTTTCTTTCTTTTTCCACTTTTGCTCCCATATTTACACTCCTCTCCTTTCCTACCTTTTTAACTAGCCATTCTAGAAAATTTTTAAATTTAAGTTTTGACATTTAAGAATCTGTTGCTTGTAAATTAGGTAATATATATGCATGATATATGATTTTTAAAAAATCAAAACAATATAAACAAGTTATCCTATCCCTGCCTTGCCACATATTTGTTTGTAAGTTTATTTCAAGAGTTTCTTGACACAATACATGGTGTCTCTTTTCTATGTTCCCCTCTTTATTTTACAAAGATAACATACTTTACTTACTGTTCCCATGTTGTTTTGTGTTGTTTTGTTTGGTACTGGGGACCAAATCCAGGGGCATAGCTCTACAACTGAGCTACATTCCCAGCCCTTTTATTTTTTATTTTGAGACTATCTTGCTGAGTTGCCCTGGCTGGCCTCTAACTTGTGATCCTCCTGCCTTAGCCTCCTGAATTTCTGGGATTACTAGTGTGTGTCACTGGGCCTGGCTTGTTCTCATGTACTTTCCCCTTTAGTTAACAATATATATTGGAGATCTAATCAGTAGAAAGAGCTATCTCATTCTGACAGTACATATTTTTCATATTATTTCCAATATCTGTTATTATAGGTAATTTTGTAAATTATATTTGAATGATAAATTCCTAGAAACAATTCTTGATCAAACAATATATTTATAATTCTGAAATATATTATCGAATTATTCTCCCTCCACAGAAGACTTTATCAATCTATACCCCCTACCAACAAAGCTATTTCCCTATAACATCACCATACACTACTATGTTGTCCAACTTTTTGATGACTATACAACATGTGGAAAAACATGACCTCAGCTCAAGGTCAAGCCATCTTATATCTCCTTCTTTTTTTTTTTTTTGGTACCAGGGATTGAACTCAGGGGCACTCGACCACTGGGCCACATCCCCAGCCTTTTTTTTTTTTTTTTTTTGTATTTTATTAGAGACAGGGTCTCACTGAGTTGCTAAGTGCCTCACCATTGCTGAGGCTGGCTTTGAACGTCCGATCCTCCTGCTTCAGCCTCCCAAGTGCTGGGATTACAGGCGTGCGCCACCACGCTTGGCTATCTCATTCAATTTCTATGAACTATTCACTCATAACTTCACCCAATTTTGTGGTAGGCTGTCAGTCTTTTTCTTGAAGACTTGTAAGGGTTTTATTAAGGAGGCTGATCTTTTGTTTTTGAGTTCCAGGTTTTTTCCTAGCCTTTCTAAGCTCTTTGAATGGTGGGGATGACATTGTATAAAAAATTGTTAAATTTTTACACAGCTGAATGTGTCAATCTTCTCCTTGATGGATACTGGATTCTCAGTGTTATTTAGAAAGGACTTCCTTAGGGCTGGGGTTATGGCTCAGTGGTAGAGCACTTGCCTAGCATGTGTGAGGCACTGGGTTCAATTCACAGCTCCACATACAAATAAATAAATGCATTGCATTGTGTACAACTAAAGTAAATAAATAAATATTTTTTTAAAAAATAAAGGTATTGTGTCCATCTACAATCAAAAATATTTTTTAAAATATTGCATAAGCACACAACTGGCACCACACAAAGTACATGAATTAGAAATTCTTTCTTTCATCCAGGAGCTCAAAATTAAACAACGTAAGTTAACTGGAGAAATTCCCTGTTTAAATTATCTGCATTCTAACAGATGATCAAGAAGTTAACACCTTATTTAACCAGAAGTAACACAAAGAAACTTCCTTTAACAAAAAGATTATTAGAAACATAAATGCCTCAAAAACAATTTATATAAATGTTCCTTTGTTGCTACAAACAACCCCTCATATCTCCTGCAAATTAAATACAGGTTGAGCATCCCTAATTTAAAAATCTAAAATGTTCCAAAACCTGAAACGTTTTGAACGCCAACATCAGGCTATAAATGGGAAATTTCACATTATGAATCTATATTTCATGCATAAAATTAAAAATATTGTATGAAATTACCTTCAGGCTATGTATATGGAGTGTATATAACATAATAAATTTCATGTTTAGACCTGGGTTCCATCCCCAAGATATCTCATTATGTATATGCAAATATTCCCAAATCCAAAAAAACCCCTGAAATCTCTAATACTTCTTTTCCTAAGCATTTTATATACACAACCTGTAGAACAAAGAAGATGTCTAAATAAGTCAAAGATTAATGTAAACACAAATTGACCTTCCATAGTCATTTATTATTTTTTGGTTACCCATTGTTGTTATTCTCATTTCTATTTCTGTCTTTTGCTCCCTTTAATATTTCCTTCCTTTTTTGCTCTATCATCTTTCTTTCTTTTTCCACTTTTGCTCCCATATTTACACTCCTCTCCTTTCCTACCTTTTTAACTAGCCATTCTAGAAAATTTTTAAATTTAAGTTTTGACATTTAAGAATCTGTTGCTTGTAAATTAGGTAATATATATGCATGATATATGATTTTTAAAAAATCAAAACAATATAAACAAGTTATCCTATCCCTGCCTTGCCACATATTTGTTTGTAAGTTTATTTCAAGAGTTTCTTGACACAATACATGGTGTCTCTTTTCTATGTTCCCCTCTTTATTTTACAAAGATAACATACTTTACTTACTGTTCCCATGTTGTTTTGTGTTGTTTTGTTTGGTACTGGGGACCAAATCCAGGGGCATAGCTCTACAACTGAGCTACATTCCCAGCCCTTTTATTTTTTATTTTGAGACTATCTTGCTGAGTTGCCCTGGCTGGCCTCTAACTTGTGATCCTCCTGCCTTAGCCTCCTGAATTTCTGGGATTACTAGTGTGTGTCACTGGGCCTGGCTTGTTCTCATGTACTTTCCCCTTTAGTTAACAATATATATTGGAGATCTAATCAGTAGAAAGAGCTATCTCATTCTGACAGTACATATTTTTCATATTATTTCCAATATCTGTTATTATAGGTAATTTTGTAAATTATATTTGAATGATAAATTCCTAGAAACAATTCTTGATCAAACAATATATTTATAATTCTGAAATATATTATCGAATTATTCTCCCTCCACAGAAGACTTTATCAATCTATACCCCCTACCAACAAAGCTATTTCCCTATAACATCACCATACACTACTATGTTGTCCAACTTTTTGATGACTATACAACATGTGGAAAAACATGACCTCAGCTCAAGGTCAAGCCATCTTATATCTCCTTCTTTTTTTTTTTTTGGTACCAGGGATTGAACTCAGGGGCACTCGACCACTGGGCCACATCCCCAGCCTTTTTTTTTTTTTTTTGTTTGTATTTTATTAGAGACAGGGTCTCACTGAGTTGCTAAGTGCCTCACCATTGCTGAGGCTGGCTTTGAACGTCCGATCCTCCTGCTTCAGCCTCCCAAGTGCTGGGATTACAGGCGTGCGCCACCACGCTTGGCTATCTCATTCAATTTCTATGAACTATTCACTCATAACTTCACCCAATTTTGTGGTAGGCTGTCAGTCTTTTTCTTGAAGACTTGTAAGGGTTTTATTAAGGAGGCTGATCTTTTGTTTTTGAGTTCCAGGTTTTTTCCTAGCCTTTCTAAGCTCTTTGAATGGTGGGGATGACATTGTATAAAAATTGTTAAATTTTTACACAGCTGAATGTGTCAATCTTCTCCTTGATGGATACTGGATTCTCAGTGTTATTTAGAAAGGACTTCCTTAGGGCTGGGGTTATGGCTCAGTGGTAGAGCACTTGCCTAGCATGTGTGAGGCACTGGGTTCAATTCACAGCTCCACATACAAATAAATAAAATAAATGTCCATCAACAACTACAAAATATTTAAAAAATAAAAAGAAAGGACTTTCTTACTCCAATCCAACATTGTTGCTTCTGGTGCTTTTTTTTTTTTTTTAAACATTTCATCTGATATATATGGGAACTCATCTTGAGACAGAATGGGAGGTATGAATAGTTTCTAGATGGCAATCCAGTTTGTTTCCAGCCCCATTTATTGAAAAATTCAGCTTTTCTTTTCCCATTTTTCTTTCCCTCTCTTATCTACTTTCTCTGGTAATTAATCCCAAACACTGTATTAAAAAGTAGTAGTGATAATGGATTCTGTATCTTGTCCCTCGCTTGGGTGCTTTGAATGTTTCTTACTTTTGAATGCATATGAAAATAAAATAACTGTTGCCTATGTGCCTTAAGAAAAATAAAAACATTATTTGGAGAAAAATCCCTTTATTATTTTTCCTGTTGGGGGTCTGAGTGCCTCCACTGAAAAAATGAAGACAATCTATATAGCACTAGAATAATTTTAAGATTGACAGGAAAAAACTTATTTGAAAAGTAGCAAGAAATATATATATTTACATTCAGGAAAGTAATAACATGGTGAGAAAAACATCCCAACATGTCCCACAAATGGTAGTTTTCTAATACCCAAAGGCCCTAGAGTTTCTCTTCTTAATGATTACCCACTAAATCCCCACTGTGCTGTCTTTGCCTGATACTTTGACACTGCATATAACCAGTTTTCTATGGGTAAAAATTCTTTCGATAACAGATGGGTAACTGTTGTGGTTTCAATAGGGTTTGAGTATATCCCCCAAGGATTCACCATGAAATGGGAGCTTGGTCCTCACTGTGATAGTTTTGGGAAGTGATGTGGATTAAAGAGATGGATCCTAGTAGGAAGCACTGAGGTCACTGAGGGCACTGTCCTTTAAAGGATGTGATCGTAGTTCTCTTGGGACCCTGATTAGTTCTTACAAGAGGGCTTACAAAAAAGCAAAACTGGCCTCTCCTCAGTTGCTCTGGCTTCCTTCTCACCATCTGATCATTCCCTCTCATACTCCTACCGTGATGCCATCTGTCATAATATAACAAAGCCAAGCAAGTCCTCACCAAAGGCTGAATGACTACGTGACTTGAACTTTCAGCCTCCAAAATAAAAAATAAACCTCTTTTCTGTAAAGTGCCTAGCTTCAGGTATTCATTTTAGCAATGGGAAATAGATCACAACTGTAATCATTAGGGTGAATTATATACAAAAACGTTATAAGGATCTAAGCTTTATGCATAATGTAGCTCACTGTAACTTGACATTAAGTCTGATTTTTGACAGTTTCAACTAACCCTTTTCTCCCCCTCTTCACACATTCCAATCTGACTTCTTCAACTACCAACCCAACAAAATGGTTCTTTGCAAATCCCCTTCAGGCCATTAATAAAACCAAATCTCTTCCAGTATTTCACTAGTCCTCTCAATGCCATTCAATTCAAGTGATCTCTTTCTTTTTCCTGAAACTCACTTTGCCCTTGGCTTCTATGACATCCATACTCCTTCAACTTCTCCTGACTATTCCTGCATAGCACTCTTTTCAGCTCACCCTCCTCCCTCCAAATGTTGAAGACTTCTTTGTAGGCTTTCTGCTTTTCTCATTCTATATTTTTTTTTGGAAAGAAGGGAAGCTCACCTATTTCCATGGCTTTCATTACTCTCAATCTGAGCTCAAGATCCACACATCCAAAGTGCCTATTTAATATATCCACTTTTATGACACAGATCTCAAATACATTATATCTCTCACTAACTTGTGATCTTCAACCTGCAGCTGGGTTGAAGGAAAGCAATGATATGATGAGACAAAGGTCACAAGTTGCAAGCTTATCCACCTGGTTATGTGAACCAGGAGCCTGTATGACTTTTGTCTGTTTTGCCTTCTCTCTGCATATTCACCCAATTAATAGGTCCTACTGATTCTGCTTACTAAATGTCTGTCAAATCTGTCCACATCTCTCTATTTCCACTGTTATCATTCAAGTTCAAAACACCATCATCCCCTGGTCAGGACTATAACATCCTCTCTGGGATCTGCTTTCTTCTCCTAATTCCACACTTTTGTTATTAATCAGAATGTAAGTAGACATTTTTATAGTCTAGTCAAAAATATTCATGATGATACCTATGACAAAGTTCATTTGGTCTAGTAATACATACTTGACAACAGAAGTTTATGACTTACTTTTTTATGACTTTATAAGTCATAAAACTTGATAAGACTTTGTAAGTCATAAAAAGGGGCAGAAACAAAGTTTACAAGTAAAATAAATACTAGAAAAGATCATGTACTATTCAGAGTAGTAATATAAAATAGTACTTAAGAATGCAGATTTTAGAGCCAGATTAGCTGGTTTTTAACACTGGTCCCAACATTTAACTGTGAGAAACTGTATGTATTATATAAACTCTTCAAACTTGATATAATATACCTTAGAACCAAACATTAAATTAGACAACTCATGTAAAGCAGCCAATTGAGAATAAAGTCTGGTATATTACAAGAGCTCAATAAACACTTAACAATAGAAATGAAGAGGTTGCAAGGCATGGTGGAGCACACCCATAATCCCAGCAATTTGGGAGACTGAAGCAGGAGGATTGCAAGTTTGAGGCCAATCTCAGCAATTTAGCTGAGACCTGTCTCAAAATAAAAAATAAAAGTGCTGGGAATGAAGCTCAGTGGTAGTGAGCCTGGGTGCCACCCGCTACCCTAAAACAAAAAAAGAAGGAAAGAGGTTGAGAGCAAACGAGTAGCATTATATTTACATATTGATTATAGCTACAACTCAGTGACTAACTCATATATCTCAAGTGAGAACACTCTTAAGATACACAATAAACTTAGGAAAAAATGAAACACAGAGAATTATTTAAACAAATTCATGGTTTAGTACCACAGACCCAATAATTTTGCTTAGAACTTTAGAGAACATGGCAGTATCATTGGCATATAATCCTTCCAGAAAGTTAGACAATTTACCAGGCTAATAAGAGAGACCATACACTATGTAAAAATTTATATTCTATAGGAAATCATCTTGGACAAAAGTATAACCAATAAAGTACAAATAAGGTTATTAAATGAAAACTAAGTTTTCATTTAAAGAGTTTTCATAAAAAGAGTTGCCACAGTAATATGAAGACATGTTACTCAATGGCAGTTACACCAAATTGACAAAAATCCCAGAGGCCCTAAGATAACTAATGAAAGATCTAATTTTCCTAGGTAGCAATTTTTAAAATCCCACCTTTCTAGTATACAATGATTTTCTTTTCCTAGAATGAAGGGCAGCAAAAAAACTTAACTCCTATATTTAAAACTTTAGAAACATTAGCAATGTTTGCCCACTTTTAAAAAATAAGAGAGGTTGGGGTCACCACCTCCCCACAAAAGAAAGTAAAGAAAAATTCTGGGTTTCTTTTGTAGAGCTAATCCCTGTTATTTTATCATGTTCAAAAATACAAATGGAGCCGGGCGCAGTGGTGCACGCCTATACTCCCAGCACTTGGGAGGCTGAGGCAGGAGAATCGCAAGTTCAAAGCCAGCCTCAGCAATGGCGAGGCACTTAGCAACTCAGTGAGACCCTGTCTGTAATAAAAAATACAAGAGGGCTGGGGATGTGGCCCAGTGATCAAGTGCTCCTGAGTTCAATCCCCGGTACCAAAAAAAAAAAAAAAAAAAAAAAAAAAAAAAAAAATTTGAGAGTTGGTCTAGGAACCACATGATAAAACAAAACAAAGCACAAAAAACAAACAAACAAACAAACAAACAAACAAAAAAAAAAAAAAAAAAAAAAACCTCCTTATACAGAAGTAAGCTGAATACTACATGAACATGACCATTTCTACATCTCATTTTTCTATCATTACTCAGTGGGTTCAAGTACCTAAATATATTAACACTATGTAAATGATGGAAGATCTTAGAGACCTAAATTAAAGAAACACCATTAATTTATTCTAAATATACCTAGATGTAAAATATGCAATTAGTTAAAATGGTTGGGTATGAGAATATCAGTGTGTCCTTACTAAAAAGAAATGAGTTAAAATCCCAAACTGTAAAAATACACTTTAAACAGTGTTTGAGTAAACACTATCCTGACTTCAAGCATTTCAGTGTAATTTATTTCTGAACTTGTAAGATGACTCCTGAAAATAATCATCCTAAAGTATAAGATAATAGTGAAGATGTCATTAAGCACTCAAGGGTTTGGTTACCAAATCAGATGACTCCATACTGAATCTGCTAAAAAGAAAGAATCCCCTGTTACCAGCTTATTTTATTTTCTATAAAATACTTTTAGAGATCTGTGTTGCTTTATGTTTGCTTAGTTTTTGGTGGTACTAGTGAATGAACCCAAGGGGTGCTCTACTACTTAGCTACATCTTCAGCCTTTTCTGTTTGATTTTTGAGAAAGGCCTTTCTAAGTTGCTGAGGCTGGCCTTGAACTTCTAATCCTCCTGCCTCAGCCTCTGGAGTCCCTGGGACTATAGTTGTGTGCCACCATGCCCAGCAACTGCCTCCTTCCTCTTCTAATTACCTAATGTATCAAACAATGAAGGACCAACCTCTCAAAAGGATACTTTTGTCATCACTAAAATCCTTTTCCTAATCAAAGCCCTAACCAGGGGTCCTTTGGCTTTTTGCCATCCCCCTCAAAAATGTATTATTATTCTACCACAATAAAATAATTTTTCATATTAACTGCAACTTAAAATTTTTCCATGTATAATTGCATTTGCGAAATATATTCAGATGCTTTAATTTGAGCACAGAGTATTAACACTACTATAATACAAAGAATCTAGACAGTATAACTCAGAATGAACCAAATTTAAGCAACTACATTTTCTGGATTTGGCTATCATTTAAATAGCTGTAGAAAACAAACAAATACTACATAATTCTAAGACCATAAAGTGGTCTACTACAAGCATAATACTTTTTAAACTGTCACCTTAAAAATACAGGTGAAAGGGCCAGGATTGTGGCTCAGTGAGTGGTAGAGCGCTTGCCTAGCATGTGTGAGGCACAGGGTTCAATCCCTGGCACCACATAAAAATAAACAAATAAAATAAAGGTATTGTGTCCATATACAACTATAAAAAGTATTTAAAAAAACAAGTGAAACTTACATCCCAATCTAGAATATCTATTTTATTATATCTTTTATTATTATGATTTTTTTTATTTTATTCTAATTTGCTATACATGCTTGCAGAGTGCAATTCATTTCATATTACATATAAAGAACACAATTTTCCAAGTCACTGATTTTACATAAAGTATTTTCACAACAATTGTGTCTTCATACATGTATTTAGGGTAATGATGTCTAACTCATTCTAGACCTTTAGCTTAATATTTTATTGAGTATCTACATGTGCAAATTACTTGCTTGGCACTGTTACATTTAAATAAACTTTTTTTTGGTAATTTTACAACAAAACTGAAGTCAAAATGGATAATAGACAAACATAAAACTGGAAACTTAAAAATCCTTGTGGGCAGGGGGGAGATAGGAGAAAAGCTCCTTGACAGTGGTTTTGGGCAAGGATTTTATAGATATAACTCCAAAAACACTGACAACAAAAGCAAAAACAAATAAGTAGGACTATATCAAACTAAATAGTTTTGCAGAGCAAAATACACAAAGCAACAAACTGAAAAGGCAACCTACAGAAAAAGAAAAAATATCTGAAAACTATATATTCAATAAAGGGCTTATAGCCAATATATAAAGGGAACTCACAGAAGCAGGGGTATGGCTCAGTGGTAGAGTACTTGCCTAGCATGTGTGAGGTTCTGGGTTCCATCCCCAGCATAGGGGGAGGGCAATACAACACAACAGCACAATTAAAAAATAAGAGACCTGAATATATACCCCCCCCCCCGCAGAAGACATCCAAAAGGCCAAACAGTATATGAAAGGTATTCAATATCACTAATCATTAGGGAAATGAAAATCAAAACCATGAGATATCACTTCATACCTATTAAGATAGTTATTATCAAACAGTCAAATGGTAAGTGTTCTTGAGGATGTGGAGAAAAGGGTATCCGGTACCTTTTATTATTATCCTTTTATTACCAATTACTGAGATTGTAATGTGGGATAGTCATTAGTGGGAAACAGTATGGGGGTTCCTCACAAAACTAAAAATAGAACTACCATATGACCCAGTAATTCCACTTCTGGGCATTGATCCAAAGGAACTGAAATTAGTATATTGAAGAGATAGCTGCACTACCATGTTCACAGCAGTATTATTCACAACAGCCAAGATGTCCACTGAAAGATGAATGGATAAAGAAAATTTACTATGTAAGTATATATACAACTGAATATTATTCAGCTTTAAAAAGGGAGATTCTGGCATCTGCAACACAGGAATGACCCTAAGGACATTATGTTAAGTGAAATAAACCAGCTACAGAAAGACAAAGATCTTACATATAAGATATAAAGAAGCATTACTCAGATACACAGAAAGTAGAATGGTATTTGTGGTCAGGGGTAAGGAGAAATGGGGAAATTTCAGTCAAAATGTACACATTTTCAGTTATAAGGTAGTAAGTTCTGCAGACTTAATGTACAGCACAGTAACTATAGTTAAGAATAATGTATTACATACTTGAAATCTGCTGAGTAGATCTTTAGTGTTCTCATCACATACACACAAAGGTAATTATGTAAGATGATGATGTGTTAATTAGTTTTGATTTTGGTAATCACTTTACAATGCATATGTATATCAAAGGGAAGGGAGGGAAGGGGAGGGGGTATGGGGGGGTAGTAAAGATGGTGGAATGAGATGAACATCACTACCCTAGGTATATGTATGACTGTATATGTGATGTAATGATACATCATGTACAACCAGAGAAATGAAAGCTGTGCTCCATTTGTGTACAATGAATTGAAATGCATTCTGCTATCATGTATAAACAATTAGAATAAACAAAATTTTTTAAAAGTCACGTTGTACACCATATACTACTTCTATTTGTTAAGTATACCTCAATATGGCTGGGGTGGGGAGGGGAATTATCTCCATTCATCAGGTAATGAAAATTTTGCCCAACATCATGGTGCTAAAAATAAACCAGGTTCAGGAATGAACCTTGGATGACCACCTTTCTTCTTCAAAAAAAGCTGCTTCTGTACTGTATTCATCTATCTTAGTCTACTTTAAAGCACTCCCAAAATGTAGACCCTCTAATCACGTGTATACATTTTTTAAAAAAAATATTTTTAGTTGTAGATGGACACAATACCTTTATTTTGTTTATTTATATGTGGTGCTGAGGATCAAACCCAGTGCCTCACAAGTGCTAGGCAAGCACTCTATCACTGAGCTACACCCCCAGTCCCATGTATACACTTTTTAAAATAATCTGTAGTTCACCATTAAGAAATTAGATAGTGTCCACTATTTTCTGTAAGGGGGGGAAAAAGGGCAGAACAATAATGTAATAAGTGGTACCTCAGTCACAGATTCATTTGGCAAGTATTAAAGAGTTTGTTAAGTGTTAACGATCTCTCAGGAAAATGACAGTAGCTGGGACGGTTAGAACCTAGGTTTTCTAAACACAATCTATTTGGTTAATTTTCACAAATACATATAACTTTGCAAGCATCACCACAATCGTGACAATCAATTTACCTAAAAACACAAGTTTCCTATTACTGTCTCTAATCCCTCCCCCTTCCTCTCTGTCATTTCTTTCCTGCTTTTCCAGGTCTGCTTTCTGTTCCTATAGTTCATTTAAATTATTGTTAGGGATCTTTTGAAACATACACAAAAGCAGACAAGAAAATAAAGACCTTTCATGTAGCCATCATCTAGCTTCAATAATTACCAGCAATGTGCAAATTTATTTCATCCAGCTTGTCTCATTATTTTTTCCTTTATTTTAATCAAGTAAAGTTATTGGAGTCATAGAAAAAGTAAATAAATCGCAACCATAGTTCACTTGACTTCTAACAAAGCTCACTAACTCAAGAGACTTAACAGGATGAGCTCCTTAAGTGCTGCCTAAAGTTCCATCTGATTGCTACTCTCTCAAAGATAACCACTATCCAGACTTGTAGCACCACAGATTTTCCCTTTTAATTAACCTTCTATTATATATATATATATATATATATATATATATATATATATATATTTTTTTTTTTTTTTTTTTTTGGTACCGGGGATTGAACTCAGGGGCACTGGACCACTGGGCCACATCCCCAGCCCTTTTTTGTATATTATTTAGAGACAGGGTCTCGCTGAGTTGCTAAGTGCCTCGCCATTGCTGAGGCTGGCTTTGAACTCGCGATCCTCCTGCCTCAGCCTCCCAAGTGCTGGGATTACAGGCGTGCGCCACCGCGCCCGACTATTATAAAAATTTTAAAACATATCAAAAGTACACAGAAGTTACACACACTATATTTTTCAAATAAACTTACTGAAATGCAATATGCCCACAGAAATGTACACAAACCATAAATGCAGTCTGAGGAATTTTCTTAAAGTGGACACATGGTATAATTAGTATTCTAAGAAAGACAGAACATTGTGAACACAATAGCAGCACCTCTAACCCCTTCATCAGCAATCATTATGCCAATTTCTGCTACAATTTTGCTTTGCTTAGGAACTCCACATAAACGGAGTCATACAGTGTATATATTTTTTGTGTCTGGCTTCTTTTTACTCAATGTCATATTTAACCCACAATGTAGGTCTAATATGGATATACCATGATTTACATCCAACTATTAATAGAAATCTGGGTTGTTTACAGTTTGGGGTTATGCTTTTTATTTTATTTTATTTTATTTTTTTGGTGAAAATACATAGACAATCATACAAGGCATAAAGTTAGGAGTGTAAATAACAGATCATAAGAGTTTGTGCACACTCAGTCTTGGTAGATAGTTTATCAAAGTGGAAGCACCAATTCACATGCCTGCCAGCAGCAAGAGAGTTCCAAATAATCTCTATAAACACTGTGCACTGCCTGTAGTCACTCTGGGGTGTATTTAAGTAGTACAAATTGCAATTTTAAGATATTTTCCTGGTGACTGATGAAATTTAGCCCCTTTTCAATGCATTTACTAACCATTTTGATATCCTTTTTTTGTGTATATGTGCAGTGTCTGTTCAAGTATTCTGCCTACTTGAAAAGTCTTTTCTTTAGTAGATCTGTAAAAATTCTGTATGTTTTATTGTGTGCACATATGAATATATTCTAACAAATCCCACTGTTGTGTATAATTATAATGTGCCAATAAAAAAGGGAATAAAAGAATTTTGTGCCGGGCGTGGTGGCGCACGCCTGTAATCCCAGCACTTGGGAGGCTGAGGCAGGAGGATCACGAGTTCAAAACCAGCCTCAGCAATGGCGAGGCACTCAGCAAGTCAGTGAGACCCTGTCTCTAATAAAATACAAAAAAGGGCTGGGGATGTGGCCCAGTGGTCGAGTGCCCCTGAGTTCAATCCCCGGTACCAAAAAAAAAAAAAAGAATTTTGTATGTATTTGTCAGGCTTAGTTTTTCACCTTCTTAACAGTGACCTCATGATGAATGGTTGGTCTTGATGTAAGAGAACTAATTTATCAATTCTTCCCACTATGATTAGCACTTTCTATTTCCTATTTAAGAGAGGCCCAGTGGTGCCCGTCTGCAATCCCAGAGACTTGGCAGGCGGAGGGAGGAAGATCACAAATTCCAGGTCACCCTGGGTAACTTAGACAGACCCTGTCTCAAAAACAAAAAGGGCTGGAGTTGTAACTCAGTGGTAGAGTACTCCTAGGTCTAATCGCCAGTACCATTAAAAAAAAAAAAAAAAAAAAAAAAAGATATATGTATCCTGTTTAAGAAGATTTTTCTTTTTTCTTTTTTTTTTTTTTAATATTTATTTATTTACTTTAGTTGTACACAATGCAATGCATTTATGTTTACGTGGTGCTGAGGATCGAACCCGGCCGCGCACGTGCGAGGCGAGCGCTCTGCCGCTGAGCCACAATCCCAACCAAGAAGATTTTTCTTATTCTCAAGTTAGGAACTTTAATGTTTTCTAATATAGGTTTTGTTCATATTCCTCACATGTTGATAGACAAACCATCTAGAACTGATTTTTATGTATGGCATAAGGCAGAAAGATTTATTTTTTCGCCATAGATCCAGCAACATTCAATAAAATATCATCCTTTTTTTCTACCATACTACCATACTACAGTGTCATCTTTAATGTAAATCAAGTCAATATATATGTGTAGGTATATTTCCAGACCAATTGATCTTTGTTTCTCCCTGTGTAAATAAAGCACTGTGTAAACAAAGCACTGCCTCAAATGATTGTAGTTTTATAATATATATTAATGTTCAATACTATAAATTTATCAGCTTCTTGAAGACAAGCTATCTTAGCTATTCTTAGCTTCTTGCTTTTCCACATACGTTTTAATTAAAATCAGTTTCAAAGTTCTTCCCTCCCATTCTTCTCTCTCTCTCTCTCTCTCTCTCTCTCTCTCTCACACACACACACACATTTGTATTTTAAATAGAATTCATTCTATACATAAATCAATAAGGAGGGTAGAGCAGTAAAGTCTTCTAATCAATGAACACATTATGTCCCTCCCTTTACTTTTTCTTTAATATCTCTTAATATAGTTTAGAAATCTTGTGTATCAATTGTCAGATTCACTTCCAATGATATGATATTTTGTTATTTTAACTGGTATCATTAAAATTCTCATTTTCTATTTGTTCACTGGTATACATAAAAAATATAATTATTTTTTGAATACGAATGTTGTATGCCATGATGACCTTGATGAATTCACTGTAAATTATCTGCATATTATTTTGGATTTTGATATATACCAAATAATTTTTGGATGATAGTTTCCATCCTTCCCTTTCTTTCTTTCTTTTTTTGTTCTGGCCTTATTGCACCAGCTAGGAGTGCCAATAAAATGCTGAATACAAGTGGTGATACTAGGCATCATTATCTCATTCCCAATCCAGGGAAATTTCACTGGTAAGTATTTCAATAGTTGCTAGAGGTGTCTGATACACAGTAATCCCCTCTTATCTGTAAGGGATAAGATCCAAGACTTTCAGCATATGCTGGAAACCTTGAACAATACTGAACATACATATACTTTGCTTTTTTCCTATACATACATATCTATGATAAAGGTACAGTAAGAGATTAACAGCAGCTAATAATAAGATAGAACAATTATAAAAAATACTCTGTAGTGAAAGTTATGTGAACAGGGTCCTCCTCAAAATATCTTATTATACTTTCAGCTTTTCACTTAAAGGATGCACTTTATTCCTTCTTTTTGGCATATTCAAATTGGCAGTATTACTACTCTTGTGATTTACAACCATTATTAAGTAAAATAAGGTTTACTTGAACACAAGCACTGTGATTCTATGACAGATGACCTGCTAACAGAGATGGCTATTGAGTGTGGATATATGAAACAAGGAATGATTCACATTCCCAGGCAGATGGAACAGGAAGACATGAGATTTATTTGCATCACTCAGAATGGCATGCAACCTAATAATAAGTTTTATTGTTATTACTAAAAGTTTTCATTTACTTTTTGGACAACAGTTGACAATAGGTAACCAACACCATGGAAAGTGAAACCCAGGATTAGACAGGACTACCATATACTCTTATTCCCAGTTACCTAAAAGCTTACTTTTTTAAAAAAATATTTATTTTTTTGCTTTAGTTGTACACAATGCAATGCATTTATGTTTACGTGGTGCTGAGGCTCGAACCCGGGCCGCGCACGTGCTAGGCGAGCGCTCTACCACTGAGCCACAACCCCAGCCCCAAGTTTACTTTCTTGATCATAAAAAAGATGTTAAATTTCAAATACTTTCTATCTGTCCACTGAGATAAAAATTCCCTCCTTATATTAATGGGGTGGATTAGATTTACTAATTCATAAATACTAAACTAGTTTTGCATATCTGAAAAGTCAATGCTGACATGATAAAATTATCACTTTCATATATTCCTGGACCGGATAACAAATATTTTGCATAAAACCTTTATACCTATGTTGACACGATAGAAATAGGCCCGCAATTTTCTTTTCTTGTCCTTGAAATTTAGTATCAAGTTATGATAGTTTCATGAAACAAGTTGCAGTGCATTTAGGGCTTGATTCTTTCACAATTCAGGTTGAAATGCTGCCAATTTGAATTCAACCTGAATTATGAAAGAATCAGGCCCTAAACTGTAAGTTAACTTCTCTCTTAAGAATCTAGAATATAACTAGTTATGTATTTTGAGAGAAGTGAGAAATGTGAATTATGAAGGGTTACATCCTGAATCTCTTTTTCTGTTTTTCTTCTCTCTGTGATATTTGCTATTGATGCCTTGTAATTCACTAGTCTTCTCTTTCATAATCTCTATTCTTTCTTCCAACTGGGCCTATATGTTGTTCTTTATATCAGTTATTGAATTTTTGAATTCTAGCATTTTCATTGCTCCTTTTTAAAAGAATGCAATTCACAAGTAAAATTCTTTATCTTTCATCTATGTTCTGTACCCTTGCTGTTTTCTTAAATGCATTGGTCACAGTTTAAATTTTAAAGCCCTTCTCTGATAATCATATAAAGAACAGATTATCTCATTTTCTCTTTGCTTTCTGTTATTCTCCCCCATTACTTGGCATGAGCTACAATTTTTGACTGAATGAGAAACACTGTATATCATAAACTATAAAGACTCTGAATGATTATCTTCTGAGGAGGGTTTTCTTTCTTCTCCAGAAAACACAGAAAAGATTAGGCCAATTTAAGACTGGGTTATTTTATAATAAATCCAAGACTCTGTGGATTCTCAAAGAAATGCTTCTTCTCCTTCTCATTTTCACTCTACCCAGGGATTGAACTCAGGGGCACTCGACCACTGGGCCACATCCCCAGCCCTTTTTTGTATTTTATTTAGAGACAGGGTCTCACTGAGTTGCTAAGTGCCTCGCCATTGCTGAGGCTGGCTTTGAACTCGCGATCCTCCTGCCTCAGCCTCCCAAAGTGCTGGGATTACAGGCGTGCGCCACCGTGCCCGGCTCAAAAATATATTTTTAAAAATTTTAAATTAAAAAAATAAATGCCCACAACTTACCCCAGGCTTCTCAAACACTTGCATAATGGGGAACTATTGCACTTATTTATTCTTTCTTCTCAATTCTCAGATTTCCCTTCTTCTGAATACTACTTTATCCTTGCTTGTTTGCTTATTTATTTCCTACTCTGCTTCCTTCACTTTCTCTACCTTTACAGTCCTCTGGTCAGTGATAAGCAAACTGTCATTGAGATTTACAACATATTAACAACCAAAAAATACTATTAAAATAGTTCACTTTAAAATTTCCTATAACCTATTCTAATAGCATCAGTTTTCTATGAATTTTATTATTATTATTTTATTATGGATTATTCAATGTGAATGAGGGTCCTTGCTTACTGAGACTGCAATGTTAATTTAATATATAATGTAATAAATGCATTTTGGGGGACAGGAGGTACCAGGAGTTGAACTCTTAACCACTAAGCCACATCTCCAGCCCTTTTTATTTTGAGACAGGTTCTCAAATTTGCTTGGGGCCTTGCACTTGTGATCTTCCTGCCTCATCCTCCCAAACTGATGGGATTACAGGTCTTATCCACCATGCCCGGCAGATAACTACACTCTAATTGTTGCAAGTATACCATGACTCTTATTAATTCATCCTCCACCCCCCAGTTTGGGGGTTTGAACACAGAGATGCTCTACCACTTAGTTACATCCTCAGCCTTTTAAATGAAACCTTTTTTTAATATTTATTTATTTGCTTTAGTTGTACACAATGTGTTTATTTTTATGTGGTGCTGAGGACTGAACCTGGGCCGCACACATGCTAGGCGAGTGCTCTACCGCTGAGCCACAACCCCAGCCCCTTAAATGAAACCTTTTATAGCTAATGTTTATAGATGCTTTATTCAAAACACCAAATATTAGAAATAACCCAAATATACTTTAATAAGGGAATGGAAGAACCAATTGTGGTACAAACATACAATGTAATACTACCCCCAGCAATAACAGGAATCAAATATTAATACATCAACAAGGTAGATTAGAGGAACACTAGAATGGCCAATGGGGAGGGAGGAGAAGGGAGGGAACAATAGGGTAAAGAATAAAAAATAAATAAAAATTTTAAAAAGATGGTAGAATGAGATGGATATCATTACCCTAAGTGCATATATGAAGACACGAATGGTGTGAATATACTTTGTATACAACCAGAGATATGTAAAAATGTGCTCTGTAAGTGTAATATGAAATGTAATGCATTCTGCTGTCATATATAACAACTCAGAATAAAAAAGTAATAAATTAAAAAAAAGATAGAGGACTCTCGACTGCATTATGCTAACTGAGAGAAGTTACTCAATGGCTACAAGTCATATGATTGCATTTAAATGACATTCTGGGGGCTGGGGTCATGGCTCAGTGGTAGAGTGCTTGCCTAGCATGTGTGAGGCACTGGGTTCGATTCTCAACACCACATATAAATAAGTAAATAAAATAAGGGTCCATCAACAACTAATAAAAATATCTAAGAAAAAAATGACATTCTAGAAAAGGCAAAACTATAGAGACAGAAAACATACTATCTGTCACACAATTAAGAACTTAAGATACAAAGGGATTTTGGGGAATGACAGAACTATCTTTATTGTGATGGTGGTTCACAAATGCATGTTTGTTAAAAGCTAAATACAATAAAAAATGGTAAAGTCCGTTGTGTGTTGCTTATGTCAAAAGAAGTCTAAATTCAACAAAATATATCTCCCCTAAAATTAAAAAGAGTTTAAATATATAGTTTAAATAACTATCTATATGCATACCTACACAACACAGGAGAAAATTCTCAGCTTTCTTGTAAAATAAAATAAATCTTTCCAAGCACTGCCTAACATTGCTGCTCATGCCATTTAGTATGCAGATTTCAATAATCTTTTGTTTGCACTAGGACATACAATCTAGTGATTCTACCTCCTTTCCCTCAAATCTTCACCACCCTTATCCAATCTAAATTCTGTCATTATGCAAAGGAAGGTCATTAGCCTATCTTCCCCCAAAATATCAAAACCTTCCAATACATGAATGAATAGATGTAGTACTAGGAACTTATTGAATTTCTCTTCTTGAGTAATCAACTCAGTTATACAGGAAGTAGGCAATCTGCTAAATGTGAGAAGAGATGAGGATATATTAGAGGTTTATGGGAAAAAAGTATGAAGAATTGGGAGAGAAAGGTTGACAAGCTTTTTTTCTGAAAATGGCCAACTACTCACCTCTGCTCTTTAAGGAGGAAACAGCCACACACACACACACACACACACACACACACACACACACACACACACAGAAATCAGTATGGCTGTTCCAATACAATTTTAATCACAGTAATAGATGGCAGGTGAAACTGGCTCAATGGCTGAATTATAGATCCAATCTAGATGAGCAGAAAAGTGAATGGACTAAAGACATCATTTCCAGTAGGCTATTAAAAGTCCATTTAAAGCATAAAGTGACCAGAATTCAGTGTTGCTTTCTGTTTTATTCTAACAATTGGGTGGATGGAAAGACAGAGTTAAATTTACCTAAAACTGTAAGCCAAGTAAGTACCATGTATGACAGAGGACAAGGGAAGGCTAGGAATATGAGTCACTGGTAGAACACGTCCCCAGCAAGCATGAGGCCTCAAATTCCATCCACAGCACTAAAAAAGTCTTATTTAGAGAGGGCAAAGGTATGAATGTAAGCAAACAAGCGATTATGATAAATGAAGACAGAATTCAGACTGGGTAAGGATAGTGAATATTTGAGGGAAATGAGGGACACTGAAAAGGAGGCAGAGTCACCAGGTTATAGGTGCTACTGGAGACAAAAGACTGTTGAAATCTATAGTACTAAATGGCATGAGCAGGAATGACAGGAGATAGGGAAGAACTAAGAACTGAGATGGTAGGGCATTCATAGAATAATCTTTGATAGGGATAGGCAAACTTTCTCTACAGGGGCCACATATGAAAACACATTAGGCTTGTTGGGCCAAGGGATAAAATCAAGGCTATAATATGCATACTCTCATAACAAAGGAGAAAACAACCTCCACAAGGATTCTGTTAATGAAATTCAAATTATAATATAATGTATAATTTTTCCTCAAACAGGTTTACTAATGAGAATAGAATTGTCTTTTATGGCAAAAGCTAATATTTCAGTGAAGGGAGGTTTAAAATCAGTGTTCCCTGTCATAAAAACCAACTGCAAATGATTATCTGTTTAATGCCCACATGCAATGAGATTTTTACATATTCTACCTTTGAAATTATTGTCAATATACTGATATCAATCCATGAAAGTGTTATTTTGTTATGCATTATTCTTTACTTGGAAGGCATTTATAAAACTGTATTAAGATTCTTGACATTTGGCTTTTCATATGTTATATCATAGATTAATCACATTCAATTGAAGATTAGGTGGAATGGTCCAGTTAATGGATTCTGAAACATGGGAATGTTTTTGCACCTTTATCAAGGTTCACCAACTGATGAAACTATAGCTTGAGCTCAGAATATATGTCCATGGAAAATCTGGAGGGGAATGAAATTTTTGCTTGTTGTTGTAACTTCTAACAACAAGGGAAGTGTATTAAGTAGCATTTTGTGATTCAACATGAGCTGCTGTCAAAGTAACTATCACAGTAGAAGTTCTAAACACAAATAGAAGTTCTGAATATAAGGATTGTTCTCCTTTGTAATATTAAATTAAATTTATAAGAAACGCTTTAAAGTCTGCAGCAAAAGCTAATTTCCAAAACTATTGTTTTGTTCAATAATATGACTGAAAATGGTTTTATTCATTCATAAAATAATCTCGGCTCTACACTCAAAAACTTCCAATAAATCTTTGTCTTTTCTAACATCAGACTGATTGCTGTACAGTAGGAAAAGTCAGGACATGCAGCTTCTTTATCTGACAAAAATTCACCGATGGTTAAGTTCACTAGAACAAATAATGTTTACCGCGAACACTGCTTATTCAATGACAAATAATACATTCAAGTATATTCTTCAACATACTACCCAAAAATAATACAATGAACCACCACCACAGGTTTAAATGCCTTTACATTTTCCAAAGTTTTGTTTTGGGGGGAGAGTGCAGGGGCAGAGGGTCAAAATACTGGAGATTGGACCCAGGGGTGCTTTATCACTAAGATACATCTGCAGAACTTTATATTTTTTTTACTTTGAGACAGGGTCTCCCTAATAAGTTGCTGGGGCTGGCCTGGAACTTATGATCCTACTCCCTCAGCCTCTCAAGCCTCTGGGATCACAGAGGTAAGCCACCATACTGGGTTACATTTGCTCAAGCTTTGTAAATTAATCCAACTAAACTTTTTTTTTTCCTTTTTCACAAATATTTTTCCAACCTCCAATTTTAGTTGTAACAAAAATTGGCAGATCTACTTCAGGTTATATCAAAATAATGTTTTCTTAAGTTCGTTTTCTTTTTAAATATTTTTTAGTTGTCAATGGACCTTTATTTATTTATATGTGGTGCTAAGAATTGAAACCAGAGCTTCATGCATGACAGGCAAGTGCTCTACCACTGAACCACTACTCCAGCCCCTGTTTTATCAAGTTCTTTAAAAATATTATTTAAAAAAAGCTTTACTGAGTTTTAAATCACATACCATACAATTCATCTATTTAAAGTGTGTAATTCCATTTTGAAAATATTCTTGCCTATTAGTTGTTCCATAGAGGCTAATTCTTTAGTCGCTTTAAACTCAGCATTGACCTCTTGAATAAAACAACAAAAGTGCTATTGGTATAGCACAATAAGATGTATGTATTTGGTCTTTGTCCACCGGCCCTGACAAAGAGCTCCTAAAATCCTTATAATTTCCTGAGTGATAGGGATGAGACAGCATCTTTTGTTCTAGTATCTGGTCTTTGACCCTGATTCCTGACACAAGAGCTCCTAAAATGATTGCAATTTCCTGAGTGACAGGAGTGGTTAAGAGTGTCTTTTGTTCAGGACACACACAGCCTAAATCCCTGGGAAATTCCTGGGCTACAGTTCTCTTTTGTTCTAATGAGTTGACTCTTGCTAGAATCCTGGATGGCAAGGCGGTCCTCAGAAAGACCTACAACTTTCAGCCCTACCCCCTTGACACTTGAGGGAAGGGCTGAAGACTGAGTTAATAATCTATCATGTCTATAATATTAAACCTCCTAAGTGACCTTAACTGATCCAAGATACAGAGTTTCTAGGCTGCTGAACACATCCATTTGTACCCTAACTCAACAAGACATAAGATCCTGCACAGGACACTTACAGACCTCACCCTACATGACTACTCATTTGTATCCTTTTTTTCTTTTTGTACCAGGTACTGAATACAGGGGTACACAACCACTGAGCAACATCCTTAGCCCTTTTCATTTTTTATTTAGAAACAGGGTCTCACCAAGTTGCTTAGGCCTTGCTAAGTTGCTGAGGCTGGCTTTGAACTTGCAATCAATCCTCCTGCCTCAGCCTCCCAAGCTGCTGGGATTACAGGCTTGTGCCACCATGCCTAGCTCATAGTATCCATTTATAATAAAATAGTAAATGTAAGTAAAGCACTGAGTTTTATGAACTATCAAACCCAAGAAAAGGATCACGGGAATCCTCAATTTATAGCTGGTCAGAATTATGGGAGGCTGAACTTGTGACAACAGTCCTAAGAAGGGGCAGCCTTGTGGACTTAGTCTTTAACCTATGGGAAAGGATGCTAATCCAGGTAGTGTCAGAATTGGGTTAAATCACAGGGCACCCAACTGACATCCAGGGAGTCAGGAAACTGGTATGGGGAGGGGGATATTATTATTATTATTATTATTATTATTTTTTTTTTTTTTTTGGTACCGGGGATTGAACTCAGGGGCACTCGACCACTGGGCCACATCCCCAGCCCTTTTTTTGTATTTTATTTAGAGACAGGGTCTCACTGAGTTGTTAAGTGCCTCGCCATTGCTGAGACTGGCTTTGAACTCGCGATCCTCCTGTCTCAGCCGGGATATTATTTTCTTTTGCAGTGCCAGGGATGGGACCCAGAGCCTCATGCATGCGAAGTACACACACCACCACTGAGCTACAGTCCTAGTCCCATCGCATGCATCTGCTGTCAGAAGTGTTCTGTGAGGAGAAACAGTTTGTAGTAATTGATATTTACCAATATATCAAGAGCTGACTGAAATCATTTACCTTAAAGCTTTTTTGTTTTAGGTTGTTTTGTTTTTTGCAGTGCCAGGGATCAAAACTTGTTTTTTAATTGATTTAATATTGTTCTCAGGATGAATTTCATTTGAAAACCAGAGTTTAAAAAAAAAAAAAAAGTTTGAAAATCACTGTCCTACACTAGTTTCCCCTCCTTCGGTACCTTCTGTTTACATTGCTGTAAATTTCATCTGTATTTATTCTTCCTTTTAAATGTCTTTCACAGACATTTCATTTGATTTTTAGTCTTAAAGCCTCGTTCATGGATTCAGGCCCGATCATTTAACATATACTTTGTGAGAATATGACAGTGGAATTCCTAAGAAATCTCATTATAAAAACAATAATTTCAATGAGGTGGGGAAAAGTCTAGGATTCATTTTAAAAGTTACTTTTCTGAGGGGTGAGGGGGTTATAGCCAATTAATTAAAACCCACATGCTCCTGAGCAAATAAATAAATTTAGCAGAGTATGATTTAATGTAAATCTTAATTTTATATACAACACTGAGTAACTCATTTAAAATTAAAACAATGCAAATTTCACAGATTTGGAATACAAAATATCACATAAAAGGGAGAGAAATGATAAAAAATGCTTTTATTACACTAACATAGTCTATTACTATTGCTTATTTTTCTCTTTCTCTTCTTTCAATATCAGAAAAGGCTTAGGTAACATTAGTCACTGGGCAAATTCTCCTACTAAATATAATCTAGCAGAAGTCTACATGATTAAAGTAGAGCATCAAGCACTGTTTTTGGTAGTCAGCCTCTGCTTGTCACATCGTTCTCTCCTCTGTCCTTGCTTAACATCTCATCTCCTTAACAACAGCCTCTCAAATTTCTCCAAGTCAGATCCTAGAATTTATGTCCATGGCTTCTGTAGCTGACATTGAATCTTAACATTTTAAAAAATAACACCTTTCTATTACAGGTTCCCATAAATCCACTGTCCATTTCTCTCAATTCTCATTTAAAAAAAAAAAATAACATGTCTAAAGAACATGCAGAGCAAAAGAAGATTTTTCTATATGGACAAAGCTAGTTAAACTTTCTCATAGTAGAGTTACAGCTGATAAGACTCCATGTCCCTCCCTCCCATCCAATGATAAAGAACTAAAAGGGAGATGCTACAATTTATCCAATTGATTTTTAAAGATGAACAGAGTTCCTTTATTATTGAAGCACAACAGGTCTACATAGAACATTATGTGGGCTTCAAAGGATAGCAAAAAAATTTGTTGTTCTTTCTGCTTATAATCATTATTTTTTTTTTGACAAATGCAATTGTCCTTTTAAATTTAAAATAACTGATCTACAACCTGTTTATTCATTCCTAGGTGAGAATATATTTTCTGGAATAATAAAAAATGTACTTTTAAAGGACTCTTAGAAAAAATATCCAAATGGGTAATGAAATGTGGGTAAGGAAGAAACAAATGCTGAAAAGCATTTACAGAGGGGTTGAAATATATGTGGGGTAAGTAAAATTTATAGTTAATTTTATCAGCTCTTTTATACAGCAATTAATTTCTATTAATTGCAAGACACAGCAGGAACAAGAGAAGGATATCCATTCACATTGCTTTATTCAATAGAGTTCTCAAAACAGTAGCAGAATAATCAGGCAAGAGAAGGAAATTAAGAAGTTAAACTGTTTATTGATAATGTGATCCTACACCTACAAGACACCCCCCCCCCCAAAAAAAAGAATATGGCAAAGTAGCAGGATACAACACCCACAAATCAACAACTTTCCTGTGCCCATCAGTGATTCTGCTGAGAGAGAAATCAGAAAAACCATCCCATTCACAATAACCTCAAATAAATAAATATAAATAAAATACTTGGGAATTTAACTAAGGAGGTGAAAGATCTCTACAATGAAAAATAGAAATTAAAGAAGACCGCAGAATATGCAAAGACCTCCCCTGTTCTTGGAGAGGCAGAATTAATATTGTCAAAATAGTCATACTACCAAAAGCAATATACAGATTCAATGCAATCCCCATCAAAATACCAATGACATTCTTCACAGAACTAGGGGGATAAAACAACAAAACAAAACAAAACAAAACAAACAAAAAAAAACAGTGTTAAATTCATTTGAAAGAATAAAAGACCCAGATTAACCAAAGCAATAAGAGAGATGTAGGAAGAAGAGAGATGTAGGAAGCATCACAATACCTGATCTGAAATTATATTGCAGAGCTGTAGTAACAACAATAGTATGGTGTTAGCATCAAAATAGGCACAAAGATAATGGAATAAATAGAAACAAACTCACATACTTACAGTTATCTGATAGTTGGCTAATGTGCCAAAAATATTTTTTGGAGGAAAAGACAGCATTTTAAACAAATGATGTGGGGAAAACTAGAGAATCACATTTGGAAGAATGAAACAAGATCTCTATCTCTTACCCTGCACATAAGTCAAATCAAAATGGAGCCAAGACTTAGGAGTTAGACCAGAAACCCTACAACTATTAGAAGAAAACACAAGACCAACACTCCATCATATGGGTTCTGGCACTGACTTCCTTAACAAGATTTCTAAAGCTCAAAAAATAAAACCAAGAATCATTAAGTGTTACGTCATCAAATTTAAAAGTTTTTGCACAGCAAAGGAAAACAAAAGCCCGAAGAAAGAGCATATAAGGGAGAAAATCCTTGACAGCTGCTTCTCTGGCAGGGGATTAGTACCCAGAATATATAAAGGACTTAAAAAAAAAAAAAAAATTGGCAATAGGACTAAATAGACATTCCTCAAAAGAAGAAACAGAAATACTC
Organism: Tamias sibiricus; assembly: GCA_025594165.1. NCBI lineage: Eukaryota > Metazoa > Chordata > Mammalia > Rodentia > Sciuridae > Tamias > Tamias sibiricus. Next base: position 70,713,863 of record CM046668.1, read on the forward strand.
AACAAATATTCGGAAAAAAATGTTCAACATCTCTAGCAATCAGGGAAATGCAAATCAAAATTACACTAAGCCTTCATTTCACTGCAGTAAGAATGGCAACTATCAAGAACACAAACAATAATAAATGCCAGCGAGGTCATGAGGGAAAAGGTATATTTGTATATTGCTATTGGGCCTGCAGACTAGTATAACCACTCTGGAAAGCAGTATAGAGATTCCTCAAAAAACTAGGAATGGAACAACCATATGACCCAGCTATCCCATCCTTTGGTATTTATCTGAAAAAACTAAAATCAGTATACTACAGTGTACAACCACCTCAATGTTCACAGCAGCAAAATTCATACTAGCCAAATTACGGAATTGACTCAGATGCTAGTCAACAGATGAACAGACTAAGAAATTGTGGTATATGTATACAGATTTTTACTCAGCCATAAATAAGGAAATTTTGGCATTTGCTGGTAAATGGATGAAAATGGACAGTATCACGGTAAATGAAACAAGCCAAATCTCAGAAAAACCAAGGGTCAAATGTTTTCTCTCATATGTTGAAGCCAGAGCAAAATAAAGGAAAGAAGGAGGGTTGGATATCATAAAGAGATACAGAAGATCAGTGGAGTAGAGGGAGGAGATTAGGAGAGAGAGAGAGAGGAAGGATGGTAAAGGGGAGAAAATGTGAAATGAGTTTTTAAAAAATCATGCTATGTGCCTGTGTATACCACAGGGAGTTTCAGCTCTATGTATAAGTAGAAAGAACCAATAAAATAAATAAATAGATGAGCAAAAGGAAGATAAGTAGAGAAAAAAGAATGAGTGAAAAAGAAGGGAGGGAAAAGGTAGGAACATGAACTGAAAAAAAACATGAACTGAAATCAAATTTCATGAATGTATGAATTTATTGGGATGACTCCAACTATTATGTATAACTATAATGCTCTAATTCAAGAGAAAGAAAGAAAGAAAGAAAGAAAGAAAGAAAGAAAGAAAGAAAGAAAGAAAGAAAAAAGAAAGAAAGAAAGCCGGCCGGGCGTGGTGGTGCATGCCTGTAATCCCAGCACTTGGGAGGTTTGAGGCAGGAGGATGGCGAGTGCAAAGCCAGCCTCAGCAATGGTGAGGCACTCAGCAACTCAGTGAGACCCTATCTCTAATAAAATACAAAAAAGGGCTGGGGATGTGGCCCAGTGGTCGAGTGCCCGAGTTCAATCCCCAGTACCAAAAAAAGAAGGGGGGGGGACAGTTTAACCTGTAAAACAACAACAGAAAGACCAAGTACAACAGGAAACAAACAGTGGGAAGTACTTGCATTGATGAACAATAAGGAAAGCAGCCTGACTAGATGAAACTGGCTAGATAAATAACTGCTTGGTACTACCTTAGTATATCATTCCTATCAGCCATGCACTAAGAAGTTAGAATGCCTCCAAAAGATCTATGGAAGAGCAAAAAATAAGACTTACCTTGATATAAATTTAGATTAATCTAAAGAGTCTAAATTCTGGTTTCTTCATGCTGATTTGTTTCTATATGTGACAGTGTATTTTCTCAGCCATTCTTTTGTCAAAGGCCCGAATAAAATATATAAATTTGAAGGCTGTCATTAAAAGTTAAGTCAACTTAGGCACAGTGGCACATGCTGGTAATCCTGGCCAGCCTGAGCAATTTAGCAAGACTCTGTCTCAAAATAAAATATAATAAGGGATGGGGATGTTGCTTTGTGGTAGAGCACTTGCCTAGCAATTGCAGAGCCCTGGGTTCAATGCCCAGACTGCATTTAAAAAAAAAAAAAAAAAAAAAAGTCAAATGAAAACCTTTATCAACAAATAGAAAAATGTTATTAGTCAACCCAAGCATCTGAACACTCAATTAACTTGTGATTTGAAGACATGAATACTGATGATCCACTAAAGAGGTTCCCCTGCACCCTCAGTACTAAAGATTGAACCCAGGACATGGCACATGCTAGGCAAGTGCTCTACCACTGAACTACATGCCCAGCCCTCTTCTGGGTTTGAAATAATATCCAGTAACTGCCACCAAATGGGTAGTTCCAAATACTAGAAAAGTCTGAAGGTGTTCAGGTGTTTTGAGTTCAAGGAAGTAACTGGGTATTTCTCCAAAAGAATATGGTGGCAAAGGATTTATAAAGCAAAGCATCAGATCGAGACTCAACTGTATAAATGCTTCATCTTCTAAAGCAATGTAAAATATATTCAGAGGGCAAAGCAAAACCTGTTTCAGAGGGAGAAAAGCTAATAAGTAAAAGAGCAGATAAATTTACCATATTCTAAACTAACTATATTTTTTATTATTAAGACCAAAAAATGGAAGGGGAAAAAAAGAGAGAGAGAGAGAGAGAGAGAGAAAGAAAACATCAAAAATGAGAAACTGGGGCTGGGGCTGGGGCTCAGAGATAGCGCACTTGCCTGGCATGTGTGAGGAACTGGGATCGATTCTCAGCACCACATATAAATAAATAAAAAAAGGTCTATCAACAACAACAAAAAAAAAAAAAAAGAAAGAAAGAAAAGAAAAGAAAAGAAACTATTTCCACGTGTTACATTAAATTTGGGGGATTTCTGAAAATTAGTGTTTTCTATACTGTCCAAAAATGAAAAGACTCTAATGTACAGGAAACATCATTTTCTTTGTTTTGCTATAATATTCTATGGTTTCCAAGTCTATTTCTCAAACTGGCCAAAACTAAAATAATGCTAAACTGCTTAAAGCATAACAATATTGTTCCATTATGTTTGAGAACTATTTTTAAATATTTAAAGATAAATTTGACCAATACATTTGCAATTATACAAATAAATTATATGTAAGGTAAAATATTAAATATTACAGAGAAAATTTACATTATTGTTAACAAAAGGTTAAATATTCCCCCTAATTTCTACCTTTTCTCACAAAATAGTCTTCTAATCATGGAAGTTAAATACCCTATAATTTATAACACTTTCAGGATAAATCTGACACTCCTTAGGCTGGCATCAAGACTAGTCAATCTACTTCTAAACAAGCTTTCTAGTCTTATCTCCTCATCCACACTCTACCCACCCTTTCTGCTTCCCGAAAAATTATCATTTTACACGTTGTCTATCTTGCCTCTGTTCACTCCACACTAGCTAAGATTTTCTCTTACCCCTACAGCTGCAAACTTTATTTCAGGCAGGCATATACAATTACCCACAGGCCAAAGGCTAGGTCCAGTAATGGTTTTGTTCTTGCCTGAACAAAATAAAACTCTTCATTGTTAAAAGCAAAGATTGTTGTCAGTTCAAAAACTTCCATTGTGCTTAACTTACCTTTCCCACAGTAATTTGTTAAGAGCATGAACTCTGAAAAAACTGAATGGTGTCATTACTCAGTTGTGTATAGTTGGGCAAGTTACTTAAATCATTTTGAGAACCTTAATTTCCTTATCTGTAAAACAGGAATATGGGAATCATCTCCTTATAGGACTGATATAAGGATAAAATGAGATAACTTATATGCTGTGATTAATTCATTGATAGGCAGATAACAGGTACTCAATAATTTTGATGGGTTTACAATAATAATAAACTCTTAGAAATTCTTAGCCTTTTTTTTTTTTTTTTTTTTTTTTTGGTATCAGGGATTGAACCCAGGGGTGCTTAACCACTGAGCCACATCCCCAGCCCTTTTTATTTTTTTACATTGAGATAGGGTCTCATTAATTTGCTTGGGGCCTCGCCTAAAATTACAGCACTCGGTTAATTTCTAGCTTTTTATGTTTGCTTCTGGTTCTTTTAAGCCAGTATATATGACACAGGGCTGGCCTTGTTGTTCAGTGTCTGCAAATGTCTGGATGTCTGTTCGTTTGATTTTTTTTTAAAAAAATATTTATTTATTTGCTTTAGCTGTACACAATGGGTTTATTTGTACGTGGTGCTGAGGATCAAACCCAGGCCGCGCATGTGCCAGGCGAGCTCTCTACCGCTGAGCCACAATCCCAGCCCCTGTTCGTTTGATTTTTTAACCCGGCACTCTCTGTGTATTCTTGAATTGATTATCATTCCCAACTGTAGTACACCACAGATTGTTCTCCTGGTCCTGACTTCCATATAGTTCCTGAGATTTACATGAATGAGATGGTCCTGACTCCCATGTACCACACAGACTACATGATCTATAACTATAACTCATTCTTAGGGTCACTTATGTTCTACCTCTTCCCTGAAGCCACGCATCTGAATCCTCTCTAGTCCTGAACTCCTGAAATACAGACTGTCTGTGCCTATTTTTTGGAAAATCTGACACATCTTTGTTAATGTGAGTCAAATGATTCACATGTTCATTTATTCTGCAATTACACATAAGAAAGAATGAGGGGCTGGGGTTGTGGCTCAGTGGTACAGCGCTTGCCTGGCACATGCGAGGCGCTGGGTTTGATCCTCAGCACCACATAAAAATAAGTAAATAAAGGGATTGTGTCCAACTACGTCTAAAATATATTTAAAAAAAGAAAGAATGAATGAGACCACTGTCAACTGCCCCAATTTGCTAAACTAGAAACTTATCAAAACAAACAATAAACAAAATTTTTCTTTTTATTGTAGACATACTGAACTAACAAAGAACATTATATATTATTGTACGGCTGTGAGGGCTAGGGATACTCACACATACAAATATATACTCTTAACTGAAAACAAACCAACTTTCATCATAAAGCCTCTGATTCTCCATGATTCGGTTCTAAAACATAATATTAAAATGAAATTAACTTTCCTCCTCCCAAACAAAAAACCTTTAAAAAGTATGGTATGATTATGATTTTTGATGCCTTCAACTGAGAAGGTTCATTACATAGTGTTGTGTGTGTGAAGCTTTATGTTTGTGTGTAACTGAATCTTTTTGTAAGAATTATTAACAGTTTGGCAGAGCAAAAAAAAAAAAAAAAATCTGGTTTCTGAAAGCTTTGTTAAATGGGAGAGTATCAACCACAGCAATTGTTACTTCTCTGCTTCATCTTTCTTGGAAGCTCTGCTCATGCCAGTGCTGTCTGACTTTAGCAACAAAATTCGAAGGGTGTAGTGCAGACAACACTCCTTCAACCTCACAAATAAAGAGTTCAGCTTTCCAGATCTGTGACATTTTCTTTCAGCAAGGCTTCTCTATGATGCTAATAAGTATAAATTAGGGATTCAGAAAACATAAGAGGGAAACTATTTTTCATTAGTAACTAAACCACACTGAAAGAAATATGAACTATTGAGCTAAGTTAGTCAACACATTCTCCAACAACACTAAACTAACTCCAATTAGTTAAATAATAATTGAAAAATGCTATTATTCAACTAGAACATAGTTGTGAAAACACAGTCAAGAGAAAAGGATCAACATGTGTTTTCAGGGTGAAGAATACTAACTTAGATTACAGGTTTTCCAGCCTTTCTTATTGTAGCCATGGTAAGAGAGAACTGTATACATCCAAGAAATAAAAGTCTTAAAGAATTTTGTGGGAAAAGAAACCCAGTAATCAAGCACAATTCTGAATAATTTGGTTCATTTTAAAGTTCCCTTTAATTTTGGGGGAGAAAAATTATTTATAAAAATTTACCTGTAAGTAGAAAGGGTTTCATAACATTTTTATTAAATGAAATAAACAAATTATGAAAACTGCCACAACCATAAAACGCAACCATAATTTGCTACAACTGTCAGAAGAATATCAGGATAGGTATTATGTGACTTACTATTTAGAGAAACTTAGAAAAATAAAGCAGAATTAAAAACTGTACTTAAGTTTTTTACTTCTTGAACTCTCCCCTACCATGGTGTTAAGACTGGTGTTTTCTTGGAGAAGAACAGTCACAAGATAAGGAGAAAAGAACATAACTGATTATATGTTCTTCTAACACTTATTTTACATATGCATTTTGAAAACACAAGGGAAAACGCATCTTCCACCAAAGCACCTGACCACAAAGCAAATCTGTCAGTATCAATGAAGGTTTAACCTTGATATATAACTAACCAATGATTCTGGTTCTGAATCAGAATCATCAGAATTTTGTCTTCAATCTTAGCCCCAAACTTATCTTTCCTTCATATCCCCAAATGTACCCTAAGTAAAGGATCTATAATATTCACAAAGAGATACACATTTCCCATAATTGCTAAAAATAACAGTCCAGACAATATTTGAATTGTGATAGTTTTCCAATCAGAATTTCAGGGATCAGCCTCTAGGAGAGAAAGTACTACCCCTAAAATAGTATTTAACAGACAAGCCCAAATTTAGGAATAGAATTAGGATAGCTTGTCTGGGACCAGTTAATAATATCTCTATTTAAAAATCAAATCAAGGTAAGTTCAGTTCTTGGTTTTAAAAGCCACAGAGATATCTTTATTGTTGGTCAGATACACCAGGCAGGTAATGATTTTCATCCAGGTTGTAAATGGAGCAGGGACTGTGTTTGGGGGTGAAGGACTAGGAGGAGATGGTATAATGAAACCTAAGGAGATGTGGAAGGCTGCAAAGAAAAAGGAACCAGTGGTCATTCTCACTATACAACCTATGAGGATTAACTGATGGGTAACTTATTATCTGCTTGACAATTTAATAATGGTAGACATATTAGAAAAAAAAATTTTTACTGCCATAACTACTTAAACACATTCTCAACTGAAAGCCTACAGAGAAAGAAAGCCCTGACATGAACAAACTTGAAGGCACTATATTCCTCTTAAATAAAAGCCATTTAGAACATGAAAGAAAGGACCAAATAAGTGATGGAGAACATATCTGTGGGTCCACATATATTATCCCAAAGTTTAGCTTATATAAGACCCCTTTCCCCTCCCCCCCCTCAAGAAAGAATCAAGAATATGAAGTAAACAAGGAAAATCTATTCCTTTTATCAGTTCCACTGAGGGGTGTGGCAGGTTGAGGAGGGAGATGGGACAGGAAAGGACAACAGGGCAGAATAGAATTCTCCCTTCAAAATAAACTTTCCAAAGACTATGTTGTCATGATTCCTCTGGCCTTATCTTCTTCTAAACTCTTCTCTATAACATGACAACTCCAACCTTTGCTTCCACCCCTTTTAGATGTTATTAAACCACAAAAGCCCAAAAGCTACATTCTTGTTTCCAGTCCCATTCTGCATAGTCAGTGGTTGCACACAGTACACTAGAATCATGGAGACTTGAGCTGGAATCTGATCTATCATTTACTAGATTATATAAATTTAGGGAAGTCTCTCAACTTCTGTGTGCTTCCCACTATTTCCTCAGCTATAAAATGAGGATAGTAATAGCTCCTGCTTTTCAAAACTAATGTGAGATCTAAATGAAATGTTTAGTAAAACATTTAGTACAGTATCTGATATTTAGTAAATTCTCAATAAATGTTAACTACCCAATATACCCTGTTAAATCCAAGATGCTTCCATGGCTTAGCACAGTTTTTCCAATTGTGGGTTAAGAGAATCATGACCAACACTTTAAACCCTATAATGCTTAATTATGTCAGCATCTCCAAATGGTCTAATTTCTCTCTCTATTCCTAGTGCCTAAAAAAGCTGTTGGAGGATCAGTAAATCTTGTTGAATAAATCACCAAAATTTAACAGGTATTAAAAAATATGAAAATATTTAACCACTTTTATTTTTGTCTGGTCAGGTTTTATTACTGCATAGAAACTGAAATTTAGCTATAATGTCACACAAAATCTACAAAATTGCTCTTTCTTCCACAGTACCTAGTATACTCCTTTCATCAAAAATGATGAAACTAAAACAAGTAATGTGCAAAATGATCTTTAAAAAGTAGAACATCAGAGCTGTAGGTGTAGCTCAGTGGTAGAATGCCTGCCTAGCATGAACTAGGTTTAGCTGGGTTAAATCACTAGTACCACAAAAACAAAACAAAAATTAGAACACCGAACATACAGATGCGCTATGTAGTTGAAGTTTTATTTTAGCAGACCAGCCACAATCCTGATTCCTTTTAAAGGGCAGAGAAAGCTGAAGGAAAGTTATTAGGCATAAAAGATATCTATATGATAAATAGTCCAAGCATCCCCTTTCACAGGTACTGCATGTACTATTAGAATACATCTAGGCCGGGCCGGGGCGCGGTGGTGCACGCCTGTAATCCCAGCACTTTGGGAGGCTGAGGCAGGAGGATCGCGAGTTCAAAGCCAGCCTCAGCAATGGCAAGGCACTTAGCAACTCAGTGAGACCCTGTCTCTAAATAAAATACAAAAAGGGCCGGGGATGTGGTCCAGTGGTTGAGTGCCCCTGAGTTCAATCCCTGGTACCACAAAAAAAAAAAAAAAAAAGAGAATACATCTAAATAACAACTAGGCAGATACTTGCTTGAGTACTTAATATAGAGAAATATGAAAAACTTAAATATTTTCAATATTCATATTATAACCATCATTTTAAAATCTATTTAAATGTAAAAGTTATACAAATTTACCAGCTCTACTTTTATCCTATTGCAAAAAAGCAAAACACTATAAATCAATTCTAATACAATACTTTTTACCATGTTAGAGGAATCCAAGATCTACTAAATCAAAATTACTTATAAAACCTGTTTTTACATTTGTTAAAAAAATGCAAATAAACATTTGCTCTAAAATGAGACTTAAATTTTAAGGTATGGATTCCTCTAATCTATCAAAATATTTGTTTCTGTATTCTTAACAAATTAAATGAGAAATTGGAAGTTCACAACTTTTTAAGATTATCTCTTTCTTGATGTGGTAGATTATATAAATGAAATAAAAAAGGTGGCAGGGGTTAGAACAGCTCAGGCTAATTAGTCCAGAGACTAATTAATGCCAACAATAACTTTACCTACTCTGAAACTGTTAAACACCTAAGGAAACTGCTATTTCAGAAAAGTTTCCTACTTTTGTCACTTATAACATATATTTTAATTTCCTATGAGGTTCTATTTCAAACTGGACTTGGACATAAAAGCTAAGACTTAATACTGATTTATTTAAGAAAGAAAAAAGATAAGCTGTGATTTTTGGTCTTAAATAAAACCATTGAAAGTAGCAACAAGTTGTTGCTACTTACTAAAAAAACTCTCCCCTACATTTGAAATAGTAATTTCAATGACCCTAGTAAGGGTGACAACACTCACCAGTATGAATCTTCTCGTGTCTCTGTAGCAGGTACTTCTGTATGAAACGCATGTCACATTGACTACATTGAAATGGTTTTTCGCCTTAAAATAATTTCACATCCACAGATTAGTTAATGGACAAAAGAACAGTTTTTTAGTTACTATTTCTGAGAAAATATAAATCTTAGAAGCCCAAAATTTTGGAAAATTCCAAAATATCCACACAATTTTTCTTATACTTTTCATTAACTCTTTATTTCCTCTCAAAATGTTCCCCAGGATTTCACATTCTCACAATCACAGAAAAATGAGATTAAATTTGATTTATATTTATCAAAGAAAACAAAATAGAATTTAAAAAGCGTAAGTTGAGAAAGAACTCTACCAATTACCTTGTAACCTTAAATATCTCTTCTTTCCAAATGTACCCTTCCTGTTCTCTGTGGCTAACTATCTCTTTTTTTGCCCTATCACCTCTTTTCTTAAGAACTTTCAAAACGTTCCTTTTAAACAAATTTCTGTCTCTTCAAACTTTCCTTCTATGCTGGAGCTCTTCCTTTTAAAGGAAAGTATTTAGTCTGTTCCATGCTGAGAAACCTTGCTCCAACCTTGGACTGCTCCTACCTTCATACTTTCTCTCCTTCCCTTTCACCACACCTTCTTAAAAAGGAGCAGTCTATCCAAGCCTCAAATCCTTCACCACTCATTTGCGGCTTGACCCTTCTATTCTGCTCTCTGAAAAGCTATGCATGATGTCCTTGCTATTTATCCCAGAGCCCCCCACCCCTGCCCCAGTTCTTCAATCCTCTCTATCCTGAGAGTGTGACACTGTTGATCTTCCCTGGGATTCTCTCTTCTTTTGGCTTCTGGGACACCACTGTATTTTCCTAGTTCACCACTTTCCTTATTACTCTGTCTTCTTCTTAGATACCTCTATCCATCTTACATGTCTAGCTTGTTTTCCCAAAGGGTGTGATCAGGCTTCAGTTCTTTTCTCAACAATTTCATGATCTTAGCTACCACTTTTTATATTTGAGTCTCAAATCCATATTTCAAACTCTGGACTATACTGGACAAAAAAATGAACATTGACAATAATACATTCTTTTAGCACTTCTTTAGCTAAAAGGAGCACTTTAAGCCAAATAAGTGTCGAATTAAGACTATTTAATTTTATACATCCATGCTAATTGTTTTTTCATTTAAATTTTTTCCTGGTTTCCTTGTGATATTCTGGCCTATGAAATCTGATTGGTAATGCCAGGTTAGCTATGGTCTTAGGAATGGATGACACACAAAAATGAAAATAACAGAGATAATAATTTTAATGGCCATAAGCCCATTTTAATTCAAGAAATACCTGTATGAATGAAGACATGCCTCTGTAAGTGATAGTTCGTTCTAAAGGCAGCATTGCAGTGCTCACAAACGTGAGATTTAGGGGTTTTCAAACCAAGTGATCCATCCTCATTTATTGTAAGGATCTAGTTTAAAAAAAAAAAAAAAAGGCAAAAACAAAGAAGTTTTTAAAATGTAATTAAATATTATTTTTTAAAAGGATAATATAAACAAAGGTCATCAGTGGTTATAAATATATTTTCCATAAATAATGTTGAAAAGACTATTAGAATAATGCTATCTTTAATTGTATGAAAGTACAATTTAACTCAGAATGGGTAAAAAATCATTAATAAAACCTTGAAAGTTGATTAAGATCTCAAAACTCTACCACCTCTCCTGTAATATTGATAGAGTCCCTAAGTGTTCTCCTCTAGACTGAGCACAGCTATATATTTTCAATTTAAAACTCATATATGCAGGGGGAAAAGGCGTATGTTTTAAACATGATCTAAATATCAATCAGTATGGTACCTGTTAAATAAATCATGGGAAATGAATAAAATTAGCATTATGTGATTGTAAAATAAAGTAAGAAAACTCCCTATAAACTCATAGGGAAAGCACACCAGAATTTAAGTAACAAGTAAATAATAATAAGGTTTAGAACCCAGTGTATAATTCTCATAATTTCTCTATACAAAAGAATACATATAGAAATATACATTTGTATATGCATAAAAAAACTACTTGAGGATATACACAAAATGTATATAATATTGGTTGTGATGGCTAGGGAACTGGGCAAATAAGAGATAAGATGGGAGGGACAGCTTACTAGTTGGTTCACTTAAAACATTTTTGAACATGAAAGTGTATGTCTATTATATACTTTTAAAAAAGAGAGAAATTAAGTTTTCAAGTCATCCTTTGGTTTAAGTCTGGGAGCTCTAAGGTTAATCTAGAGTTACTACCATTGTTAAACATATTCCTAAAAACATTTGTTGGTTAGAGGTAGGTAACAGAAAAGGAAGACAGGAGACAAAGAAATCAACTTCATCTTTTCGGGATTCTTGAGACTGAGAATATTGTGAGCCTGGTCTAGATAGTTACCAGAGAGAATTCCAATTTGTGAATAATTTGTTCATCAAGCAACATTAAGTAGCCTCTCATTAGACATGTGATGGAATGAAAATAATAAATGATCCTTTTTCCATTATTGAGGAGAGAAAAAAGGTGGCAGATTATGATGTGAAGAAGCAAAGAAAATTAGAAGATCAGGAGAGGCATGGCCAGTGAGAGGGAAAAAACACTGGAGATAGAATTACACAGAATGCAAGCTAAAATACCATCTAGTAGAGGAAAGAAAGAAAGATCTTGAAAATATCTTCAAGTAATACATAGGACTGTGAAGTGATGAGGACCTGCAACACACAGCTATGACCCCCCTTTACCAACCTAGGAAAGGGGCGTAAGATAAAAAGGCTTTAAACTTTAAAAAGCGGGCCTGGGGTTGTGGCTCAGTGGTACAGCACTGCCTAGCACATGTAAAGCACTGGGTTCCATCCTCAGCATCACAAATTAATTAATTAAATAAAGGTATTTTGTCCACCCACAACTAAAAATATTTTTTGCTTTTTAAAAAAAATCTTTAAAACATTTTTTACTTTAAATTTTTAGGAAGGCAGCTTAGCCTATACTAAATGAAAATCATTGGTGATTATTATGCAAATTACACAGGGCATTTGGGTTCTGGGCAAACTGCCAATGTGGTCAACAATGCTTCAAAGTCTATGCACTGAAGTCATAGAAGGGAAACATTGGCAAGAGAATGGAAGTGGGTGTCACAGCTTCCTGAACAGTCAGTGAGAATGGAAAGTTTCATCTTTGGCTGTTCAAACATTTTTCAGCTCCTCCAAGTCACACAACAATATACAAGTTAACACCATTCAAAAAGAAGACACAAAACCTTTTAAACTATGATTCAAAAATATTTCTAACATAAATAACAAAAAGATTAAGTATTTTATATAAAAAAGAACTAAAAAAGATAGCACCAGGGTTATTTTTCCCCTTAACACATGTTGATAACAAATAAGAAGCTCTAAGTGCCAAAAACATGGCAGTTCAATAGCTTTCTGTGGCATAGCAACTGCAAGGAAAGGCTTTATAAAGAACAAATCTGGCCCAAGTTGCCTAATGTGAAACGGATGTAATCCCTGACTGTATAAAGCCCTTTTATGAACAGTTTAAGAAGTTCTAGGTCATTGTTTTCTGGCACTGGAGGTATACTGCCCTTCATGAGTTCAGGTTTAAACAAGGTAAAATTCAATGGATGAAACTGCTACCACTGCCTTGTAGATGAACACAATTAAATTTCTGGCATAGTTATAAGTTCAAAAACAGTGACAACAAATTAAACCTTTTATATTTAATTTTCTTCCCCCTTCTTAAGGCCAGAGTTATAGAATCTTTGTTTAAAGGACACAGAATAAAATCCACCTTGCCTCAAACAAGTACCAATGGCCCCTCCAACATATAATGTTTTAAATGTGTCTAAGGATTTTGTCTGTTTTATTCGCCACTACACCTTGTGACCAAAATGGTGTCTAGGGCTTAGTGGGGACGCTATGCATACCTACTGACAAGGCTGCCTGCTATCCACACCAAAAAATCCTTCACAGCTTACCACTTCGTTCTTTTAAAAACATCTTTACTAAACCAGTATTTTCCAATCTTTCACAGTTCACATCACTAAGTAGTGTCACAGAGATGGGCATGCAATGAACAAGATTCCTTAGTGGAACAAAAATAGCACACTGATGCAGGCAACATTTTCTTTCTTCATATAGACTTGGCTTTTCTTTCCTTTTTTGCATCCTTTTAAGATCTTTTAGTAGAATGGAATATGTTTGCCTTAAGAAATTAGCAGTCTTATCGACTACTGGTACCATAAAATAATTCGTTTTTTTTTTTTTCCCCAGCAACATATGAATATCATTACAGTGGGAAAATCTGAAGTTTCAATATTTTAAATCCTAAAATGCCAGCTACAGCATCATTGGATGCTTTTCTCGTCTCCTGTCACTGTTACTTTAGCAGAAACAAGGTATATTATAAATGCCAAGCAACTGGACTTTATCAACTGAAGAAATTAGAAATAATTTCTAATAATCTAAATAATACGCAACGTGATTAGCTGTAAATAGGATAGTCAAGGTGTGATGGTTATTGCTCTGGATGACTTTGTTCTTTTGTTGTATGTCTTCGAGGTTGCACTATTCTTCCATTTCTGATTGAATTTGGAGAATAAAGAGAATTTTGAAAGCTCTTACTTCCCACCATCAGTTGCACTAAATGGCTTGTAACAGATGAGAATTTGAATTTTCTGTTAAGTCATCTTTTGGACGTTAGTAGCATAGAAGTTGATTACAATTAATTTAAGAAGGTGTAATAAAACTTACAGTCACTAATTTAAAACAGGAATTATGAATTATCCCCTCTTATAATCAGTTTATCTTCAAAGAAGACACTTCTTCCTAAAGCATACTAACAGAAGAAAGTATGACAAATTCCCAGTACATGCATTTCTCTGCTCTTTTTAAATATATTTTAAATCTTTAATATAAAAATTCTGAATATTTTAAGGAACCAATGATGTATAATAAGTTTCTAGGAGAGGATTCTCTACATAGCTCATAATCTATATGTATGTAGAATATGTCTTCCTTCCTAAGTTCAGCATAACCTTTAATAATCAATTTACCTGAAATGTTCTAACAAACACTGTCCTAACACCTAATAAGAGATCCCTTCATATAACAGCCAAATTATTTGTTGAATAAATTAAAAAGGAAAAAACATTTCAAAATAAAGAGAACTAAAAATATACTGCTCTTTTTCACTGAATTGCTAGGGAATTTGAAAAGGACTTTAGAACATAAGCAATACTGGACTATGATATATTTTACTGAAAAGCATTCTTAGACCTCATTAATATGTTAACCCAGCAATCATGATAAAACCCATCTGCAGCGGAGAATAATCCCTCCTAACTCCCCTAACAAGTTAATAGGAACATCAAGCGATAATACTCATTTATCCAGGAACTTCTAGGTTTAAGACTTTAAGGTCTCAAGCTTAAGTGCACATCATAATCACCTTTGCTATTTTTTTTTCGGGGGGGGGGGGGGGCGGTACTGGGGATTGAACTCAAGGGCACTCGACCACTGGGCCACATCCCCAGCCCTTTTTAGTATTTTATTAGAGACAGGGTCTCACAGAGTTGCTAAGTGCCTCGCCATTGCTGAGGCTGGCTTTGAACCTGCGATCCTCCTGCCTCAGCCTCCCAAGTGCTGGGATTACAGGCGTGCACCACTGCGCCCGGCTCCTTTGCTCTTTTTTAAGGTTTAGATAGATATAAACCACATGAATAAGAATTTCCAGGGATGGAGTCTGGACATCAGTAACTGGAAAAAGTTCTATAGTTGACTAATGCAGACCCAGGAGAGAGAACCACAAACATATATCTACACAGACTTTTCACACACTTCTAATAACTTTAGCTATCTGTGTGGTCCTATCCAAAATAAAGCCAAAACAAATTTGAAGGGGCAAAGGAAAAGTGGTGATAAGTGACCACATGGATAGAGCAATGTAAAAATAAATAACATTGTCCTTAAAGGAATGAGACAGTAGCAAGTATAAGCAGTCAAAAAGACTTAAAAAGTCTAACACTCAGAGTAAGAGAACAAAGAGCCCTAAAACTGTCCTGAGGGTTTCATTATAATACACATAATTTTAAAAAAAGTGTTTACAACATCAGCACCAAAACATTAAAAGCTGACTTCTGTTCAAAAGTAATGCATTTAAAAATAAAACAAAATACAAATTTACAACAAAGCAGTTAAAATAAAATTTGGGCTACCGTGTGTAGCTCAGTGTTAGAGAGCTTATCTACTATGAGCAAGGACCTAGGTTCCATCCCAAGCACTGCAAAGAAAAAGAAATTTAAAAATAAGTAAATAGCTGGGCACGGTGGTGCACGCCTGTAATCCCAGCACTTGGGAGGATGAGGCACTTAGCAACTCAGTGAGACCCTGGCTCTAATAAAATACAAAAAAGGGCTGGGGATGTGGCCCAGTGGTCGAGTGCCCCTGAGTTCAATCCCCGGCACCCCCCCAAAAAAAAAAAAAAAGTAAATAAAAGGTGCAAGCTTCTACTATGTAGAAATTTACTTTCATAAAATAGAAGATTCCAAAAATCCAGCAAATACTTTGACCTACATAATATTCCCTATTTCATTTATCCTCCTCTTCATCAGATATGTTTCCAAGTCTTGGGCTCTTTTCAAGTGCTAAACTAACTAGTATTAATATAACTAGATTTGCCATAAAATATAGGCTCAAAAAGCAATTACTGCTTAAAATGCATTGCAGCTAAAGATGGCATAACAATATAATAATTCTTACAAAGGTTATTTTGAAGGAAATCTCTCTAGAAGTATCTAAATTCAGATATTAGTAAAAATCACATTATTTTAAATATTTCTGTATATATCTCTAATCTGACACAATGGTGACACCTACTCAAAATACTCATAATAACAAAAATCAAGATTTGGAGAAGATGTTGACAGAGAGCCGTCTTTTAAGCACAACAAATTACAATTCTTGCACCCCTATCTGTTACATATTATTTCTAGTCATTTCATCCTCCCAAGCATTTTCTAAAAGGAACGCTCCTAAAACACTGTCTTATATACATTATATACTTAGAGTTGGCCAAAACTGTGAGGAACTTAAAATTGTTTCCAAGCAATTTTAAAAGAAGCAATACATTGATTTATACACCCAAGATAAATTTTTATTTCTCTTCATAGAAAATGGCAGAACAAGTTACTTTAATGAAAAATCTCAAGTGTGACTTTTTATCACACTCCCACAAAAATGTAAAATAATTGACTTATTATACCTGAAAGTTCTGAGACTCCAGATACCCATTAAAAAAAAATTACCTGGAGACTCCTGATCAGTGTTAAAATTCCACACCTATTCTCTATGTAAGAACTCAAAAGTAATTGTTTTTGTTATTCATATACCCATCTGCGATATATTATTTCTGGTCATTTCACCCTTTTAAGAATTTCCAAAGAAGACTGCCCTAAAAATGTTTTCTTATATCTGTTGTACTTAGAATAAGCCAAGTCATTCATCTGACCATGACATAGGTATGTAAATACTTAATATCATTAGAAATATTATAAAGTAATAATTAAATGAGCTTATCTGAAATTAGACAAGCAAAATGGCTGAAAGGCTAAATATCTGATCTATATTTAGAAACACCTGGAACATATCACGATATGTATATCACAATAACATTAGAAGATAATAATCTGAATTTTAGTAAGAATTTCAGAAAGATATTATGCTCCATAAAAGCACCAGAAAAACCTGGTAATAAAATAGCCAGGAAAATGCAGAACTTATATATATCATGTTGATTTAGAATCTCTAAATAGATTCCCCAGAGATTAGCTGTGAACCCAAGTAACACAATTAGTCACTATCACAATTTTGAAAAATATTTTTTTCTCAAACCCTGGAATTATTCTACATAGGAGTCACTTGATTTATTCATTAATATAAAGGACAAAAAATATATGCCATATAGCCAGGAGTCATGACACACACCTATAATCCCACCAGGAGGTTGAGGCAGGAGGATCTCGAGTTTGAGGCAAGTCTTAGCAACTTAGTAAGACCCTGTTTCAAAATAAAAAGGACTAGGGATGTAACTCAGTGGTAGAGCACTTGCCTAGCACGTGCCAGGCCCTGGGTTCATTCCCCCAATACCACAAACAAGGCTTTAATGTGGTATATGTGGAATATAGCACAATTCAACCAATGTAATTTTTTATTTTGTTTAGAAAACAATTGATAATATTTCATTTAGGATGTGTCTTCATTTTGTTAATTAGAAGACAAGAAGATAAAAAAAATATTAACAAAGAGTTCCAAGTAACACTTTAGAAAACTAAAGCTCTTTCCTCGTACACACACACACACATACACACACACCCATAAGAATCTCTAAGAAAAACATTAAGACCCCAAGAAAAACAAGAAAGATGGGAGAGAAGACTTCAGAAAACATGAAACATGACAATAACAATGAGGAAAAGAATTTAGCATAACCACAAGTTAAATTCAAATTTAAACTATAATGATATACCCATTGTAAGCCATTAAAAAAATCAAAGTCTGATACTCAAGGCTGGTAAGAGTATAGAGGGAGGGATACATCGTAGGTCCACTTGGGTAGGAATGTAATAGGTTCAGTTCTGGAATGAGTAACATTATCCCTATGTCAAAGTTCACACTCTTTGATTCAATCACATACAATTACAAATACATGAATTTTTTTTAGTACAGCATGGTTTAAAATGGAGATGAAAAGAATACAACTTTCCAAGAACACAGCAATGTTCAACACAATTATCAGTTAGTACATGATCTATCAAAAATAATACATTAGCTAATAAAAATGTTTTTATCCATTAATAACTTTAAATATAAAAACAGCTTACACACACCTTAAGGGTTAAAAATCAGGAAATTAAATCTGTACCTACTTATACCCAAAAAAAATTGAAAAAAAAAAAAAAAAAAGGGAATATGGCAGAAAATCAAAGTGGTTATCTCTAAAAAATGAGTTATTTTAGACTCCATATTTTTCAAAATTTGCTATACTAGGCATACCTTTATATCACCTAAACTGATAAACGTTTAACAACCAGCTAGGAAATGAGAGGGTTGGAAAGTGTCTGCTGATTTCCATGGGATAAATACTCCCACCACAGCTAATTATAAGCTACCAATGGTTTCAGCAACTGGCTCACAAAATTCCTGAAATTTTAGCAATCAGCATTTGCAAGCCAGTGTGAGTTGCTCCAGTACAAGTCAGCCTCCATACATTACAGTTTAAAAGTATACAAGATATTTAAATAATAATGATTATGACTTCGAATCACATATACAAAAAAGTAGCCAAAAGAGAACAAAAAAGGATGAAAAATTGACCATATAGATACAAATATACCAAGTTCAAAGATTTCCTAAAAATACCACAATGGCTATATATAGCCAATTACCACTGTGCAAAAGAGAAAACAAACAAAGACAAGAGGTAACTTCCAATAGTATATACTGGTCATTTGTGTAATTTACTCATCATTCAACCACAAAATATTCACTAAGAGCCCATTATGTCTCCTACAATAGGGTTCTAGGGTATAACTGTGAGTAAAATGAAGTCCCTGCCCTCATGGAGCTTACATTCTTTTATAGGTATTCCACAAGCTTTTCCTGATAAATAACTGGTATTGAATTTTCATGAAAACTTAATATTAAAGTAAGTCAAACTACCTGGGTACAGTGGCTCACATTTGTAATCCTAATAACCAATGAAGTTGAAGCAAGAGGATCTAAAGTTCAAGGCCAGCCTCGACAACTTAGCAAGACCCTCCCTCAAAATAAAAATAAGAATAAAATGGACTGGGGATGCTGGGCATGGTGGTGCACACTTGTAATTCCAGCTACTCAGGAGGCTGATGAAGAAGGTTCTCAAATCTGAAGCCAGCCTATGCAACTTAGTGAGGCCCTGTTAGCAAAATAAAAAAATAAAAGGGCTGGGTATGTAGCTCAGGAGTAAAAGCACCAATGGGTTCAATGCCCAATACCAGACATGTGTGTACACACACAGACACACACACACGTGTATTAATAAATTATTATGTATACACGTGTGTGTACATTATACATGTGTACATATGTGTATGTAAAACTAGTATAAATGAGAAGCAAGGGTGCTACATATCATCTCCTAGTTTTATGAGTGTAAAAGAGATGTCAGAAAAGAAAAGCTCATTTTTAGGAAAAAGAGGAACAAGATGAAAAGAGAAAAACTGAAAGTCATGGTCAACCATCTCTGGACAGGCATCCCTCCCACCTCCCTCTTGGTGAAGCTGGTGCAACATGTCAACTTTACTAAACCACATAAGATTTTTACATCTGCCTTAAGGTCCAACCAGATTCCTGTCTATAAGCTGTACCAATAGTTTGGGATTAAAAGGTTAGCAACCACCACCTTAATACATTCTCTTACTTTTGCAGGAGACCGTTGTTTCCGCTTCTTCTTTTTCTGTAAGTCTACTGGCTCTCTGATTTGTTTTTTGTCTCTCATCAGTTGTTCAGATACATCAGTAAAAGTAATTTCCTGCTTTACACTTATCTGTTCAAAAAAAAAAGCTGATTTTAGAAATGCATAAAAAGTCCATTGTAAAAAAAAAAAAAAAAAAGTCATTGTATGTTTAATTCTTTGCCGAACCTACATATAGATGCTCCCACAGTGACTATGTGGTGAGTGCCAACTAAACAGTGCAACAGAATTTACTAATAGGCAGTTGAGAAATAAAAATCAAGAGTACTTAAGCTGAAGGAGAAACTAAGATTTAAAAAAAAAAAAAATATTTATTTATTTTAATTGTACACAATGCCTTTATTTTTACATGGTGCTGAAGATCGAACCCGGGCCCCACACGTGCTAGGCGAGCGCTCTACTGCTGAGCCACAACCTCAGCCCCTAAGATTTTTCTTTTAAATCTACCTGGAATAAGGATTAAAGATGCCCTGAGAAAAGATCATAAACCCTAGTGAAATACAGAAGAAGTCAGGACATCAAAACATCAATTTCACTGCCACATTTAAGAACTGATGCTGAGGTTACAAGCATCAAAAAAGGTTAAATTCCAAAAATCAATCAATACATACTGGGGGACACGGGGGGACATTTAGACATCTTGATGGGGCTGCTTTTATAGAATAGTAAGAACACAACACAAACCTGTAAAATATGATGCAATAAAAGAAAAGACAGACTAACCATGAAAACTTCATTATTTTATGTTCAACATCTTTGCCAAGATAGCAGTCAGTATTTTCCTAGGCTTTCCAACAAATCATCACCAAATATGTGATCATGAGACTGTGTATGGTTTAAGGGCACTACTCTGCACAAGACATGATGCTTACTATATATAAATACAGACATTATTCCATTTTTAGATCTCAGTTCTCACAGCATTGCTTATCCTAAAGGAAACGAAAGCTCTAAGGTCACTAATGGTATGGTCAATTCTCATTAGATCCAACAGTCCTCCTTTATCCCCCTCCTCACTGCTACATTTTCAATCTGTCCTTGAAGTGAAAACACAAGAACTTCAAAAGAAATTTTTAATAGGCTATGAAATATAGCAAAAATCCTGAAGAATCATCTGAGAAACAGAATATGCTAATGACCACATTTTCAAAAAACACTAAAAATGTATAAAAGATTATGAGCATCTTACAGAGTCATAGTGTAAGGTGGAAGACAGACAGCTATGTAAGAAAAGGCTCATGAGTAAAATGTTTAAACATGAGCCAGGGATTTCAGACTGACAAAATAAGGAAGTAGAAACTGTCATAAATTCCTGAAATGTGGGCAATATGAGAATCACAAATCAAGCAGCTTGGCACAAGAAAACTATGATGTAAATGACTATTTACCTAATTAATAATTCTACCAGGCTACAGAACAGTAATGTGACTGCTCTTAGGGCTTCTTCTGTTATTAATCAATTAGAACATAAAATAGAAGGTAGTATCACAACCAACAAGACTTTGGGAGGACATCATATCACCTCTGAAATCATGTTTAATAAAATACAACTACAGGCCTGGGCTAAGTATTAGATAAAGAGAGATAAGAGACTTTAAGCAGCTGTGGAATTGCTCTGTCCTATTTTGTAGGGACTCCACAGGTTAGGGATATAGCTCAGTTGGTAAAGTGCTTATCTTGCATACACAAGGCCCTGGGTTCTAATCCCCAGCACCACAAAAAAAAAAAAAAAAAAAAAAAAAAAAAAAAAAAGAAAGAAATGCCTATTTTGTAGGGCCTCCAAAAAAAGTAATCCAAACATTTCTGTAGGCTTATAAACTGCAAAGAAACCATGGAATGTAACATGCAGTTAAGAAGAAACAGAGGAACTCTTTTTAGCAAAAGTAATAGTACAGCCAGGCACAGTGGCACACACTTGTAATCCAAGCCACCCTGGAGGCTGAGACAAGAGGATCTCAAGTTTGAAGCCAGCCTCAGCAACTTAGCAAATCCTTAAGCAATTTAGTGAGACCCTGTCTCAAAATAAAAATAAAAGGGATGGGGTCGGGCGCGGTGGCGCACGCCTGTAATCCCAGCACTTGGGAGGCTGAGGCAGGAGGATCGCAAGTTCAAAGCCAGCCTCAGCAATGGCCAAGCACTTACTTAGCAACTCAGTGAGACCCTGTCTCTAATAAAATACATAAAAGGGCTGGGGATGTGGCCCAGTGGTTGAGTGCCCCTGAGTTCAATCCCCAGTACCAAAAAAAAAGAAAAAAAGAAAAAGAAAAGGGATGGGAATGTAGATCAGTGATCAAGTACCCCTAAATTCAATCCCAAGTACAAAAGGGGAGAGGGGATGTCAAGTAGAGTATAATAGATTTATAAATAAGCTCTGCAATTAGTAGCTATTCACAAAGCAAAGAAGAGCTTTGTGTACAAACAAAAAAGTTAATACATGTATATTTAAAGTTAATACATAACCATTTAGTTACTACCATAAATACGTAATCATATTAACACTACCATTTTCAACTATAAGGCATACTTTTTAACATTAAAAATACCTAAACCTAGAAGTATCCGTGGATCCATAAGCACAATAAATTAGATTTTTAGAATGTTCCACTAGGCTTATCACTCATATTCCATTCATGGAATAATCTGTCTACAACTTATAACCATACAATAAAACTGGTCTAGCCTAAGGCACCTAGAAAAGATGTTGGGAAATCCAAAAATTTAAAGAGATGTATGATAATAAAACAACTACAAAGAATAAGTTGCAAAAGTCTGGAAAAAACTTAAAAGACTTCTTTCACCCAAGAAGACTAAAATAGTAATCTATAAAAACAAGAAAACTTCTTAAGCATGACAAAGAAATAATTAATTCTTATCTACCCTTCCCTTAACAACTCTCTTTAAAAGAAAAATGTGTTCTCAGTGTTACTTTTCACCAAAAATAAGTGTAATTAATAAAAAGCATGTGTCAATAGGTGAGTAATGTTAGAAAACACTGGTTTGCTGCATTTTTAAAAAACTGTTACTGAAAATTGATTTTTTTATTTATTTGGATTGGATAGCAGCAATACCAGTGAGCATATTTATTTTTGTAAATATTCATATTGTAGCTATCCAATTGTGAGATACAAAGTTTTACCTCAGTTTTCAACTTAGAAAATTTTGTCATTTGCAAAAAAAAAAAAAAAAAAAAATTATTTAAACCTACTTTCTAATATCCATACTTATTTAAGTTTCAGCTCATTATTTTGGCCAGAACTTCCAAAAACCATATTAAATAAACATGAACTTAATATTAAACACATTTACCTTGCCCTTCATTTTAATGGGAATGTTGGCAACATTTCCCCAAAATGAGTATTACAGCTTTTTTTCCTTTTTACTTCATTTTTGAATTCCTTATAACATCTGTAATGTATATTACATACTACCATATTCTTTGTCATTTTTTTGTTCTTTTTAGATACATGACAGTAGTATGTATTTTGACATACATACATGAAGTATAATTTATTCTATCTAATTAGAAAGCCATTCTGGTGGTTGTACATGATGTGGAGTTACACTGGTCACGTACTCATACATGAACATAGGAAAGTTATATCTGATTCATTCTACTGTCTTTCCTATTCCCACCCTCCCTCCTATCCATTAATTCCCCTTTGTCTTAATCCAATGAACTTTTTTTTTTGGAGGGGGGGGGGAATGTACCAGGGATTGAACTCGGGGGCACTCAACCACTGAGCCACATCCCCAACCCTATTTTGCATTTTATTTAGAGACAGGGTCTCACTGAGTTGCTTAGCGCCTCACTTTTGCTGAGGCTGGTTTTGAACTCAGATTCTTTTGCCTCAGCCTCTGGAGCCACTGAAATTAAGCCACTGGGATTGCTGGGATCATAGGTGTGCGCCACAATGCCCGCCTTAATCCAAAGAACTTCCATTGTCCCCCCTCCCTTACTGTGTGTTAGCATCCCAAATATCAGAGAGAACATTTGGCCTTTGTTTTTTTGGATTGTCTTATTTCACTTTGGTTTGCTGCATTTTTAAAAACCACTAGACATAAAGAAGATCAAGTCTAGAAAAAGTCAGTTTAAAAAGACAAACGACAAAAAAACACCTCATTTCTTCTGACATTTGAGTTTAACCATTTCACTCAGTCCCATCAGCACATTCAAGACTATTAGAGAGCCTGAATTTCAGTGCACTTTCACACTGTCCAGAAAGAGCATCACCACCACACATACACACACACACACAAAAATCCTTTTCCATTTACACTTAACTAAACCCAGAAAATTCACCTCCTAAAACTCTAGTCTCTTCTCATTCCTTGATCCAAGTTCTCTCCAACAAAGAAGTCCTATGGTGTCATGATTCCTTGAGACTTCAAAAATATATCTCCCTCTTCATATCTAAAATATGGCTCCCAAGTTTAAACATAAAGAAGCCTCCCTATATTGAAAAAAATCTTTTCTTGATTCTCAAGCCCCAAATCTAATTCAAGTCCAGAATCCAGAATGTCTTTGTTTTCCAAGACTTATTTCATTTCAGGCCCCAAAATAAATAAAGTCTTTCTTTTATATTTAACGATCTCATGTACATATATTTTTCACTGTTATTTCTCATAATATGTTTCATTAATTTATTCACAAAACAGATCTGTGCTAAATTCAGTCAGACTAAAATAACAAAAACATTTACTGAGATCAATATATGTGCAAAGCATAATTTTAGAATGAAGAGATCATTCTGAACAGGAGTTTCCTCTTCAAAGGTCTTAACAATGAATAATTCAAGATAGCAATGTCCTGCTTTAACTAAATGAATGGTACTGGGAATAAAGGTAGAAATTCCAAGGGAGGAATGGGAAATCAAAGAGACTTGAAATAACTGCAATAGGCCTATGGATGAATAAGAGACTTAATCATTCCCTTTTTATTTTTTCTTCCAAAACTGCTTGCTACTCTCCCCAACTTTCTTCTTCCAGACTCTTCCTTCTTTTCATTCCCTACATCCTTATATACATATCCAGCGAAATCCATTTCACTCCAATTAATAGTACCAATCTTGCTGACTTGGGGCATTACCATCTCCTCAATGTATTCTTCCACAAATAAATTAATATAAGGTTGTTTACTTGTCATTTCTCTAGTAATGATTCTGCAAAACTGCCTCATACTTGCCGACAGTATCAACTGCAAGCTCCCCAGTTCATATTTCAAGAGTCTATGTGATCAATTGATCTTTGCAAGAGACCTAAGTCACCTGGTAGAAGTATCTTCCTCAATGTATTCTTCCACAAATAAATTAATATAAAGTTGTTTACTTGTCATTTCTCTAGTAATGATTCTGCAAAACTGCCTCATACTTGCCGACAGTATCAACTGCAAACTCCCCAGTTCATATTTCAAGATTCTATGTGACCAATTGATCTTTTTGCAAGAGACCTAAGTCACCTGGTAGAAGTATCTGTCCTTACCATCTCTCCTCTCCATTTCTGGAGCTATATGGTCCTATAAAGTTTCAATTTCAATTTCTGGTATTCTTTCTTATTCTCCCACTCACTGAGAAAAAGAAAAGTATTCTGCTTTCCCCTATACTGTGTGTTGATGATTCCATTCCCACTCATCACCAAGGGTCTGCAGCTTCATTGCCTCTCTAGTGCCCCGACACCCTATCAGCTATTTCTTCTCTTCTCAAAAGCATACTGAAATTTCTCCTATAAATTTCTGAGCTGGGCACAGTGGTGACTGTGGTGCACACCTGTAATCCTAGCTACTCAGGAGGCTGAGGCAGGAGAATTGCAAGTTAGAGTCCAGCCTCAGCAACTGAGCCAGACCCTATCTCAAAATTTTAAAAAAGGCTTGGGATTTAGCTCAGTTAGCAGAGTGCCTGCCAAGCATGTACAAGCCCCTGGTTCAGTCCCCAGTACTGCAAATACATAACATACATACACAGATTTTTGTGGATTCAAATGTTTCCACCTACTATCCTTTTATGGCAAACATTTTGAAAGAATAATCTGTACTTGGCATATAGAGACAAAATAACTGTCCCCAAATTTAGAAAAATAGTTATCCTGAGAGTAAAAGTAGTACATGGCCACATAAAAAGAACATGTTTAAATATCACCAGAAGAAATCTATTTCAAAATATTGCCTAGGAAACACTTTAGTTGAATCAAGGTGACCACAAGTATAAATGTTTAAATGTAAAAAGATATAACACAACTGACTATACTACAAACATAATGTCCAAAGAAAGAATGTTAGCAATATTTGGGATATCTATGAAATACAAAAAAGGGAAAACTTCAGAGAGAGAGAGAATGCGAGAGACAGTGTGTGTGTGTGTGTGTGTGTGTGTGTGTGTGTGTGTGTGTGTGTGTTTCCAGGGTGGTTTTGGCAAGAACAGTTAGATGTAACCAGCCAATAGGAAGATTTCAAATTCCAAGCTCATAAAACTGCAGAATATAGCAAGGAGGTGAAGCAGTATACTGATAGATAAGACATTATGAAATATAAGCCGTATCTTTCTTTCTGCCTGAAATTGCATGAAAAATTTCAAAGGAGTGATATTTGTGAGGAGAGGAAGCTGACCAACAGTTCTTTGACCTGAAAAAGTTGAGAGATGCGCAATTCAAATTATGGTCTACTTTCTTACTATATATACTTGTTACTATAAATTTACACTCTGATTGCTCTATCAGCATCTAATAGTTTAAATAATTATAGATGGGTAAAGTGATTAAATCAAGTTATCTTACCTGGAAGATACGGTACCAACCACCCTACTTAAAAATGCCATTCTTCCAACTTTCTTGATATCAGATTTTAGTTCTCTCATTTATCTTATGGTAGTTCTAGATTCATCCTTCCAGTAAAATGTGCCTTTAGTTTGTAGGAGTTTCAGTAAATCTACATCAATGGTTCTTAAATATAAGGAATCCAGAAGATCATAACTCCAATTAGCAGTGTCAGGTTTCCTGATCAAACTACTTTCATAACACCTACTTTTTTTTTTTTATTACTTTCTCTCATGAGTATACAGTATCATTTTACACAGCCTATTTAATATTTACCATAGGTAGGACCCAGCCATCTGTATTAAAAGACATTGAATGGAGGAGAAGGGAATGCAAAATACAGTTATAATGTATCTAGATCAACAATTCTCAAACTTTTGGTCCTGGGATCATTTTACACTCTTAAGGAACATTGAGAACTCCTTAAGAAATGCATCAGTAGATTTAAAAACCTAGTTATATTAAACTAGACAATGAAGTGATTTGCAAATATGTTTAAAAAAACTCACTAAATTATTTTAGAAAACAGGATTATTTTTCATTTTAAAATGTTATATGCTAACATGCAACAGGTCTTATTGTTACTTACAAATTAAAAATTAAAACTTAAAATTTCTGAATTTTTAGTTTCTGATATGGGAAACACTGGTGTATATAATCAACATAAACAAAAGCTCTTAGGATTTCTCAATATTCCTTAAGAGAGTAAAAGGATCCCAGGACCAAAATATTTGAGAATTGCTGATCTTGATACATTATAACCATATTTTGCATTCCCTTCTCCTCCATTCAATCTTTTAAAAAAAAATATTTATTTTTTGGTTGTAGTTGGACACAATACCTTTATTTTACTTATTTATTTTTATGTGGTGCTAAGGATCAAACCCAGGGCCGCGCACGTGCTAGGCGAGCGCTCTACCGCTGAGCCATAACCCCAGCACCTCAATCTCTTTTAATATAGATGGCTGGGTCCCACCAAAATAAGGAAATTAGTATAGATATTGTGTTCATGTATGGGACAGTAGACATAAATATACTTCTAGTTCTGTATGCTGAAGTCACCAAAGAGGGATGACATTCACCATAAAGAACTTAACTTCTAGTTTTTGGGGGGTTTTGTTTGTTCACTTTGTATTGTTTTGTTTTTGTACCAGGGATTGAACTCAGAGGCACTTAACTACTGAGCCACATTCCCAGCCCTTTTTTGTATTTTATGTTAGAGACAGGGTCTCAAATAGTTGCTTAGGGCCTAAGTTGCTGAAGCTGGCTTTGACCTCATGATCCTCCTGTCCCAGCCTCCAGAACTTCTGGGATTATAAGCATGCACCACCTTGCCTGGCAAGAACTTAACTTGTAAAATATATTATCCAAATAAAAAGGCTAAGGACTCTGGGAAATAGCTGATTCCAGAGCTGGGGCAAAGGAAAATGGATGATGACCTTGAAAAATTGTGGTCTCAGAAGCTAACATGATTGAAAAGGAATCAGAGCACATCAAAAGGACATAGAGCTGAGTGTGGTAACAAAAGCCTGCAATCCCAGTGACTCAGGAGGCTAAGGCAGAAGGATCCAAGTACAAGGCCGACCTAAGCAACTTAGCAAGGCTCTATGCAACTTAGCAAGACCCTGTCTCAAAATAAAAAAATAAAAAGGGCTGAGGGTGTAGCTCAGTGATTAAGCACCCCTATGGTACAATCCCCATTACCCCCCCCAAAAAAAATAAATTAAATAAAATAAAACCTAGCCTGAAAGAACCCGTAATGGCCTAAGCTTAAACAATATGAGTAAGAAAATATGATAATACTATATTATAAAACATACAATAAAATAAATATCCATGCTAATAAATACACTGTTTCAAAGTATCTTCTGCAAGGTATTTGTCAATTGTAAAGGAAAAAGTAGTAACTTTACAGTGGAGCAACCTGGAAGATACCACTTTAATAAAGGGTGAAAGTTAAATCACCGGTATGAAGACATATCCATATTATGTCCACCTGATATGATGCCCTGAAAAACACACAACATGGCTTTTGCAGGACTGTCAAAACTGCAGAGCTTCAATCTAACTAGAGGAAACATCAGACAAACTCAAATTGAGAGTCAATCTACTAAATAATTGATTACTGTTCCTCAAAAGTATCATGGTCACAAAAGACAAGGAAAGTCTGAAGAACTACCACAGATTGGAGGAGTCTAAGAAGACACAATTACTAAATGAAATGTGGGGTCCTGAATCAAATCTTGGAATAGAAAAAGGACTTTAAAGAGTAGCAGCTAAAATTCGAATGAGGTCTGTAGTTTACCGGTATTTTTGTCTAAGTCTCAGGTTTTTTTGTCTAAGTCTCAGGTTTTGACAATTGCATTATGTTTGTATAAGGTTTAACATTAGGGGAAGATGAGTGAAGGGTGAACTCTACTATTTCTGCAGCATTTTTTTAAGTCTAAAATTATTTCAAAGGTAAAAGTTAAAAACAATTTTCTAGACTCTGGCTTTTCTAACTTTAAAGTACTTATCATTTGTATGGTGTTTTTTAAGTTTGTGATTTCTCTTTTTCAGCATAGTAAACTAAGATTTAGCTAACATTTATTATGTGTCAGGTACTGTCCTAGTCACAATGGATTTGAGTAGCAGGTAGCGGACATACGGCCTATAGCCTGTAGCAATCTATTGCATTTAATCTTATGGTAAGTCTATGGAAAAATATTTTTATCCCACTTTAAAAATAAAACTAAACACCAGAAAGGTGAATTCTTGCCTAAAATCACATTAATCAAGAGTGAAAGCCAAACTTTAAACTCATGTCTTCCATATGCTAAGACTAAAATCCTAACTATTGTGATCTGTGAATTATTCCTTATACTTATGTTGCCAATAAGGAAACTAAAACTTCAGAGGTAAGTGTCTCTTTCATCCAGTATGTAAAGTTTTAAAACTAGGACCAAGATCTGATACTTTTCAGCTCAAAGTTATTTATACTACTGTAACTGCTTCTTAATAAATCTAGATTAGTCAGATATATGTTAGAATTATTTTTGCACAAACATACTATATCCTTCTATATATTATCTATACTTTGGATGCTTCCAGAGTATGGAATGAATTTCTTTCAGTTCTGGAATATGACTTAGGGAATGAAAGTAATTTAAAAAATAAAGTGGACAAGTACCAACTATATTTAGGTAAAGCATTAGAAGACTTTGAGTTTTTCAATGCCACCTCTTCCAATTACTAGCTGAGTGAACTTGGCTTCCCAAGGTAGAATGGTAAAAAAACAAGAAAAACATAGGCTGGGAGTTAAAAAGAAATGCAATCCAATTCCAAATGGTAATATTTGCAGTGGGAGGATGAACAAATAAAATCTAATCATTTAGAACTTGTTCATGGGTAAATTGCAAAAAATTCTCAAAGGATTTCTGTAGCATTAAATGAGATTATGTATGTAAAGTACCAAAACTACAGTACACAACACTATACAATAGATTCTTTTTTTGTTTTTTGAGCTTTTAAAATTTTTTGCTTTTACTAATTCTACTTTTTTTCTTTTATTCTAAGTTGTTATATATGACAGCAGAATGCATTACAATTCATATTACACATAAAGCACATTTTTACATATCTCTGGTTATATACAAAGTATATTCACACCATTCATGTCTCCATACATGCACTTAGGGTAATGATATCTATCTCATTCTACCATCTTTTTTTTTTTTTTTTTTTAAAACCCTTTTGTTCCCTCCCTTCCCCTCTCTCCCCATTGGCCTTTCTAGTGTTCCTCTAATCCTCCTATGGTCCCTGTCCCAACCCCACTATGAATCAGCCTCCTTATATCAGAGAAAACATTCGGCATTTGAATTTTTGGGATTGGCTAACTTCACTTAGCATTATATTCTCCAACTTCATCCATTTGCCTTCGAATGCCATTATTTTATTCTCTTTTTTTGCTGAGTAATATTCCATTGTGTATACATACCACATTTTCTTTATCGCTTCATCTACTGAAGGGCATCTAGGTTGGTTCCACAGTTTTAGCTATTGTGATTTGTTCTGCTATAAACATTGATGTGGCTGTGTCCCTGTAGCATGCTGTTTTTAAGTCCTTTTCTTTTTCTTTTTCTTTTTTTTTTTTTTTTTTTTTTGGTACCAGGGATTGAACTCAGAGGCACTCGACCACTGGGCCACATCCCCAGCCCTTTTTTGTATTTTTATTAGAGACAGGGTCTCACTGAGTTGCTAAGTGCCTCACCATTGCTGAGGCTGGCTTTGAACTCGTGATCCTCCTGCCTCAGCCTCCCAAGTGCTGGGATTACAGGCATGTGCCACCGTGCCCGGCTTGTTTTTAAGTCCTTTAGACCAGAGACACTGCGCCTATTAGAAGAAAAAGTAGGCCTTAATCTCCATCATGTCGGATTAGGCCCCAACTTCCTTAGTAAGACTCCTATAGTGCAAGAATTAATAAAGAATCAATAAATGGGATAGATTCAAACTAAAAAGCTTCTCAGCAAAAGCAACAATCAGTGAGGTGAATAGAGAGCCTAATAATTGGGAACAAATTCTTAAACAGGGTCTTACTAAGTTGTTTAGGGCCTTGCTGAAGTTTTTAGGCTAGACTCATACTTGTGATCCTCCTGCCTCAGCCTCTGAGTCACTGTGATTACAGGTGTGTGTCACCATGCCTGATTCCTGGGTGTAAATCTTTATGTCCATGGGATAAAGTTTTAGAAATGCCACCAAAAGCATATGTGACCAAAAAAAACACAAATCAAACTTCATCCAAATGTAAAACTAATGCCATCAAGAAAGTGAAAAGATAACCAGGGCATTACTCTCTAGAACATATAAAGAACTAAAAAATCTGAACACCAAAAAAACAAATAACCCAATCAATAAATGGGCCAAGGAACTGAACAAGACACTTCTCAGAAGAAGATATACAATCAATCAACAAATACATGAAAAATGTTCAACATCTCTGGCAATTAGAGAAATGCAAATCAAAATTACTCTAAGATTTCATTTTACTCCAGTCAGATGGCAGCTATTAAGAACACAAACAACAATAAATGTTGGAGAGGATGTGGGGAAAAAGGCACTCATACATTGCTGGTGGGACTGCAAAATGGTGCAGCCAATCTGGAAAGCGTATGGAGATTCCTTGGAAAACTGAGAATGGAACCACCTTATGACCCAGCTATCCCACTCCTCTGTCTATACCCAAAGGACTTAAAAACAGCATACTACAGGAACACTTTACAATAGATTCTTGATGCTCTTCATTATTATAATCATTTCTTCATCTGTTAATTGTTGATAGTAATAACATCCACCTTGTTTCAGAAAACCAAGTGAGATTACACAAAGGAGGCTGAGACTGAAGGATCCAAGTTCAAGACCAACCTAAGCAACTTAGCAAGGCTCTATGCAACTTAGCAAGACCGTGTCTCAAAATAAAAAAATAACATGAGCAAACCTTGAAAATCTTCACGTACTAAGTAAATATATATGGTTATTAATCATTACCACACAATTGCAGATGTATAATTGCCTGGATAAACAAAGCATTACCAAGTGCTACAAAACACTCAAGACACCTTGATATCTAAAATTCAATACAGCTAAAATTTCTTCACATTAAATCCTCCTTGTAATTTCCTTGCCTTTCAATAATACTATCCATCCCTCATCTAAATAGTCTTTTAATTTTCTTCTCTACCCTCCACCCAAGATCAAGCTCACTTGTTTTTTTACCCCCCTCACAATCATATATGAATCCAAAATTGATTTCACATTTCCCTCTATAAATCATTATAAAGGTATTAAGTTGGGAATCTCATATAACATTAGAGGAAACCAAATTGTTCATCTTTTGTAAATTATATTTTGATTGATATGTATCAAGAGCCTTAAAAAATTTAACTGAAGAAATAATTTCACATGACAAGTCCACATGACAGACATCACACTATAATAAAAATTAAAAATGTCTAATATCCAATAATAAATAGTAAAATAAGTTACAATATCAACTATAAATGGCATTATGCAGACTTTTGACTAATATCAATGACAGGGTAATAGTCACAGTTTATGATTAAGAAATACGAAGATAAATACACCTTTACAATTTTACAAACACAAATATATGTGAAGCAAATTTTATACAAACACATAAATATCTATACAGGAAAGCAACAAAAAAAGGAAACACTAAAATGCTGACAAAGGAACATCAATAGTGGTTATTCCAGAGTAATAACATTATAGCTACTTTTATGTTGATCTTTACAGCTTTAAAATTTTTACATTTTCTGTGTATTACTTTATAATCATAAAATATTAAGATGAATCTTAGCATAAATCCTAGTATAATCAAAGAAAAAATCTATTTGCCATTACTAAAAAATACTAAGTTGTTATAAAAACTAAAGCATTACGTCAGCAGCAGGAAAGAAAGAAAATCTCTGTGGGTGAAACTTTAAAAGTAAACAGCCAACAAGTCAATCTTGATCCTCACCTCACATCACCAGCAAAAATCAAATCTAAATGGACTGTCAATCTGAATGGGAAAGGAAAAAACACATTAAAGCTTCTAGAAGTTAAAAAAAGGAAATATCTTCTTGATGTTGGGATTGGCAAAAGACTTCTTAAACAGGACATAAAACACTAGCAAAAAGGAAAGATTTATAAATTGAACCTTATTAACTACTATTAATCAAGAGTCAACTGGCAAGCCAAAGTGGGAAATGACAATTGCAATTCACAAACACATAAAAAAAACTACTACAAATTCATAATAAAACAACCTAATAGAAAAATGGGCAACAGAACATCTATCTTACAAATAAATAATATAGAAATTGTAAATAAACGTGAGGAAGTATTCAACTTCGTTAGTTAATCAGTGAAATGAACCCTAATATCACACTGCAATCCCACTAGACAACCAGCAAAATGGCTAACGTTAAAATTTGGTGACAATACTAAATAGCAAGGATAAAGAGCAATAATTATAAATTGGCAAAACCAACTAGAAAAACTTTGGGACTTTTGGCATTAAGAACTAAAGCTGGACGTAAGCAAATTTGAAGCTAAGTATACGATCTAAAGAAACGAGTACAAACATGCACCACAAAGCATATCCAAGATTATTCACAGCATCATTTTTCATTATAGCCAACATCTAGAACCTCTTGGGGGTGGGGGGACAGAGCTGGGGATCAAAACCTTGAGCAGGCTAGGCAAGCACTCTACAATGAGTCACAATTCCAGCTTCTCTAGAAAAAAATCTAAATGCTTATTATACTAGTACATATATTCATACGGAAGTGAGAATAAGTTACTACTAATTCAATAAGATGGCTGTATCTCATAAACAATGTAAAATAAAGAAATCAGACATGAGAGTACATGTTGTATAGAATTCTATTTATACTGAATTCAAAATTGAGTGAATTAATAGACTACAATAAAAGCATTAGGGCAATGGTAATCTCTAGGAATTAGAGGACAGTTGTACCTAAGAGGGATAGAAGAGGTGGGGCTTCCGGGATGCTAGTGATGTTCTATGTTTTGGGCTGGTTGGCACTTACACAAGATGTTCACTTTTGATTAAAGACACCAAAATGTACATGTTAGGATTTGAATATGTGGTATCCCCCAAAAGCTCCTGTGTTAATGCAGGAGTGTTCAAAGGTGAAAAGATTGGATTTGAGAGCTATAACCTAATTCAGTCCACCCTAGTTTGAATGGGCTGACTGGATGGTAACTGTTCGCAGAGGGATGTGGACAGAGGAGGTAAGTCACTGGGAGCAAGCCTTGGAAGAGTACATCTTTCCTGTGGCCCCTTCTCTCAACTTCCTCTCTCTGCTTCCAAGCTACCATGAGATAAGTGGCACTCCTCTGCCGTGGCACTCCTCTGCCATGACTTTCTGCCATGAATTTCTGCCTCACCTTGGGCCAAGAGGAATGGAGATGGCTGACCAGGGACTGAACTATGAAACTGAGTCAAAATAAACTTTTCCTCTTCTAAGTTGTTCTTGTCAAATATTATGGTCATGGCAACAAAAAACTGACCAACACAGTACACTTAATAACTTGCATACTTTTCTGCATGAATGTTATATTTCAATAAAAACACATATACCTGGGCAAATAATGCCAAAAATGTATATGTACACACATACATAAATGCATACACACATAAGCAGATTCCTTTTACTATTTTTTCACTCAAACCAACCAACAAATAACATAAATGTCTATCAACAGGGTGGTGGCTAAATAAATGATACCATACCATTTAATCATCCATTAAGATAAATAAGGCAGTTTTATATGCAATAACATAAATATCTACAAAATATCATTAAATTAATAATGCAGATTTCAAATACATACATATATTTATATTAAATATATGTATTATATATCTAAACATATTACACAGACATAAATACATACTCAATGTATTTGTTTATAAATTTAAATATTCCAGAAAAATATCAATATTAGTAACTTCTTCAGAATTAAGAGTAGGCCAAGGTTAGAAACTTTTTACCTTTTCCATAATGCTGGGGATCAAACCCTGGTCCCCACACATGCTAGGTAGGTGCTGTATTGCTGAGCAATACCCTGACTCTAAGGAACTTCTACTTTTATATAATTTTATTCACTGTTATGTCACTTGAAAACTCAGTAGCCCACAAACTACCATTGAATCCCTTAAATAAACTGTAAAAGAAATGCAACAGTAATAAGAATTAGCTATAATTTATAAACGGCTCTGAAAAAGTATACAATATAATGATGACAAGATAGGAGATAGCCAAAGATAGAGGAACAAACATCCTACTAATGGCTATTCAAGCAAATAAAAGGCAAAGAAGTTTGTCACCTTCCAGGATGATTTTGAAAAATCATTTGTCATCAATAAATGCAATCCAATTTCTGCAATTAAACCATAGTGCAAAATGTGTGGCAAAAATAATAAATACCTTAAGAAACACTGAAATAAGTAAAATGAATCTTTTTTATTTAATAAGAGGAAAGGAATTTCCTATTACAAAATATTTACACAAATTAATAGCATCTGCATATTAGATTTTTATTGACTTGACCATGAGATATTTGGGATAAATACTATATCATCCTCCTAAACTAATAACAAGATATAAGGAAATTTTAAAAATAAAACAGTATTGTCATACCAATGGCCAAATATATTTTGAGTTTTCTGAGCCATTAAACAAAATTATTCAGACACACAAAATACATGAAAGCATTCCTAGGATTTTACTCATGCTGCTTTATAGCACGAAAATTTGTGACTAAAATAAAATGCCACACAAATGCTTAAGTACATTATTTCCCTGGAGTTATGCATATTAGAATATTTTGTATTATTATAGGAGTAGAACATGATTTTTTACCTATCTCCTAATTTATAAAATACTTTTGCTCAAGTGGTATAATCCTATAGTTTATTAGAATACAAATGTAGCATGTATCATTATGATTTATAATTTGCTCCATTTTGTTAATACAAAACATAAGTCCTTCATCTTAACATGCTTGCCATCAAACTAGAAAAATAAAGAAGATTAAAAACTTATATGATTTCCCAGGGCTGGGAGTGTAGTTCAGAGGTAAAGCATTATGTCTAGCATGTGTGAGGCCCTAGGTTCAATTCCTGGTACTGCACAAAAGAAAAACTATGACTTCCCAAATCTTCCTGAGTGGATTTGACAAGAATAAAAAAGAATATGCCAAATACTTTTCTTTAAATTTCTGAAATAAATTTAGTTTCTTGGTTGAGAAGCTTTCTAACAGTACTATCTAATAAAACAGCCTGCAATGATGGAAATTTTCTTTATCTATGCTATCAAATACAAGTTATAAGCCCAGATAGCTACTAAGCACTTGAAATGACTAGTGAGCCTAAGTAACTGAAAAACAAATTTTATTTAGTCTTAATTTAAATGTCTAACATATTAGGAAACAAGCTTCTAATAAATAAACTACAGACATTAAAAAGCTGACCTGCACTTTGCTATTGAAAACATAGGGTCACTGAGCTGAATCTGGGTGACTGATTTAGAGTAGAGGTAAAGAGAAATCCTGAAAACTAACAATTACCACAAATGAAGAACCATTACTTAAACTGTCACCAGACATTAAGGAGCATTTCCATGGGCTACAGAACGTAAAAGTCTTTAAACTTTTAAGAAAACTCAACTTTTTGTTCTGAATAAACAAACAAACAAAAAAATTTAATCAGTTCTTTGTAACTTCCAAGTGAATCAATCAATGAAAGAAGAAAGCCATTAACATGTTCAGTATCATTTTGGGGTTGGGAGGTATTACCAGGGATTGAACTCAGGGCACTAAACCACTGAGCCATATGCCTAGCCCTTTGTATTTATTTTAAGACAGGGTCTCCTGAGTTGCTTAGGGCATTACTAACTTGCTGAGGCTGGCTTTGAACTTGCAATCCTCTTG
Organism: Tamias sibiricus; assembly: GCA_025594165.1. NCBI lineage: Eukaryota > Metazoa > Chordata > Mammalia > Rodentia > Sciuridae > Tamias > Tamias sibiricus. Next base: position 70,750,847 of record CM046668.1, read on the forward strand.
CCTCAGCCTCCCAAACTGCTGGGATTACAGGCATATGCCAAGGCACCTGGCTCAGTACCAAATTTTTAAAAGGCTATTTATAGCACAATCTAGATAGCATGAATCTAGATAGCATGTGAATCTAGATTCACATGAAGAAGGTCTGTTAGCTTAAGTTTGATATATTTTTGTAGATCTGGATCATATTGTTCTCGGTAAATGTTCTCTTTTCAGCTCAACAAATATATTTTCATGCCATAATCAACAGATAGTTCTAGGTCAATGTTCTCTTTTCATGTCAAAAACATATATTCATGCCAAAAAACATATATTCATGCCATAATCCCAGCTACTCTGGAGCCGGAAGCACAAAGACTACAAATTGAAAGCCACCTCAGCAACTTAGGGAGAACCTGTCTCAAAAATAAAAAGTTTAGCCGGGCGCGGTGGCACATGCCTGTAATCCCAGCACTTTGGGAGGTTGAGGCAGGAGGATCACGAGTTCAAAGCCAGCCTCAGCAATGGCGAGGCACTTAGCAACTCAGTGAGACCCTGTCTCTAATAGAAACAAAAAAGGGCTGGGGTTGTGGCCCAGTGGTTGAGTGCCCCTGAGTTCAATCCCCGGTACCACAAAAAAAAAAAAAAAAAAAAAAAAAAAAAAAATTAAAAGGGCTGGGGAAGCCGGGCGCGGTGGTGCACGCCTGTAATCCCAGCACTTCGGGAGGCTGAGGCAGGAGGATCGCGAGTTCAAAGCCAGCCTCAGCAATGGCGAGGCACTTAGCAACTCAGTGAGACCCTGTCTCTAAATAAAATACAAAAAAGGGCTGGGGATGTGACCCAGAGGACGAGTGCCCCTGAGTTCAATCCCTGGTACCCAAAAAAAAAAAAAAAAAAAGGGGCTGGGGATACAGTTCAGTGGTAGAGCACACTTGGGTTCAGTTCCCAGTACTGGGGGTAGGGGTATATATTCATGATACTGAGACCCACATGGACACATAAATAAGGTATAAAATTTATTCCGTCTGCTATGTTTTTCTATAAAAAACACAATGTTACATGAATCCTAAATTCTGCCTATCTGGTATATGGTATGATAAAGTATTTCAAAGATTTTTTGTTGTTGTTGTTGAGCCACGTCCCCAGCCCTTTTTTGTATTTAATTTACAAACAGGCGCTTCTTAAGTTACTTAGGGCCTTGTTAAATTTCTGAGGCTGGCTTTGAACTTGCAATTCTCCTGCCTCAAGTCTCCCTGGCTGCCAGGATCATAGGTGTGTGCCACCATGCCTGGCTTAATTTATCTTTTTTTTTTTTTTAGTGTTTTTTTTATTTTTTAAGTTGTAGATAGACACAATACCTTTATTTATCTATATAGTGCTGAAGATTGAACCCAGGTCTTCACATGTGCTAGGCAAGCACTTTACCAGTGAGCTACATCCCCAGCCCCTATCATTACCTTCTAAAAATATCAGCACTCAACTTTGGGTAATCATAAAAACAGAATATCAAGCAGACATTAGAGAACTTCTAGAAGAAAAAGGGGTTGTGAAAAGTTCAAAATATGCTAGCAAGCAGAAAGAGCAGGTTAATATGTGCAATATGCGTATGAAAAAAGCATAAAGTACAAACACCAAAACACAGGAAGTGATTATATTTCAGAGACAAGGGCTATTCTGGAGATATGGACACCTATGTTCATATAAAATCTGCACACCGATATTCACAGAAACTATATTTTATAGTACACACACACACACACACACACACACACACACAACAGCCAAAACCCAGAAACAACTAAAATGTCCCCCCAATACAAGAATGGTTAAACTATAGTACAATCATACTGTAGAATACTAAAAAGGAACAAATTACTGATACATATAACAATTTGGATGATTCTCAATAACATTATGTTGAGTCAAAAAAAAAAAAAAAAAAGTTAATCTCAAAAGAACCACTCAGCTCTAAAGCTGTAGGCTGGGGCAGAACAAGGTATCCAATACCAGTCAGGATGAAGAGGGCATCTGTGTAAAAAGGGTGCCCAATACAAGATGTCAGAAGCCATCTAGGGTGAGGAGATTCTCCACACAGAAGGGAAGCTCAGCATGAGGTGTTGGGAATTCAAGCAGCATAAGGAAGGGTCTACATTGTGGGGGAACAGGAGCTTGGAGCAAGGGATCAGAACCTGAGTTAAGTGAAGAAAGTATCAGAGTTGGTGTGGATCAGCACAGTCTATTAAAGTAAGAGTGCCATAAGGAAGAGGATCCATGTGGTATCGAGTCCCAGTTCAAGCTGTCAAAGCACATGCAGGGGGAAAAGGACATCCTTGCAGAAGATGGGGAGGCAAGCAGTGCTTTGAGGTATAGAAGCCCAGGGGCAGCTCCACTGGTAAGGACAGAAAAATAACAGAAAATACATTAAAGATAACAAAGTCAGGATTCTCACTGTTTAATATACTCTCTAGTTGTTGAACTCAATTAGAGATGTTTGTGTGAACCTAACAATATTTTCAATAATAATAGTTGAATATTGAAAAAAAGTTATAAAAGCAAATGTGTACATATATAAAGGTATATAATTATATATACAGAATACACACATATATACATATAGTATGTACTTATATACATGTATACATACATATTCATATTCTGCAGCAATGTCCACTTAGAGGCCTTAGGAGCAGCTATATCCCAAAAACAGGGCACAGTATGTTGAAAACCAAGATCCTAGCTCCTAAATACCATTCTCCACTAAAATGAACTAGAACTCCTTAGAGAAATGGCTGACTCCAGGACGCAAGCAAGAAAAGTACAAGATAAGCCTAGATCACCTTGTGTCAGAAAGCAAGAAAGTTTTCAAAGACTGAAGGGCATATTAAAGAACACCGAACCAGCTTGAAGAGGATCCCATTGGACAAATCTTAAAACAAAGCATTAAAATAACTTATTACAATAATTAAAATCCTTCTTGTGAATAAAATAAAAAATCTAAGTTTATGTTAATGCACATAAATAAATGAATAAATTCTTAAAATGAAAGAGGAAGAAGGAACATAGCTCAAGAGGACAGGTGCTGCCTAGCATGCACAAAGGCCCTGGGTTCAAACCCCCATACTACAAAAAAAGGAAAGAAAGAAAAGAGTAATAGGATTAACTCTGCAGTGACAAAGCCTAATAGATACCACCTTATCAACTGAGCAAAGTCAATCGGAATGAAGGGAACGAAAATCATGTGCCAACTGTCAGAATGCAATGGGGAGAAATTACAGTATCACTTCTGCAATATTCCTGCCAAAGATGGTTAACTTGTGAAGGAAAAAAAAAAAAAAAAAAGAAAAGAAATCAGATAAATCCAAGTAAAGGACATTCTGAAAAATAAATGCAAAAAATAAATTTAAAATCTGAAAAACTAACCCAAATTAATGACAACTAAAAAGGGATAAGAATTAAATACAACATGTAATTACAAAACTGGGTCCTTCTGCAGATAAACTGTTGGAAACACCAACAGTCCTCTCTCAGTAACTGAGAGAGCAAAGATATAAGAGTTAGAGAACATAATCACACAACTTGACCTAATTGACATATATAAAAAAATAACTCACCCAACAACAGCCAGACACATATTCCCTTCAAATGAACATAGAAAAATCAACCATTAGATCACATACTAGCCACTGAAACAAAAAATCTTAATAAATTTATTTAAAAGGACTGAAATCATACAATGTATATTCTCTGACAACAAAGATTAGATATAAGTGATGATACCTGAGAATTTCAAAGTACTCAGAATAGTTCTAATTATTCATCAGTCAAGAAGAAATCAAAGGAATTTTAAAAGTATTTTGAAATGTATTGTAATGAAAATAACACATCAAAAGCAGTGCTTAGAGAAAAATTTAGAGCTTCAAATGCTTACATCAAACGAAGGAAGGTCTAAAATCAGTCATCTCATCTTCTACTTTAAAAAGCTAAGAAAAGAAGAGCAAATGAAAACCAAAATAGTAGAAGTAAGGAAACAATAAAGAGTAAAAACCAATGGAAATTAAATAATAGTGAAATTTTTAAAAACATCAAAATTTGATTATTTGAAGAGATCAGGAAAACTGTCAGATATCTACCCAGCTTAATTAAAAAATAACCAAATTACCATTATCAGGAATAAGAAAACATAACTATAGATCTTTTAAACAACTAAAGAAATTATGCGAAATCTGTCCATTAAACAATTTAGAAGATAGGGACAAGTTCCTTGAAAAGTACAATTTACCAACAATTACTGCAGAAAAAATTTAAATCTGGATAGACTTATGCATGTTTTAAAAATTAAATTTGTAATTTAAAACTTTCCTTAAAAGAAAACTCAAGTCAGACTAATCTTACTGGTGACACCCATCAAATATGTAAGGTAGAAATAATACCAATCATATACAAACTCTTTCAGACAATAAAGGAAGAAATACTTCCTAACCCATTTATAATGAATGAAGTCTGCATATCTAAATACAAAAATATTGCAAGAATATATAATTAGATTAATATCCCTCATGAATATACATATAACAATTCTTAAATTAGTAAGCTGAACCCAACAACATATAACCAAGTATAATAACATATAACCAACATCATGACCAAGTATGGTTTATCCCAGGAATGCATGATTTAATATTTGAAAATCAATCTGTGCAATTCACTGCATTAAGAGAAAAAAATTCCATGATCATCTCAATACATGCAGAAAAAGCACTTAAATATCCCTTCATAGTTTAAAAAAAAAAAAAACACTAAGCAAATAAAGAGAAAACCTTTTTAACCTAACAAAAATCGCCTATGAAAACCCTACATATAACAAAATTCTCCGTGGCAAAAGACTGGATGCAGTCTCCTTAAGATCTAGAACAAATCAAAGATGTCTGCTCTTATCACTTCTGCTCATCAGTTATCCTGTGGGCCCTAGTCAGTGCAGAAAGAGAAAAAGGCATATAGTTCAGAAAAGAAGAAGTGAAATATATGGACAACATGATAATAAGCAAACCTAAAGAACATGTAACTGTAAGAACTAATAAGAAAATGTTAACAATCTCAGGATACATGTTCAAAATAAAAAGAATCAATGGCATTTCTCTATTCAAATAATGACATTTTTAAGAATAGCATTTTAAAATGTGTCCAATTACCCTACACTGAAAACTATAGAACAATGATAACCTAAATAAATGTAGGGACATAACATGCTCATGGACTAGAAGCTGGTCTTATTTAAATGTTGATTTTCCTCAAATCAACATATAGAATAAATGCAATCCCAATCAAAACTCAGCTGGCTCTTTTTATAGAAATTGAAAGGCTGATTCTATGCTTTCCACAGAAATACTAAGGATATAAAATAATCAGTCAGTCTCCTTAAAATAGTCACAGGATATATATAAAAGAGTCACAGTTTGTCTTGTAAAAGTAACAAAAATGGAGGTCTTAACACTATCTGACTTTGAAATTTACTTCAAAAAACATAGCAATCAAAACAATGTAACACTGGGCGGGGTGGCACACACCTGCAATCCCAGCACTTGGGAGGCTGAGGCAGGAGGATTGTGAGTTCAAAGCCAGCCTCAGCAATGGCGAGGCACTTAGCAACTCAGTGAGACCCTATCTCTAATAAAATACAAAAAAAAGGGCTGGGGATGTGGCCCAGTGGACGAGTGCCCCTGAGTTCAATCCCCGGTAGGAAAAAAAAAAAAAAAAATGTAAAACAGTAAAAACATAATGAAAACTCAAGAGATATAAGATTTGTATAAAAATGTACCAAAAGAAGACTCATTCAAAAATTTTCATAGCAGCTTTATTCTTAATGATTAAAAATAAGAGACAACAAAAATAACCATAAGGAAAAATGAGTAAACAAGTTTCATAGTATTAAAATAGGACACTAATCAAAAAGAAAAAAGAATGAACTATTCATACTCAACCAACATGGGTGAACCATAAAATTATAATGCTGTGCAAAAGGAGCCAGACAGAGTTACATATAATGGCACTTATGTGAAGTTCCCAAGAGACAACAATACTCTATGATGAAATAATCATTAACAATTGTGAAGGGGATTGACTACAAAGAAACACAAAGAAAACTTCTAGGATGATTGCATATCTTACATCTCATCTATATCTTAATGGGTTGCTGATCATGTAAGTTTATGCAGTTGTCAAAATTCTGAACTATTGCCGGGCGTGGTGGCGCACGCCTGTAATCCCAGCACTTTGGGAAGCTGAGACAGGAGGATCGCGAGTTCAAAGCCAGCCTCAGCAATGGCGAGGCACTTAGCAACTCAGTGAGACCCTGTCTCTAAATAAAATACGAAAAAGGGCTGGGGATGTGACCCAGTGGACAAGTGCCCCTGAGTTCAATCCATGGTACCAAAAAAAAAAAAAAAAAAAAAAAAAAAAAAAAAAAAAAAAAAAAAAAAAATCTGAACTATAAATAAGGTGTCAGCATTTTCCTTTTGTCTCAATTAAAAATAAAATGTATCTTTCCACTCAAATAACACCCAACTGCCTACTGTAGCCCAAGAACTAAAAAACCATAAAATTTAAAGGCAAACTCTAGGAAAGAAAATGTAAAGTATACTACATACTCATGAGAGTTCTACAAGCAAAGCAAAGACAGGCAAAGCAAGTTAGTCATAATGACAATCATGCAAAAGAGAAAGCAAACAACTGCAGATTGCCAAACAAAGAATACTACAGGCATACACTTTGTGTTCAAAATAACAGAATAATATTATAGTGTGAGCAATTAAAGTAATTTGATACACTTAAAGCATAAAATATAGGAGAGGGGATTTGAACTACTGTAAAAATTGGATAAGAAGGAACCTATATGCCAGATGCAGTGGTGCACACCTATAATTCCAAATGGTCAGGAGGCTGAGGCAGGAGGATTGCAAGCTTAAGGGCAGGCTCAGCCACCAAAAAAAAAAAAAAAGGGCTCTGTCTCAAGATAAAAATAAATAAAAATAAAAAGGGCTGGGGCCGGGCGCGGTGGCACATGCCTGTATCGCAGCACTTGGGAGGCTGAGGCAAGAGGATCTTGAGTTCAAAGCCAGACTCAGCAATGGCGAGGCACTTAGCAACTCGGTGAGACCCTGTCTCTAATAAAATACAAAAAAGGGCTGGGGATGTGGCCTAGTGGTCCAGTGCCCCTGAGTTCAATCCCCAGTACCAAAAAAAAAAAGGGGGGGGGGGGGTGCTGGGGATGTCCACCCTGAGTTCAATCTCCAAGTATTGGGGAAAGGGGGAAGAAGAAAAAAAAAAAAAAGCAAGAAAGAAAGAAAAGAAAAAAGAGCCTGATTATAAGGATTCTTTCCACTTATGCAAAAAGAAAAAAAAAACAAAAGTTCATTTAACTTGTTTGGAACTGAGGACACTGAAAACATTTTAGCAGGGGAGACAGTATACATCTTGTATGGGAAGATCACCATAGAATCTAAAAGGTCAAGGATGGCTCAGGCATTCACCAAGATAGACCACATCCTGGATCATAAAACACGCCTTAAATTTATAAGGAGAACCGGGCGTGGTTGCACATGCCTATAATCCCAGCACTTGGGAGGCTGAGGCAGGAGGATCGCAGGTTCAAAGCCAGCCTCAGCAATGGCGAGGCACTTAGCAACTGAGACCCTGTCTCTAATAAAATATAAAAAAGGACTGGGGGTGTGGCCCAGTGGTCAACTGCCCCTGAGTTCAATCCCCAGCACCAAAAAAAAAAAAAAAATATTATAAGGAGAATAATAATCATATACTATTCATAACTCTGACAATAATGGAATTAAGCTAGAGGAATAAAACTGGAAAATACCCCCACAAGACTTGGAGATGAAACAATGTACTTCAAAGTAACAAATGGTTGAAAAGAAGAAGAAATCTCATGAGAAGTTAGACATATTTAACTAAATGAAAATAAAAATGCAAATGCATACAGCTAAAGCAGTACCTCCTAGGAAGTTTATAGGATTAGAAACATATATTAGAAAATAAAGACCTAAAATCAACAACCTAAACTTCCCCCATAGATAAAAAAATTTAAATCCACAGTAAGCCTAAGAAATAATAAAACTCAGAGCGGAAATACATTAATTTTAAAAAAAGAAATAGAGAAAAATCAACAAAACCAAAACATTTTTAAAACATCAATAAAATCTGTAAACCTGTATTGGGGCGAAGGAAAATGGGGAGTTGTTCAACAAATAGTTTCAGGTTTTGCCAGATAAAGTTCTAGCAAAGCTGGTGGTGTAGTTCAGTGGTTGAGCATTTGCCTAGCATGTCTAAGGCCCTGGATTTGATTCCCATTAATACTTGTAGAGAGCTGTGGTATAGTACTATGAATATAATTAATACTACTGAAATATAAATGAGAATGATAAAAATGGTAATTAAAAAGTCAAGTCTGTAGCCATGATAAAAGAAAAATAGAGAAGATATAAATTACTAATATCTGAAATAAAAGAAAGGAAACTCCATAGACACTAAAAATATAATAAAAGAATGCCAAGAACAGCTTCATGACCACAAATTTTGATAACCTTGATGAAATGGACCAATTCCTTGAAAGACAATCTGATAAAATTCACACAAGAAATAAGACAATCTATTAAAGAAATTTAAACAATGATTTATAACCTTCTGAAACAGAAATCACAAAGCAAAACAAGGTATGCTGGTGAATTCCATCAAACATTTAAAGAAAGAAATTACACCAGTTCTCTACAATCTCTTCCAGAAGACAGAAGCATAAGGAATACCTACTAATTCATTCTATGAAGCAACACTACCCTAAAACCAAAACAAGACAATGACATTACTAAAAAACTACAGACCAACACCTCTGGAATACCTACTAATTCATTCTGTGAAGCAACACTACCCTAAAACCAAAATAAGACAATGACATTACTTAAAAACTACAGACCAACACACCTCTAGTAAGCAGAGATGTAAAAATCCTCAAAATATTAAATCCAACAGTGTTTAAAAAGAATTATACTTAAAATTTATTCAAGACATGCAAGATTGATTCAACATTTGAAAATCAATTAATATAATACATGATATTAACAGACTGAAAGTAGAAAAAGTACTACCATAGGCTAGGTAAAAGCTGGCAAGCCCACATATTAGAACATAACTATAAGTAATCATCCATTCATTCAACCTATGTGCCAACATCTCAGAGTAGAAAATAAGACAAACCCCTGCTCTTGTAGAGTATATAAACCTATTACAGAGACAGACACTGAACAAGTAAATATAAAGTCTCTATTGCAGAGACTCAACATAGGTCAATAGAAGTGGCAGGGTGATTATAACTGAAGCACTATCTATGTTAAAAAACAGGGACAGGGTATGGCTGAGGGGAATATTCAAAGTAGAATATACAAAGATCCTAAAGCAAAAGTACAGTGAATTAGATAAACTGAAAGGAACCCAGTTTTAAAACCACAGAAAGAAGAAATGAGAATTACATTATGCTGGTGATTTTACTGATCATAGGGTAAAAATAAAAGTAGAGAAGGCAAGAAAGACATGAGTGCCTACAAAAGACTACCTTAGGTGCTGAACTATTGACTCATGATTTCTACGGTGGGTAGAAAAGAGAATGAAGGGCTGATATGATTTTAAAAGATAAATATTAAGCAAGTAGAGAATGAAAAGAGGACACAGAATAGGGGAGTATCAAAAAAGTTGTTGAATGCAAGGGACTAGGTATAGCTGAGCAGGTAGCATGCTTGAGGCCCTGGGTTCAAATTAAACCCCCTCCCGCCAAAAAAAAAAAGAGGTGGGAATTTCTAACAGTAACAGAATTTGAAGGAAAAACCTTTGCATGTGTGATATTTTTCTAATTATGTTTACGATTCAATCTTCCTATTCTTTAAAAATAAAAATATGTTAAAATGTCTTTACAAATTAAGCACTAAAAATTCAATACACACATAATCCTGAGAAATGTTATAGAAAAAGACAAATTTCTAAAATTATATAATATAAAAACTTAATTTTGCCTTTCAAGTATAATTTCTACCAATATTTTAGTAAATGTATTCAAGAACACTTTTTAGCCTTTAAATATTTTCTGATATTTCTTCAAAAACACAGATTTAAGACAAAATCAATACATTTTAACTGTAAGTTCAATATCTTATAAATGAATTACTTACAGGGACATTAAGTGCATACTGAAGTCCTTGAGGAAGTCTTTCATGTGCTTCCATCTGTTCTTCATCATTTTTCACTGTCTCCTCATGGACCATGAGTTCATCATGTGATATCATATCCTGTTGTCTCATTTCACTTTCTTGTAACACTTCATCGGCAGCAAGGATCTCCTGGTGTGGCATACTTCGATCCTGAAGTACTGACTCCTGCAGTTCTCCAGACACAGTAGACTGGCCAGACACTCCACCCATTACAACCATTGCCCTGGAAGACTGCATTTCGTCTATGCCGCCACATTTAAGAAACAATCCTTCCAGTTTGTCGTCAATGTTCATGCTTAAGTATAACTGCCTAGAAAGACCAAGTTTGGCAACAAAGCATAATAAATTAGTTTTTTATGTCTAATTGATATTTTTTTTAAAATTTCAAGTTATGAAAGGTACACATTTGAATAAAAACTTTTTATCCATGAAATTCAGAATTTCTAAATTACCAAAATAGGTTTCTAAAGGCTAGTAGAGTACATTTTTATATTAAGGTGTAAAATTCTAATCTACTTGATTATTGAAAAATGATTCTGCCATAAAACAAATTGGGGGAAAGCATTTTCAACTTTAAAAGACCCATATCCTTTAATGCATCAAAGTGTCTTGAGTCGAAAAGGATATATTCAATTAGGCCTTTTTGACAGAGAACATTCTCAGCAAATCATTAAAGAAAACTTAAAAATAGTCATCAATCATACAAAAATATTCATAGTAGTAATCAAAGACATCAACACGAAAACAATGGTACCATATTCATCCACACACTGATAAAAAATTTCAAATACACTCAATATGGAGGTAGTAAAAAAAGAAACAAGTCATCTACAGAAGGAATAAAAATTAGATCTATTTTCAAAGGCAACTTTGTAGTATATAACTAAAGCTACAAAATGCACATCTTCTTTTTTTTTTTTTGGTACTGGGGATTGAACTCAGGGGCACTCGACCACTGGATCACATCCCCAGCCCTTTTTTTGTATTTTATTAGAGACAGGGTCTCACTGAGTTACTAAGTGCCTCACCATTGCTGAGACTGGCTTTGAACTCACGATCCTCCTGCCTCAGCCTCCCAAAGTGCTGGGATTACAGGCGTGCACCACCGCGCGCCCGGCTAAAAATGCACATCTTCTTATACCAGTAATTCTATGGATTAGGAATTTATTTACAAACACATACATTGAAAAGCAGTGCAGCAATAATCATCACAACAAAAAAACTAGAAATACATTCTATGTTAAAGAAACAGGTTAAAATATGTTCCAACGTATTTTTCATAACTGGACTATAGTGATGGTTGTCAGATGCACAACTCAGTAAAATTTTTTAAAAAATCAGTAAATATTTCAAATGAGTGGGTTTTACTATAGTTTTTTTTAAAAAATAATACAATCAGAATAGTGGGTGCCTATTGAGTGGGGAAGGGACAATGCTGGTAGGAGGAAGGAAAAGGAAGCTTCTGGGGACACAGTGATGTTTTTTTCTTGAAAGAAAGGCTAACTGCACAGACAGACTCTGAAATTTCAAGATGTACACCTGTGATACCTGCACTTTTCTTTCAGTTATTATAATAAGAAGGTGAAGTTTGTTGAAGCTGAACAACAATTCATAGTCAATAAAAAGTTTTCTTGAAAAATATTTGAAGACTTAGGGAAATAGCCCAACATTTAAAGAGAATATATGCAAAATGTATGTATGTGTGGGGGTGGGGGTGTGTGAATGTACATAGGATTACATAAAATGGTAACATTAACATTACCACAGGGTGATGAGCACACCTTTCTTATTTATATTTATCTCTAATTTCACAACTTTCTATACTAAATTACTACTTTTATGAATGTTTTTAAATGTGTTAAAAATTAAAATAAAATGTGTTAAAATGAAATAATAATATTGTCATTACTAGTACATTTTAAGTCACAAATGACTAGAAAAGAGACAATATTTTAAAACTGCTTTTCTAATTTAACTATAAATTCATATTCCACTTAATTACTACAATGACTAATATAACAATAATCAGGAAACCCAAAGAGACTTCATCTCAAAGAAGACCAAAATCTTGTTATAAAGTTATTTTTTCAAAACTACTATTATTGTTAAGATTACAAGAAGTAAATACAACATTCACTACCTAATATGAAGGACCTACAATTAGTAAATGCACTATATTTCAGTTTAGTTACCTCTTTCCTAACTAAATCACATGAAGATCACTTCCTTAATCATGGTTTTCAGAGGTCAAACAAATAAGTTAAATTCCGACCACTACTGAAACCAAAATTCTCTTTCATTTACTAAGGATAACATCAAGGGAATAGTCTTTACTTAAATAACAGTTCAAAAAATATCCTTATTAATAGCAGAATAAACAAAAGCATACTTCATACTTGCTTTTCTTGCCTTCCCTGTTAAGATCCAGCATCTGATTTTACTTTTAAAAATCTTTAGGTAAGGGGCTGGGGTTGTGGCTCAGTGGTAGAGTACTTGCCTAGCATGCGTAAGGCACTGGGTTCAATTCTCAGAACCACATACAAATAAATAAAGGTCCATCAACAACTAAAAAATACTAAAACAAAAAATCTTTAGGTAACAAACTTAAAATCTTAAAAGTCAAAGGTTTTAAATATATTACCAAATAATTGCTCTTTTCAAATATCCCAATTTTACACATTTCTTAGAAAATAAACTATCCTATAACTAAGAAGATGTCTTTTAAGGCTAAACTTGGGTTACTCGGGCCAATTCTTTGGAAATCCTTGCAAATCAGTTATAAATCTTTTCTAAACTGTTTACTTTTTTCTTAAAGAAAATGGAAAGTCCCTAAATTATTTATAAACCTACACTTATAGGAGGCCACCATTTACTACAAGTCTTTGTTGCTACTACAGTCACACCATTATTTTGAAAAGTTTTTAGAGAATATGGGAGATGTCAAAGAAGCTACCAAAAGACCAACTTAGAGAAACTGAGCTAGGGGCACACTCTGATTTTTTTGTTTTTAAAAAAACATTCAAACTTGAAGCCTAATTGTTTAACTAACCTAAGCTCTATAATTCCTTACAGGAGTAGACCTCAACTTTAATATTTTTGATCATGCACTTCATCAACTTTAAAATTTTCAGTGTAACTAAATATTATGCATATTATTTAAAATTATATTCCCATTTTACTATACCTATAAAATATGAATTTTTATTAACTGTGTTCCTAACACAAATCTGAAACAATAAGTATTGAAGAAGTAAAAGTACTTTGGGAACAGACAGTATTTTGGGGGGAAATAGGGGAGATAAAAGTACACAAAAATGAGGGATTTGGGACAGGAAGACAGCACAAGAAGAGAAAGTAAATTGAAAAGGAAATAGAAATATTGCCAAGTAGAAGACAAACTTGACCTATTCAAAATTTTTTTTCTGAAAATAGATCATGGGCAAAGCAAAAGAACTCTTTCTTTTTACCTTAATTCCTTAATCCTATGGTCCCAAATTAAGCCAGACATTTGGAGTTAAATTGGATGGCCTGGACATTGTTTCTGAGACAAATGCCCTGAAATATCAGAAAATACTATAATATTTACACAGACTTCAATATCAATGAATACTGCCCAATGTTTTAAAATAAGCCTTAGAAATAACAAAGTAAAAACTGCATGTACTCTTTTTTTTTTTTTTTTTTGGTACCAGGGATTGAACTCAGGGGCACTCAACCACTAGGCCACATCCCCAGCCCTTTTTTGTATTTTATTAGAGACAGGGTCTCACTGAGTTGCTAAGTGCCTCGCCATTGCTGAGGCTGGCTTTGAACTCGCGATCCTCCCGCCTCAGCCTCCCAAGTGCTGGGATTACAGGCGTGAGCCACCGCACCCGGCTTGCATGTACTCTTGACCTAGCAACCTCACTGCTAGAGATATACACGATCCTCAAGAATTCAAACCCAGCCTCAGCAATGGTAAGGCACTCAGCAACTGGGTGAGACCCTGTATCTAATAAAATACAAAAAAGGGCTGGGGATGTGGTGCAGTGGTCAAGTGCCCTTGAGTTTAATCCCCGGTACTTTAAAAAAAAAAAAAAAAGAGGGAGAGATATATATGATCCTATAGGTTTATTTATATATTTGGCCCACCAAAAATACATGAACCAGGATATTTGATGCAACTCGTTTATAGCAAAAGACCAGAAACAATCAAAGCATCCACAGATAAGGAGACTTCTTTACAATAATCATGATTCAATCATACAACAGAATGTATACAACCATAAAAGGAAAAGTTTAGCCATAAGTGTATAAAGCAGGTGAAAAAAATCACGATCTTTACAGACAGTAAGACCCTTTCTACATAACTTTTTAAAAGAAAAACAGCTGTGATCAACAGTTATTCTGGAGATTTTTTTTTTTTTTCCTGCAAAGAAACAATGGAATTTGGAAAGTGAAATAAGAAAGGAATCCTCAGGGAAAAGACTGATCCTAATCTTTTGTTTTATTATTTTTTTCAAACCATGTAAATATAAATATACATGTAAATATTCTTACATACATATATCCTTATATAATATATATTTTATGTATGTACACACACACACACACACACACACACACTGTTTTTTAACAAGGCTGCAGCCGGGCACGGTGGTGCACGCCTGTAATCCCAGCACTTGGGAGGCTAAGGCAGGAGGATCAAGAGTTCAAAGCCAGGCTCAGCAATGGCAAGGCACTTATTTAGCAACTCACTCAGTGAGACCGGGTCTCTAATAAAATGCAAAATAGGGATGGGGTTGTGGCCCAGTAGTAGAGTGCCCCTGAGTTCAATTCCCGGTACCAAAAAAAAAAAAAAAAAAAAAAAAAAATCAAGGCTGCTAATCAAATCCAGGGGCTCATATATATCAGACAAACACTCTTAAAAATTAAGCTACACCCCCAGCCCTTCTTTTTCTTTTCTAATTTTACAATAGGGTAACAGGTGTAGGTAATATGATTGACTCTAGATTTTGTTTTATTTATTTTAAGAGAAAGACTTAAGTGTTTTGGGGGGTTTTTTTGGTCATACCGGGGATTAAACTCAGGGGCACTCGACCACTGGGTCACATCCCCAGCCCTTTTTTTATATTTTATTTAGAGACAGGGTCTTACTAAGTTGCTAGGTGCCTGGCCATTGCTGAGGCTGGCTTTGAACTCGTGATCCTCCTGCCTTGGCCTCCCAAAGTGCTAGGATTACAGGCATGTGCCACCACGCCCGGCTATGACTTAAGTGTTTTTTAAAAACGTGTTTTAAGACAAAATGAGGCACATCTGTATCACACACCTCAATTTGACTCTGTAAACAGGATAGTAAACAGAACAGGAAATGAATTAAAGACCACATACAAAGAAAGGAAACTTCTAAAAGCTTATGAAGTAGAGTACAAACCTATGCTACAAAAAATGATCAAGTAGGAAAAGTACATTTTCGTATTGTCCTTGCATCTCCCTTTTAAACCATAATAGTTTCAACACCACCCCTAATAACTCTTTAATCATGCCTCACTGCACGTTCAGATATCCAAATACAACAAAGGGTCCCATGCTCAAGACTTTACACATGCTACTTCCCTTCTCTAATTTAGTAATTTTCAGGGAGGCTCACACCAAAGTGTAAAGAGAGAAAAAAAAAAAAAAAAAAGATGTAATCAATTCACATTCATACATGAATAGTTAAATGTCTCTCCCTGTTTACCTCTGAAAAAGCCAACTAATTTTTAACCCAAATGTGCCTATGGAAATTCAAAGATTAGGAATATTACACAGGAAAGGAAAAGAAATACTGCTTCCCTTAAATCATCTCTGTCACATGAAAGACTTTTCTGGAAGCAAAAATAATAATACTAAACAATGAGTTCCCATGAATCTCTGTCTAACTGGGGAAAAAGAAAATAGGTGGAATAATAGTCCACTCTGAGTATCCTGTTAAGATTATTTTATAACTAGATGAACCTTGAGCAACTGATTCATAGGATACAAAATGGCAGATCTGTAAAGAACCAAGACAGCTGGGCACAGTGGCACATGCCTGTAATCCCAGCACTTGGGAGGCTGAGGCAGGAGGGCTGGTGATGTGGCCCAGTAGTCAAGTGCCCCTGAGTTCAATTCCTGGTACCAAAAAAAAAAAAGAAAGAAACCAAGACAAAGCTGGGCAGTGGCACACGCCTATTATCCCAGCTGCATGGGAGGCTGAGGCAGAAAGATTGGGAGTTCAAAGCCAGACTCCACAACTTAGAAGGCCCTAAGCAACCCAGCGAGACTGTGTCTTAAAATAAAATATAAGGGGCTGAGGTTACAGCTCAGTGATAGAGCGCTTGCCTGGCACATGTGAGGCACTGGGTTCGATCCTCAGCACCAATAAAAATAAACAAATAAAGATGTAAAAAAATAAAATATAAAAAAAAAGGGCTAGGGATGTGGCTCAGGGGTTAAGCGCTCTGGGTTCAAACCCTGGTACTGAGGAGGAGGAGAAGGAGGAGGAGGAAGAGGAAGAGGAAGAGGAGGAGGAGGAGAAGGAGAAGGAGAAGGAGAAGGAGGAGGAGGAGGAGGAGGAGGAGAGGAGGAGAACAACAACAACAACAACAACCACCACCACCACCAATATAAGAAGGACAGTGATATACTTGGGTTTTTTTTAGCTAATGGTGGGATTGTAATCCTGCCTCTTGTGTTCAAGTTGCCCAGAAGTGACAAAACTGAAACCTAGAATGGAGGAGAGGAGAAAGAAAGGGGCCAAGTTAGAACCAAGTTCTCATAAATCTTCCTTTAGCAGACTCCTTCACTTTGCATACTTTCCCCACTTCCAAGATTCATTCTGCCCTATAACCACCCCTCTGCCTGAAAAGTGGAAAGTATGGGAACAGAGGTAGTTAGGGTACTACACCAAAGTTTCTTGACCCTTCATTCACTTATTAATGTGGCCAGGTGTGGTGGTGCACGCCTGTAATCCCAGCACTTGGGAGGCTCAGGCAGGAGGATCGCCAGTTCAAAGCCAGCCTCAGCGATGGCGAGACACTTAGAAACTCAGTGAGACCCTGACTCTAATAAAATACAACAAAAAAAGGGCTGGGGATGTGGCCCAGTGGTCAAGTGCCCCTGAGTTAAATCCCTGGTACAAAAAAAAAAAAGAAAAGAAAAGAAAAGAAAAAAACCCCAACAACTTATTTATGTGGACCGACTACATCTGTTTCCTTTCTTTACACACTGCTAAGTCTCCCTGAAAACACTAAACTAGAGAAGTAGCATGTGTTAAGTTTTGAGACTGAGACCGTTCTTGTATTTGGATTTCTGAATGTGCAGTGGAGCATGAGAATTTTGGCTGAAATCACCTAAGAGTTATGAGGGGAGAAGGTAAGAACTATTATGATTTACAAGGGAGGCACAAAGACAATACAAAACTACATTTCCTACTTTATCATTTTTTGTAACATAGGTTTGTACTGTTTCCTTTTTCCACAGGCTTCTGGAAACTTCCTTTTGTTTGTGTGTGTGTGTGTGTGTGTGTGTGTGTGTGTGTGTGTGTTTTGGGGGGCCTTGTCTGTACCCCTACCCCCATCTACCTACCATTCTTTCCTGACAAATATTTGGTTCAGCTATATAAAAATAATCCTAACTATAGCAGTTTAGGTAACTCCCTAGTTATTTAAGTCTAGTAGTAAAAATGAACTTAAAGAGAACATAAATGTATCAACCATCACTTTCTCCTGTCTTCCAAGAGAGAATTTACTCTTCTTGTCATCTTCTACTTAAATGTTTTTGATCAACTAAATGCAAGCAATTAGAAACTAAGCTTTACAGACTTACAATCTGACACAGAGCAAATAATTTTTTAGTCAGAGCTTTTAATAATGAATTAAAATATGCAAGTGTTTAATATGCTGAGGAGGTGGGACCAAAGCCTGTCTTACAAAACTATAGGGGCTCAAAAAATGCAACATTACTCCCATCAAACTCAAAGTGTGTGGGTTCTACCCGTGTTTTCTTATGCCAACCAAAATATTTCATTTAATCTAAAACTGTATGGGATCCCACCTATAGTAAGTCTGCTCTGTGATCTTGGATCTTAACAAATATTGAAAAAGAGAATCTCAAGCTGGGTGTGGTGGCACATGTCTGTAACAATCCAGTGACTCAAGAGGCACAGGCAGGAAGATGGCAGGTTTGAGGCCAGCGTGGGCCACTTAGGCCCTAAAAAAATTTAGAGAGATCCTGTCTCAAAACAAAAAATAAAAAGGGGTGAAGATGGGACTGGGATTGTGGCTCAGCGGTAGAGCGCTCGCCTAGCACGTGCGCGGCCCGGGTTCGATCCTCAGCACCACGTACAAATAAACGCATTGTGTACAACTAAAGCAAATAAATAAATAAATATTTAAAAAAAAAAAAAAGGGGTGAAGATGTAGCTCAGTGATAAAGCACCCTGGGTTCAATCACCAGTATGAAAAAGAAATAAATAAGGAAGGTGGTGAAGAGAAGGGAAGAAGGGAGGAAGAGGAATGGAGGGAAGAAACCAGACTGTGCATCCCAACTGGGATGGTGAGGAGATTGAGAGGAGCTGAGAATTGGCCAAATTATGCTCTGGGCGTATGTGAATGAATTTCACTTTTATGTGTAACTAAAATGCACCAATTAACAAATAATGTTAATCAAGAAAAAGAAGAGAATAGAGGATAGGGATCAAGAATATGGAGGAGGAGAGGGAAAGGAAAGTACTGGGGATTGAGAATGAGCATATATACTTTATGAATATGTCACAATGAACCCCACTATTATGTATACCAATAATGCATTAGTAAAAATATTTTTAAATGCAAGTTTTAATACAAGCATTTCAACAATTATTTCCAAAATTCAGGCAACTGTATGGGCTTCTTTTCAAAAGACAAACTTAACAGAAGTATAACATATAAAAAAGCTGGGTATTATGACTCATTTCTAATCAACTATAAGGCACTTAAAATGCTTAATGAGATTTTTAATGAGGAAACTACCTTTCCAAATTTATTAATAGGTATATATTTGTATTCTAAGTTTCTAAGATTATGGGAACCTGGAGAGAAAGGACAACTAACATGAGGACATACTAGATGTAAGATACCATGCTGGACACTTTTATACATATTACCTTACTTAATATTTATAATAATCTTCAAGACAATAACAATGCAAAGACAAAGAAACTAGGGCTTACCCAAGACCACATAGCTAGGAAGCAAACTGGAATTTCAAACCAATTACTTGCTTCAATGTACTTTTTACCATATCATACCATTTCCTGACTTTTAAAGGCCCTGGAAACCTTAAAGTCCTTGACTCATTCTCATCTCACCACCTACTTCTGAGGCCTCTGGATCACCACTGCTTGGCTTGGTAAAGCAATCTCCTTAGCTGAGCAACACATCTTATGGCTAACATAGGAGAACTTTCTAATGCAGAATGCTTATTTCTTCTTAAAGTGGACTGGACTCTTTGTATATTCTCTACTTTCCAACTTCATCTATTATTCACACCTTAATAAATTTCTCTTTAGCCAGTCTTTTTCACAAGTTTACATACACCCTCATAAATTAACTTCTTTCCTCCATTCCTTCAATTACCAGAAAAATCTTTTTTAATTTTCTATTTCCAATTAGAAATTTTTTAAAATCCTAAATATGGCTAATAAATCAAAGACCAAAGAAAGGGTGGCTATAAGTTTTAAAATGAAAACAGATTTGAAGGACTGTGCCACAACCCTCTAAAATCCTTATTCCCTTCAGATCATACATGGGGTATCTACAGACACACACCACCTTTAATTAATCTGCATTCAAGCATGAAAGAAAGAAATATTTCTCATTTAAGATCCTGCATTTCTGCTTTATGTATTGAGTTTGGCAATGATATTATTTTCCATCAACTGTAAATAATGTGAAGCTTCAATTACATACTACAAGTCAAAACACTATGATGGTCAAGGTTAGGAAACTAAAAATCATTATATTTTCTAAGAGTAATTTTCAAATAAAATATTCTCCCAAATTCAACATCACCCCACCCTGATATCAGAACTGATTACACCTAAAAAGAAACTTCACTTTAGGCAGGATAGGCACTCAAAGGAATTTGTTCTGACAACAAGTAACACAGAACAAATTACTTTTAGATCCTACAAATTACTTCTGATCCAAATCATTTTCAGCAAACCTCTTTTGTATGGAGGATGCCAGTTACATTAACTTCTAACATCCAGTTAACATACCAGTAACATCAATTTCTAACCAATGCAAGACTCAGTAAAATATTACATATTTTAAATGACAGCATTAAAAATACAAATACCAGCCTGGCACGGTGGCACACACCTGTAAT